>JADLZN010005193.1:0-710000 GCA_018155175.1 Sinocyclocheilus anophthalmus | reverse complement strand
TGATTAGTAATGTGCATTGCTGAGAACTTCATTTGGACAACTTCAAAGGGGTGGTTTTCTCAATATTTAGATTTTTTTGAACCCTCAGATTCCAGATTTTCAAATAGTTGTATCTCGGCCAAATATTGTTCTATCCTAACAAACCATACATCAATGGAAATATTATTTATTCAGCTTTCAGATGATGCATAAATCTCCATTTCAAAAAATTGACCCTTATGACTGGTTTTGTGCTCCAGGGTCACATATGAGGACACGGAATTTGGTCAAAAATTTAAAGTATTTAGACAGAGGAGCAATAGGCCTTACATAGTGGTTAGTTTATTTTATTTTTTTAAAAAACTATAATTAAATCTTAAACTTTTTTCATAAAAAAAAATATTATGTCTAAATACATTTAACATTTGTATGGACTATGTCTTTTCCAACATTCATTTTGCCATTAATTGTAATAATCCATTTTAAATATTACTTTTAATGAATACATTTTAAATTCATAAAATCATTTACATTTTTTTTATTCTCTTTTTATATCTTAATATATTTATTTTATCTTTACAATAAAAAATGCATTAGAAGCAAACGTTCCTTTTTAATAAAACTTTTAATTTTGTTATTTTTTACATCAATGAATATTTTTTTTTTAACTGATCGATACTAATAAAAACTTTGTGTTACCCATTTTAGAAATGTTAATTTTTTATACAACATTAATTTAATTTAATTAATAAAAAAAAAAAAATCAATTTGGACAATGCTAAATAAACGGTGCACTCAATAAGCAACAGGGAGTGATTTGGACAGCAGCGCTAGACTGGCTGTCCTATAATTTATGTTTGACACATTAACTTTTTTGGCTGTGATTTGATTAGTACCTTTGCATAAAGATGATAGCAAATACCTGTTATCTTCCTGCCATAACAGCGAGAAAGCATAATCACAGCACATAAATACACACTCATTTCCTCTATTAATCTGCCATAATATTGTATTAAAAAGCATCACACCAGTCCAGCGTTTCTGCGTCTATTGTTCAGCAGCGTGAGTGTGTTTGAGTCCCGTCACGAGGCCATTGTTTGTGTGGAGCAGCAGATGGCCAGAGCACCTGTTTCCAGAGCGTGCCAGGCTGCCAGGTGCCCATGCGCTGGCATTACTGAGCACTTCAGTGATAGAGACGCGCGCGTTTGCTTTAACACCCATTCACACGCGCTGCGGGACTCCAGAGCTTCACACACACATTCACTCTCCAACATCTCAAAACGCTTCTCCACATTCAATACGGACAATCCTGAGAAACAGAGCACAGAAATCTCACAGGTGTCTCCTCTAGAGATCTCAACAGTGTCTCAACAGTGTCTCCATGTCACCAAAGCATGCAAAGGCACGTGATGAAATGATCTGAGTTGCTCTGCATTCATTTTATAGCTCTATACACTCACTCCTTTTTTTATATAGCAAATGCAATATTTAATTTAAAAAATGTATAAAGTGTATTTAATTAATTAATTAATTAATTGTTATTATCATTATATGGTATATTTATAAATGTATGGGAACAAAAATAATATACATAAAACATTTACATTTATTATTATTAGAACATTTAAACTTATTATTAAATAAAAAATTAACTGAAAATAATCACTATATATATATCCTAGGAAGAGGAGAGAGAGAGATAGAGAGAGGTAGATAGATAAGATAGAGAGATAAATAGAAAAATATGCATATATATGTTGCAGTGTGAAATAAGTTATAAAATGTGGTCTAAATAATACTCTAACCTACATAATGCATTTAAATATTCCTAATTATTAATAAATTAAATAATTATTAAAAAATACATGTCAGTTAGAGAAAATCTGTTAAAGATAAATTAGATATAAAATATGTAAAAATGTGCAAATATAAAATATGTCTGCATTTCAGCATATATAAGTGAAGAATATAAGATAAACATTTATATTACAATTAACGAATGCTTTTAATATTATTTCATATTTCATGTTTGTTTCTGTGAGTTGTGGGGACTTCCATAGACTTCTATTTCTTTTATACTGACCAAACAATATTTTTTATAACTAACTCCAACCCTAACCTAAACCTACCACCTTAATCAGAAAACTGTTTGCATTGTTACCCTTTTCAGATAAACACCATTTACTAGTGTTTAATCATTTTTTTTTTTCCCCCGTCATGGGGAGCGCAGGCCGGTACCCACAATGTAAAACATTTCAGGTTTTTGTTTTTTCTACCTTGGGGGACATTTGGTCGCTTGTAGCATAACAAGGTACACACATCACCACCCAACACACACACACACACACACACCGACAGCACACACCACTATAGATATATATCAAGTATCTTTATTTCAGTGTATCTGTCCAGTATTAGTGGTCGACCGATATGTGTTTTTTGACAGCCGATGCTGATGCCGATATCTTGGAAAGCAGGGTGGCCGATATAATTTTTTTTATTTTAATTAATATTTAAGAAATTTTAAATCATTTAAAAATTGATAAAAAATAATTGTGTAAAATAAACATAAACATAGTTTAGAAGACAAAGCATTTTTCACAAACAAATATTTAATAAAAATATAATTAAATAGGAAGTAAACTGTAACCAACAGAGCATTCTGGGAAGTTTGTGTGCATTGGGAATCATATTTTTTCATATAAAGCCAAGGTATCACTCATTTTACATACAGCACATAGTGAAAATGACATTAATATGGCAGTGGGCAAATGCATAAAGTGCAGCATAATTTGAAATCACGAATTTAATGTTTAAAGCATTCAATTTGCACGGACCGAAAGTCACGCAGAGAACACGCAATCATGCAGGTCACACGCACACTTCACAAGATCTCAAATAGATTCAACAAAGTCTGCAAGGTTTGTGAAATTAAAAATTCATTAGTCATTCAAAGATTTGTTTAAAAGATATAAATGCGTATTTGCTGAATGCAGACGGCAAACGAGAAAGTATTATAATGTTGCCTTTCTATTACTAATAATATTAAAAGCAATCGTTATAATACTTTTTGTTAACATTTTTTCCTTTGTTTAAAGTTCTTCGGATGATTAACAGTTCTATCTGATTTTTTAGACAGAACTGTTAACGACGACGGCGAACAAGAGGGAGAAGGTGAGCACTGTGCTCAGGTGCTGCCGCTCTCAGCGCCGTCAAAATAAAAAAATCCTGCGTCGAACGCATCGGCTAAACAGAAAAACTTATCGGCCAATGGATCCGATATATCGTTCTTGGGATCATCGGTTGAATCATTATCCCCTTATGTATGCTCTGAAACTCTGTACCCTGAGTCTAGTGGGCTGTATCTCTGTGTGTGTTTGTGGTGTGTTTGTGTGTGTGTGTCTTTTTGTGTGTGCGGTGCCATGATGAATTGCTCTAACAGGAACTCGTCTCACCGTGGGGGCTGAAACTCTGATTTAGATAAATCACATTTCTGCCACAGAGCCACAGCGCGCGCGCACACACACACACGGACAGTCCCCAAAGACTCAGAGAACAAACAATACTTCCATACTTCCTCAGATACAAACACAAGCAATGGACAGCGGCCTACATACTAATACAGCTTCAGATGTCTGATTATTCACGTCACACCTCAACAGAGAAAACCTGACGCCCGATTTCAGTCTCACACCATCTGACTGATACCTAAACCAATCAACCACTGCTTATGATGTTTAGAGATGAGAAAATCAGAAATCAGACATAAATAGGCCTATAGCCGCAAGCAGCGATATGGGGACAAGCCCCTGAAGGGACTGTAGCGCAGTGCAGAGCAGGAAGAGCAAAAATCAAAAACAGCAGAAATTGAATGAACATAAAAATAAGCTGGTTCAGAAGTATAGCTGAGAATGAAATTAGAAGGAACAGAAGTTCAAAGGAAAATGAACACAGCATGGATAAAACATTTATTTCTAATTCAGAAGCAATAAAGATTTGCACAATGTGGATCTGGATAATAAAGTAATCAAAACAGCACAACATAGCACAATTTGATAAAGTTGCACCACGCGAGACTCAAACCCACAACATGAAAGGTGCAGGGTAAATGAGAGTGCAGAGTGTGCCACTCAGCTGATACACATGCAACAGGCTGCAGAGGAGAAGTTTAGGTGTGAGATGTTAGACAGATTAGCACGCTAAACTAACTTAATACTAGCGTAGTTTATGGTTAACCTGATAGCTGAAGAGCCACATTAATAAGAATGGCAACTGGTTAGCATGCTAAGCAATTAGCATGCTAAGCTAATTAGCATAAAAAGATATTGCAAGTATGACAAATTTAAAAATGGCGGGCACATGGTTAAGCTGATCCTGGTAAAATTGATATCCACAGATTCAGCATGACCCAAAGGAATCCACAGACACCAATATAACCAATATCATGATTTTCTGACTAACTGTTTAAAAGTTATAAGCCAAAATTGCAATTTTTTATATCTCACGATCCATAGCTGGCGCTGTTCCCAACTTTGGCTGGACCCTCATACCATGCTGCTGATGAAGTATATCAAGTTTAATTTTGATTGATCAAGGTTTGGCAGAGATACAGCCTCTGAACCAATTTCTGGTCGACCTCGGTTAAGTTCACAGCATCATAATTTTTTTTTTGACCAGTAGGTCAAAAAATTCTGTTCAGTTATTTCTATGCGGCTCGGTCCAAAGATTATCTCTGCCAAGTTTCTGAAAAAAATTGACAAAATTTGAAGGAGTAGCGAAAAAATTTAAAATTGTACTTTACAAAATAAGGAAGTAATACTGAGTAAGTAACACTTAATACAAAATAAGTAAGTAATACTGTGAGTGGTTAGGGGTGTCGAAATGAATAGTTTCCAAGATGCATCGCGATGCAGACGAGGACAAGTCGCAATTACACTTTCAAGGGAACAATCGACAATTATGATTTTTGTCATAATCGTGCAGCCCTACGCGGTAGCATACATTAGGCGCATTCGGCTTGAAGCGCTGCTGCGCAGAATGATCAGTGTATGACATCAAGTACCGCGAGAGCGATAAGAGACCAGACGGATCCTTATGCTTTCGAATCACTCTCACAGTTGATGTCATACACTAATCATTCTGCGCGAGTAATTAAAAATTACACACTCTGTGTGTAAATCATGTCACGCACAATAAATTGCAGGTGGGTACTACACTATCTTGAAAAATTCAGACATTCATATATCTGACTACTTGTATTTATTGACAAAATTGTTTACATGTGAAGTAAATTGGGAAATTGGGATGTCAGCAGGCATCGTCAATTGCCATTGTATGCCACTTGATATCGAATTGAACCGAATGAGGGGGGGGGGGGGGGGGGCTCGATGACATGATATCGTAATCGAACCGAACCGTGAGACCAGTGTAGGCTCACACCCCTATAATGGGTGCAGACTTAATGTAAGATATTCAATGTGATGAGCATGAGGAGAGTAATCAGGTGTACTATGTTTAATTTTTCTAGAACTAGCGGTTCATGTTATTATCATTTCAATGTTGAATTTTTGAACTGGTGGTGGCGCTATAGAGTTGGGCCTAGAGACCACAAAGTTGGTCAGATCACTATTCATGGCCATCCCTACAAGTGTGACAAATTTCATCATGTTCCTATGTTCCGTTCATAGGGCTGCCATAGGCTCCCATTGGACGAGAAGAAGAAGAAGAGGAATCAGTACAGATAATGTAGGGGCTACAGCCCCTTCACGTATATTACATATACATTACCATTTAATCATGTAGCAGATGCTTTTATCCAGATGCTTTTATCCAAAGCGACTTACAAATGAGAATAATAGAATAGAAAATAACAATAGAATATATATATATATACAGTGGGTACAAAAAGTATTCAGACCCCCTTAAATTTTTACCTCTTTTTATATTGCAGCCATTTGCTAAAATTTTTTAAGTTAATTTTTTTTCCTCATTAAGTACACACAGCACCCCATATTGACAGTAAAACACAGAATTGTTGACATTTTTTATTAAAAAAGAAAAACTGAAATGTCACATGGTCCTAAGTATTCAGACCCTTTGCTGTGACACTCACATATTTAACTCAGGTTTTGTCCATTTCTTCTGATCATCCTTGAGGTGTTTCTACACCTTCATTTGAGTCCAGCTTTGTTTGATTATAATGATTGGACTTGATTAGGAAAGCCACACACATGTCTATCAGACCTTACAGCTCACAGTGCATGTCATAGCAAATGAGAATCATGAGGTCAAAGTAACTGCCTGAAGAGCTCAGAGACAGAATTGTGGCAAGGGACAGATCTGGCCAAGGTTACAAAAAACATTCTGCTGCACTTAAGTTTCCTAAGAGCACAATGGCCTCCATAATCCTTAAATGGAAGAAGTTTGGGATGACCAGAACCCTTCCTAATGCTGGCCGTCCGGCCAAACTGAGCTATTTGGGGGAGAAGAGCCTTGGTGAGAGATGTAAAGAAGAACCCAAAGATCACTGTGGCTGAGCTCCAGAGATGCATTCGGGAGAAGGGAGAAAGTTGTAGAAAGTCAACCATCACTGCAGCCCTCCAACAGTCGGGGCTTTATGGCAGAGTGGCCCTGACGGAAGCCTCTCCTCAGTGCAAGACACATGAAAGCCCGCATGGAGTTGTGAGTTGGTGAGAAATAAGATTCTCTGGTCTGATGAGACCAAGATAGAACTTTTTTGGCCTTAATTCTAAGCGGTATGTGTGGAAACCAGGCACTGCTCATCACCTGTACAATATAGTCCCAACAGTGAAGCATGGTGGTTGCAGCATCATGCTGTGGGGGTGTTTTGCAGGGACAGGACGACTGGTTGCAATGGTTGAAAGATGAATGCGGCCAAGTACAGTGATATCCTGGATGAAAACCTTCTCCATAGTGCTCAGGACCTCAGACTGGGCCGAAGCTTTACCTTCCAACAAGACAATGACCCTAAGACCCTAAGCACACAGCTAAAATAACTAAGGAGTGGCTTCACAACAACTCTGTGACTGTTCTGAATGGCCTAGCCAGAGCCCTGACTTAAACCCGATTGAGCATCTCTGTAGAGACCTAAAAATGGCTGTCCACCACGTTTACCATCCAACCTGACAGAACTGGAGGATCTGCAAGAAGGAATGGCAGAGGATGCTCAAATCCAGGTGTGAAAAATTTGTTGCATCTTTCCCAAAAGACTCATGGCTGTATTAGATCAAAAGTGTGCTTCTACTAAATACTGATCAAAGGGTCTGAATACTTAGGACCATGTGAAATTTCAGTTTTTCTTTTTTAATAAATCTGCAAAATGTCAACAATTCTGTGGTTTCTGTCAATATGGGTGTGCTGTGTGTACATTAATGAGGAAAAAAAAAAAAAAAATGATTTTAGCAAATGGCTGCAGATCATAAAGAGTGAAAAATTTAAGGGGGTCTGATTATTTTCCGTACCCACTGTATATATATTAATTATAGTCCCACGTTAAGTCTACAAGCTTAGAGCTGATTAGCAAAAAAACAAAACAAAAACCCAATATTAAAAATATATTATCATTATTATTATTAATATTATATGGTAAATGTAATATATCAGTAATATTAGATAATTAGTATTCAACTTTATTGTCATTGCACATGTAAGGTACAAGGCAACGGAATGCAGTTAGCATCTAACCAGAAGTGCAATAAGCAGTAAGTACAGGATATACAGTGTCTCCAATATGTTGCAAATGTACAATAAATATACAGATAAGGCAGTACTATGGACATAATTTACAGATTTTTAAATACTATCAGCATGATATGCAGATAGGTGTACTATGAACATACTATACAGATGGATTATGTATTAAGTTTATGTACACTATAAGCAGAAAAGTATGAACATCATTTACAAATGAATATGTAAGCGATACATTAAGCTGTACAAAACACACGTGCAATGGACATTTAAAAAAGTGCATAGAAAATATTCCAGTGTGCAAATGGATGATTCAGTATTCTGGATGTACAGACAGTAGTGCAAGTAAAACCAGTGTACAGGTTTTTTTTTTTTTTTTTTTTGGTAAACCAATATGTAGTAATGAGTAGGGGGTGAGGGGTGTGAGTTGGTGTGTGGTGGGGGAGTCAGGCGGGCAGATTCGTAAGGAGACAGCTGTAGGGAAAAATCTGTCTAAGTCTGCTGGTTCCATTGTCCGTAAGCTCTGCTGAAGCGGCGCGTCCCGGAGGGCAGGATGTTAAACAGTCAATGGGTGCAGAGGGTGAAAGGAGTCCTAAGAATGCTGCGGAGCTCGAGCGATACAGGCGTTTCGCTCTGGATGTCTCTCATATAGCAGGAATGGTGTCCGCCTGTGATGCGTTGGGCGGGTTTTCATTCGCCAGCCACCCCTCTGCAGTTGCCTTGGGGCCGGTCATCAATCTGAGGCAGATTCGTCTATGATCGCTCATACCAGACTGTGATACAACTGGAAAGGATGTTCTCGATTGCACACCGGTAGAAGTTCACCAGGATGGCTGAAGACAACTGGTTCTTCTTCAGTGTCCTAAGGAAGAAGAGGCGCTGGTGAGCCTTCTTGACCAGGCTGGAGGTGTTTGTGGTCCAGGACAGGTCCTCCGAGATGTGGGTTCCCAGGAATTTGAAGCTGGAGACACGTTCAACAACTGTCCCGCTAATGTGGATGGGGTCATGCGTGTTTCCTTTCTTCTTCCTGAAGTCCACAATAAGCTCCTTTGTCTTACTGGTGTTAAGGAGCAGGTTGTTGTCAGTGTACCATGCGGCCAGGTGCTGTACCTCCTCCCTGTAGGCAGTCTCATCGTTGTCTCTGATGAGGCCAATCACTGTGGTGTCGTCTGCAAACTTGATGATGGAGTTGTATCCATGCACAGGCCTGCAGTAGTGGGTGTAGAGGCAGTAGAGGAATGGGCTCAGCACACAGCCCTGTGGTACGCCGGTGTTGAGTGTGATGGTGGTGGAGCAGGTGTGGCCTGACCTAACATGCTGAGGCCTGTTGGTCAGAAATTCCATAATCCAGTTGCAGAGTGAGGTGTTAATACCCAGGTCTCCAAGTTTAGTGGTCAGCTTGGAGGGAATGACAGTGTTAAATGCTGAGCTGAAGTCAACAAACAACATCCGTACATATGTGTTGTTATTGTCCAAGTGTGTGAGTACTGAGTGCAGCACTGTGCATACTGCATCCTCTGTGCTCCTATTGCTACGGTAGGCAAATTGGTGTGGGTCCAGTGTGGGTGGGATGCAGTTCTTAAGGTGAGCTAGGACCAGTCGCTCAAAGCACTTCATAACAATAGGTGTGAGTGCTACTGGGCGGTAGTCATTCAGGCAGGTCGGGGAGGAGTGTTTCGGCACTGGCACAATGGATGTGGACTTAAAGCATGTTGGCACAGTTGCTTGGGTGAGGGACAGGTTGAAGATGTCTGTGAAGACCCCTGCGAGCTGCTCTGCACATGCCCTAAGCACACGTCCAGGAATGCCGTCGGGGCCAGCAGCCTTGCGTGCGTTGATCCGGCTCAATGCGGTGTAGACATCTGTGTAGGTGAGTTTGAGGGGTTGGTGGTTTGCTGAGAGTGTGATATTGGTGGCCGTCTCCTTGCTGTCACTGTCGAAGCGAGCATAAAAGTCATTCAGCTCGTTAAGGAAAGAGACGTCTGTGACTGTTGGAGTGGAGTTGCTTGGCTTGTAGTCACTGATGACCTGGATGCCCTGCCACATGCGTCGGCAGTCAGAGTTGGAAAAGTGTTCCTTTAGCTTGTAGCAGTATTTGGCCTTCAGATGATGCCCCTCCTCAGGTTAGCCCTGGATTTGCTGTAGGCCTCAGCATCATCTGATCTGAAGGCAGCGTTGCGGGCTTTCAGCAGGAGTCGCACCTCCTTGTTCATCCATGGCTTCTGATTAGGGTATGTTGTGATCTGTTTCTCTGTTGTAACACTGTCAATGGTGGTGTTGATGTAATCCATTACAGAGGAGGTATAGATATCAATGTCCATTGGAGAGCCACAGGCAGCCTGAGAAGCAAACATACTCCAGTCAGTGTATTGAAACCTGTCCTGAAGTAAAGAGTCTGCTCCTTTTGGCCACACTTTGATGGTCCTCACTGATAGCTTCACACGGTTGATGAGGGGTGAATACTTAGGGGTGAGAAACAAAGAAAGGTGATCAGACTGTCCCAGGTGGGGGAGGGGGGTCGCGATGTAAGCTCCATCAATGTTGGTGTAAACATGATCCAAAGTTTTGTCTCCTCTAGTGTGGCAGGAAACATGATGATGAAATTTGGGGAGCACTGTCTTTAAGTTGGAGTGATTAAAATCACCCGCGACAATAAATGCAGCCTCCGGGTGAGCAGTCTGTTGTTTACTAATGGCCGCATGCAGTTCGTTCATAGCAAGCTTGGCATTAGCATCCGGTGGAATATAGGCTGCCGTTATAATGGTGGAAGTGAATTCCCGTGGCAGATAAAAAGGTCTACACTTAACCGTGAGAAATTCTAGGTTAGCTGAGCAGTGTCTCCCAACAATGACAGAGTTCGTACACCAAGTTTTGTTAACATAAATGCACAATCCTCTGCCTCTGGTCTTGCCGGAGTCATCTGCCGTCCTATCTGCCTCGAGCGTGTAGTGTCCGGCTAGCTCAATAGCATTATTGGGTATGTCGCTGTGTAGCCATGTTTCTGTGAAAACCATGACGTTGCAATCCAAAAGTCTCTTACTGTGGGTGATGCGAAGTCGTATCTCATCCATTTTGTTCGCCAATGACCGCACATTAGCGAGGAAAATGCTGGGTAAAGAGAGCCGGAGCGGTGTTAGCTTTAGCTTAGTTCTTAGCCCTCCGCGCTTACCCCGCCTTTGTTTACGGTCACGACGCCGCCTGCGAGCACTTCCGCCCGGCCGGGTAGAGTGCGTAGCCTCGGGTGTTCTGGAGATTTCAGGGATGAGTCGAGGATTGGTGATAAAACTGATGGAAAAAGTGCACACCAATATCCAAAAGTATTGGTGTGCACCAATAGATGTTAAGGCAAAGCTGTTCATTACTGACTAGGGCGCGCGAGGAGCAGAAAAAACTATTCAAAATGGGGCAAAAAAAAAAAAAAAAAACTTCGGATATACGCTGATCTCAAGCGATGTGTACGCGCCGCCATCTTGGTCATAAGTTGGTTTGAGAAAATACTTTGTATATGTATATGTAAATGTATCATTAGTAATATATATCATTTTATTATCAAATATTCATTATATAAATCAATAGTCCAACTTTGTGAATATTGTACAAGCTTACAAGGCTTTAGGTCATTACTAAAAAACAATATTCTTAAAATGTATATTTATATTATAGTAATAATAATAATAACAAATATTATATGGTAAATGTAATGTTCCAATAATCTACATCTTACTAATATATCATTACATTGTCGATATTATTAATATATATTAACTCTTAGTCCAACTTTTACAAACTACAAGCTTACAAGCTTTCAGTCAATTACAAAAACAACAATATTCCTAAAAAGTACATTATTGTTATTATTACTATTATTATTATCATCAATATTTAATGTAACATGTAATATGGTAAATATATATATATTAGACCAACTTTATGTCTACAAGCTTTCAGGTCAATTACCATAGAAAATAGCTTCAACTCACCCCTCAGTTGGTAAAAAAAAAAGAACAAAAAAGGATAAACTCAAGAAATTTCAGAGTTTCAACAGCATTTAAAACCATTTTCACAGTGCTGCACACTTTTCAGCTGAACTTCCATTGTAAGTACATTACTGCAAACATGTTTCTTGTTCGTTTTTACAAACTTAAGGACAATTGGACTAAACCACAGATACAAAGTATTTTCTCAAACCAAAGACAGTTTTTCCCGCAGTGTCGGAGCAGTGGAAGCATCCTGACATCTCGCCGGAAGCTTTCTGACACTCTCTTGGAAGAGAAGCGACGCTGACAAGTGGGAGGTTCGTTGGGAAGAGCCTTCCCTCCGCCCGGGAGAATTCCCACGGCGCTCCCGTCCGCTACGCAGATGAATCGCACTGTCCGTTGTCATTTGAGCCAGCTCTGGAAAAAAATCTACACAAAAATCTCCCGCTCGCTTTGTCAAATGCAGTGGAAAAAATGAAGAACGAAAGCAAGATATCCATAGGGGAAGCTTCCTACGGCCGCTCGGCTGACAGCTCTGACAAAATAACCAGCACCCTCATTATTTTATATGCAAACAATGATAAAACGAACTGTATGGAGATGTCATGTTAGACAATCAGCTCGGAGACCCTTGACATGCCGCCCGGCGACTGTAACAAAGTGTCCCGGCTTGCCACGGGCGACACCGCTCTTAATTTGCTGCACAATGTGCCTGTAATTAGATGAATTTGGCTCAGGCAGAGGAAAAGACAGCCAGATCAAGGTCTTGATGAATTAGGGGTCCACTGTCAAGATCAAATCACATTAATCAAGGCGAGCGAGTGTTGAGACAGCTAGTCTCCCCCCAACGCGGCTCTATGCGTGATGAATAGGCTAGCTGCTAGCGGGCCGACCGAATGTATCACCATCAAAATCTGTGAATTTAAATGTAACAACGCTACTTCGAGAATTCTATCGATTTATTCTGCTCTTTTAAGATAAACCTTCCTTCGAGCCTCCAGACCCCATTTCAAAAAAGACGAGGAGGGAAAAAAAAGATCTGTGGTGTTGTATTGAAGCAAAAACAACAAAGTGTAACTTCAAAAACTAGCGCGGCCCAGTTTATGTTCTGTTTCTCCAAAACAGCCACCACCGATCCGCTGGAAATTCACGTGGGACGCGCGAAGCTCTGAAGGTCTGAAGGTTAACCTACATTATCGTCGCGGCTCGGCACACCTGCACCAGAGGATGCTGGGAAAACCGAAGACCTTTGGGCTGGACAGCTAATGAAGATCTTTGTTTGGAGAGCCACAACTAAACCTTTAGGAAGGAAACATCTCTGGAATATCTCAACTGTTTCTCCTAGACATCAATGAAATCAAATGCTCAAGTCGCCTCATTCTCAAATCTTTCTAGAGATTCAGAAGAGATCTCAGCAATGTACTTGACTTTTTCCATCAAAGTCTGCAATCAAATGTCAGAGATCTCAATATGAACTCAATTATTTCTGACCAAATTCTTAAAAGTGCTCAGCGTTTTCTACCAAAGTCTGGTTATGAGTCAGAAATCTCCACATGAACTCAATCATTTGAAACACAAAATTGACAAAATTGATGCTCACTGTGAACATAGTAAGAGATCTCAATATGAACTCAATTATTTCTAATTAAATTCTCAAATGTGCTCAGCATTTTCTACCAAAATCTGCAATCAAAAGTCAGAAATCTCAATATGAACTCAATTATTTCTCAATAAATTCTCAAGTGCTGCAACAGTTTTTCTACCAAAATCTGCAATGTCAAGTCAAGTAGATTTCAATATGAACTCAATTAGTTCTCATCATGTTTTCATCAAGATCAAATGATCTTAGCTGTTATCCTTGTGCTTTATAATTTTATAGGTTCATACATGTAATTTATATTAAGGGTTGTTTTGTTTAAGAATTTGAGGAGAAACAAAAGAGCAAAAGTTAAAGGGATAGTTCACCCAAAAATGAAAATGTGATGTTTATCTGCTTACCCCCAGGGCATCCAAGATGTAGGTGACTTTGTTTCTTCAGTAGAACACATTTGATGATTTTTAAGTCCAACCGTTGCAGTCTATCAGTCGTATAGTGCATGGCAATGGTAACAAAATATCTATGAGAGTAAAAAAAACATGCAAATTACAAATCCAAATTAAACCCTGCTGTTCGTGATGACACATTGATGTCCTAAGATACGAAACGATCGGTTTGTGCGAGAAACCGAACAGTATTTATATATTTTTTTTACCTCTAATACACCACTATGTCCAACTGTCTTTGGGGCGCGATGTAGCAAGCCCTGCTTCCGGTGCGGTGCGGTGTGTATTACGCGCTCGTGGCGTAGTTTACGTGTAATGGTGTGTTGATATCATGCCGAAGAGCAATCGACCATAACTTGCAGGCGAAGCAAAGGCTCAGAAGGACAGTTTGAACAAATCCGGATAAGTCGCAAGTAAGTACTATTTGTGATAGCCTTTACCTACAATGACTGTGCAACTGTGTAAACATGAGTGACGTATACGCTCAGAGATCACTTCGGCGCGGTTGCGTAAACTCGTTAACGACGGCCTAAGACGCGTAGCTCGCGTACACATCTCAGGGACCACGCGAAGCCGTGGCGGCATTGCTCAAAGACAGTTACATAGTGGTGTATTAGAGGTAAAAATTTATATAAATACTGTTCGGTTTCTGGCAAAAACCGGTCGTTTCGTGTGTTATGACATCAATGTGTCGTCACAAGCTGCAGGGTTTAATTTGGATTTGTCAGTGCATGTTTTTTTTACACTCATAGACTTTGTTACCATTGCCATCCATTATATGACTGATAGACTGCAACGGTTTGAGTTACAAATCTTTGTTTGTGTTCTACTGAATAAACAAAGTCACCTACATCTTGGATGCCCTGGGGGTAAGCAGATAAAGATCACATTTTCATTTTTGGGTGAACTACCCCTTTAAGCTGAAAACTCAATTAAATGTCCCATTTTTCTCGTTTCTCCTTGTAATCTCACATGTGTCTCTTCTAGAGTTTCAGAAGAGATCCCAGCAATGTGCTCGGCTTTTCAATCAAAAGTTAGAGATCTCAAAATGAACTCAATCATTTTTCATCAAATACTCAGAAGAACAAATGATCTAAACGGCTATGTACATGCTAATTTCATAGGTTTTTATATGTAATTTGTCAATTAGGTCTCAGTGTCCTGATTCTCACGTTTCTACCCACTAATCTCACATGTGCCTCTTCTAGAGTTTCAGAAGAGATCTCAACAATGTGCTCAGATTTTTCAAGACACCAAAGTCTGCATTCAAATCCAGAGATCTCAACATGAACTCAATCATTTCTCATCAAATTCTCCAATATGCTCAGCATTTTCTACCAAAGTTTGTTTAAAAGTCAAAGCTCTCAAAATGAGTTCAATCAAACATTTTCTCATGTGACCAAGTCTCCCAAGAATCAACGATCTAACACCCAAGAAAAAAAAAAAAAAAACTATCAATAGCTAATTTTATAGGATTGAGCATATAATTTCAATCAATGGTTCTCTTTAAGGAATTTGTGGAGAAACAACTGAGACAAAATTGAAACATTAGCAAAACAAAACTATAAACACAATGAAGTGTCCTGATTCTCACATTTCTCCATTGTCATCTCACGTCTCCACTAGTTTCAGAAGACTAGTTTCAATATCAGCTCAATAATTTCTCATGAAATTCTCAAATGAGCACAGCATTTTGTACTAAAGTCTATTTATAAGTCAGTGATCTCAACATGAGCTCAAACATTTCTCATCAAATTCTCCCAAGGTTCTATCAACACGCTAATTTTAAAGGATTGTGCATATCATTTATATCAATGGTTTTTTCATTGAGGAGAAACATCTGAGACAAAATTGATACTTAAAGCTAAAAACTTATTAAACAGTGTCCTGAGATAAGAAAGCGCAAACTGTGATCAATAAAACTGCATAATCATTGTATACTACTTTCCTCTAAGGTAACTTTCTGAAGTACACACCAAACACAAAGACATGAGAGTCCCACACAAAAACTTAGGAACTAAGTTGCACTGGAAAGAGTATCTGCTCAATGCCTTAAAGGTAATTCAAAGAATTAAACCAGACGAAGATGAGAGAAGAAAAGTTTATATTCTCCTCTCCAGATGTTTGATCCAATGAACTGCACTAATCTCTTTCCTGGATTTGAGATTTACCCGGCCTTGAGTTTTGCATCTGGCACAGAAACAAAGCAAGAGTTTTTATTCTTTCTAAATGGTTAAACCAAGAACCGAATGACGTAGCTCAGTTATCGTTTTAAATCTGGACGTCCATTTCAGTCATATGCTTTTTATGAAGCATCAAAAGCATGCGCCGGTCATTTCGGGATCACCTGATTACACCGCATTTGAATGTTGCATGTCTGCGTGCATTCTGACCGCAGGGATAAACAAAGCAGACACTTTATTTGCAAGCGCAGAGATTATTTATATTCACAAACGCTGAGAACCAGAGTCAGAAACGGACAGTTGCTGCAGGCTCACCCGTGCAGAGCGTGGAGTGCATGGGGCTCGTAGTGGTATCTCCCCTCGTGGTGACGCACGTCGATGGGGATCGGAGAATGGAAAGTCGGGAAGATGTGATGAGGGCCTGAGAGAGAAACAGAGAGAGAGAGTTGAGAAAAAGCCAAGACTTTCAAAAAAGAAATTTCAAAGGCAACAGCGCTACAATAAAGTAACATGAATTTCAGAGCGCACTGAGCAGTTTCGTGTAAAATATTGGCACTATCACACAAGAGTGGAGGAATAAATAAATAATCAAAGTATCCTAAGAAATCCTACATCCCCAACATAAAAGATATCCAACTGGGCTTTTGACAAAGACCTGCAGCTAGACGCTCTTTGAACTCATACAGATGATGGACGTTGTGAAGGAAAAAACCATCCGGGACACAAACTGGGGCTGACAGCGCAGGGAGAGAATATTCCTCATGCTGGGCCGTGCCAACCGGAGCATCTCCCTACTGAAGCAACACTGATCCGACCGCGTCCCTGACACTTTCCTGGCCCCGAAACGAGTCCAAAACGAAGGTGCCAGGGCGACGTGAAATCAGAGGAGGTCAGGCCTTTGAAATCAAACCTCTAACTAATGAGAGAGAGTTTTTTGACTAAAAGCTGTTGCCCATTGCCTCAGCGTTTTACAGTCTGCCGTATATGTTGGCTGGCATTCCTTTCATCATAACTCCTTTGGCTGGATCATTTTATTTGAGCCCAAAGAGAATCAGAATCAGCACTTTGCTGTAATAAAGCCTCTGTTGGCCTGGGATGTCCCGTTAAAGGCTAACAGAGCTTCATTAGCAGTTATGATAACGGGAAACCACATTTGACGGTTTCTTTGCCATATGCAAAGAGCTGTTTGCAGTGGTAAAGTCTTAACTAGTTTTCCCTTCTAATTAGTCTTTCGCTCCTGGAGCTCCTTCTATCTTTTCATGCCCTGCGAAAATAAACGGATAAAAAAGAAACGGGTCGAAATCAAAGCAGATTTAAAAGCTTTCCTGTTCTCTAGGCTTTCACATTTTCGACTAAAAAGAACGAAACGAAAAAAAAGAGCTCTGTTGCTAACAGAGCTGGGTAGTAACTGATTACATGTAATTTGGATTACGTAATCGGATTACATTTTATAATGCTCATAATCAGATTACTGTTACTTTTTATGGATTACATAATTAGCACAAAGTAAATCATTCATAATTGACTGATTACCGCTTATTCTTCTTTTTTCAATTTTCTTTTCTAAAACTCCTACTGTGTGTCATACCATTCAGCTTCGACTATATTCACAACACAGAATTGTCATGTAAACAAATTTGCAAACCATGCTTCTGAATTTGGGTGAAAAAAACACCTCTTGAGCAATCAAACCATGCACGAAACAAATAATTATGCAAGTTACTAAAGACTGCTGATGTATGGTTTAATGCATTAAATGATGTTCATAGCAAAAAATTGAATATATTTGCTTTTTTATATCAATATGGTACGATTAATGGTAAGTTTAAAACAAGTTACACAAAAAAAAGTTAATCTAAAAGTAATCTAAAAAGTTGTCGGATTACATTACCTAAAAATGTTACTAACTACAGTTTTCATCATGTCATCTGTAATTCAGTTATGGACTACAATTTGTAAGTAATCTACCCAGCTCTGGTTACTAATGTGTTCTGACCAGTGTTTCTATGAGCAAACTAACACTAGTACTAGTAATGCTTGACTTAGCAGGAATGAGAGCAGGGTAAGTGAATCAGCTGATCTCTGGACTGTATTAACATTCTTTAGGGCGGCAGCAGTGGGAGAGTGAGGGGTGACCCGGGAAGGTCAGGGGTCACGGGTCATTATCCACACCTGGGGTTCTCAGCAGCTCCTCCAGAGATTCACACACTCAACAGAAGCAGTGTGAGTCAGCAGTCTCTCACACTCTCGCTCGCTCTGCTTCTCTGTCAATTTGTTCATACCCTTCAGAATGGCAGACAAGAGCATCCCAAAGGACAGGAAATGACCCGCTGCTTTTCCCGTCTCTCTCTTTCACTTCACATTTACATAATGTAAAACTTAAAGGGATAGCGCACCGAAAATACAAAACTGAAGTCATTTATTCACCTTGATGTTGAAACAAACCTTCAACAGAACACAAATGGAGACGTTTTGCAGAATGTTGTCGAAGGGAGGATTTTTCAGTCAAAAATGTCAAAATCCTCATTATAAACTTTTTTTTTTCAATTTTTATGATACTTTTATTATGTTTTTAATCCGTTTTGGAGCTTAAAGGGATAGTTCAACTCAATATGAACATTTTGTCATCATTTACTCACCCTTAAGTTGTTCCAAACCTGTATGAATTTCTTTCATAAAAGATAAAAGATATTTTGAGGAATGTTGGTAACAAGACAGTTGATGGTAGCCATAGGGGGGAAAAATACTATGGAAGTCAATGGCTACCAGCAACTGTTTGGAAACCAGCAACATTCCCCAAAATATCTTCTTTTTGTGTTCAACACTCTTGGGCTGTTCTCACACTTTTCAGTCAATAATGACAAAATCCTCATACATTTTTTTTTTTTTCCCACTTTTATGTTGTTTTTAATCAGTTATAGAGCCTAACAGCCTGAGCATTCGGCTAAACATCTCATTTTGTGATCTACAGAAGAAAACACCAACACGAAGACGTTTTCATTTTCAGGTGATCTACCACTTTAAGTCGCCCTCAAGATTAGTTTGTTTGATTAAACTCAAGCCTGTTTTGTTCTGTTTATCTTAAAGTTTGTCTGCAGAATCACAAATTTACCAAAGGAGACACTGAAACGCTGAGATCTAAGCGCTTGTGCTTAAATTCAGTAAATCAGACGTGATTCTAAGCGATCTTTACTTGTACAGTCTGCGTAGTCTGCATGTTTTTAGCACAATCAAATCAGCTGCGTGACTAGCCAGAGTCATGTGCTCCCTTTATAGTATTTGTCATGGAAAATGCCTCAGGTTGCCTTTAATTGATGAAAACACCATAAAAACACACCTGACATGCACAACAGTAATGCCACACAGCTGTCGAAAGCACAACAGCAGTCTAAAACATGCAACTGGAGCACAAAACTCCGGCCCGACCTTTACACTCTTAAAAAAGAAAGGTTCCTTATTGGCATCAATGGTTCCACAAAGAACCTTTACCATCTATGGAACCTTTTCATTCCACAAAAGGTTCCCTAGTGAAAGATAAATATATCTGAAATACATTTATTTCATGCTAAGTATACTACAAATACATTTTTTATATTTATGTTCTTAATAAAATGTCCTGCAATTGTACTTTTAGTATAATAAACTCAACTGGAATACTTAAAGTCTGCTCAATTGGAACAACTAATTTTGTACTTAATGCAGAAGTAGTGTTAAAGTACAATTAAAGATATACTATTGCAACTATACTTCAGGTACACTTTAAATATTTTGCATTTAAAGTCCGATATTATTCAAAGATCACCCCCCCCCCTACATCTCAGGAAAAGTGACATAAAAACATTTTAGACTTGCGATTAGAAAGTGCATAGTGCACAAGTAGTATGCACAAGTAGTTTAATTATAATTTTTATATCAGTCTGTCTCGAGTTATCTGCCAGTAAATATGTTAATAGATTTGAACTATATAGTATAATATATACTTTGTACTAGGTTCTTTATAGTGGAAAAAGGTTCTGTAGATTATTAAAATATTCTTCACTCTAAGAAAAAATGGTTCTTTTAAGAACTAAAGGGGAACTAAAATGGGTTCTTCTGTCATCACTGTGAAAACCCCCTTTTGGAACCTTTATTTTTAAGAATGTAGATAGCAGAGGAATGGCTCTAGTAAAAAACTAATATATTTAAAATGCATTTATTTCATACTAAGTATGGTTCAAATCTATTAACATATTTACTGACAGATAACTCGACACTTACTTAAACTTTACTTGGCATATTACTTGTGCACAATGCACATTTCTTATTATTAAGTCTAAAATGTGTTTTAATGTCACCATTAATGATTGTATGATCTCTGTATAATATCAAGTCTTGAAATTCAAGATATTTAAAGTGTACCTGAAGTATACTTGCAATAGTTCCACTTTAGCACAATCAAATATACTAAGTATATCTTTAATTGTACTTCAGCACTAGATCCACACAATTAAAGTGTAAAATTAATTGTTCCAATTCAGCAGACTTTGTTTACCAGTTTAGTACACCAAAAGTACAATTGCAGGACATTTTATTAAGTACATACATATAAAATGTATTTGTAGCATACTTAGCATGAAATAAATGTATTTCAAATCCATTTAAGTATATTTAAGTTTTACTAGGGGGAGAAACTCTGCCCGAGATGGCCTGTAAATGCTGCGAGGAGGCTGCATTCAGTGCCCGGCCGCAGTTAATGCTCCATTACTAATGCAGCGGGTGAATTATTGCAGGGGCCGATGGGAAGAGAGGTCGAGGACAAAGAGAAGGAGTGAAATGGGTCAGCGGAACATGACGGAGCCGCTGCAGGAATTCTCCCGCGCTGAAGTCACGGACCACCGCATGAATCCTAATCACGCGGGTCCGGTTAAGGCCGACTTTGCGCTTTAATCACGACTTTGGAGGAGGAGGAGATGCAAAAATAAAACAGGGGAAAGACACAAACTAGGGTAATTGGAAGCATGAAAAATACACAACTTAAACCCAAACGTTTGTGGCTCCGTAAACACTCCCGACCGAAATGAGACAGCAGAGAACAAGAACCGGCCTCGGTCCCTGTCATTAAAACGACACGTTACCCCGCAGCCTCATTCATCTGTGCCTGCCCTCAATTATCCACATTACCACTGTTATTTCCAGCCGTCGCATTTTTCATGTCAGCACAAACACCCACCCCGTTCTGTAGAGGCTCGGGGGCCACTGACGTCCGGGCCCCCGTCACCGGAGGAGCGGGCAGGATTATTCGATCATGCCGACAGCTCCATTGTTCCCCCGCAATGGGAAGAACAAAAGAGGATCGCTCTGGAGAGTTCAAGAGGCGCGTTTACCAGTTTCTCTGAGCTCTATCCCCCAGGGCTTCGGCACGGCTGCAGAGTTTCCGTGAAGCCCCTCGCATCTATTAGTCTTTAGGTGATAACATTTGTTTTCACATCTGGGCGAACGCCGCAGAGGGGTGCCGCACTTTTTCAGTGTTGGGCTGCGTGCTGCTCCAGAGCGGATGACTTTCTCATGCACTTCTTAACCTGGCCGCTTCTCACTGGGACCTTTTTCGTTCGAACACGAAGAAATAGAGCTTCTAAAACACACACACACACACACACACAAAATATATTGGGGTCCTCAAAGAACCTTCTAGTGAATAGTTCTTAAAAACCATTTGTATTAGTCTGAGAGATTCCGCTTTTGCAACTAAAGGAACATATTTTGAGGAATGTTGGTAGCCATTGACTTCCATAGTAGGGAAGAAAATACTATTGAAGTCAATGGCTACCAGAAACTGTTGTGTTACCAACATTCTTCAAAGTATCTTCTTTTGTGTTCAACAGAGGATGGAAACTCGTAGAGGTTTGAAACAACAGAGGATGAGTAAATACAACAGAATTTTTATTTTTGGGTGAACTATCATTTTTTCTCTATAAAGAACATTTTGTGGAATGGAAAGTTTTCATGGATGGATGCTAAAGGTTCTTGATGGAACCATAAATTCCAATAAAGAACCTTCATTCTTAAGAGTGTAGAAGAACCATTTGGTTGCCCAAAGAACCTTCCACTATGCAATTCTTTAAGGAACCACTTTTCATGTTTGAAAAACATTTTTTGTAATAACATTTTTCACTGTAAAGAACCTTTTGTGAAATGGAATGGTTCAATGGAAGTAAAAGGTTCTTGATGGAACCATCAATGCCAATAAAGAACCTCCATTTCCCCCAAAGAACCTTCCAGTACACAATTCTTAAAAGAACCACTTTTTTCTTAGTGTGAAGATGAATTTCTCTCAGCTGTTGAACATAAAGAAGATATTTTGAGAAAGGTTGGTAACCAGACAGTTGATGGTAGCCACTGACTTCCACACTAGGAAAAAAAATATCACTATGGAGTCAATAGCCTACAGCAACGTTGTGTTACCGGACATTCTCCAAAATCTTTCATTTGTCTTCAAAAAGGAGATGGACACTCATAGATGTTTGGAACAACAAATTAACGATCCGCTTTTTCTCTATAAAGAACCTTTTGTAGAATGGAAAGGTTACATGGATGCTAAAAGGTTGTTGATGGAACCATCAATGCAAATAAAGAACCTTAATTTTCAGAGTGTTGAAGAACCACTTTTGGTTTCTCAAAGAACCTTCCAAGTAAACAGTTCTTAAAAGAACCACTTTTTCTTAATATGAAGAACATTTTAAAAAATCTAAAGAACCTTTTTTTCACTTTATGGAATGGAAGGTTTCAGGATATCTAAAGGTTCTAATGGAACCATCATGACAATAAAGAACCTTATTTCTAACGTCTGCATGAAATCTAAATTTACTTTATTTACTTTATTAGTGCACATTGCTAGTCTTGATGTGAACAATTAATCTGTGCAAGTTAATCCACTGAAAAATTTTTTTGTCTTGGTAATCTTTAATCAAATTCTGATCATTTACTTCCGGTGGGCAGCAACTTCTGGTTCACGCAGACTTTAAGAGTGTAGAAGAACCATTTTTGGTTCCACAAAGAACATTCAGTCAAAACAGTTCTCTAAAGGGGTCATATGATGTTTTTTTTAAAGATCATTATTTGGTGTATTTGGTGTAACAGAATATATTGACATGTTTTAATGTTCAAAAAACAAATTATTTTCAAATACTGTACATTATTGTAGACCCTCTATGCCCCGCCTCTCTCAAACAAGCTTAGTTTTCTACAGAAGGTCCCTCCTTCCGACAAGCGCAGTCTGATCTGATTGGCCAGCTGACCCAGTGCATTGTGATTGGCCGAACACCGCAAGCACTCGACGGAAATGTAACGCCCCTTACCATAATCGCCAGCTTCATCTTTCAAAATAAATGTAAAAACAGTAAATAATGTCATTAGTTTTACCATCAGTTCAAGCCCGAAAGGGGAACAGAGTCGCGTGACAGACACAGTGATGAAGCTGGTATGTGTTGCAGTACACAAGCCACGGTTAAGACAGATGACTCCACTGTGATGTGTCTCGCCCCTCTCTCTATCTCTCTCTCTAGCTCGCGCACCCCACACAAACACACACAATGCGCAAAACTCTGCATTTGTACAGTCAATAGCAAATACTTAAACTACTAACAAAACAGTAGCTGATTCAGAAGCGACAGATTATCATAGCAAAGTCAGAATTAACTCCTAGGTTCACGAAATGGTCGTCCATAAAATTCATTGCTGTTAAGTAATCTTAAAGATTCCTAAATGAAACTACTTTCGGAAGGCCAAATAAAGCGCTTTTGCTTTCGCCTAGAAACACACAGCGTCTCCCTGGCATGCTGCTTCAACACTAACTGCGGCCGGTTTCTGAAACCACGCCTTCTTTCTTAGCGTGAACATTTGGGCGGCATTATGCAATATTTCCAAATAGTGAGGTAGATATGTGGGGGTGTGTTAGAACGAGACGTTTTAGGAGGGTGTGGTTGACTTTTAACTTTTATAAAGAAGATCTCTTTGGTTTTGAGACTTTAGTCATTGCAACTTCAGCGATCTTATCTATGCACAATCAGCTTGTAACACTCCAAGAGAAAGGAAAACTTGAAATCGCATCCAACGACCCCCTTTAAAAGGACATTGCAATAATCTACAAAGAACAATTTTCACTTCTGTGTAAGGGAAACAGGTCCAGGAGTTAATAAAGGTTATTCAGAGTCTTAAAGTATATGAATCGCGGAGGACTCTCGACAGTAAAAATGGGCCCTCTGAACTCTAAAACAGCTCTTCTGATGCTCATGGCTTTGAAATATTCGGGGTCAACCAAGCAAAACCCTCTCGTCTTTGTTGTACCATAATCCAAGGATCTAAAGGGGTAAAGGGTTCTTCTCAGGAATAATCCAGAACATATGGCCCTTTGAGTGGACGGGGTCTTTGCAGCGCAATTAAACAAGATTTGGCATTACTCCAGAAATCAGGAGGGGGAAATTAGACAGAAATTCCTGTAGAATAAGCTGGATCAGGGCCTAACTAACAACAGTTGCATGCCAACACTACACACCAGCGACCCCAGTGCATATTGGTGCATGGGACCTGCTAACAATGTGTAATCTAAAATACAATGGGCCAATATATATCTGTTGGTCATCCATCCTTTCCATTACTACATGTATTGTACCATCACATATCCTATTGTTCCACGCATCATCCATCCGTACATACTTATCCATCCACCCACACTTCCATTCTCCATCGCATTCAATCATCCATCATCCAGCTATCGTTATATCTATCCATCATACGTCGTCATCTATCTATTCTGTGGTTCTATACATCCATCCATCCTTCGTTCTACATCGTGTTTACCTATCTATGGTATATCACATCAACCTAAGTCTATCCTATAATCCATCCTTCCATCTTTTCCATACTCCATCATTACATCAATCCTGCGTTATATCTATATGTTGTTCACCCATCCCATCCATCCATCCATCGTTCTATCATCAATCATCCATTCATCCATTGTTCAATCTATTTGTCATTCTATCCATCCATCCATCTATCCATCCATTGTTCTATCAATCTGTTGTTCTATACATCCACCCATTCATTGTTCTATCCACAATATCATTCACAATCTTCGTTATCTATCTGTCGTTCTACCAATCCATTGTTCTATAATCTATCATCCATCTAGGAAATTCATAAAGTCTATCAATCCAGCCATCTATAAATCTATCTGTTGTATGTCTATGGGGCATCCATCACCATCCATCCAATATATGTCTATCTAGACATAATCCGTCGTCATTTCATATTAATCTCTTTGCGTCTATCCAATCCATCTCATCCTTCGTTGTCTATCTGTCTGTTTACTATCTATTTTCTATACATAATCACATCATTCGATCTTACATCATCCTTCCATCCATCCTTCCATCCATCCTTCGTTCTATCTATCTGTTGTTCTACCCATCCATCCATCCATCGTTCTATCCATCCATCCATCCTTCCATCCATCCTTCGTTCTATCAATCTGTCGTTCTGCCATCAATGTCTCTATCCATCTATTCATCCATCTATGCATTCATCATTCTATCCATCTATCCATCTATCCATCTATCTGTTGTTCTGTCTATTGTGGCATCCATCCATCCATTATTCTAGCAATTTGTCATTCCATCCATCCATCCATCCATATTCTTTGAGTATCAGTTAATTTTAATTCCACTTCCTTACATTCAAATACGAATTACAATTCTACATCCTGTTTGCTACCTCAGTTCAAATTCAGGAATTGAACTGGAGTTCAAAAGTCAATTAGGAGTATTTGGTTGTGTGCAATTAGTTACATATGAAAATAAAACATAACCAGAGAGTTAACCCTTCTTAAGTAGCTTAAACGGCCTAAGGTGTCTTACTGGTCCAATCTGGTTCCACTGGTCAGGCTGGTCTGGTTTGATGGCGTTAGAGGGGTTTTGTGCACACAGCAAACTAAACCATCTGCAAAACATCTTAGTCTGGTTTAAGCATTTTTTTCAACTTCAAATTGTTACTTAAGTTTTTAGTAAGCCCAGCATGCTGGAGGTAGACCAGAAGGACAAACAGAGCGCAAGATGCGTGTTGTTAGCATGCTGTTTGTGTAATCTAGGTACTTAAGACCACAAGAGTCTGTAAGACTGATTATAGGCCGTCGTGATCGGCCCGCCACCTCAAGCCCCTGATTTATCACCTCTGCTCGTAATAGTGCTGCTTAACACACAGGTTTGTCCAGATTAAGTAATTACCCTAAAGCTGAAGTTTATTATCTTTAAGACTGGTGCTATGATAAAAAGAGCCCTGTCGGAGAGACGGAGTGAGCAGAAGCGCTGATGGCGAATGAATAAGGGCGATAATTAAAATGCGATGCATTAAAGTGGCGTTTCTGCGGGCGCCGTCAGCGTGCGTGGTTTCTTACATTCATATTAGCCCGGCGAAACCCCTCCAAGGGGGCGAGGGGCATAACAGCTGGCCCAGAGCTGCAGCTGAAGGCACAAATTACTCCTCGAGCGCATCTGTAAATTAAACAAGGACGCGGCTCATTTAGAAGAAGAGCACAATCGCACCTGAAACCATCCATTGTGTTTTGCGGGGTCACAGGTAGACTCTCAAACAATGCTTTACTTCACCTAAAGTCAACATGAAAGTGCATTCAAACACCTTTTAATTGCGTCATATAATAAGAAGTTTTATCATGTCGACTTTAAAGCAGGTCTGGTGTCATAAAACACCAACATTATTGCTGGTCCAAACTGATCTAATGATCAGTCAGCATCCAAAACAGTTAGAAGACGGATTGTCCTTTCAATATTTCTTAGTTCCGTTAATAATTCATATGGCTGTAAATAATAATAATAATAAAAAACAAGTTATTATGAAAGCATTAGTTTCCTTGATATATGGCTATGGGTTGCAAAATTCAGGAAAAAAATAAAAATACATAAATATATAAATAATATATATAGATACATCTATCAATATGACTTTAAATAATAATAAACATTATTATTAGTAGTAGTAGTAGCAAATAAATTAAACAAGGGAACACATTTTACTATTGCATTATTTTGCTATATAAAAATACTAATACAAATGATATTATTATACAACTTTAAAATTGCAATACTAACACTTTTAACTAAAAATATACCCCCCCCTCCTCTGTGTGTCCTATGCCTTAGCGGACACCAAGAAACCCACAAAAAAATAAATAAACAGCGAGAGAATAATAATAAGTTATTCTCTCTATGCTATTTTTCAAGTGATGCAGGTGTCTTTTTCCCTGTATGTTTTTTAAATAAAAAAAGTATAAATTTTACATAATGTTTAGTGAAATTATTTGGTAGTCTGAGGTGGGATGGGGATTCGGGAAAGGGGGGCAGATTTTTTTTATAGGTTTAAAGGGGGGCGCGACCAAAAAAGTTTGAGAAGCACTGATCTAAAGTTAACAGACAGTGTTTAGTGCAGTCCACATGTTTACATATGTTTATTACAGTGACTTTGAATGACCTAAAGTAGTGTGTTAAAGCAACAGATTTGTTTTTATATTCTGCTATCTACTTTAGTTTGTGTGATTTGTTACTGACTTTCATATTAATGTTTACACCAGGCTTATTTAAACATAATTATCACATGCTTACAAGGTTGGAAGTTCAACAAATCAGTCAATGTACTGTGATTGTAGTTGTTAAATAAAAATGTAATTCATATCAATTCATGCATCACCTAATTTCATCGTAACATATAGGCCTGGCCTACAGAAAAGAACATTTATGTTTAATATATCTAATATTGTGCTGGTCATACTATACAATGATTTATAGCTTGTCTTTGTTGAATAATACAGAACATAAAGAGCTTTACAAAAATAATTGCATATTAAATCGCAATCGCAATATTGGTAAAAAAAAATCGCAATTAGATTATTTTCAAAAATCGTTCAGCTCTAATCAAAATCAACCAAACAAACTAAAATGAAATGAAAACAAAATATAAAAATAAAAACTGATTCAGAATATTAATAAAAACTATAATAGTATTTCAATTATACTAAAATAGCAATGTTAACATTCAAAAATAATTTTTGTCATTTGCTAATTGGCCGTTTCTTTCATAAAACACTTTAAAGACAACATGAAACGGCATTCACAACACCTTTTATTTTCATAATACAAAAAGTGAAGTTTTATTTCATGTGGAGTTTAGCGCATGCTTGGTGTGGTGTAACAGCGAGGTCAAGACGAGCATCAGCGTCCGTGTCCTTGTGTCTCTGATCGATAGCTTTAGGAGCACAGTCCTGCGTCACGCTCGCTGACTCTTTGAGGATCACAACTAAAATAGAGCACCTCTGAGGCTGGGACGATCAGCACTCAGAAGCCAGAGCCAGAGCCAGAGCCAGAGCCAGAGCCAGAGTGGACAGGACAGCATGCCCAGCGCGGCCGTTATCTGTGTGATTGACAGATGGAAATACATCTTAAGATGCTGGCTGTGTTTTGGAACAAGCTATCTTGACCAACTTAAGCTGGTTTGAGTAGCTAATAGCTGGTCTGTTGATGGTCCAAGATGATTTTAATGATCAGATAGATGCTACGAACACAGATGGATCTCAGTAAACAAATTCTTAATATACGGTTTAAAAAAAAAACCCCAGTTGAAGTTCAACTTATTATCAAAGAATGGGTTTCCCGAAAATATGGGTTTAGGGCTGCACAAATTTGGAGAGAAAAAAAAAAAACTTGATTGCTTTTTACATGAAAATTAGCATTGCAATGAAAAAATAAAAAATAAAATCAATAAAATAAATAAATCAATAAGTGTATTGTTTGTAGTTGGCACATTTGCAAATATTTTTGTATTGTATGGTCAACATGAAAAAAAAAACATGTAAAAACACTGATAATATTTATTATAGTATTATTATTATTAGCGTATAACAAATTTACAATAAATGTTACGATGTTGATTATACATAGAGTCTATATTAGAGATTTAGTAACAAACCGTTACTGTAATATTCCGTAAACATAATAAAATTATATAGTATATTAATATATCGTATATAACAAAATAAAATAATTAAACAATAAATTATGAATATTTATGAAATTATTTATGTTATTAAACATTTAATAAATTTTCTATACTTTATGAACAAATGTTGCTGCAAAGATTTTCTAATTAATATAATAATAATAAAACATTCATAATTTTGATGATTATACTATAACAAAATGCAAATATAAAAATCATATTCATTATAATAGGATTTATTTACTAAGTATTGATACAAAATTAGGGTGCATTTCTTAAATGCTACTGAGTAGTGTTTTACATTTTACATTTAGTAATTTAGCAGACGCCTTTATCCAAAGCGACTTACAATTGGGGGACTTACAATAAAGCGATTTTCTTAAGAGCGGCAACACAGAAACAAGAAGTGGTTTGTAATACAAGTTCTTAGACATTGTTAAATAAGTACAAGCTAGAAAGAAAGGAATAAATAAAGAAGAAGAGTGTTTTTTTTTATTTTTTTATTTTTTTTTTCAGTCAAGTAGCTTCGAAAAGAAATGAGTTCAGCTCTGTAAATTTGTTACATATATATTAGGTTTAGACATATCGAATTGTACATATATATAATTTTGACAGTGCGACTTTCAAATTACCATCCTAACATTTTTGGCAGTTTGAAACACGCAGTGCACATATTTATTTAATTAAATCGCAACTGTATCGCAAATTTATCGCTTTATTTTAATGAACTGTGCAGCCCTAATATGCTTAATTTCAACATTCAAATAAGCATTATAAAAATGAACACTATTATATACACTAATATTGTGCATTAGTTGGCCATTCCTTGCGTTAAAACACTAAATAAATGTGAAGTTCTGAATTTCTAAACGTTCTAAACGAGACACAGTGCCACAAGTTTAATAGGAATTTTTTCTGTTCACACTAAAATTGAAAATGGAGCCTCACAGCCAATCAAAGCCAAATGATGTTTAACATAACTGTGACGAGCGGAATTTTGGACCAATCAGAGCTCACTGTGGGTGGAGCTACCCAGTAATGTAACAGAAATTCAAACAAAAGCTGCAAAGCTACTTTATAGATGCTAATAATATAGGGACAAACTCTTTTCTCCTCAATCCGAGTGTTTATATTATGAAGAACCATAACATTCTTTAACCGCAAGCGGACAAATAAGCTTTTTCTACAAGATGCATTCAATTCAAAACATCTGCCCTGCAGCATGTGGACAAATTTGAATGCATTTCAGGGGTTTATTTGATAGAAACGGATGTACAGCACATCTTCTCCATTCGGTCTCATGTCGCCCCACAATCTCACAGCAGAAGGTTTTTCTCTGGCATGTGAGGAGCAGAATGAGAAACATCTGTCTCGCTCACGTCGGCCTCGTAGCAGGGGATCGTGGGTAATCAGCACACTTTGCAGGAGGGCCCCACGTTTTTCAAAAGACTGTCCTGTTCCTCAGAAAGCGAGGCTTGGTTTTCTATCTGTCTTTTATGCGTGCATTATGAAGCTGAGGGCTGTAAATCAATGTTTACATGATGCAAATATAGCTCAGAGGTTCAATACTTGAGATATGTTGTCAAATTCAGCTTCATAAACTTATTAACACGTGTTGCTTGCGCTCGAATCTGTCTCAGGAAAGTGTAAAGTTGATCTAGGTTGTTTTGAACTGCTCAAACATCTGCTAACGTGCTTTAGATGCTCCAGTAAACGGCCTTTTCTGCTCAATCTCAGTGTCTTTGTGAGGTTGTTCACGCAACACAAATGAGCAGATTTCTGAACGGAGCACGCATGGACTGCAGCATGATGCCGTAAAGTTTACAAATGCACACAAAGGTGTAAATAATTTAGCCTGTTGATGAGAAACCGTGATAAAGTTTGACAGAAAACACAAGCCATAATGAAAAATACACAAATAAAACAATTTACTCACAAAATGTGCTTCCTCGTCAACTTGCATTGTTTTGAATGGTGCTATATGAACAACACTGACAAATGACAATCCTTTTCTATTTGTAAAGCCCAAGATTTGGCCAAATATTTTGTGATTATATATCCATATCAAAATGATTTTTTTAAAATTATGATTCTTATTTTTACTAAATAAAAATAAACAAAAAATATAACTACTGTATAATATTTCCTAATATAATATAATATAATTTTACAGTACAAACTTTAAATAAATCAAACTATATATATATATCATATTGCCTAAATGGCAAAAAAAAAAAAATTCAAGGAAAATATAAATTAAAATAAAATAATAAAATCTTGTTGTTTGCTAAATAGCAAAATACGATTCGAATCAACTTGTATTGTTTTTAATTATGATATGTGTGTGATTCTATTACAAAATGACTTTAAAATTAATAATAATAATCTGTTATGGTTCTATCTATTATAAAAAAAATAAACCAAAATAAAAGCAATTTGTAATATTTGATAATATAAGTATATCTTTTTTTATTTCTTACAGTACTTTACAATACTATTTTACAAAATATTAATGGCTATCTGGGAAACAAACAGTGCATATATGTATTTAATTAAATCACAGCCATGCCACAATTTCAAATTTATTTTAATTATTCTTGCAGCCCTAATACGCTTAATGTTCAAATACGCATTATCAATATAAACACAATTATTATCATTCGCTAAATGGCAAAATGCGCTTCCTGGTCAACTTACGTTGTTTTTAATGGTGCGATATAAATATAACAACTGACAATCCCTATCTCTTAATTCTGTTACATTTGTGCCAAAAAAAGTGAAAAAGAGAGCAAGAAATGTGATATTTCCAGAGTAAAATCAATTAAACGCACACTGAAGTGCGGTGCAAACGTCACCTCTGCTTTGATCTTCAGGTGTGCAGATCAAAATGTTTCAGGAGATAATTTGATTAAAAGGTCTCCCCGGAGAACCAAAGATAGACAAATAAAAGGTATTAAAAGATCTGGGATGACTCTGTCGCTGTCTGTCTGGAGCATCGTGAGCGATACAGACGAGCCGTTAATTGAAGCTGTTTAATTGAGTAATTAACTCTGCTGACGTTTCGCATGGCTTAAGGCAGAACGCGTCGATTAATGAGAGACGAGTGTGTTGACCCTGTTTCGTCGTGGCCTGGTTTGGGACATGCTGTAATTAGCTTTTATGCTCTCGTGTGTCGAGCTGAAGTGTGCAGCGCTGAGTGTGTTAAAACTAAACTAACTAGTCTTTAGCAGCATAACTACTGGCTTTATGGCACTGTTTAAGAGCTAGCAATGGTTAGGCCTTTTCTTGGAGCTTTTTTGTGCTTCTCGTGTGTTTCTGCTGTCAAATCTTGACTGATTTTGATCAAGTAAGCGTCAGAATAACTGCAGTAATATCTCCAGATGAACACTTACTGGACTGAAGCAACTTAAGTTTACTTGACTATCCATCAATCATGTTTTAGAGTCTCAAATCTGATCATCAGGATGTTTTGAGGAGCGTTTGTTTCCAGAAGTTTTACTTTCACTGTTCCTCAGCGGAGGAATGATCTTCACAAGCCTCCAGAACATCTCACATCTTCTGAGGAGCCTTTATTTCTTCAGCTCTCAATCATTGGATTGTATTGCATTATATGTTTGGATTTTGGATTAAAATCTCATTTGACATATTATTGGAGATACAGAGTGACCACTGATATTTATATCATTTTATGTAAATAGTCTGCAATCTCTTCATCATTTCAGGTTTGAAGTCAATTTTATTTTACATTTAATTTTATCGTATGTCAGTTTACTTTATTTTGTTTACGATATAATTTTAATTTATTTTAATTTATTATGTATTAAAATCAAATTAAAGTATAAATTTAATGAATACCATTTTTGTTTTATTTTATATGCATTTATTTATTATTCCGTTTATTACTTTTTATCATTCATTATCTGTTATTTATTATGTTATGTATTTGTGGTTATTATTATCATTTTAATTTTTTTTAGAATAATGTAATTATTTTGCATAATGTGACTGCATTTAGCAAACAAAATGACCCTTTTATTAGCTTTCAAAATCAAATGTAAAGTATTTTTTCCTTAGATATATACTGTTATAAGATCTCGCTGTTTTACATTACAAGCATCAGAATTTCATCACTTTTTGTCCATATAAATATCAGCATCTGCATCAAATTGCATATTTTTGCTCAGTTTGGGTCTCTGAATAAAACTGAGCTGTTTTTTCCTCCATATTCTCACTATATCACACCATTTGAGCCATAAAAGCCAGATGGATCAAATATGATACTCAACAATAAACGCATATGCAAACTTTTTTTGTCCATAGGTTGCAATCGTAAACTCTTAGTTTATAAAAAAAGGGGAAAAAAATACTATTATTTCACATTTCAGACTTTGCAGGGTTAAAAGTGAATTAAACATGCAATAAAACTCAGAGAGTAAGAAACAACTGCGCTTCATAAAACCATCAGATTAAAAATAATCAAAGACAAAAGCGTGTTTTGCTTCTTGGTTTCATGTAATTCTAGCCGCTCACTGGGACTGTACTGATGAAGGGTCCTGTGATTACAGGGATTTGGGGGCGTTACGGAGCGTCTGATTATGAAACAAGAGCACAACAACAGGATCCATGAGGTGACCCCCCACATATTATCCCGACAGGAGCGGCTCGGGACGGGGCGGCATATGGCGCGAGTGGGGCCTCATTGGATTTTCCTCTGGTTTCCATCTATGGCAGGTGGAGGGTTTGTAATGGATCCAAACTAATAACAGATCATGAGACTGTCAGGGGTGACGTGACTGCACTCATTACAAACACAGCAATCATATTCAGTGAGACGGAGGGGCATCTCATTTCTCAAAGCAGAAACTACAAATGTGTGGACGGCTTTTAGAAGATTTCTAGGGAGATTGTTTGGTCGTGTATTTAACATGACACACAAATGAAAACCTGTAGACATTCTATATTTGAATTATTATTGATTCGGGAATCATTCATTATTCATGACTCTTGATCATACAAGTTAGTAGAAGTAAAAAAAAAAAAAATAAACGTCTTAAAATGTAGCCTACTCTTTTCTTGTAGACTAAACGATATAATGAGAGAACATCAGAACAGATAGGTATAGAATGAACAGCAAAACAGATAGATAGACAGAACGATATAATACCATAATGGATAGATAGACAAAATTTGAGAATGTACAGATAGACAGAATGAAAGAATAGATAGAGAAAGACAGAATGGACAGACAGACAGAATGGACAGATAGAATGACAGATTAACAAATACACAGAATGATAGAGTGGACAGATAGACAGAATGACAGAACGGAGAGATAGAATGACAGAATGGACAAATAGAGACAATGACAGAATGGACAGATAGAGAGAATGGAGAGATAGACAGAATGACAGAAAGGACAGAAAATATATTAAGACAGAGTGGAGAGACAGAATGACAAAATGGACAGATAGAGAGAATGAACAAATAGAATGACAGAAAAGACAGATAAGTATAAAGACAGAACGGAGAGATAGAATGACAGAATGGACAGATAGACAGAATGGACAAATAGACAGAATGGAGAGATAGACAGAATGACATAAAGGACAGATAAGTATAAAGACAGAACAGAGAGATAGAATGACAGAATGGACATATAGATATAAAGACAGAATGGAGAGATTGAATGACAAAATGGACAGATAGACAGAATGGACAGATAGACAGAATGGACAGTTAGACAGGATGGGCAAATAGACAGAATGGACAGATAGAGAGAATTGACAGATAGACAGAATGACAGAAAGGACAAATAGATATAAAGCAAGACGGACGATAAATGGCAGACAGAACGGATAGATAGACAGAATCAATAGATGGACAGATAGACAGAATGACAGAATGGACAGATAGACAGAACGACAGAATGGACAGATAGACAGAATGACAGAATGGACAGATAGACAGAATCGTCAGATAGATAGAAAAAGACAGAATGGAGAGATAGAATGACAGAATGGACAGATAGACAGAATCGTCAGATAGATAGAAAAAGACAGAATGGAGAGATAGAATGACAGAATGGACAGAACGGACAGATAGACAGAATGACAAAATGGACAGATAGACAGAATGGACAAATAGAATGACAGAATGGGCAGATAGACAAAACGGACAAATAAACCGAATGGACAGATAGACAGAATGGCAGATAGACAGATATAAGCAGACAGACAGACAGACAAACAGACAGATATACAGATATAAGCAGACAGGACGCGACCGACAGAGACAGACATACAGAATAACAGAGCGAGATCAGACAGACAGGACACATATAAGACAGAAGACAGACAGACAGAAGACAGAGAGACAAACAGAAGAATAGACAGAATAAAGCAGCCAGACAGAGAGACAGACAGACAGATATAAGCAGACAGAGAGACAGACAGACAGACACATATAAGCAGACAGACAGACAGACAGACAAACAGACAGATAGACATATATAAGCAGACAGACCGAGAGACAGACAGACAGACAGCTATCAGCAGACAGAGAGACAGACAGACAAACAAACAGACAGATAGACAGAGATAAGCAGACAGACAGGGAGACAGACCGACAGACAGAAGCGACAAACAGACAGAGATAGCCAGATATAAGAGACGACAGAGAGAAGACAGACATATTAAGCAGACAGACAGAGATGACCGGACAGACAGTAAGAAGAGACAGAGGAAAGGACAGACCAGACAGATATAAGCAGGATAGACCAGACAGACAGACAGACAGACAGACAGACAGAGAGACAGACAGACAGAGATAAGCAGACAGAGAGACAGACAGACAAACAAACAAACAGACAGATAGACAGATATAAGCAGACAGACAGGGAGACAGACAGACAGACAGAGAGACAAACAGACAGACCAGACAGATATAGCAGACAGACAGACAGACAGACATATGATATATAGATAGACAGACAGACAGAGAGACAAACAGACAGATAGACAGATATAAGCAGACAGACAGAGAGACAGACAGACAGACATACAGACAGACAGACAGACAGACAGACAGATATAAGCCGACAGAGAGAAGGAAGACAGCAGACAGACAGACAGCAGACAGACAGACAGAAAACAGACAGACAGATGACAGATGGATGGACAGACAGACAGACACAGAGAGACAGACAGACAGATATAAGCAGACAGAGAGACAGACAGAGATAGACAGACAGACAGACAAACAAACAGACAGATAGACAGATATAAGCAGACAGACAGATATAAGCAGACAGACAGAGAGACAGACAGACAGATATAAACAGACAGAGAGACAGACAGACAGACAGACAGACAGACAGACAGACAGATGGGTGTGGGCAGTGATTCTCCTCACAGACTGCAGTCTGTCTCTCCACTCCAGCTCACTAGCATCAAGATCAGCATCAAAACAACAGCAAACCACTGCGTGACATCATCCCATTGAGCCCTCATGGGCTCGTGCCACGGGACGTCCTGCACTTCACTGGAGAGCTGAGGGGCCACTTGAAGGAACCGGCCCATCTGAACACAAAGAGCTTCATTCAAGAGTGGATCTTTTGTCAGGCGAGAGGGTAAAGATTTACTGAAAGCAATCGGAGCCCCCTTCAGCGCCGGCGTTTGTCCGAGCCGCTGACGTCCGAGAGGAGCTCGCTGAGTCTTTATGAGGCCCAGTGGAGCTCGGGATGTTTCCAACTCCTCGGCTTTGAACGCAGCTCTGGAACTGATGATTTGCATAACGGATAAACACCACACTGACCCCGAGTCTGTTCATATTGCTCCGCCGGTCTGATCTAAGCTTCGTTCACTCACGCTCCACTCTATTTGTCATCACATCTGGTCCACAAACCCTTATAGCTTCAGTCTCGGATCTCTGTTGCAACACTAACCAAAGCGTTGGCTTAACTAACAGGCACTCATTAGCGTTTCAGTGTTTATGAGGAGGAAAAAACCCATAATGAGTTTCATGTTGAATCAGAAACTGGAAGTCAGCAGCTGAATCTGGTTAATAGTTTCTCTGGGGTCAGTGAAGATGAGTGCGTGGGTCAGAATTTACCACAGTGTCTCAAATCTCTCATTAACAGGTTAGGTGTTAGTCAGAGATCACATGACAAGCTGTAAAGAAGAAAAAGTTCAATTAAAGATAATGAGCCACTAGATTTTTTATGCTTTCTGAAGAATATATTGATGCATATCAGTGCAAAACTAACCACCATGATTTTAGATGCACTGCAAAGAATTTAGAATAATTAGTATTTTTTAAAAATCATTTTCCAGTACAAATATCTAAATATACTTAAATTACAATGCATTAAGTTGACTTGCAATTTTATTTATTTTTCTGACCCCAATGGAAGATATTTTTCTTATTTTATGCAAAAAAATATTTTTTTTAAAGAAAAAAATACTTAATTCTTGTGCTTTGCTGAAAATCCTTTTCCCGTTCATAAATGACCTGCCATGTCAAATTATCACCAAATCTTGGATTCAATCTTTTCTCTCTCTCTCAATTTGTACAGGTTTATATTTCTTTTTGAAACCGGTTGATCATAGGTCAGTTTCAGAGTGAAAAAGAAGCACTATTTGTGGATAATTTTGGCAATATTTACCCAATAAGCTCAGATCAATGAGGCCTACAATCAATCAGTTCCAAAAAGAAATACAACCAGTGATAATTGAAATAAAACAAGTTTTCAAGCTCATTTCTGACCACAAGTGTAACAAGGCAGGTGGGGGGGGGGGGGGGGGGGGGGATCCTCCCCCCTAAAAATACAGAAATGATCAAAACATTTTTAGGAAGTTGTTATACTTTTTGTTAGCAAGGTCAGTAAGTTTGAGTCCAATGCAATGACATTAAATACAGTATGACCTATTCCAGCACATAAAACACAATGAACTCTGGTTGGTCACTTCATATGTCAATCAAACGGTCAAAATAAGTTCAGTTATAAGTTCAAAGGGTCAGAATTGTTTTTTTTCTCTCATAAAAACAGTGTTTTCCTTCATTTTCCCAGCACAGACTCGTTTAAATTCGATCTGTCCTTCATATCTGAGGATAAAAATTCAACACACAAACTGAAGTTGCACACAAATCTAATCCAGTCGGACAGAAATGAAACGGGTCGGTCAGAGACAAAACCTTGAGCTCGTCAACATAGCCGGGCTAATTAGAACGTTCAGTACAAATAACAAGCACTTTGTGGGTTTAACAGGAGCGTCTGGTTTATTTTTTATCCACATGTGCGCTGCGACTCCACATCTGGCTGGCTTGTGGGCTTTCTGCAGCTGCATTAATGTAGAGTATTTCACAGACATTCACAGAATACCTCAACATCTCAACATTTGGTTTCTGAGCTGCTCTGCTTCCTTTCATATTTAAATCGTACAGCAATAACTAATGTTTAAACTAAGGTCAATGAAAAAAATTAAACTGGATTTAGCTTTCTTAAAGCAATAGTTCATGTCGTTCCAAACCTGTATGACTTTCTTTCTAGATATTTGATAAGATATTTGTAAGAAACTGACTTTCATTTAATGGATTTTTCCCACCAAAACATATTTTTTCCCAGATGGCATTCTACTAAGTTAACAAAAACAACAACAACAACATCAACAACAAATTAACTAAAGGAATTTATCTGTGAAGATTTAAAAGTAACATGTAAATGTTTGTATATATTATATGTTGTTAATATACTGTTATCCTGAACACAATATAATTTTATTTTTAAAGCAAAACTTTTACATTTTTATTGTATGGGAATAGCATTTTATAATCTAGAAAATTATATTTGTGGAAAATAAAATGTAAAACGTTAAATAAAAAAAGGTAACCACACCACAACACACCACCACACATAATTATTTATTATGATAACAAAATAGCATAAATCATAGGAATCTTATATCATCAAAATATAAAGAATATAAAGAAATAAAAATCAAAGGTTTTTTATGTATTATTTTGTGTTTATAGAAATCTAACACATATAATATATAAAAACTTTTACCTTTTTATTGTTCAATATTCTATAATAAATTATAACAGTAAACAGACTCTATATATATATATATTATAAGATAACATTTTGATTCTGTATAGTATGTATCATATAATAGCATAGATATGATACAATACTTTTTTTTTATTTTTAAATTGTGTGTGAATATCTAGTTTTATAATTTTTAGAATTAAAAAAAGTTATATAAAACTATATAAAACATTTTTTAAATATTCCTCACCTTGATTCATCAGTGGACGTTGCTCTAAAGAAAAAAAACAGTTTATGCAATCATAATGTGCATCATTTCTGACATACGATGTGATTTGTGATTATTTTATTCACTTTGGATTTGTGTTGCTTACTCAAAGCACATGAAGGATCTAGCATGAGAACAGTTTGTGTGCTGCCTGTGGAGCCACGTTCAGCAGGCGTCTCTTTACGTAATATCTGAAGATGTCCTTGTGTTAATTATCTTCACTGGTTTATACAGGCGTCAGCAACTCAGAAACACGCCGTCCCGACATGCAGCGACCGCAAAACCCATCCAGGCCTTGTCTGCTGGCAGGAATGCAGCTTTACACTCCAGGATTGATGCGCTTTCTTAAGAACAGATCACAGCTCCAAATCCTGCCAGCGCTTCAAAGTCCGCCCCGGGCCACACAGAAGAACGAGGGAACGTTACAGGCACAACATGTACGATTTTTTTATTAAAATATCCAAAAACCACTAGAACAGTGTTATATATTTTGCTGACTTGTGTACTTACATTATCCCAAATGTTTCGAAGAATTTTTAAATCCAGAGAAATAAGCCATTTTAACTAGTGACATGGATCTTGTTCATATGTCCCTTGTGTCGCCTGCCAATGACGTCATAACCCCTTGATTTGGTTTTGTTTTGTAGAAAACATGGAATCACCAAAGATGCTTTAATATGTTGTGCGGTTTAATAGACCGGTGACGACCGCACAGAGTAGCATTTTTACAGAACGTTCAAATGTATCTAATATGATAAAACAGCACTGCTTTACCCCACATACACACGACCGAAAGCAGCGGAAACGCCGCTCGACTGTAGCGTAATAAAAGCTCCGCTGCTTTACCCCTCATACACACGACCGGAAGGAGCGGAAGTGGCCGACTGTGGCATAATAAAAGCTCCGCTGCTTTCCCCCACATACACACGACCGGAAGCAGCGGAAGCACTCGACTGTGGCGTAATAAAAGCTCCGCTGCTTTACCCCACATACGCACGACCGGAATCAGCGGAAGCGCTCGACTGTGGCATAAAAAAAGCCCCGCTGCTTTACCCCACACACACACTACCGGAAGCAGCGGAAGCGCTCGACTATGGCATAATAAAAGCTCCGCTGCTTTACCCCACGTACTCACGACCGGAAGCAGCGGAAGCACTCAACTGTGGCATAATAAAAGCTCAGCTGCTTTACCCAACATACGCACGACCGGAAGCAGCAGAAGCGCTCGACTGTGGCATAAAAGCTCCGCTGCTTTACCCCACATACACACGACCGGAAGCAGCAGAAGCGCTCAACTGTGGCATATCCAAGCTCCGCTGCTTTACCCCACATACGCACGACCGGAATCAGCGGAAGCGCTCGACTGTGGCATATAAAAGCTCCGCTGCTTTACCCCACACATACGCACGACCGGAAGCAGCGGAAGCTCTCGACTGTGGCATAATAAAAGCTCCTCTGCTTTACCCCACATACGCACGACCGGAAGGAGTGGAAGCGGTCGACTTTGGCATAATAAAAGCTCCGCTGCTTTACTCCACATACTCACGACCGGAAGGAGCGGAAGCACTCGACTGTGGCATAATAAAAGCTCCGCTGCTTTATCCCACATACACACGACCGGAAGCAGCTGAAGCGCTCGACTGTGGCATAATAAAAACCCCGCTGCTTTACCCCACATACGCACGACCGGAAGCAGAGGAAGCGCTCGACTGTGGCATAATAAAACCTCCGCTGCTTTACCCCACATACGCACGACCGGAATCAGCGGAAGCGCTCGACTGTGGCATATAAAAGCTCCTCTGCTTTACCCCACATACTCACGACCGGAAGCAGCGGAAGCGCTCGACTGTGGCATAATAAAAGCTCCGCCGCTTTACCCCACATACGCACGACCGGAAGCAGCTGAAGCGCTCGACTGTGGCATAATAAAAGCTCCGCTGCTTTACCTCACATACTCACGACCGGAAGCAGCGGAAGCACTCGACTGTGGCATAATAAAAGCCCCGCTGCTTTCCAGCCGTGTGTCGCGCTCATTCAGCGGCCTCGTTTCGCTTCGACGGCTTTCAGCCTCACCCTGCTTCATTCTACTACGTTAATAAATAAATCATTAGCTCATCCATGAACATGATTTCTGCCTGAGTCCCGTCGGATTGCATCGGCTGTGTGGATGAAGACCACAATGAAGGCGTCATCAAACTACGCCTTTGTCTCTTTTGTTTATTTTGAATACGCGCCCTCTAGTGGCGAAAATTACATATTGTGCCTTTAACCCGAGGAAACCCTGAACCGAGCCAGCTGTGAGACGTCAATCAGACACGACAGACTAATAACCCGAAGACAGCGGGCAGGTAAACCACAGCAACACGCTTTAGAGAGACGTACAGACACCATACAGACACGAGCAGACCAGACGCTGTGCTCTCTCACTTCAACAAGATCTGCATCGAAGCATCAACAAGCTTCTCTAAATCCCATGAATGAGTCAATAGTTGTCGTACAGAAATAAATGAATGTGGAGAGCAGCTCAGAGCATTTGTTGAGAAATGATTGAGTTCATATTGAGATCTTTGATTGCAGACTCGGGATCTTGGGATGTTTGAGATGTTGTTGAGATTTCTTCTGAAACTCTAGAGACGACAAACGTGAGATTCCGATGGTGTCCCACTTCAGTTCACAACAAAACACCATGCAAACAAATTTAATAGTGCAGCTCGTCAAAAAAAGATATATATATATATTTTTTAGAAATAATAGATGTTTGGTTGTGTGTTATTCATAGAATACACTAATATTAAAAAAATAAAAAAAAATAAAAAAATAAATATATATATATACTTTTTAATTTTATGCCCACCTTTTAACTTTAATTTAAAATAAGATATTACTTTTTTTAAAGAGTTTTTTTTATTTATATTTTATATTTATTAAATAATATTAAATATTAAAGAGATAGACAAGTTTAAGTACTAAAAATGCAAAAAGTATATAAAACCAAAGTAAAACTTTCTATAAAACATTAAAATAAATATATATAATATAATACAATTAATTGAATAATCAAAACGTTTAAAAATGATATATAGTGTTTATAACTTTAATTACTATTACATTTTTTACATATCTTTTTTTATATATTACAATTATCTATTATATTGTATTCCTATTAATTGATTTCAGTTTTATATATAACATATATAATACAATAATAATATATAAAATCATAAAATAATAGAAAAAGCTGCAATTCAAGATGTAAAACATTATATATATATCGATATATATATATATAATATATATAACATATATAAATATTAGTATTATATTACATTTATTTTAGTTTTTTATATAAAATATAATATAATATTTTTTGATATGGTATAAGACCGTGGGACAGTAGTTTTTGATGCTCCATTGAGCTTCTGTCTGTCACCCATCTTAACACCCACAAACACACGCTGCTTCTCTCTATTCATCACAGATGTTGTTTATGATGTTGGCTCTGGAGCCGGACAGAAGTTTGGCTGAGATGAAACTCTCTTACAGAAAGAACATGACTCACTTTAACAGTCATGAAGCACAAGAAACGCAGTCTGAACTTCAACAAATCTGGTGCACATTTCCTCACAGGAGTCCTTACAGAAACGGACCATGACAACCAATAGTTTATGCATACTTCATTTTAATGCAAACGAAAACGAGGCTCTGCAGGACAGACGTTGAGTGCATTTTTTTATGGTTTTAGTGTTATTTTGATATCATTGAGATACTATTATAGTTTTAAAATATATTTTGAATTAGATTTTATTTTTATATTTTCAGATTTCGTTAAAGTTTTTAGTAATTTGCGGTATTATTTTTCCTTGCAGTTTTAAATATGTTTGTAAAGTTTTTATTCGTTTTTATTTCAATTTTAGTTTTAGTTTATTACATCAGATTAAACTAAGTTCAAATGAGAAATGTTGCCTTAGAAAATAGATGAAATAAAATAAATTTAAGCTGTTATATTAGTTTTATTTCATTTTTTAATGGTTTTAGTTTTAGTTAACTATAAAACCCCTGATATTGATTGTATTTAGTTTTTGCGTTTTAATTTGTAGTAAAGTTTTTAGTAATTTAAGTTTAAGTTTTTTTGGTGTTGTTGTTTTTTTAATCAAGTTGAACTAAAGGAAAATGAGAAATGTTGCCTTTTGGCATCTACAAATAATACAAAAACAAATGTTTAATATATTTTGTAACTATTTTATATTAGTTAAAGTCTATTTTATTTTATTTTATTTTTTATTTATTAATTCTGGGCTACTATACGTTTTATCGTGTTACTCTCCTATAATCAGGTTACCCTGCAGACTGGAGTATGCTGATGAAAATTCAGCATTGCATCACAGGAATAAATTATAGTTTAAAATATATTAAAATAGAAAACAGTTATCTAAAATTGTGTAATATTACTGTTTTACTGTATATTTTAATGAAATATATGCAGCCTTGTTGAGCATAAGAGACGTCTTTCAAAAGCATCTGAAAAATCATGCAAACTTTTGAATAACAGTGTAAATTGGAGATCGATGCAAAACATTTAAATAAAAATAAAAAAGCGGGGAAGAGGGAAATCACCTGGTGGTTGTTCTCTAGATAATAAAAACAGGCGTTCAGGTTAAAAGTTGCATTATTTGGTGTTACACAGAAACAGCCTCTAAACAGCAACACGGCACATTCCCACAGAGCGGCTTCAGTTGGGAATACAGCAGATGAAGGATTGGAGGTTTGAGCCTTTAGGGATGGAAGCCTGTGCTCCGTAAAAACCCCGTCAAATCCCAGAGGTCGCAGTGTCTCGGAGGAGAGCGGCGCGTTTACATTTGGGAACACAAAGCAGAGCGGGATGTATGGGCGGCGGGAGTTCGCTCAAATCCCCTCCAGCGCTCATATATCTCTCCAACACTTGTAAACGGGCAGGAATGGGGCGTTGTTTTCGGGCAACTCTCGTCTGGGCGAGATTTATGTCTCGTCTTTGATGCCCGAATCAAGCGTTCCAATATCTGATGCACTTAATTGCAGTGTTTCATTGAGCACAGCTGGTTTTCGCTCACATCCTTCTTTATTCTTGGCCGTATCACGTTATTATAACACGGCCAAACCCTGTGAGCTCATACTAACATCACGCCATCGCTAAACAACATGTGTTAGTGTGTGAAAACTCAATCCCTGCGGCTTTTTAATTATTTCAGTGGATAAAAATGTGGCACGGTCTCTCTTCAGAAATGCCTGATATATAATGCATAAAACCCTTGCGGTTTAAGAGCAGTGTTTGATATAAGGCTTGACTTTTTCCTCTTTCTCTTTCTTGTGATTTCTGGGCTGTTCGGAGTCTCTTTTAATGACTCAACCGCGGCGGGAGAAACAACCTCTTTCTTTTCTCACTAAAGGAAAAAAAAGAAGCCCTGAAGTTGATTTTTATCCGGCAATCAGCGCGGCCCCCTATAAATAGACTGAGAAATGTGCGGCCGAGCGGCTTGGAGTGAGTATATCTAATCTTTCTCTCTTTCTGGGCCCCAAATGAAATCTCAGATTAAAGCGACGCGAATCACACAAAGCCATCAAGCTAAATGTTTACAAAATGTATGTAACCTGCAGAGCCATTACTGCCGCGCAAAACTGCTTCCATCTGGGCAAAAATTGAAATAATTGGCGTCTTTGTTACAGCGGCGGCACTCTCATTACATACACATGTGCCGTACATGAGACAGAGCTTTATTCTGGATTAACTCTCACGTTCACTAATGTACACTAACAAAACACATGGTAATATTGTGGTACATATGACAAGTACAATGAAAATACTATGTTTTTATAAGTAAGAATGAAAGACAGAAACGTCAAGTAAAGGAGACAAAACTTAATACACACTACATCAGTTCTGGCATGAAACTCTAGATGGCGGGCCCGTCACAATTCAAATGCGCCCCACCATGCTGAACACATTTAAAAAAATAACTTTCAGTTTTACAATTAATTTGAGTTTTTACATTCATTTAAAAATGTACTAAACAAATATAAGCTGTAATGTTTTTGTTATGTAAAATAATTTTGTTTTTCATATATTATTTTCAGACATGAGCAGACCTGTACTCACGTAATTACGCATTTAACGAACACTTACAAGCGCGCACTTTGGCAGAATTCAATTCAAGTAGTCATCAGCAGCCATTAGTTCGGTAAAATGGAGCATCAGAATGTACACATTTGTTATTAAGGGAGAAAAAACGAAATGTGGAAAATGCCAGCGAAGGAACACATACAAAACAAGAGTAGTCGCAGCAGTGAAGATAGGAGAGTGCTGGACTTTCGGCATCAACTTTCGGTTTGCCCCGCCACTCACTTAAAGATGTTCAGGCAAAAAGGAAACAGCCACACTACGCAGCAATCATCCTTAATTGCAGAAATGTGGCAAAACATCTCTGAAGAGAACCTCAGATTACTAAATTCGAAAGTGCTTTCCATATTTGTATCAACATTGGCTACATTTGTGAACGCACATTTTCTGCAATGTCGCGTGTCAAGTCACGCTTCCGTGCGCGTCTCGCAGACTGCAACTTACAATCGCAACTTCACTGTGCTGTTAATCCTTTCAAGCCGAATTTCACAAAATTGGTCACCTCCCAACAGCATGAGGTGTTTTATTAATGGTGAGTATAATTATTTATTTATTTATTTCAATGCATGTATCTATTAGATATCATAATTATTAGCTAAAATTATAAAATCTGGTTGGTTGTATGGGACAGTAATTGTAAATGTAGGCCGTAGCGCCCGTGAACTGTTGCACTTGTGCCCATAGTTCGGCCCGTGAAAAAGTTTGAGAACCACTGGTCTAACACAATCTGACCTAATGACATCAATATCACATAGCACAGCCGATTGGTTCTCTCCTGTATCTGTAGCCAATGAGCTCACTGCTCAACATTCAAATATAGACTAGTGTTTGCTGTAGCAGTTGCAGCGCACTTCAGAAACCCTCCACTTCCCCAGTTCCACCTGTATAGATCTGCTATGAGGTAATTAATTTATGCTATATGGGGGTTATTTCATGTATGTTATATTTGCAGCAGCAATATTTCTTACATGCTCACAGCAGCATGTTGTGGTATTGGCAGTAGCAAGTCTCGGTAGTTGCTCTGCCTCAGCAGCAGCGTAGCAGAACTATTCCGCCAAACACTTTAACATTGTCATATACATTACCATGTCAATCCCTCCTAGAGTTGTCATGACAGAACTGTATTTAAAGAGAAAACTTGTCTCAAGATAGACAGATAGATGAATGAATGAATGAATGAATAAACAACAATCAATAGATAGATACAGACAGACAGACAGATAGATAAGATGACACTTTTTGATTAATAAGCATTTAAAAACACGCCTTATCTGCTCCTCACGCATCCCTCGTCGCATTTTATGTTGCATTATTCAAGCCCGGCACGGTTGAAAATCTATTTAAATATGTGACGATTCAAATCGGTTGAGATGCTAAACAAATCGTGATTCATTTAGGTGTAGGAGTTTATAAGAATCCATGTCTGAGGGGAACTTACTGTCTTTAGAAAAGTTTAGATGGTATTTTTTCTTTTCATCTTGCGTCTGTATAATGCGTATTAAAGTTCATAAGTGCAGTGCTGTTTTGTTTACAGTGGAAACCAAGGAAATGCTTTAAGCGCCGCCTTCTGGCAGAGAGTGAATCTGCGTCTCGTTCAGCTCGTCTGCTGTTTCGGTTTCATGCAGATATTTGTATGTATAGTTTCACAAAACTGAAGTCAAACCATTCTGTTTTTGCTTCAAATTTCGAAATTATACAATCTAATTTAGATTAAAAACTGCTCATGTTGCATGTATGCAGCATCTTTGTTTGGATCAAGATTAAAATGCAGTGGTTGCCTCTAAATTCAAATGGAAAGAGCACATACAAAGTCTTATTTTGTTTATATGAAGAGATTTTTTTATTTGTGTTACTTATTTGATTTAGGGCTTGTTTTAAAATTTCAATTTAGTTTTGTTATTTACATTCTCTGTAAATTTTTGTCATTTAGGACAATAGAAGCAATCAAAACCAACAAAAGAGCAATAATATGCAAGTGCTATATTAGTATATTATTATAGTTATATTTCAATTTCACAAAGAAATGTGCAGCATTTTGTCCAAGCAATAATAACAGGACACATTTAATTTATAATTTGTCTTAAACCTCATTTTGTTAAAAAAAATAAATAAATCCTGAATTGAATCGAATCATGAGTTGAATTGAATCTACATCCCAATAGATAGATAGATAGATAATACCCTGAACAAAATTATAAACGCAACACTTTTGTTTTTGCCCCCCATTTTTCATGAGCTGAACTTTAAGATCTAAGACTTTTTCTATGTACAAAAAAGGCCTATTTCTCTCAAATCTTGTTCACAAATCTGTCTAAATCTGTGTTGTGAGCACTTCTCCTTTGCCGAGATAATCCATCCACCTCACATGTGTGGCATATCAAGATGCTGATTAGACAGCATGATTATTGCACAGGTGTGCCTTAGGCTGGCCACAATAAAAGGCCACTCAAATTTCTGTAGTACCGATTCACGTTAAATCAATCGGTGCCACATTTCGGTACCTGAGAACGCATCTGGGTGCATAGCATATGCTACAGAGAGAGAAAGAGAAACGCTGTGACGTGATTTCACCCCTGCAACTCGTTCAAACAACATGCAGGGCAAGCCGAAATGTTCTGAAGTGTGGTTACATTTCTAGGACCATAATGGTTTCTGCGAAAACGCGGACGAGATCGTGGAGTCCATTCATAAAAACTTAATTTACTCTATAGCACAGAATGCCACGGAATTCGTCAATGTTTGTACGAATAAATCAAAAGTAGGTCTGCCACTTAATTCGAATCGCGAACTAGTGTCTGTGAATATTAAAACACAAAAAGACGGTTTAAATATGAGTCCTGCATGTTCTGCTTGCCTCTGTATGTATGATTGGCGGCAAGTGGTTTTGTTTACTACACAATACTGAAGCCCGCGGATGCTCGCGTGATTTTCGTCCTCTGCTTCTCACTCGGGGGGGGGGGTTGTACACAATCCGTTCCATGAACTTTCCATGTCATTGACTCTCGCACGACACACTGTTGCACATCACCCCGGACTGCATTTCCCATCATGCATTACTGATTGCACTCAGCACTAATTGCACACACCTGTTTACACTGATTGCACCCAGCTGTTTCAAATCACTCTCACTCCCTCACTATATAACACTCACTCTTACCCCTTCCCTCTGCCGAGTATTGTTCCGCATTTATCCCTCCCCTAGCGATAGCGAATCTCAAGCCCTAGTCTTTTGCCTTAGCCTTAGCCTTAGCCCTAGCCATTAGCCTTAGCCTTAGCCTTAGTCCTAGTCATTTGCCTTAGCCCTAGCCTTTTGCCCTAGTCATTAGCCTTAGCCTTAGGCCTAGTCATTTGCCTTAGCCTTAGCCTGTCCATTTGTTCCTTAGCCTTAGCCTTAGCCTTAGCCTTCGCCTTCTCGGTTTCTGATCTTCGCCTTGTTCCCTGGATTCACCCCTTTTGTCTTGCCACTTTTGATTCTGTCTTCCGATCGTCGACCTGCGCTAGCCCTAGGACTGTTCTTGTGTTTTGCCCACCATATGCCTGTCTGCCTCTATCTGACCCATGCCTGTTTTAACCACGTCTCTGTCTTCTCCACAATAAAAGCTTTGCAAATGGATCCGCACATCTCACGTATCTGTCGCCCCGTAACAGAATACTCAGCCACACAAGGATCCAGCAGCTTTCTCAGTGGTCTCTGGCCTGGTATGGACCCAGTCACCGAGCTACTACATCTTCGGCAAGGAGGCCTTTCTTTTGAGGAGTATGTTCACCGGTTCTGTGAATTATCTTATCAGGTACCACTATATGATGAGATTTTATTTAAAGACTTGTTCCGTTTTGGACTTGATGAACCCACAAAATCTGAGATGCCAAGGAAATTCAACCATAGCTTAAGGGACTTTATAGATTATGCCTTGCTGACTGCTGGTTCAGCGTTCACGGTGGGTGTCGCAGAGGAGGGAAGCGACACCATGTCTGTGACTGAATTGATGGCTGTATCAGAGCATGCTCACAAGATGGTGGCGACAGAGGAGCCTTATCACAAAATGGCGGACACAACAGCGCTCCGTCAAGTCACAGCTGCTCTTCACGAGTCAGGTCAAGTCCACAGTGGAGCATCATGGTTCAGTAATCCACAGCTGATAGTTATGAGTCTAGTCTAGTCACAGTTGATCATCATGGGGCAAGTCAAGTCACAGTTGTTGTTCATGAGTCAAGTCAGGTCACAGTTGATTGTCATGAGTCAGGTCAGGTTGCAATTCATTATCACGAGTCTGGTCAAGTCACAGTTGATCGTCATGAGACAAATCGAGTCACAGTTCATTATCATTAGTCTGGTCAAGTCACAGCTGATATTAATGAGTCTAGTCAAGTCACAGCTGATAATCATGAGTCTAGTCAAGTCACAACACATCTTCCTGAGTCGAGTCTAGTCACAGTGTTCTTCCTGAGTCGAGTCTAGTCACAGCTGATAGTCATGAGTCTAGTCAAGTGACAGTTGATCGTCATGAGGCAAGTCATGTCACAGTTGATCTTCCTGAGTCAAGTCAGGTCACAGTTGATCTTCCTGAGTTGAATTTAGTCACAGTTGTTCATAATGAGTCAAGTCAGGTCACTGCTAATCTTCAGGAATCAAGTCAAGTCACAACTGATCTTCATGAATCAAGTCAAGTCACAACTGATTCTTCTACATCTCAACACGTCTCAGCATTCATCCAGAGTCTCTCCGCCACGTCTCAGCTATCATTCAGAGTCAAGTCCATCTCAGCTTATCATCAGATTCACTCGCATCCACACTGACATCCAGAGTCAGTCACATCCTTCTTTTGCACCCAGAGTGTCGGTCTCCGTTGTTATTCCGTCGGTGTTCCAGTGTGAGTGATTCACCGCTGGGTCTGCACGCGCAGCTGGTAATCCCCACACCCACTCCCTTAGCCCTCCCTGTTCCTGACCATCCTCCTGTCGGCTGCACTCCCCATATGGGGGGTTGCTTTATGGTGTGTCTGGGCCGCGTACTCCACTGCCGGTTTGCTAGAGGCAGCGGCACCGGCTACATCATCTCCAGAGGTGGCGGCTTACGCTACAGGACCTCCCGAGATGGCGACACTTGTCTAAGTTCCTTGCGTGGTGGTGGCGCCCAGCAACGCACTTTCTGCCTGTCTTGTTCCGGCCAAGGAGGCCGTCTATGTACTTCCTGCCTGTCCTGTTCCGGCCAAGTAGGCCGTCTATGAACTTCCTGCCTGTCCTGTTCCGGCCAAGGAGGCCGTCTATGAACTCTCTGCCTGTCCTGTTCCGGCCAAGGAGGCCGTCTATGAACTTCCTGCCTGTCCTGTTCCGGCCAAGGAGGCCGCCTTTGAACTCTCTGTCTGTTCTGTTCCGGCCATGGAGGCCGTCTATGAACTTCCTGCCTTTCCTGTTCCGGCCAAGGAGGCCGTCTGTGAACTTTCTGCCTGTCCTGTTCCGGCCAAGGATGCCGTCTATGAACTTCCTGCCTGTCCTGTTCCGGCCAAGGAGGCTGTCTGTGAACTCTTTGCCTGTTCTGTTCTGGCCAAGGAGGTCGTCTATGAACTCTCTGCTTGTCCTTTTCCGGCCAAGGAGGCCGCCTATGAACCCTTTGTCTATCCTGTCACGGCTAAGGAGGCTGTCTGTGAACTCTCTGCCTGTCCTGTCACAGCTATTGAGGCCGTTTGCGAGCTCCCTGCTCGTCCTGTCACAGCTATAGAGGCCGTTTGCGAGCTCCCTGCTCATCCTGTCACAGCTATGGAGGCCGTTTGTGAACTCTCTGCTCGTCCTGTCACAGCTAAGGAGACTGTTTGCGAGCTCCCTGCTCGTCCTGTCACAGCTATGGAGGCCGTTTGCGAGCTCCCTGCTCGTCCTGTCACAGCTATGGAGGCCGTTTGCGAGCTCCCTGCTCGTCCTGTCATGGCTATGGAGGCCGTTTGCGATCTCCCTGCTCGTCCTGTCACAGCTATAAAGGCTTGGTAGTGTTTTCTTGGCAGTTTGCGAGCTCCCTGCTCGTCCTGTCACAGCTATAGAGGCCGATTGCGAGCTCCCTGCCCGTCCTGTCACAGCTAAGGAGACTGTTTGCGAACTCCCTGCTCATCCTGTCACAGCTACAGAGGCCGTTGGTATGCTTTGTCTGCCATGGAGGTTGCCCCTGAATGCTCAGTCTTTTCTATCAACCCCAATGTTCTGTCTGTGTTGTTTGTCTCTGCTCTCTCGTTGTTATAGTCTCTGCCATGGTCTCCTGATCGGTTTGGTTCACCAAGAGGGTTTCCTGTTCCTTCAGCTCCGCCGTGGTGGTCCTCCGCTCCACCGTGGTGGTCCTCTGCTCCACCGTGGTTGTTCTCTGCCCCGCCGTGGTGGTCTACTGTCTGATTCTGTTGGTCCTCTCTGCCCCCGCCGTGGTGGTCTTCTGCTCTGCCGTGGTGGTCCTCTGCTCTGCCGTGTTGGTCTATTGTCTGGCTTTGGTGGTCTTCTGCCCCGCCGAGGTGGTCTACTGTTGGGCTCTGGTGGTCTTCTGCTCCGCCGTGGTGGTTTACTGTCTGGTTCTGGTGGTCCTCTGCTCTGCTGTGGTGGTCTTCTGCTCTGCCGTGGTTGTCCTCTGCTCCGCCGTGGTGGTTCTCTGCCCCCCCGTGGTGGTCTACTGTCTGGCTCCGTTGGTCCTCTGCTCTGCACCGTAGGGTCTTCGTCCGCTTCTCTGCGTGGTGGTCCTCAGCTCGCGGCTCTCCTGCCTCAGTCCCTGGTCTTTCCGTCCTTGGACCTGGCCCTCCGTCCTCCCCCTGTTCCGCCTCCACCTGCTGTCCAACCCGCCCTCCGGATTCGTAAAAGGGTTTTGAGGCGTCTGGAAGCCCGCTCCTTGGGGTGGGGCTGTACTGTCACAAATCCGGTCCATGAACTTTCCATTTCATTGACTCTCGCACTACACAAACTGTTGCACATCACCCCGGACTACATTTCCCATCATGCATTACTGATTGCACTCAGCACTAATTGCACACACCTGTTTACACTGATTGCACCCAGCTGTTTCATATCACTCCCTCACTATATAACACTCACTCTTATCCCTTCCCTCTGCCGAGTATTGTTCCGCATTTATCACGCCCCTAGCGATAGCGACTCGCTCCAGAGCCCTAGTTATTTGCCTTAGCCCTAGTCATTAGCCTTAGTCCTAGTCATTTGCCTTAGCCCTAGTCATTTGCCTTAGCCCTAGTCATTTGCCTTAGCCCTAGTCATTTGCCTTAGCCCTAGTCATTTGCCTTAGCCTTAGCCCTTGTCATTTTCCTTAGCCTTAGCCTTAGCCTTAGCCTTAGCCTTCTCGGTTTCTGATCTTCGCCTGGTTCCCTGGATTCACCCCTTTTGTCTTGCTCCTTTTTGATTCTGTCTGCCGATCGTCGACCTGCGCTAGCCCTAGGACTATTCTTGTGTTTTGCCCACCATATACCTGTCTGCCTCTATCTGACCCATGCCTGTTTTGACCACGTCTCTGTCTTCTCCACAATAAAAGCTTTGCACATGGATCCGCACGTCTCACGTCTCGTCAGCCCCGTACAACTTATTGATTGCCCCCCCCCCCCCAATGAACACAAAAACGTAATCTCCAGAGCTGCTGTGAGAGAATTTTACCGTTTCATTTGAGAAAACTAGCATCATTGTGCTGTATACACACAGAAACTTCATGGCAACCTGTCAAAATAAAAGTACAGTTTAACATGTAACAGAAATATATTACTCTTGTATGTCTTGTATTACTTGTCTTGTATTACTTTTGTAAAGTATAATGTACATCTTTAAATATTCAATTTTCTCTCAAATGTAAATAAAACAATTAAATGATAAAATAATAAATATTACAACCAGATTAATCACTTAATTTTAGAAAAAATAATACAATTATTAGCCTATTAAAAAATGTTTTAAAAGAATATTCACACACTTTTTCTTCCATGTATTAATTTCAACAGTAAACCTCAATTTGTTTGCCAAAAAATAAAAGGGTTTAATTTTCATTTGATTTAAAATAAATGTTTAATGCCTTCATTTGATTTTCAGAAAAATTAAAACAATAATTTCTTATTCTTCATTTTCCAGAATGCATCAGTTTTCTGAACGTGATTCTGCAGTTAAACTCCTAAGAAAAAGTGAATATTCTCTAAAAGCTGTTTTGGACCTTCAGCTGCTCTGGGTTTCTGCGGTTTGTTTCTCTTTGACCTGCTGCACTACTGCATTTAAACACAGTAAAGCTGAGCACTGTTTTAAAGAGAGAGTAAGAGAGAGAGAGAGAGAGAGAGCCTCTGTAGGTCTGCAAAGCCGTCCTGTGAGAGACTCATTTAGAAGGAACGAGAGAAGGAAGGGAAGAAAGAAAACTCCTTCTCAGGAAGATTAGTGGACGTGCTTTTGCAGTCGGAGGTGGACGCAGAGCTGCTTCGGACACATTTTTCTCTGCCAGCCGCTCTGACCCCTGGGGCGAGGAGTTACCGTGAGGCCAGCCTCCCGCCTGCGTCAATTATTCACTGTCACCACCGCCACTTCATCCCCTTGATAAAGAAAACTGTCCTTATCGGCAACTGGCCTCTCTTAAAAAACTATTTCCACACTCCGGCCCACAACCATCCATCCCGCCCCTCGTCTTCTAACGGAACGTGCCGGGCTTGAATAATGCAACATAAAATGCGACGAGGGATGCGTGAGGAGCAGATAAGGCGTGTTTTTAAATGCTTATTAATCAAAAAGTGTCATTTTAACAAGACAAAACCTCTTTCCGGAGACGTCATGTATTGGCGTTTCACTTAAACGTGCTCAATCACGCGCACAAGCCGTCGTAAATCAATAGAGTTGTGTTTGCATGCCGCAAAATATGCATTTAAGCATATGCATTTGCGCTTGACCCCGTATTGTCTGTGTGGCGGCTGTAAAGATGTTAAGCATCCTGCCCGCCGGTTCCCTCAGGACTGACCCGACTCAGCAGAAAACACGGTTGCAGCGGCGCTTAGCGCGGCCATCAATCACGCCGCAACACGACTAACTCACTTTCACCATGATGTATGTGGAGAGTCACCGATTCCAGTTAATCAAGTCATTACCCGCAGGCCCGTGAGCAACCTCAGCTGCTCCGCTGCACAACCTCATGCATTGATTTTTTTTTTTGGTCTATATATAGTGTAATATTTTGCACCAAACTTTGCAATCTCACTTCCGCAGAAAGAATAATTGCACTATTGAATACATGAATAATACTGGAGAAATCTGCAATTCAGATAAATACAAAACACTACAAAAGCTGCTCCTTATTGCCATTTATCAAGATGCATGCGTGCATGCTGCATTTGAATGCATTAACAAAAAGCAACATTTCCATGGAATCAGGGCCTGAGGCTAAACTGCCAAAGGCCAGTGACTTGAGAAAATGTAAAAAACTTGAGAAAATGTGGCCATCATTTTTTTTCCCCAGCCATATGTACATTGTTTAAAAAAAAAAAAAACAGACAGAACAAATTGTGGAAACACATGTATCTAACTAATTATTAATAAAAATAATAATAATAATAATATAATAAATACCACATTATTTACTATTATTTAATCAAATTATAAAACAAACCGAAAGATCACTATATATTACTGAACTACAAATTATAAAAATAATACAACAACACCATATATTATTATATTATACTATTACTATATATTTGTTAGTAGTAGCATTTTTTTATAAATACTGTAGTGCTTAATTTCATTAAAAATTGTAAAAACATCTATTGCCAATTTTTCTAATAATTCATTATGAATCAAATTATTTAAAAACATCTATTAAGAAATATCATCTATACTACTATTTGAATAGTGAAGTATTAATAATAATAATAATTCTTATTTGTTAATATTTATAATTATATATCATTTATATAACTCTTATTATTATTATTATTAATAATTACTTTATCTACCTTTAAACAATATAACTTTTAATTTGGCAGAAAACTGCAGGGGAAACCTCTCTTCTCTCTTGCTGACTACATATTTATAAACTCATTCTCATTAAAAACTTGGGAAGACGTCTGGAGCATATTGCATTTTCAAATGCCTGTTATAAGCAACTGAAACTCTTATATACTCATATAATTACAACGCTAAACCATATGCTAAAACCATATCGCATTCTCAGCCATTGCTCGAATTAATAAAAAAAAAATACCAACCAACTGACCAATTTTTACTCACACTTGGCGCTTGGTGAGTGCTCATTTTAGGCCCTGCGGGGAATGCATGAACTGATATATCATGAAAGCAACGTGATAAAAGCATCTGCCAAATGCATCCATGTAAACACAACATGCAAAGTGCATTCGGACGCCACTGTCTGCCAAGGTCGCCGTGCACGAGTTCGCATCCCGACTGCATTTATAACCCATCGAGAACCCTCACGCCGTCCAGTAAAACGCACCGCAGAGACACCTGCTCGCATTTTAATTGAATACATGCATTGTTTTCCCTTTTAAATCAGGTGACTCGCGTTCGGGTTCATAATTTGCGCTCGCATTTTCATAGAGGTCTATGAGAGCGGGCCCCAGGCCCCTAACATAAAACAAATGACCGGCTCTCGTGATAAATGGTTCTATTAGCAATCCAGATTGTTAAACTCAGATATAACAGAGCCGAGGGGAGCGGCAGCCCATTTATTTTCCCCTCCTCACACAAATAGCTTGTTTTTTATGTGTAAATAACATATTAAAAGTCTGCATTAGCCGTGTTGTCTGATAGAGAGGAAAGCGTCGGGGATAAATAACGGCGGACAGGAGTGTAAAACACAGCACGTTTAATAGCGCGTCTTCGCGGTGGGCTTGACTGAGGTGACAGCGGCTCTGCAGATTGTTGTAAACTCCACATTGACCGTAAAGCCGCCGAATGCAACCGTATATTAAAAGTACCGACTACAGGCTCGAGGGAATGTGATCCCGGGTTCAAGGACCTCATCTCTCGGGGCCCCTCGCTGCATATTCACTTATCAGAGTCTGCGGGCCGGGATAATAAAGCGGATTAAAGTGATAAGTAATTGCTCTGTCGCCGAGCGCTAGCAAACAGCTGAGGCTCGTTCCGTCGCTAAACTAGAGAGCATTTATTTACAGATCAGAGAGGACTAAACCAGCTCTGCTGAATAGTTCCTAGTATGTGGACTAACGTTTCGTGAGAAAATCGGTTTTCTGACTTTCTGGTGAAGCTGGCTGAGGAAGTCATTGCTGGTTAAGCTAGTTAAGCTAGGGATAGTTAACCCAAAAAGGAACATTTTGCCGTCATGTACTCACCTAAAGTCGTTACAAACATTTATGACTTACCTTTTTCCAAGTTATTTTAAAGAACGTTATAAATCAAACAAAATTGTACAGAAAACAATGAAACACTGAAACATTTTTCAAAATATCTTCTTTTGTGTTTAACCAAGATGAAGTATATTTTTGTTTATATTTTGAATTAGATTAGATTTTTATATTTTCTGCTTTCATGTTAATTTTGCTTAAAGTTTGAGTAATTTTGTTGTTTTTAAATATGTTTGTAGAGTTTTTATTCATTCTCATTTCAGTTTTAGTTTATTTTAGTGCATCAAGGTAAACGAAATAAAAAAATATGTCATTTTTTATGTGCTTTTGTAATTTTAAACGTTTTTTTTATGTCTATATAGTTTTAATTCATTTTAGTTTTAATATCATTGGTCTTTTAGTAATTTTAGTACTTTAACTAATTTTATGTCAGTTAGTTGCCAAGGCAACATTTCTATTTTTTTTTTTTTTTTTCAATTTTAATAGTTTTTTGTTAATGTAAATTTTTATTTATTTGATTTTCTGTTATCAATTTTTTTTTATACATTTATATTTCATTCATCTTTATTTATATATTGTTTTATTTATATTTTTATTATTATTTTTTTACTTTTTTATGTTATATGTTCTTTCATTTATGAATATATTTATATCAAATAAAAGCTATTTCACAATATAATGATAATTTTATTTTATTTTATTTCAATTACCGAAAATACTTTTTAATAGCTTAAAGGCACAATATGTACGCTTTCGCGCTAGAGGGCACATATTCAAAACAAAGGCGTGACTGAGTGTGGAATCATGGGAGTTGTGGTTTTCATCCACAGCACAGCCGATGCAATCCGACGGGACTCGGGCAGAAATCATGTTCATGGATGAGCTAATGATTTATTAACGTAGTAGAATTAAGCAGGGTGAGCTGAAGCCTCGAGAGCAGCGGAGCTTTTATTATGCCACATTCGAGCGCTTCCGCTGCTTCCGGTCGGCGTATGTGGGGTAAAGCAGCGGAGCTTTTATTATGCCACAGTCGAGCGCTTCCGCTGCTTCCGGTCGTGCGTATGTGGGGTAAAGCAGCGGAGCTTTTATTATGCCATAGTCGAGCGCTTCCGCTCCTTCCGGTCGTGTGTATGTGGGGTAAAGCAGCGGAGCTTTTATTATGCCACAGTCGAGCGCTTCCGCTGCTTCCGGTCGTGCGTATGTGGGGTAAAGCAGCGGAGCTTTTATTATGCCACAGTCGACCGCTTCCGCTGCTTCCGGTCGTGCGGGTGGGGTTGCGTATGTTGGGTAAAGCAGCGGGGCTTTTATTATCCCACAGTCGAGCGCTTCCGCTGCTTCCGGTCGTGCGTAATGTGGGTAAAGCAGCGGAGCTTTTATTATCCCACAGTCGAGCGCTTCCGCTGCTTCCGGTCGTGCGTATGTGGGGTAAAGCAGCGGAGCTTTTATTATGCCACAGTCGAGCGCTTCCGCTGCTTCAAGTCGTGCGTATGTGGGGTAAAGCAGAAGAGCTTTTATTATGCCACAGTCGACCACTTCCGCTGCTTCCGGTCGTGTGCGTATGTGGGTTAAAGCAGCGGAGCTTTTATTATGCCACAGTCGAGCGCTTCCGCTGCTTCCGGTCGTGCGTATGTGGGGTAAAGCAGCGGGGCTTTTATTATGCCACAGTCGAGCGCTTCCGCTGCTTCCGTTCGTGCGTGTGTGGGGTAAAGCAGCGGTGCTTTTATTATGCCACAGTCGACCGATTCCGTTGCTTCCGGTCGTGCGTATGTGGGGTATAGCAGCGGAGCTTTTATTATGCCACATTCGAGCGCTTCCGCTGCTTCCGGTCGTGCGTATGTGGGGTAAAGCAGCGCTGTTTTATCATACTAGATACATTTGAAAGTTCTGTTATAATGCTACTCTGTGCGGTCGTCACCGGTCTATTAAAACGCACAACATATTAAAGCGTCTTTGGTGTTTCCATGTTTTCTACAAAACCAGAAATCGAGGGGTTATGACATCATTAGCAGGCGACACAATGACACTATGAACACGCTCCGTGTCACTAGTTAAAATTGCTTATTTCTCTGGATTTAAACATTCTTCGAAACATTTGGGATAATGTAAGTACACAAGTCAGCAAAATATATAACTGTTCTAGTGGTTTTTGGATATTTTAATAAAAAAATCTTACATATTGTGCCTTTAACTTTCAATTAATAATAACAAACTGATTACGTAGAGGATGGACATACTGAAGAGCTCAAGAAATTATTTAAAACAAATTTTTAAATGTTTCTAAATCTGAAATTTCAATTTAGTGAGGTCTCTCCTGTCTCGTATGTTTCTCACATGTGCCTCCTCCAGAGTTTCAAAAATATATTTTTGTGTTGTTACACACAGCATAAAGAAAGCGTGTCCTCAGTCACATCTGATGTGTTTTCGTTCACAAATACAGAGGAGCTCCTAACAGCACACTGCTGCAGGCCTCATTAAAAGTGGTTTTAATTAGTTTCAGCTCTGATTCGAAGCCCTCAGCGCTTCTGATCTGGCGTTTGCTGTGGTTTTCTGCTAAAAAACGCTCAAGTCAAAACTACCTGTTAGTCCGTGTTCAATATTCATCCGCCTGGAGTCTCTCAGAACAAACACTGTTCACACTGCAATCACAAACGTCCCCATTTCATGCCATTCTTTGATACACAATTAATGACCGTTTGAAATAATGGCAGGCCACCAAAATCTTTCATGAATCAGAAAGCAGAATCAGCATTTCAAAGGTCTCAGACGGGCGCCGTCCACCGCTGCGACCGCTGCCTTCACTAATTCATATCAGTTATACTCTGGAGGTAAGAACAAGCTCCTTCGGCCTCATTATAGACAGCTTTTATCACGGGTCCACAGACATGTTTTAAACATGCTCGCTCTCGTCTGCTGTCACACTCTTTCCTCTCTGGACGGGGTTTGATGACCCCAAAGCACACGCTGAGATACTGAAAGTTTGCATCCACGACAGACGAGTCTGAAAAGTGCATGATTACGGCAAGCATTCAGGATTAGGGAATATAATCAGAGTTCCGTGTGAATAGAGATCTCTGTAATATCTCAGTTGTTTCTCTTATACTGCAATGAGATTAATAGAGAACATTTATTTAAAGACCCTATTATAATATATTATAATCGGAAAAATAAAATAAATGTATAATTTAAAAAACAAAATAAAATATAAAATAAAACAAAAAGATATAAAGATCTAAATATATATAGAATTAATTAAATGAAATTCTATATTAATATGTGAAGTATATTATATACACTTACATAAGCTATTTAAAATGTATATCTGTTGGTTTATAAATATACAAGCATGTAACAAAAATCTATATATATATATAATTAGCCAATTTTTAGCTGTTTTTATATTTTATATCCATTTTAATGAATATTGAAATGAAATTTATAATAATACATAATTCACATTTTTTTCAGTATTTTATACTTTACTATGAATATAGAAATGAAAATTATTTATTTCATATTCAATATTTCATTTTCACACATATACTTGTCTCATTAATTAATTTTGTCTCAGTTGTTTAGTAATTGGTATTCCCTTCACTTAAACTTATGAATTTTACTAGTTGTCAAGGCAACAGTTAATTTTTTTTTTATTAGTTTTTTCTAATGAACTTTTTTAAGGCTAAAATGCATTTTTCAACAGCCAAATGTAGTTTAAGAGGTCCGTCTATTGTTTTTCTAGATTGTTTAAGTTATAGTGATATTTTAATTGATTTCAGCTTTATTTTATTACTTTTTCTAATGATTACTATTTTTAATAGTCTATGTTTTAGTTAGCAATAACAACACTGATTAATATCGAAGGGCTCATCCTTTTTTTAAAAACTATTAATATTTCAAAATAATTGTACATTTTGTCTGTCTACTAAAATTGAATCTTACAATAGCCAAACGTAGAATTAAGGTAGAATCTTTTATATTGTTTATAGCTAGATCAAATGCATCACGCCTCGTGAGCAATGAAAGAGAAATCTCTGTCTGATACCATCAATGCTGCTGCTTAGTTCCATCAAACAAAGTTAGGATCTCAAATTCACTTTCACGTCAGTCTCAGCCGTAATTTCCCCCGCAGTTCAAAACGAATCATATGAATCATGTACGAGTGAAAATCACACTCTATAAATTATGCTGTTCGACTGTCTTGTTGCCACTGTGTGGCCTATTTCTCCGCTCCTATCTTCAACAAATCATGGATTTTTCTTTCCTTTACAATGGCAGGCCACCAAATTCCTTCATCAATCTCTAAAAAACGCCCAAAATCCATTTCAAGGCTGGACCTCGGCGCGTGTTGTCCGCCGCTGCTATTTTAACTAGTTCATAACACTTACACTCTGGAGGAAGGAACAAGGTCTTTGGGCCTCATTATTCAGCACTTTTATCATGTTTAAAACATGCTCGCGCTCTTTCTATCCGTGCGTCCGTAGCTCCTGATTAATCTCAGAGCAAACAGAGCGCTAAAAGCCCAGGGCTCGTCCAATCGGCCGTGATTACGTGTCGTTGCACGAGGACGACTCGCTCGCTATTAATGAACGTGAGTTTAGGATTCACATCAGGCCCGACGGAGCCTCACCTTTGACTCTTGGGGGCTTTCGGTCCGGCTTATCAGGGACGGCCGGCACCGCCAGCACCATATTTTATCTTTAAAATGCATATTTCATGGGCATATTCTCTTCCTCGGCTCTCGGCTGGTGAGATAAATAACCCCAGAATAACTCAAGACATCATCTGCTTATGTGGAACTCTGAAATCTCATTTACACTGCATGCAGTGCAATTGGTCATGTGACATGCAAGAACCAATGAGGATGGATGCACCAGATATAATATGAACATATGCATGCATTAATGGGATTTGAGACTGAAATGCAAAGTAATAGGAAGTGAAAGCGAGTTGTTTTGGGAAGGAGCGGACAGGTTCGTACCTCTGGCCAGTGATGATGGGGAAGGTTTTTTGGGCAGCTCGCTGAAGCTGTTTCCTTCCAGAGCGGACGGCTTACAGTCCTTCTTCTCTGCGGCGGTGGGAACGCTGGCCTCCATTCTGATGTATTCTATGAGAGAGAGACAGAGAGGTCATCTGAAATATCCTTGCAGATGTATTAATAAGGTAAAGCAAAGAAATAAAATGAAGAAGAAAACATTACGTACAATTAAATGAACTAAAACATAAAATTAAATATAAACATAAATATATCGAATAAACTGAAATAAAATCGAAAATATAAATGAAACTAAATTACATAAAAATAATAAATAAATATAAATTAAAATAATCAAAACAAAACAATACCTAAACTAAAATATATATAAAATAATAAAATTAAATATACAAACGAAACTATAAACTACATAACATTTTAATAAAATGAAATATATATATATATATTATATATATATATTAAACACAAAGTAATGTATGAAAAAACATACATGAAATAATATATATTATATATATATATATATATATATCTATATATAAATAAAAGTGAAATATAAAAAACTATATAAATATAAATGAAAAATAATAAAATATATAAATACATGCCAACTATTAAAAAAATTAAATATAAAATGAAAATTTTAACAATCAATCTAAAACAATATGAATTATATAATATAACAATCATTTGTAACATAAACATAAAATATTGAAAATAATAATAGCTAGGTGGTTGCCAGGGCGTTGCTATGCTTTAGTTAGGGTGTTCTGATTGGACAACCTGAAATCTGATATTCTGATCTCTTTCTAACACTGCAAGATGACACACTGAATTTTAATACTAACTGTTGATTTAAACTAACCTCCAACACTAACTGCGATCAATCCTAACAGTGCTTGACCACAAATAAACCTGCGTGCACTCGTCCTAAAGTTGATGAAATCCTGCTTATGAAAGCAGTGCTGCATCACGGCACGTTATTGAGCGAGCAGAAGCAGATTCGTTTAGTCACTCGACCGTCTCGTTTCTCGCGGTTTTTAAGGCAAGGTAAGCCGATTAGCGAAGGAGCACACGAGTGAGCCTGCATGGCATCTGTTTCCGCTTTCCTTCGCCAGCAGCGATGCTCCATGCGGCCGCGGGCACAAGTCAACATCAAGTCAAAAATCACTTCTTCAACTCAGATTCCTGCTCTTATCATGAACAGTTCAGCTGTGCATTGTGTTGACTTAAAAACATCTTGGCAGTCATTTCCCGCTGACGTCATCATTCCCTCATTGTTTTTAAGGCTACAAATTTTGCAGGCCCAAATCAGGGTGTAACGCTGGCGTCAGGATGATGAAGACGCTCCATAAATCCCGTAAGCCTTTTATCTGACCCTGCATTCACCTCTACATTCACCCTGCACTGAAATCACAGCGTCAGTCTTTACAAGCGGAGGCTCTGGCTCGGAATATTCCTCAAGCTGTGGCCAAAATCTTACATCATTGTAACGGTACATACTAGCGGTCAAAAGTCTGAAATAATTGACTTTTTTATGTTTTTTGAAAGAATAATTAAGCAGAAATTTCAGCATATTAGAATGATTTCTGAAGGATCACGTGACACTGAAGACTGGAGGAATGATGCTGAAAATTCAGATTTGATCACAGAAATAAATTACAGTTTAACAGATATTTTGAATTGTAATAACATTTTACAATATTTCAATATTTCAATATACAATATTTACAATATGTCCAAACTTGACAGTAATGCATATATCATGTTATAGCTATTTTTGCTGTAAATTGAACAAATAAAGGTTAATTTTGATTTCATATTTATTAATAATTCAATTATTAAATTAACTTTGGGTAGTTAGTACCCTCGGCTGATAAGGGCTGGCCTTATTAAATGTTTATAATAAAAAAAAAATTTTAAATTCAAAAAGGTGAATGATTATATAAAATAGATTATATATTCATTCACTAGTTTAAATAAAACATAAATTATTCAGTTATCTGTAGAGTTAATAATTAAATTAATTAAAGTAAATAAGTAGATTATTTCTTATTTATATTTAATAAATAACTTCAATTATTCAATTAACTTTGGCTCATTTATTAAACGCTTAAATTTTTTGTAATGTTTTCATTTTGATATAATTCCTCCTTTATTTAAAAATGATTGAATGATTTGATAGTTATAGTACACTCGTATTAATTATAACTACGACCAATTTATATATACTATTTAAATGGTGATTACATTGTTATTAATTGAATGTTAAATTAAACAAATTAAATTAAATGTGACTAATTATTCATATTTTATATTTTAGCAAATAATTTAAATTACTCGGTTTACTAATAAACCAATTTTTTTTAGTTGATTTAAAATAAAAAATAAAAAAACAATAAAATAAAAAAAACGCCATTAAATACTTAGAAAGATTTTATTTAATTAATTTTTTGGGGGGGGGGGGGGGGAACTTATGCAATGCAAAATGTAATTAAAAAAACATTTAAATATCAGATGTTTTTAATGTGAAGCAAAACAGCTCAATTCAAAATGAATCACTCAAACAAGTCAACATAACATTATAATAGAATCAGAATCATGAATTCAGTAAAATAGCTGACTTTATTTCACAGTGCCAAATAAACACTCTTTAAAAACTTTGACTTATTTGTGCTGCACTGTGTATTTTCACACTATCCAATGTCCTTGTCACATTTATATGTAAATAACGTAAATATTTATCTAAGTCACATGGTATAACCCATCGAATCGCTCGGCTCCAGTGCACACTCAACAGACAGCAGCAGATGTGATCTATCTAGTGTACAGTACTGTACGTCTGTGTCCTGGCGGTTTGACAGAATCAGTGGAAGACGAACACCTCTGTGAGCCTGACGAGCGTCAGAGATCTCAGGACGGGACGCCCTGCGTGTGATGGGATAACACGCGTGTCAAAGACCAAACACACAGATGGCCATGAAAGCTAGCGCCAACAGTCACGCGACTCAGATTATTTACCTCCGTCCTCCGTCAAACACTGCATTCGTTGTGAAGCAGACAGACGGTTTTACTTGACCTTTTGACCTCCAAAAATCAACATCATGGTATAACAGCATTGAGAATTAGAATACATAATCACAGAATAATTACTATATTATTTAACAATATTTCATTATTATTATATACAATTGGTGCATCCCAAATCGTGTACTTATGCACTATTTCTTTGACGTTTTGGAGTATAAATAGTGCGAGTAGTGCGTTCACACTGAAAATTCCAAAAAGATAAAGTGCACATTAAATACCAGGAGAGGATGCACTTAAAGGGATAGTTCACCCAAAAAGGAAAATTCTGTCATCATTTACTCACCCTCGTGTCGTTTCAAACCTGTATGAGTTGCTTTCTTATGTTGAACACAAAAGAAGCTATTTTTAAGAATTGCTGGTAATCAACCCGTTGGTGGTTGCCATTGACTTCCATAGTAGGAAAAAAAATACTTCAAAATATCTTCTTTTGTGTCAACATCAAAAAGCAGCCATACAGGTTTGGAACGACATGCGGGTGAGTAAATGTGACAGGTATCATTCCTACATTACATGGTGCATAAGTACATAGATATAAGTGCAGAGTGATAGGCGGCATATGGGACGCAGATAATTTTATTGAGAATAAGATAAACTCCGTTTTTTTAACATTTTAAAAAACCAGTTTTTCATTGTGCATTCCAAATAAGCTCAATCAAACTGCAGTTGGGTATTTTGATTAGGTTCAAGAATTAAAGAAAAAATACAGTCTAACTAACACAATAAAAAACATGATGCCATAATAAACACATGCTTTTTGAATGTTTTTAAAAAAAACTGAGTTATTGTTTTGCAAATAAACTCTTTCAAAATAATAAAGAATAATAGCTATTGTAATGCATTATTAAATTTAATACAGTAAACATAAATGATCATTACTATTACATATCAAGGGGGGAGTTGTTTTATTTTAATTGTAATTTTTAATATATACTATGAATAATTTTGTAAATAAATACAAAATAAAAAGTGAAAAATAAAATAAAACCGGGCAGAAAGTCACATGGCAATACTAAAAATAATAACTACAAGTTATATTTCTTTTTTTTAATGTTTAATTCACTTGCTTAATTTATGTAATACAATTAAACATAATTATGGCTGTAAAAGCGCTACTAAAATATTATTTCAAGGTACTATGAGAGAGAAATATGATACAAAACTTTAACTACACTCTTAAAAATAAAGGTGCTTCACGATGCCATAGAAGAACCTTTTAGTCTAAATGGTTCCATAAAGAACCTTTAACATCTGAAGAACCTTTCTGTTTCACAAAAGATACTTTGTGGTGAAAGAAGGTTCTTCAGATTATAAAAAGGTAAGAAAGAGATGCTTCTTTAAAGAACCTTTGACTGAATGCTTCTTTGTGGAACCAAAAATGGTTCTTCTATGGCATCGCTTGAAGAACCTTTTGAAGCACCTTTATTTTTAAGAGTGTACTGGGTTAAAACAGCTATTTTCACTGTAAATATGGTGACGGATTCCTGGAAAATATGTGAAATCCTACAGGTGAATATATAACAAGTATTACAGCGCTGCACATTTTGAAATACACATCAGAAAGCAAATATGTTTAATAAATAAAGATGTTTCTTAAAGTACAGCAAATGAGAGCTGGAAAATGATCCAGGACAGCCGAAACTTCGCCAAATCTCATCAGACCAGAAACCGGTTTCTACATTCACAACACCCTTCATTCATTACAGGCCACAAAAGCACTTTTCACTCTCAAAATCAGTTGTTTAAAATGAATTAAATTTTACGTAAATGCTCCAAGAGTTAAAAAAGACTCTGTTAAACCGTCATCTGCTTTGGTGTGTCGTTTATGAGAATGAACAGGTGTGAGAGCTCATTAGCACCGATCAGTGGAGCAAACGAGCTCCCGCTTTACCAGCCCGCCTCATTAATCACAACCACTGAAATAACACTTCTGACCTGAGATCAGTCTGAGGCCTTCGTTAAAAGCTTTTGTTTAGGAGATGACGGTAGTGGGGAAGTCTGTGATCCAACGATTATCGCTTTAAACACTGGTGGGAATTTGCCAAAAACCAATGATTTCACAGTTCACTAACCTAAACTAAAAAAATATATAAATAAATAAAAAATAGTCACAGTCTTTGGATTGAATTATATATACACATACATACAGACAGACAGATGCTACACTGTATTGAATAATGATTATTATTATTATTATTTAAATCATATAAAATATTTTTATTTAAAATATTAAAACATAAATTATATATTTATCTGTCTAATATATCATTTGAAGGATGAATAAAAATATAGTATTTAATTATTTTAATGACTTGAAATGTTAAATATCAACAGTACATCACTTATTAGTATATTTAAAGTACTAATTAAAATAATTACTAATAATTAAAATGTAATTACAATTGATAGTATTATTAATATATGATAACCTAAAACAAACAAAAAACAAAACAATTTTTAACAAATAAATATTAAGATACATTATGTATGGTCCAGGCATTTCACTCATTACTTCAATTATTATTTAATATGAATGATGTAATTATTATATATACACTGAACAAAATTATAAACGCAACACTTTTGTTTTTGCCCCCATTTGTCATGAGCTGAACTCAAAGATCTAAGACTTTTTCTAAGAAGTGTTAGTGAGCACTTCTCCTTTGCAGAAATAATCCATCCACCTCACAGGTGTGGGCATATCAAGATGCTGATTAGACAGAATGATAATTGCATAGGTGTGCCTTAGGCTGGCCACAATAAAATGTGCAGTTTTATCACACAGCACAATGCCACAGATGTCGCAAGTTTTGAGGGAGCGTGCAATTGGCATGCTGACTGCAGGAATGTCCACCAGAGCTGTTGCCCGTGAATTTAATGTTCATTTCTCTACCATAAGCCGTCTCCAAAGGCATTTCAGAGAATTTCAGCCCAGGACCTCCACATCCAGCATCTTCACCTCCAAGATCGTCTGAGACCAGCCACCCGGACAGCTGCTGCAACAATCGGTTTGCATAACCAAAGAATTTCTGCACAAACTGTCAGAAACCGTCTCAGGGAAGCTCATCTGCATGCTTGTCATCCTCATCAGGGTCTCGAGCTGACTGCAGTTCGTCGTTGTAACCGACTTGAGTGGGCAAATGCTCACATTCGATGGCGTCTGGCACTTTGGAGAGGTGTTCTCTTCACGGATGAATCCCGGTTTTCACTGTACAGGGTAGATAGCAGACAGTGTGTATGGCGTCGTGTGGCTGAGCAGTTTGCTGATGTCAACATTGTGGATCGAGTGGCCCATGGTGGCGGTGGGGTTATGGTATGGGCAGGCGTATGTTATGGACAACGAACACAGGTGCATTTTACTGATGGCATTTTGAATGATTTTGAGATACCGTGACGAGATCCTGAGGCCCATTGTTGTGCCATTCATCCACGACCATCACCTCATGTTGCAGCATGATAATGCAACGCCCCATGTTGCAAGGATCTTCACACAATTCCTGGAAGCTGAAATCATCCCAGTTCTTGCATGGCCAACATACTCACCGGACATGTCACCCATTGAGCATGTTTGGGATGCTCTGGATCGGCGTATACAACAGCATGTTCCAGTTCCTGCCAATATCCAGCAACTTCGCACAGCCATTGAAGAGGAGTGGACCAACATTCCACAGGCCACAATCAACAACCTGATCAACTCTATGCGAGGAGATGTGTTGCACTGCCTGAGGCAAATACTGACTGGTTTTCGGACCCCCCACCGGACCCCCCAATACAGTAAAACTGCACACTTTAGAGTGGCCTTTTATTGTGGCCAGCCTAAGGCACACCTGGCCAATAATCATGCTGTCTAATCAGCATATTGATATGCCACACCTGTGAGGTGGATGGATTATCTCGGCAAAGGAGAAGTGATCAGTAACACAGATTTAGACAGATTTGTGAAAAAATATTTGCGAGAAATAGGCCTTTTGTGTACATAGAAAATGTCTTAGATCTGAGTCAGCTCATGACAAATGGGGGCAAAAAAAAAAGTGTTGCATTTATAATTTTGTTCAATGTAAGGTCTTTACAAAAAAGTAAAATTTTGAAAAACTAATAAAAATAATTAATTAGAAACGGTTCAACCAAAAAAAATAACTATTCACGCTACTTTAAGTAATATAATGTTCATTATAATAAATGATCATTAAAGATTCATAATGAATAAATAAATAAATAATATACATGTATACATACACACACGCATATATGAAAAAATGGATAAATAAAAAAGCAAAAAAGTATTTTACGTGTTAATAAATACTTTTAACAAATAACTAAATAAATATTGAAATTAAGTATCATCCATCAGTTAACTCAGCACTATTCAATCAAACTACTTTTCAACCAAAATAAAACGGTTAAGAAATGGTAATTAGCTATTGTCTGCGTTAAACCCCCCACCCCAAAACACCAGTGAACAATTGTCATTTCCATTTGTAACGAGCCTCTGATGCCCAGCATGATCTCCTGAGAGCAAATAATGCTGATCTCCACTGGTGAGCTTCAGTGTCTTCAGATACACAAACAGCCATTCAGCGGCCATCAGAGCCACAATACAGGCTTCAGCCTGTAATAATTAGTGTAATATTAGTGAAGACAGGTGTTCCTCAAGGATCAATTTTGGGGCCAATTTTATTCTCTATCTTTATAAATGAACTTGGTAAAGGAGTTGAGCCAGCAAATGTACACTTTTATGCAGATGATACTGTCATCTACACCATTGCTTCATCTTTAAAAGTGGCAATGGACTCTCTACAGAATGCTTTTAATTCATTTCAGACTTCTCTTGGTAACTCAAAACTAAATACATGATTTTTTACACGGTCCAGATTATCATTAAATGATTTTATGATTCAAACTTTAAATGGTACACAGATTGAAAAGGGTTGCATCTTACAAATATCTTGGTATCTGGCTCGATGATATACTGACTTATAATTCTCATAACGATAGTCTTTTAAAGAAATTGAGACCAATGTTAGGTTTTTATTTTCATTGAAAAAAATGTTTCTCCTTTGTTGCTCGAAAACGTTTAGTAGAAAGTACTCTTCTATCAGTATTGGACTATGGTGATATAATTTATATGCATGCACCTCTGAATGTTTTGAAAAAATTGGATGTAGTTTATCATACTGCTTTACGATTTGTTACTGGTACAAGTGTCCGCACACATCACTGTAATTTATATGAAATGACAAAATGGACTTCATTGTGCTTAAGGAGAAAAAAACATATGCTAATTTTTATTTTAAAAATTTTAGTGGGTAAATTACCACAGTATATATCTATTTTGTTGACATATTGCACAAATATTTATAATACCAGATCAACAGATAAACTCTTATTTACGATGCCGATTTTTCATACAGAGAAAGGTCGTTCTGCTTTTTCTAATTATGCTCCGTATGTATGGAATGAGCTTCAAGGTACATTGCATATGGAATCTGTACCATCTCTCGCTATGTTTAAAAATATTTTAAAGTCTGTTTACATAGAACAGTGTGCATTTTTTAATAACTGACTAGGATGTGCATTGTTTTTAGAAAATTGTATTTTATGTTTGTTCACTGTGTGGTGATGTGTATTTCTTTGTAACTTTGTCCTTTGCTGTCTATCTTGACCAGGACTCCCTGGTAGAAGAGATATTGTATCTCAATGGGACCTTCCTGGTTAAACAAGTAAATAAAAAAATACAGGCTTCAGCCAAAGAGAATCAACAACTCAACTCTACACTCCCCCCTCGAGACTCACTGTGCTCAGATCCAACCACGTGTTTGCTCCAGACCCTGAACTTCACATCCATTATTTGATGACTTCTGCTTCTCTGAAAGAGGTCAGTGTGTCGAGTGTGTTTCAGATGAAGCGCTTTCTCATTCACAGGTGGGCAGCTGTTCAGTAAAGCCCCCTAGTGAGGGCACATGTGTCTGCGTGAACACGCACCATAAATCCAGAGCAAATCCAGCTGTTTGCTATCAAACCCTTGCCTGTCCTCCAGCCTCACATGTGCTCAGAGTGAAACTGCGCTCAGATTGCGTCTGAATTACCGTAATTATGAAACGACAGCTTACAGCAGCGTTTAAAATGCCAAAGAGGATCCGTGTGTCGCTTTGCTGCTCGCAACAGAACATCCTTTATTTTTACATTGATTTAACTCTATATTCTCACGCGAAAACAGTTAACAAATAAAGAAAACACAGGGCTATAATAAAGCCTGTGGAACAGAAATGCAGAGGGGAGAAACTGCTGCTGACAGCTGCCATGATGGCTCTTAAATGACCTCACAATGCTGTAAAAAAAACATTGTAATCTTAACAGTAAAAGACTGTAAAAATATGCTACAGTGAAAAACTAATAGATCTGGAACATGTCAGGTAATTTTCATCTTAAATGTACATTTGTTTTGGTAGTACTAGTGGAAACGCTTTCATTTAAATATATGGATTTCAACAAGTTAGTTAAAATTATATTTTATTTTATATATATACACAATCAATCAATCAATCAATCATCCAGCTAACTTTTATTAACATTTTCTTCTGTGTTTAAATATAAATTTAGGTCTAATCTGTAAAACTTAAAATGTTTTTACCATATTTTTTAGAGCATAATCCTGGTAACCAAAAATGTCTTTTTTTTTTTTTTTTTACAGTCGTCAAAATGAAAAAAAGTTAATAAAGCTTTAATGAGTCACAAAGACATGATTTTTTTTTTTTACCGTCATATTTGTACGGTAATTCAGAACAGAAACTCAACATCAGGGTTATTACATTTAACTAAAACGAAAATGAAAACCATTAAATTACTTGAAATAAAACAGATGTTAACTGAAATAAAATAAATAATAAACTTTGGTAACACTTTACAATATTAGTTTTATTATTATTTACAATATTCGCTTACAATATTAACATTAGATAATGCATTAACCAACACTATCTAACAATGAACAACACATTTGTTACATTATTTATTCATCTTTGTTAAAGTTAGTTAACAAAAATACAACAGCTCATGTTAGCTCAGGTCCATTAAGTAATATTAACAAATACATATATTATTCATTACATATATACATTCAATGTTGAAATTAACATGAAGCAATATTATTAAATGGCTCTAGAAGTGGTTTTCATTGTTAGTTAAATGTTAACTAATGTACGTAACTAATGTTAACAGATGGAATCTTTTTGTAAAGTGTAACCAAAACATTTTTTAATTTAATTTTAATTGTATTTTATTTAACTTGATGTATTAAAAGAACTAAAACAGAAATAATAATGAATAACTACATTATATACTATATATTATATATATATATATAAGTTATACTCTTTTTAAATTTTTTTTTTACAAAAACTACTAAAATTACAAAAAAAAATTACAACTTTAAATAAGATTAAAATGGAAAAAAAAAATTATCATAAAATAAAAAATACCGGTTTTAAAATATTAATGAAAAATTATAATAGCATCTCAAAATATTATTGCAACATTAATATGAGCTTGATTTACAATCGCAGTGCAATGCATGCATGTAGGAGCTTTAGGAAAGATTTGAGTTTTTTTGCATGGCATGAAAACACTTAAAGAAGTACAAAAACCTTTAATTCATCTTGAGCACAAGATGAAGAAACATTCATCCCCACATAATTAGTGTAGATGAATCTTTAAAAAACAACACAGACGAACACATCAAACATGTTCAGTGTGCAACTTCAGTCTGAGAAACTACGAGAGAGGGAAAAAAATCATATTCCTAGATTTATTCCTTATTCCTAGAAGTGAATGCATCAGGATGGGTGGGGCTTGAAGGAGAGAGACGTCCAGAGAAACGAATGTTTCCATGCTGCAGGTGCGGGGAGTTTCAGGAGAGCTGTATGGCTCCTCACACTGATTTACTCACTGAACCCCTGCTGAATAATTACAGCACAGCCGTCCCACAAACAAATGACTCTGACAGACCCTGAAAGGTCACAGAGCCAAATCCCACATCCCTCGCTAGCGTTCAACCGCCGCAATCCTTCAGACGCTGGGCTGAAGTGTGTTTCCTCCGTGCACACACAGAGCTGAACTCCACGCTTCATCACAGACACGGAAAGATCTCAAACTCATCAGTTCCTACAGGAAAAACATCTTCCACGCCTCAGGAGACGTTAAGGAGTTTGCACTAGTCAAGAATCAACAAGATGTTACTTAAAAAACACATACATGATGAGATACATGAGTCAAAAGGAAACGAATAACAAGAGTGCACAGCAGACTAAGATCATTTGGTGAGAGTCCGATGAGAAATGTTTGAGTTCATTCTGAGATTTCTGATTTTCTGATGGTAGACTTTGGTTTCTTGGCAAATTTGAGCACAGTTTGAGACATTTTGAGATCTCTTGTAAAACTCGATCCCAACCTTATTTGAAGAAGTACTGCTTTATTAACGTAAAAACAAATAAATTTAATCCTGTGTATAATTACATAAATATATAAAATATGCAATAATAATTAAATGTTGTATATACTATATATATAATAATAATACTAATAATTATATATATATCTATATATATCTATATATATATATATATATGATATATATATATACTGTATATATCACGATTAAACGCTATCCAAAATAAAGTTTTTTTGTTGAAATAATACCTATAACAGTACACATAACAGATATTATGTATATATAAATACACACTCATACAGTATGTATTTTGAAAATATTTGCATGCATATACATTTATATATTTATATTATTGTATTTTATATTATATATAAATATGTTTAATATATAAACATAGCATATTTTTCTTTAATATATGCATGCATGTGTTTGTATTTATATATACATAATAAATATACACAGCACACACACATGTATTATGAAAACAAAAACTTTTATTTGGCTGCCCCCCCCCCGATAACGCGTTAACGGTTTTTGGACAGCACTGACTATCTATATATATATATATATCGTAGATATAGTTTATGCACAATTTAAGCAATGATTATTATTAATTCCTTTATTTATATCCTAATATATGTTAAGTTAATGATTTTTAACTCTTTAAACCTTTCTTACCACAGTCATTCACTCCTTGCCCAGCGTTTGACAAAAATCATGCTGGAGGTTTCAATATGAAAAACAGAAGATTTGATTTTTAAATGAATCACAAGACAGGTCAGAGCCGCCGATTTGGTGTCGTTTCAACAGACTATTGCATTCCTCGCCGATTTAATGAGCTTGAGTCCGTCAGGATAATAATTCTAGCAAATTCCAGGGAATATGGCTTGTAAGAGAGTGAAGCTAAGTCACAGACAGTGGATATGAGGAGATATTGCTGGAGTTACAAACAAGATGTTAGCAGACAGCAGTGAGTCATGCAAGTCTGGATGGGACAAGGTTTTATATGGAAGGCTGATAGGGCCAAAAGTCTTTAAGCGGAACGTGTTTAATTTGACCATGTTAAACACGCACTGTTCGTCTATGTGAACATGACAACATGCACAGCGGCCAATGAAATTGCAGTATTTGAGATTATATTTGCATGTGACGGTGTGTTACATTTGTATATGCGTATGCAAGAGCTGCACCATTATGACAAAAATTGTAATTGTCGATTATTCCCTTGAAATTGTAATTGCGATTATTAATTATGAGTATCACAATTTACACTGAATAATGTTTTGAATAGCTTTATACCATTGTTTGAAGCAACTGCGTGTCATATTCTTATATGAAAACAAGCTGAAAACGCTCTTTCTGAAAAACTTTAATTGCTTTTCTATAGCATTGGTTTGGTTTCTTCTTTAAATAAAACAGTAAAAAAATGTGTAGTATTACAATGTCATACTAAAACCAAAATTGAATCAAATGGAAAAACCCTTAAGATAACCCGTAGAAAGAAAAAAAAAACTTGATCTTGAGGGATAATGCATCAGAAATTTGCTCATGAGGCATAATGCATCAGTTCTTTGTGTGTGATGTCAGTCTTCTGTCATGATTTGTCATGTCCTTTTTAGTTGTTTTGTTCAACACACTTTCTCAGGTAAAAGGAAAATTCTTAATTTATAATGTTTCTTCGGATGCCCATTTTCCACAAGTTGGTATGATTCTTTAGGGTCTTAATGAAAAGTCTATAACATACTTTGGTTCAAATTTCTCAATGTAGTGTAAAACAACACCCTTTTTACCCTGTCAAAAACAGCTCTGTTCACAGTGACCCGTTTCGGTGCATGTCTCTTTAAATGCTAATGAGCTCTGCTGACCCCGCCCCTCTCTTCCGTGGGGTGACGAGCTGTTCTCATGAGACTGTTTACTTTAGCTGAATTTAGCCGCAGAACTTGCTAACTAGCACATTATTAGAAAAGGCAATTTGCAAAGATTCATAAAAAAACCTTACACTCACTTCTTCTGGAGGTGAAGCTGGATCACGAATGATTCGCACAAACATAGATGCATTTATGTAGATCGGGGGCGCATTTCCTTCAAAAACAAAGCTAATCCACTGCGTCTTCAGCGGCTCAGATGTCGGGAGTAAATGACGACTGCTATGTTCATTATTACATCCAACAACAAAACACCTCAATCACTTAGGAGACATTCTTCTCTACACCTGCTCCGGCGGTGAAACAATGGCGACTGATCAGGACGAGTCTGAGGTAAAACAGCAGTGTTCGTCAACAATCGTGGGAGGGGCCTGATCTGAGAAAGAGATCATTATTATTGTGGATTTAAAAAAAACGACTGGATAGATCTTTATCATTATAGGGTGGTTGTGTACACACACTGCCAACACACATTTCTGTTTAAACAACATGTAAAAGTGAATTTTGCATCCAATGCATCTAACGCGTTCCGTTGAAAGACTTTTGACCTCGACCACCTTCCATAGTCTCAGAGCTAATGCTGTTTCAGTGAGTTTAGGTGATAGTGCTCAGATCACCCCCCGCTGCTAAGTTCAATATCCTGTGGACAATCTCCATTGGCGCAGGCGATGCCGAACAGATGTTGCGATTGCAGCCCCCGCCGAAAGTTCAGGGCAGGAGGATTCCTCCCGTCTTCCCCAAATCAGCCGTCAAAGCCATTACATCTCGCACGACCCGCGGCGGGAAGAGCCTCAGCGCCGGACATCACAGGGGTTTTTAACAGCCCGCTTTGATCCGCCGGCCAAATGGTGTTTTTAAGAGACACTTGTGCTTTGACACCAGGACTGTAATGTAAACTTCCTCTCTGTTTTATTGAGCGGCGAGGAGCCTCTTCTACCGTCCGCCGGTTTCAACCACTTACACGGGTGGTTATGTCAGCTTTTAGTGTTGAGACAGCAGTGGCTTTCTGTAAAGACAGCTGACAGGAGTTTACACACAATCTGAAAAGCTCATTTAAATGTGAAGAATTAATATAATATATTCTAAAATTAAACAGTAATATATAAAATTAATATATTTATGAATACACACACACAACACACACCACACACACAATATATAAATATATATCATATATATATATGAAAAATAGATTAGATATTTTAGATAGTTATAAATATCTCATTTTCTATGATTATAAACGGGCAGCTGTTTCTATTCATCTATTATATAAATTAGTATTATTTCAAATATTTGAAAAAGAAATATAATATTACAAAATATATATTTGTATACAAAAAAAATGTATATATTATTATAATGATTAACAATATTACATTGTATAAAATATTTTATAACTTATCTATGATATAATACAATTAGATTAAATAGTATTAACAGCTTAATTCATTATACACCGTGTAGAATAACCATTTTTGTGCATTAATTATGAAATAAAATTCTGTAAAAAATACAATTTTGATGGTAATATAATACATTTACAGTTGAATATAGGTTAATAAATACTAAATAAAAATTATACATTTTATAGATTTTATAAATATATTATAAAATAAATCAATAAAAAAATGTGTACAATTAAATACAATTACAGTAAATAAAACATACAGGTTGTATCCTTTGAATAAATTAGATATCTTTGTTACATTTAAAATTATAAACTTTTGTGCATTTATAATATATATTACAATTATTAAAAATATATTTTCGAAAATAGATTATATAATAATATATATAAATATTCAGGTATTAAAGAATTTATTTTAATATATATATAAAATAATGTAAATACAAAACTGACTTCACTTTAAATGTCTCATGTCCTGGAGACTGAACTGAATGGAGAGCAAATAGTGAAAACAAACAGACAGACAGACAGATAAATAATTCTCAACAATGTCTCAAACGGTCAGATTTTCAAAGACCAAAGTCTGCAATGAAAAGTCAGAGATTTCAACATGAACACAAACAATTCTCATCAAATGATCTTGTATACGAACTTTTGACCTATTTGGGTCTATTTTTAGAGAAACTTCTGACAGAAAGTAGATATCTAAATACAATTCTAATAAGTCTCTAAAAATGTTCATGTGGATACAGACCTGATCAAGAAGAAAACCCAGCAAACTCAAGCAGGTCTTGACCTCTAACCCTGTGATTGCAAAGGATCAATCATCGCACGGACCTAACGGTGAGCAAACGTGCTCCAGCGCAAAGACAAATAAATCACAGAGCCCTGTCTGTTTTACAATAACTGAATCTCAATAATGTAAACATCTGCGCTGCATGTCCGGAGCTGTTGAACACGTCTGAACCGGCGCTAGGCCACGAGCCAAACCCTTGAGAAACCGCCGGGGGGGATTTTCTGCTATCAGGCATTTGCCTGAAACATGTACTATTCAATCAGCGATGATGATCCGTGCGCATAAACCCACGGCTCTGCTCTGTCAGAAGTTCTTTAGGTATTAAAGGAGTATCATCCGGTTACCGCATCCCTTCAGGAATTCATTAAGTCCCGAATCAAAGCCAGCCGAGAGGCGCTACGATTCACAGCGAGCCGAGCATCTCCTGCCCCCAGCGGCCCGCCGATCTTTGATTTCAAAGCGTCTTGTGGCGAGTGCTGGCCTTTCAGGAGACAGCGATGCTCTGATTTCATTCTGTGTAATTAGATGGTGCTTGATACGTGATTGTCTCTGCCTGATGAAGGCACGAAAGCGGGATCTTTTTCCCAGGAGCTCTGAGCAGAGTCGTTGAATTAGTCCACTCTAATGCAGTTCTTCAGTGCAGCGGGAGGTTTGCAACGCACTTTAGTCTGAACACCAAAAGCTGAACATCAAGCCAAAGCTCGGATGCTTAGAGCTCATTCTGTAAAATGTCCACTGATGATAATTATATATTGTGTATGAACTATGTGTTTAAGTAGCAAAATAAATAAGACATATAAATATTAAAATAAAATTAAGGTATTTATTGTAATAATCTAGCTATGAATATATAATATATAACATAAAATGATTAAATAAATAGCCAATATGAGTAAATAGCCAGTATATTATGTATAAAATAAGATGTAATATATAATTAATTACTTATAAAATTGCATAAAATTTACTTAATAAAACTGATATATACAGATATAATTTTTTTTTTTGGCTATTCTGCTATGCATTCATAATTAATATAAAAATTTTCCAGGTTTAAAGTAAATAATATCCAAGATAATATGAGTGTATAAAATATATATTTAATAACTTGTTTATATTTGTGTGTACTTACAGTTATGGTTTAGAATATTTATGATTTTAATTCAAATAAATATATACATAAAGAACTATTTGAGGTTAACCTGATCAAGAAAATAACATTCAGTTGGCCAAATAAGGCCTGCCATTGAAATGATGAATTATTAAAATTGTGAAATTGTCAACTATGTTACCTGTCAACTCATACAGTTCGTCCGTAACATAGTTGACAATCTCACCAGCAGGGAAACATCTTTTCTTTGTAATATAAAAAATGGTGTTTAATGATTAAGCTTGAATAAGTTACACTGATTCAATATACTGTACCAATAGTTGTTTTACTGAGAAAGTATGTAAGCAATAAAATACTAGAAAATGGGACTATTTCATATCGCCTCCCTGTACGATTCACCACAGAAAAACCCACAAGCCCACTGGCACAGAGTGCAAAAACCACAAAGGAAGCTCAGCATGACATGTGAACAACATCCACAGCGATCCCAGAGCCTGCCGGCACAGACAGACGCGGCCAATCAAAGCCAGCGCTGCAGTTTACATGAGCCGCCGGCGGATCCACACTGACACTTCAGAGCAACTTCACAACTCAACGAAACCAGCCTCAGCTCCTCAAGCTGACCATTAAACATCAGCACTGAGAAGAAATATCACATGATATCGCGCAGCGGCTCTCAACCCAAAAATACATGCCAGGTCTGTTCTGATAAAGTCACAGAGATGAATAACAACGCAATGCTAAATGCACAGCAAAATATGATCATCAAATCATGAATAGCTACAGGCATACATACATTTATATATACACACATACACTTTCTAGGGGGTTTAAAGTAAATAATAACAACTATTTTATCAAATATGAAATGTATATAACTTATTTATATATAACTTGTCCTATTGTAGCTATGCATATATGATTATGCATTTAAACCCCAAAATATACAATTTTGGGTTTAAAATGATATCCAATATATTGTTGAGTAATAAACTATGAAACACATTTAATTACTTATTTATATTTTTATATATAAAATAGGCTAACCTATGAATTTATTATACATTTTAAAAACGCTATCTATATATATTATATACATCTATAATCTATATAATACCTTTTTATTTATTTATTTATTTATTTATCTATTTTTGACACCAAAAGATGTGTGTCCAATCAAACTCAACAATATTTTCATCTGAGACATAGAAAAAAGTCAAATCAGATTGATGTTGATTATGGACAGGTTGCGTCATGGCCTCATCCTCAAAAACCATGAATAAAACCACACAAGATCAACCCAGATGGCATTAAATACAGGTTAAATGTTTTACTACTGTCTTAGGTTTTGCTGGTCCTGTATAGTGGAGCAAAGCCACAAATAATTATGTTGCTTGAGAGTTTTGCAACTAATTAGGAGACGGCAGTAATAATCAATCATGAAAACATTTATATAGGATGGCACCTTACGATCTGATTGGTTCAAACTGGGATGCCCGTTTGCACGGGACACATTATAGACAGACAGACTGCATCTGAAGGAATGGACAAAATCGTATTCTTAAAAGTTCACAATTTTAAGCTTGCACTAATGTTGCAATGCAATCAACAAGAGACAATTATGCAGAGTGATTAAAACAAGCAGAAAGATTTCAAAAGGAAAGCAAATCGTCAGCAAATAACGTTTTGTTGATGGTAAAGCAGGTATAACAATAAGAAGATAATAAAACTCCAGCAGTATCTTTTGTCCGGTATAAAACAACACACGTTTTCAGGGGCCAGCGGCTCTATTCACGCGCCACAATGGAGGGACTTCAGAGGAGCTCGACTTCCCCGGGATGTCTTGACCTATTGACAGCGGACTGACCTTATATACTCCTGTGAGAAAGACTATTGTGCTCCGGAGTCAAGCAAGACAAACAAGAGGGGGGGGGGGGGAGAGTTCCCTGCGGTCTCAAAGAGTCTTAAGTCAATCCTGAGCAAAGCCCTTCAGAACGGGACGTTAATGGTCATCAAACTCCAATCACTTTGAACCGGGCGTCACTTCTGAGGTCTAAAAGCATCCTATTCCAAAATGAAGCATTTTTTCTAAAACATGCATGAAAAAGCATGAAATATTTTAGTGCAGAGAGAAAAATGAAGATGCTTCGCACTGGAAAATCCACTAAAGTGGCCTTTTTAAACCAATTCTTAATTACCCTAAATCATTATGTTAAATTTGGAAACTGTCCTGAAATTCCTCCACAAATAGCCTGGAACTATGTGCACGGCTCCAGACATCTGGCACGGAATAAAAACAGCTTTAAGCGATTCTTCCATGGTTTGTTCACCTGGAACCGGCTGAGCTTTATTTGGCGTTAATTGGTGGCGACGTGTCGAGCGCTGAATGCCGACTCTCTCTCGCTCTTGTCTTAACTTCTGAAGCGTCTCGGTGGGGAGTTTTACTCTGTTTCCATTCAGGCCTCCGGTATTTTCAGCTCCTCTGCTTTCGCACCATTCGCTTCATTAAATTCTTCTCCAGTGAGAAAGGGCTTGACGGACACTGAGAGAGCGGGATGTGTGAAAAAGGCTCCGGGGGAGATGAAAGAGGCCCCCGGGGCCCCGGTGACCGTCAGCTCGGCCGGACCTGAATAATCCTGAATGGGCCCGTCGTTCTTTCACATCCTTTATTCTGACTGCTAGAACTCTTCATTGCGCACAATGGCAAATGCACTAAAACTGTTTTCTCATGCTAATGGATGTGAACTCACTCCCACCGAATGCTTTTTGCTTTTTCCTACAGGATTTAAATGGGCCAATTAGAGCTTTTTGGAGCCTGTTATGGCTCCTCGTCTTCTATGTCTCAGTGAATTTTTTAACACACAACAAGCGCCGTAACGGCCGAGAGAGATCACAGAAATCGATTGTATTTCAGGAGGTAAACAGAGAAAGAAAAAGAAAGTCTGAAGAGCAAACATCAGGTAACTGGACTCTCAACAGCTCTCTGAACTTCTGTTTGCATTCATTAGCCTCTATTACACTGTTTACTTAAGCTAGTATCAATAAAAAACGTCCATGCTTATTTTAATGCCAAAAAAATAATAATAATAAAAAATCAACCAAGAAAATACACTTTAGTGCAATGCACATATTTTCCCTCCACAAAGTTAAACTTTAAAACTAAATAGAAATTAAATTGCACATGCACTAAGAAGACTGGACTATGAACTATTAAATGCACACGCATTAATGAGTAATCTAACGCATGCAGACTCTTTCTAACACGCCTGGATGAGTAGATGTGTTTAGGACTGGTGCCTGGCACCTTCTGATCACATCTTCCCCCATATGGATCAAATTGCAGAATGTTTGGGATTCCAGTGTCAGGAGTCAAACAAGAGTCGAAAAGCAACTCTATTCGATTCTATAGCTCGTATTTGTAATGCAATTTAACTCCTAAAATTAACTCTTAAAGTAAGAGTTGTGAGTGCCAGAAAAAAAAATGCAAAAGAGCCGATGGGATTTTCTTTCCATACGAGTCCATAAACAATAATAATAATAATGTAACAATTTTAAAAGCGTTAACTGTTTGTTAAACACGCATGTGCATTTATAACGTGTTCATATGAAGCACTTACCAGCTCTGAAGAGTGAATCAAACTCGCGCAAACACGATCAAACTCTTTCTTCAACTTTGTGGCTCCAGAAAACAGAAGCGCGTCCCGCGAACATCCATCAAAACCCGAGCGAAGGTCTGCGCGGAAAGCGGCGGCTCTGAGGCGGGGACCGGTCGGGAAGTTCAGCGGACACTCTCGGGTTCTTCTTCTAACTTTTACGGTCCATCACTGAGAGCGAACGAAGGGAGTTTTCGTCTGCGGAATCCTCGGAGAAGTTTGGGAAATAGAAACAACAGAAGAGTTTGCGAGGGCGACTGTTTGCGGTGAGACCCCCAGTGATCTGTTTTCAATGCTCTCTCTCTCTCTCTCTCTCCCTCTCTCTCTCTCTCTCTCTCTCTCTCTCTCTCCCTTCTCTCTCTCTCTCTCTCTCATGGGTCGGGCTTCACACAGAATGATCGCACTGACAAAAGTTACATCAAGTTTTTCTACAAGGTCATCCTGTAAAAGTCAAATGCTGCATGCAAAATTTTGCTATGAACTTTCTAAACACGTAAAAAAAATCATATATATTATTAAAACTTAATAAAAAAAATTAAAGGTGTATTTAAATGAATTATGATCTTATTTTTGTATTTAATTAGTTAATTGTTTTATATAGGCTAATAGTGCTGAAAAGCAGGAAAACAGAGCATCAATATCGATGCATTTCGTCCCAGATATCCCCTCTTAATCACCCATTCATCACTTTTAGCTGACTGTGGGTCTGTATTTCGAATAGAAAATGGAAATGGGGTCAAAACTAATTCGTGTGAAGTCTACAGCAGATAAAACAACAATTAATTACACTTAATTAACTAATTTAGACGTGAGCTGCTGGACTAAATAGTTATGCTTACATCACCATTAAAACCGATACACTTCATTATACTGTAATTACAACTACCTTTAATATATATATATATATATATAGGCTCTAGAGCATATTAACATGATGATCCACATTTCAAGGTGTGCAATTTTCATGCAAAGAGGAAAATAGACATGTATTTGGCTAAAACAGTTTTCTTTATCATTTTTAATCGATGCATGAAATAATTTGTACATGCTTTGCAAAGGGGAAAAAAAGACAAATCTGAATATGTATTATATTAGACTAAGAAAACACTTATTGAACTCTCTAAATTTGTGTTAAAACAGCAGTACGGGACATTGAATGTCTGTTCAAATGTATCATATTAATGATAAAACAAGCTGATGGTTGCAGTATTTTAAAGATTTTAAAGAAGGCATGTTATGGTGCTATAAGTGTCCCTTAAGTAAGTAATCTTAATTGCATTTGTGGTGAACATGAGACAAGACGGTGTGTAGCATAGAGGCGAGAAGCAGTTGCATGTACAGCTCTAATAATGACATCACTGCTCTGGCTCGCCATATGAGCTCATGTTTAGTGCACTAGCTAGTGATCATGCAACTCTACACTCTCAGGAAAAGAGGTACAAATCTGTCACTGGGGCAGTATCCTGTCAAAATGTACTAATATGTACACTTTAGGCACAATTTAATGTATACTAATATTTTGAATTTAGGGGTAAATATGGTACAAAGATGTACCTTTTAGCTTTTGTACTTTAGGGTAGCTTCCTGAAAGTGTGCAAAGACTTTTCCTTTTTGAAACCCAAGACTTAATGCATTTGGATCAAATCTTGTAAGAATTATTTATGCATTAAGAGAGACCGGGGCTAGTTGTCACGCAGGAAAGTTTCCAGTCAAAGGTCCAAATGATTAAATCTAATGATTATTTTCTCTAGCACTGGTTTTGTTTGTTCCAAACACCTAATTCACATCTGCCTTAAGTTACAATAATGCTTTGTTTTGTAATGATTCAATGCATGCAACTAAAATTCCAATAAATTCCACCATATTTAAATCATATAGATTTAAACTGAAACGTTAAACTGTGCCCTGAAGATACATTTTAGGTTAACACAAGCTATAATTCTAATTATTTTACAATTACAATTATACTTGTTTTACAGCTTATTTCAGCTGAAAAGCCTGTGAAAGGCTGCTTAATAGTAGATTTTAAATGTGACAACATGCCCCATATAGTCAGAAAATGTTAAAAGGCCGCTGTAACCCTTTTTTCCTAAGCAATAATTGTGGAAATGTTCAATAGCTTTTTTGTAGTCAAAACCTTAGATTTTGGTTTGACACAGACATTGACTTTAAAGAAACCCTATATAGTAGATATTATATATACAACACAGAAAAAGGTGTGACAACTAGCCCCGGTCTCCTCTACAGCTCCTCTCATTTTTCTACAACGGTAATTTGTTCTTTCTTTTCTCTTTGTCCTGAGTCATCAGTTTCCTTTTTAATAAAGTGCCTAATAACCACAAAACACAGACTAATTATTTTTCTGATGATGTATTTTATGAGTTTTAAATCAAATTGATATCGCTCATCCACCCACCTTCTTTTGTGATTTTTTTTACTGACCTTTTTTTTCTCATCTTCTCAAAATACATCTGACACCACAGAAAATCCCTCAGCATCCAGGAGATCCTTCCAATGAGCGTCCTGTCAGAAGCAGATTTCACGTGAACATCAGATGGACCTACTGAAGGGTCATTACTGTCAGGAACAAGATCAGAGTTATGCGATAGCGCCATCTAGTGCTTGATGTTCGCAAGAGCGATGATGCAGAAGACTGATTTAAGCTGTAAAAGGTTTATAACACCATACTTAAGTCAATAAATGCATCAAATTGAACAGACATACTCATCCAAAACCTTTGCATGACAGGAACCTGCTTTCAGACCGGCTTCACAGGCAGCATGACGTCACATCTGGAGGAAATTAAAGCGAGTTTTAGAGAGAAACGCAAGCATGATTAATGAATAAATACAGAGCTTTTTTTAGTTAGAAACTGATGTATTTTCATCGAAAAAGGGGCATTCATGCTTTATTGTAGCATTATTTATGGCCTAATACTATAGTAGTTAATATTTTAAATTAACTTTTATTTTTATATTTTCAGTTATTTTAATTTTAGGTTACCCTTTAGTAGTTTTATGTGCTTTTGACATTTTTTAATAGTTTTGGGGGGGGGGGGGGGTTCTTTTTAAGATATTACGACGTAGTTTATTTATTTTTAATAAATAAAAAATAAATAATATTATATAATATATTGTCCGTTAGGCAGTTTTATTGCTTCAGCTTAACTTATTTCAGTAATTTGCCAAGGCAACACTTTGTAATTTTCTTTTTTTTTCATCTAGTATTTTTTATTTTATTTTGTATATATATCTATATATATATATATATATATACCACACAGTCTTCTAGCGTCCCTCGTGTTCGATGTTACGCTTGCTCAGAGATTGGAGGGAGGGTGGGGGGCTTCAGCGATGTTGCCGCTGGTGCCACTTCTCGTGGGCGTCGAGTCCGATCCTTGAGCCGCACACTCTTCCACAGATGGAACAAGGGATACCAGATACCAAGGGGGTACCAGCCGCCCTCTGGTGTCTCTTGGTGCGTCTCTCGGATCGTCGGTCTTGGTTGGTTTGATGTATTTGAGAGACTGCAGTGGCACAGGTGACCTGCCAGGCTGACCTGTTGAGTGCCAGAGATTCGAGCTGCATGAGGGGAATGTTTGCTCGTTTTAGGAGGTCCCTGGTGTAGTCCTTAAAACGCCGTTTTTGCCCTCCAGCGGAGCGCTTTGCGCCCATTAGTTGACTGTAGAGGACTTGGCGAGGCAGGCGGTGTTCAGGCATGCGTATGGTGTGCCCTAGCCAACGCAGATGTTTTTGGGCCACTGCTGCTTCCATGCAGATTGAGTCAGTGTTGCTGAGGATGACTGTGTGGGGAATTCGAGCTTCCCACGACAAATTGAGGATCTTCTGTAGGCAGCGGATATGGAAGGCCTCCAGGTTAGTAATGTGCTGGCGGTATGGGGTCCATGCCTCTGCCCCATAAAGCAGAGTGGAGAGACATACTGCATTGTAAACAGCGACCTTGGTACTGATCTTCAGGTTACGGTTTTCAAAAACCCTACTGCGTAGGCGTCCAAAAGATGATGATGCTTTATTTATTCGGGTGTGTATTTCTGTGTCAAGGGAGCAGCATGAGGACAAGGTGGAGCCGAGGTAGGTGAAGTGGTCCACTGTTTTAAGTGGAACACCATTTACGTGAAAACTGGGGGGTGGAGAGATAGGACATGACCTTGTTTTTTTGAGTGTTAACCTGTAGGCCAAAATATTGGTACAGACTAGATATTGTATTTAGGGCATGCTGCATAGACTTTGCATTTGGCTGTGGGCCAAAACGGCACAGTCATCAGCATACTGAAGCTCACAGATTTGGTGGGACTTTATCTTTGTGCGGGCCTGGAGTCGACGGATGTTAAAGAGGCTACCATCAAGTCGATATTCCACATGGACACCGTCTTCATGCCCTATGACACGATGGAAGAGGCAGGTGATGGCAGAGAGGAAGATGTTAAAGAGCACCGGAGCCAAGACACAGCCTTGCTTCACCCAAACATTTACCTCGAAAGACTCATACAGGAGTTCTCCCGTGAGTATTCTGGCTTGCATCCCATCATGCAGCTGCTGTAGGATGCTGAGAAACTTGGGTGGTACCCCAAGTTTGGAGAGGTTTCTCCAGAGCAGCTCACGGTTGATGGTGTCAAAAGCTTTGCTGAGGTCGATGAAGGCTATGTAAAGGTCTTTGTGCTGTTCTCGACTCTTCTCCAGCAGCTGCCTCAAGACAAAAACCATATCTGTCGTGGATCTTGACTTCCGGAAGCCACACTGAGTTTCCGGAAGCACAGCTTCCGAGATGTGCTCGACCAATCTGCTGAGCATGATCTTGGCCAGGACTTTCCCTGCGATGGAGAGGAGAGATATCCCGTGGCTATTACCACAGACTGCTCTGTCTCCTTTCTGCTTGTAAATGACCATGATGTTAGCATCCTTCCAGTCCTGTGGAAGGGACCCATGTTCCCAGATGTTTTGGATCAAGAGATGCAGACGATGCGTGAGGATATATCCTCTGTGTTTGAAAACCTTTGCAGGGATTGCATCGGGTCCAGCGCATTTGTTGTTCTTCAGCCCTGCAATGGCTTGCCGGAGTTCAGAGTAAAGTGGTGGGGTGTCCAGGTGCACGGTTGGTGGCAGGTCTGGCAGATTATCCAGGATATGTGGATCAGCAGGGTTGGTGAGTTTGAAGAGACTCTCAAAATGATTTCCCCAACGTGCAAGAATCTCGTGGCGGTCCTTGAAAAGTGTGGACCCGTCAGCTGATCGAACTGGGGCGATCGCCCGTTTCCTGGGGCCATACAGTGCTTTCAAGGCATCGTAAAAGCCTTGAGTGTTATTGCAGTCTGCCATGTTCTGAATTTCTTGTGCCTTTTTCACCCACCAGGTGTTCTCCATAGTCCGGAGGGCTCGTTGGGTTTCTGCTCTTGCAGCAGTGAAGGAGGTTATAAGGGTGAGAGATCCAGGGCAGGACAAGAGAGCTTTGTAGACTTCATGCTTGGTTTTTTATCTATATACATACCACACACACACACACACACACACACAAAATACTTCATATATACTTCAGCTTTATTTCAACATAAAAATATGATTTTTAATAGATTTAGTTTTAGTTTAGTTATAATTTATAATAACCCTGTTAACATGAACTAAGAACAATATTTCTATAGCATTTTAAGTTTTTTATGCTCTTCAAAGCTGCAACAATTTGATTAAAAAAATACAGTATTAAAATATTTGATAAAAATACAACAAAAAAACATTTAATGAAAATATTACTACAGAAAAACAGCATATTAGAATGATTTCTGAAGGATGATAGACTGGAGTAATGATGCTGAAAATACAGCTTTTAATCACAGAAATAAATTACATTTTACTATATATTCAAAAGGAAAACAGTTATTTTAAATTGTAATAATATTTGGACATATTACGTGATCAATAATGCGGTCCAAAAATCGTAATTACATCAAACTTTTCACACAAATAATTATCTAAAAGTGGCACGCACAGGATTGTGGGATATCACGGGCAGCACACTGGATTCTGAGTCTTTCTCTGTATATAAAGGGAACATTTTCCATCTTTTTTGGAGTATTTCACAGTAACTTTATCTTGGGCCCACATGCTGGATGACATTTGACCTTTAATATCCGCAGTTTTCCCGAGCGGCTTCCCGTTCCAGCGGTGTATTAAATCAGATATGCTGCGCTCATAATGAACGCCTCGTCCCAGCACTGACCCCCGTGACCTCTGGGCGTCATATCTAATTGATTTAGATTCGGCCGTTGTGATTGGGCTCTGTGTCGGTTCGGACGCTCCGGGGTGGGATTCGCCGTGACCTCATAGCGCAGGCATGAGATGAAGGTGGAAACGCGTCGGGATGGATGTGCAGATAGCAGCTTTAATCCGTGCAAAAGCACTTCATTAGTGTGGAAGCGTTACAGCCAGATGACATCCAGTGTGGGTTGATTTCCAGAAACACGGACAGGGTGGGATCGTCCTGGATCGCTGGAACAGAAAACAGGACCTGCAATAAGAAATTAAACACTTTCAATTAAATTATCATTGTTAGAAAACTACATTAGTTTTTCTTAATTAGTTTTTTTGACTGAATGTTTATTGGTTTTTAAAAAGTATAACATGCATAATACGCATATCAAAATTAAATAAAATAAATAAATAAATACTATAATAATATACCATTTACACACATACCACACGCCACCCCCAGACTAGTGTGCCTTAGGGTTGCAAAAAGGGGGAAAATTTCCAGTAAATTTCGGAAACATTCCAGAAATTTTGTAAACTTTCCAGGATTTTTTGGAATCTTCCAGGGATTTTTGGAAAGTTTCTGGAAATGTTCCACCCCTTTGCAACCCTAGTGTGCATACATAATGTATTCTCACTTACGTATGGTAGCCCTCGTTTCCTGAAGGAGGGAACGGAGACGTCACTTCGGTGACCGACGAATTGGGATCTCGATTAGAGAGACGTGACGTCTCCGTTCCCGCCTTCAGGGAACGAGGGTTACCATACGTAACCAAGACGTTCCCTTTCTGTCGGTCACGTTCGACGTCACGTCGGAACGTACCGACGAATTGGGATCCCTAACAAAGGGCCACAGATACTGCCCCTTCCAGTGTCCTGTTGAAGCCACCTGCGCCCCTACTTTTTGGCGAAGGCCAGGGCTTGCACAAGAGGACCAGCTACTGCTGCTATGGCACTACCCAATGAGTAAGACTGGATACACTGGGAAAAAAACTTACCCATTCTACTTGGAACAGGGACGTTACGGAAGCTCCAACCTTCCGAAGGAGGTTTCGGAAGCAAATACTCATATGAACATTCCTTAGGTGCATATTGAAGATTGGAGGTGATTGTAACCCTCTTAGAGTGGCAGAAGTCTGCCCGGGGAAACACGGGCTCAAGGCTATAACGTGGACTTTACACATATGAGATCCAATTAGGCAGGAGGTCTCTACCTACATTGGAAAGCCCAGCCGTCGTGCTCAAAGGGGTTCGTAAAAGAGAGTGTCTCCAACTGAGCACCAAAGGTGCCTGGTAGCCAGACCACTATACTGCTCCTACTCGGACATGCCTTGCAATGGGGTACGGTACGGAGCCAATCAACATCGTCTGCCGAAAGCCGCGTATCGCCTCTAGGAAGTGCTCTCTATGCACACAAGTTGGGTTTTTTTAGCAATGAGCCGATCCCGAGCCTGCCCTTTTGAGGTGAGAACACAGGAGGATATCGGATCCACACGGAGGCTATAGAATCTAGCGTGTGATAAGTTGCGGGTATGAGTGTAACAGCCACACGAGACAACATGCACCGATAAAGATTCTAGACGCACCGCAGGCGGAAAGATCCCTTTATAATAAGTACAAACCGTCGTGAGACGTGATTTCAGCAAAAATGGTCTATCGCTGGCCCGGGCGACAACGGCCGCACTGCTCAGTAACATCTGTCCGGCAGCGAACAAAAGTCGGGCGAAGCCAGGAGACTCAAGCGGCTCAGGCGCGGGGGAGCAACAGACCTGAGAAATGATCAATCAGCCAATATCTAGTAAGAGATGTGTACGATATGTGCGTGCATGTCACAATCAACGTCACCTTAGGGTGGACTCGCGGGGCAAGACGCGTCAAGCGCTGTAAGATATAAGAAGCTGACAGTACAAGTGACAGGGCAGCGGGTAGTGGCAGAAGTACGACTTCAAGGAAGCGCCGTCAGCCTACCATTGCATAAACTTTCTTGATAAAAGTGAATGGGAAGGGCAATTCCGAACGACAATCTGATCGGTAGGTGGTCATCAGAATCCAGTGACGCGACAAGTCTTGCAAAGAGCACGGGTGCGAGTGAGAAGGATACCTTAAAAAGCTTGCGTCCGGGCCTACCTGACAGCACACTTTACGGGTGGCGCTGAAAGAATTAAGACTGTGGAGTAACAAGAGGCAAAAAACATAAGAGGGCTATCAGGGGGTCCTGCCAAGATGCGCCCTCGAGTGAACAGCGCGTGGAGTGGATACTTTTCACGCTCCCGAACACTTGAATCGCCAGTGAAGAGGGCATGAGTAGCCACTGAGACAACCCTGTAAAAAGTGCACGAATAGACATGTGCAGAGGCGCGCAAGAGAGATCTGGGTGTAGAGGAAAACATCGAAATCATGAGTGAGGGTTACTACATAAGAAGATTGAAAGGGAAAACCCTCCCACTGCTAGGTGCCGAATCGTGCACTTGAAAAAAGGCTGAAGGGAAAGATAATAGTGGGCTTAGCGAGTGTGGTCGCCTGAGCAGATACTCCGAATTTGATGGGTCAGGCCACACTCCGACGGGGGAAGCGAGGTGGGAAGGATGAACTCTTCATCAAAGGACAGTTGCATCTCGATCTGAGACAACGTCGTGGTGCAAGCCGCCTCCCAAAGGTAAATGGCCCGAACTCGCGGAAGAAAAATGGGTAAAGGACCCACTGTTGACCAACAAAGAGAGGTCGTAAGCTTTTCCACTACCGCAATAGGGTATTAAATGGGAGGGAAAGGGGTGGAGTTAGCGCCGTGGGTGGTGTGGTGGACAGTGTAGGAAGAGAACACGTGCTGGGGTTGTGGCCGCCGCGTAAATGAAGTAAGAACGAACGGATAGAGCGTAAGAGACACACAGTACCATCAGTTGCTAGGTCCACAAAACCAGGGCAAACTAAAAGAAAATGTCAAGCACGCTTCGTAGGACAACGGTGGGTCATGTGGGTTGAGTCACGCGATCATGTGCAGCGAATGCAAAGTAAACGTTGCCACGGAACTGCTGAATGGTCACCAGCGAACCGTTCCACGTCGAAAAAATCACGGAAAAGCACAAGGTGGGTTCATGGTGTAACAGAGAGACAAGAGAGACAAGGGACAGTGAATACTCTGATGGCGTGGGGGAGCGTTAATATGTCAGGGGGGGGAGGAAGGGAAAAGGGAAAGGAAGAAAAAAGGGGGGGGGAAAGAGGGAGAAGGAAGAAAAGGGAAACTGAAAAGGGGAGGAAAAAGAAATGGGTCTGTCTAACGTGAGGAGATACCACCACCTCGCGAACAGGAATCCCCGACTTACAAAGCGTAGCGTGTCTCGTAAATGGGCGGTTTTCAGAAACTCGCTAGTCCGTGATGGCTTTCACACGCCCTCCTTGGTTCGTCACCTAGAACCTCCGCGTCCCGTCAAGGGACCAGACATGAAGTTTCCAGAGGTCTGGATGCGGGTGCCAAAGTGTGCCCCGTCTCTGAGTCAGTAAATCTTTTCTCAGAGGAATCGGCCAAGGAGGGGATGTCGCGATGAGCATTAGTTCCGGGAACCAGGTCCTGGTGGGCCAATAGGGCGCCACTAACAGGACCTGCTCTTCGTCCTCCCTTACCTTGCACATTGTCTGTGCAAGAAGGCTCACTGGGGAAATGCATATTTGCGAAGGCCCCGCGGCCAGCTGTGTGCCATTGCGTCCGTGCCGAGTGTTCCCTCGGGCAGGGAGAAGAACAACTGGCATTGAGATGTTTCTGGAGAGGTAAACAGGTCTACATGAGCGGCTCCGAAATGTCTCCAAATTAGCTGGACCGTCTGGGGATGGAGTCACCATTCTCCCGGGAGTTTAGACAGTGACGGGAGCGCATACCGAAAAGCAACTCCCTCCATCTCTGGGTCGTCTGTCTCAGGGCCTCTTGTTCTTTCGCTTACCACCAGGTTTGATGGGGGCCTGGACAGGCGGGGTGGCTGCCCTGCGACCGGCTCCACGGCGCAGCTTTGCTGGAGGCTTGTTTCTCGACGCTGCGCGGGAGTATCCACACTCCCCATAAGTGATGCACTGATTCTTTCAAATGGGAGTATACTGTAAATCTCTTGAAAGCACTGGTGAATTGATGGTGGTTTGTCTTTAATCCAATTAAGTAAGACATCTTCGGGCAATAAAATTAAAAAAAATAAAAAGCAACTTCTGAGCAAGAGTGCAAGTGTCGAGTTATTGTGTACCAAACCTAGGATGAAGAGCCAAGGGTCTTTACATATAGTATAACCTCGTGTCGTATCGAGTCAATCCTCACGACAGTCAAGAGTGTAAGAGAAGGCCAGTCACTCACTGTCAAACAGTTTTAGAGACTGTTGGGTCTGATGGCAGCTTCGTCCAACGTGATACCTATTGGCCTGTTGTACATGAGGCCCCTACAGTGGTGGCTTAAGACCAATGGGTTCTCCCTGAGGGGAAACCCGCTTTGCATGATCAATGTCACGCGGCGATGCTTACGTGCCTTGGATATGTGGAAGAAATGTTGGTTCCTAGTTCAAGGCCCAATGTTGGGGCTCCTTGTCGTCGTGTAATGCTAGTGACAGATGCCTCTCTCACGGGCTGGGGGGGCGGTCATGAGTGGCCGCTCTGCCCAGTGTCTGTGGGAAGGCCATCATCTCTCTTGGCACATCAACTGCCTGGAGATGCTGGCCGTGTTTCGAGCTCTGGAACACTTCCTTCCAGACCTAAGGGGAAAACATGCTTGTCCGCACAGACAACACATCGGTGGTCTCCTACATCATCTGGCAGTGGGTCTGCACGTGTGCCCACTATACAAGTTGGCACACCAGATCCTCCTGTGGGCTCAGGGAAAACTCCTCTCTCTAAGAGCAGTTTACATCCCTGGGAATCTCAATCAGGGGGCAGCTATCCTGTCGAGACAGGGGCTGAGGCTTGGGGGATGGAGGCTCCACCCCGAGGTGGTGTAGCTCCTCTGGAGGGAATTTGGCCAGGCGGAATTGGATCTATTTGCGTCGCAGGAAACAACACACTGCCCGCTCTGGTTCACCCTCACGCATCCAGCTCCACTGTACATGGCCCCTGACGGGGCACAGCTCCTAGCATCTGGTCTCTCAACTGAGGTTGTTGAGACTATACTCCAGTCCAGAGCTCCCGCCACTAGGAAACAGTACGCCTTGAAGTGGAAACTTTTCGCTTCATGGTGCGGACAGCGACTGCAGGACCCAGTCAACGGCCCAATTGGTACAGTTCTGGAGTTTCTGCAGGAGCGGTTCTCCACAGGTTTATCTCCCTCCACTCTGAAGGTATACGTGGCGGCCTTAGCTGCTTACCACGCCCTTCTGGGTGGTCAATCATTGGGAAGACACCCACTTATCACTCGTTTCCTCCGTGGCACCCTGAGGCTGAGGCCGGAACAGTGCACTAATGTGCCCTCATGGGACCTGGCTGTGGTCTGGAGGGCTCATGCCATGCCCCCTTTGAACCCATAGAGGAAGTTTCAGTCAAGTTGCTCACACTCAAGACTATCTTTCTCCTCGCTTTTTCCTCACTTAAAAGGATCGGGGATCTTCAGGCACTCTTTGTTTTGTGCCTGGAGTTTGCTCCAGGCATGGTTAGGGCATTCCTTTACCCGAGGGTCGGGTATGTCCCTAAGGTGCCCGCTTCTTCGCCAGGGCCCATAGTACTTCAGGCATTCTGTCCTCCTCCGTTCCAGGAAGTAGGCCAAGAAAGGCTTAATCTGCTCTGTCCAGTTAGAGCACTGGATGCTTACGCCCACAGAGCTGCCCCGTGGCGTAAGGCAGATCAGCTTTTTGTTTGTTTTGGTCCGCCAAAGAAAGGATCTCCGGTGACCAAGCAGACTATGAGTAGGTGGGTGGTCGAGGCCATCTCACTAGCCTACGAGTCCTCTGGCCTCCCGTCACCTATGGGGGTCAGAGCGCACTCGACCAGGAGTATGGCGGCCTCCAAGGCTTTCAGCTTGGGTGTGGCCTTGCAAGACATTTGTGCTGCGGCGGGCTGGTCCTCTCCGCACACTTTTGTCCACTTCTATAACCTAGACCTGGCATCTACCCCAGGTTCCCAAGTTCTCTCTTCGTGATGTGCTCATAGGATACACACACAGGCAGTGACTTGGTAGTATGTGATTCTACTCTTTTGAGTAGTTAAACAATCCAAAGAAAACATCTTTAAAACAGAAAAAAAGTCACTTACAAAATGAGATCGGAAGAACATTAAAAAAATCTATAGTTCCAAACTTGTTATGTGTCAAGGTGTGTAGCATGTAATAAAGTCAATTAAATTAATTAAATATCTTATATGGAAAAAAATAGGTCGACATATATATATATATAATTCTAAAAAAAATTTTTTTTACCAAAAAACAAGTAAAAATACTGAAATAAAATGAAATTTTTTTTTTTTTAACATTAATTATTATATAAACTATATTAATTATTTTAAAATACCCCCAAAATAAAAAATCATAAAATAAAATAAATAAACTTGGTGAGCTCTGCACCTGGTGTATATTAACATCTATTTAAAAATATATATATATTGTGCCAATTTTAGTTATGTTGAAATCATACCTTTTCAGGTTCGTTCCTACAGTGTTCAAATCTTCCCCAAACTGATGTCCACAGATTTTTCATACAATAAACAGCTTGCGTGAAACACAAACGCAAAGCTGACATTAATGGACGGCAACAATGCAGTGATTTTGTATATTATAACTTATGATATTATGAACTTATGACCTGGTTTTGCTCTCATCTGATTCTCTGAATCATGTTTACGTCAAAGTATCTAATGCTTGGCCCCATAATTGCTGCACAACTACATGTTTAATTTGATTCTTTACTGCACTTATTTGATAAATGCTCATCTCTTGTGTTTTACATTAGAAATCCGACCCTGAATCAAAAAGTAGTGCGATCATATACCAAAAATATCCATAAAATGTGACTTTGAACCCTAAAAACATCCCTGAATATGATCTCAACAGAATCATTTGCATTTCTAGCCAATAAAGAACTTGTTTCCAGGTCGCTTTCTCTCCTATGAATCAGATCTTGTGCTGTTTGTACCTCCTGAATTTGTCAGCACAGACAGCTCTGCTCCCGCGCGTCCCAGCGGCTGAATGAGACATTAAGGACATGCTGGGACAGAAGTAAATGTGCCTTCATCAGTTCAGCTGCCACTGTCGGCAAAGGTTTTCATGAATAACTTTACCAAGCCTAACTTTTCTCTTTACAAACATCACTTTTACTCAATCAGCTGGTATTTTGGTGATTTCTAGTGGATCTATGAAGCCAGTTCTTCTCAAGATCTCCCAGGTGTTGCTTATCAGTAACTAAACCATTAAAAAAAACATTGTTACTTGAGACAAAGTAAACGTTAAATAAATTATAAACAGATGCAAAACTGTAAACTTATATTTTTTTCCGGCTTATTGCCAATGCAACATTTATCATTTCTTATAGTTCAACTTTAGTACTAAAGGACCAAAATAACTAAAACTAAAATTAATAATTAAAAATGGACTAAATCTATGTAAGACATATTTAAAGTTAATATTTACAGAACTCAAAATGACGAAAATGCACAATAAAATAGCTGAAACTTTAAAAATAAAGATGCAAAATAAATAACTTAACTTATTTTATTTAGCCAAGGAACTTGTTGTAACTTAAGACTAAATAGACTCAAACTAAATAAACTACAATGATAACTACAATTTATCAAATATAGACCAATAAAACTTACAAAAGCGCAAAACTTTAATTAAAAAAGAAAAAATATACATAATTGCAATTCAATATTTTAAAATAATTCATACTAAAAGCAAAGTAATGATAACTTATTTGTTGCATTAAACATTGTTTTAAATAATATTGCTAGGAGAATTTAGTAGTCGCTAATGCCAAAATTAACGAAAACTTTAATTTTTTAAATGTTTGAGGGTTATCATGAAAACAGCAAATCAAACAGATAATACAAATAATAAAAAACTATTTAAAATATAATAAAAACCCCTTAATAGTCTCTCATTGACCCTAAAACAACACGTTCCCAACTTACACAAAATCAAATAAAGTAAATAAAAAAAATAATAAAATACAATAATTGTACTGTCATTTTTTTAAAATAAAAATAATTTGTTTTACAGAGTATATCAACGATACTAAAATAACATTACATACATTTCCAAAACGATCCACTAACCTCAAACAAACACAGAACTGCCTTAATGTTCAACAATACATCTATTGTTTTAGCCAACTATACAAACACCTTTTAAAAAATATATATTTTTAATTGTAAAATAGGTTTGCGCTTGTTTATTTAGAAAGATTGAGACTTCATTTTTAAATGTGACTCAAGAGTCCAGATACTGGAGGGGTCACTGTATGTGTGGTCAAGCAAATGCAGGTTTAATACGAACTCATGAGAATGTGAGCGGATCATTTTTCTCACTCGCAGCTTCATGAAGTCTGTTTAATGAGACGCTTCTCTTGGCAGCGTTAGCATGAGTGTCAGGTGAATAGCGCCGCGGTTTCATTGGGTTTTGGACAGTTTTCTCATCCGTTCCCCCACAGAGAGCCACCTTCAGTGAAAGCCAACTATCACTGGGGCAGACACGCGAACTCCACCAGGGCTGATTGACAAGCCACTGTGCATGAAAAATGCCTGCTCCTTCCAAAAAGATTTGCTTGAGAGATAGCATTTTTCTGAATAATTCATCAGTGCATTTTTTGCCCCTTTTTTTCTTGTTAATGCATAAAATAATAATAATTTGAGCAGTTTCCGCCCACTCACACGGCACCCAGGTAAAACCCTGCAGCACACAGTGTAAGTTTTATCTTATAATTATTATTATTATTTTTTTCTATAAAAATAAAATTATAAAACTACAAAATTTTTATTATTATTATTATATAATTTATAATAAATAATAAAGTACTTTTAATATTTATATAATGAATTGATCATTTTTCATTAAATGTGCTTACTCCTTATCCACTTTGAATTAAATTTCTGGAATATTTTCTTTATCAATTATATAATATCATATTTATAATTATGTTTTGATAATTTTTACATTAAAATGCACTTAAAATGTCCCCTTTGAATTTAAAGTTTTTACTTTATTACAGTTAGTAACATTTTAGTTTGGTACAAATTGTATTACTAATAATAATAATATTTTTACATTTTATAAAAAAAAAAATTTATTTTGTGTTATCTTATAAATAATAAAAAATGATTTATAGATGCACTCCTTGGAACTATAATTACAATTTAGTGTAAATTTTAATTTATTATTATTATTTATTTTTTTACTACTACTACTACTACTACTACTACAATGTAAATACCTTTTTAAATGTAATTTATAGGTTTTTTTTATTTAAGGTTTATGCATTTCTATAGATATATATATATATAGATATATTATATATATATAAATATATATAATATCAATATATCATGTTTTCTGTTTTTTGTTACAATGCATCAAACCACCCCCTAAACAAATACATGTCCTTTTCAGCTGTTTTTTGCCAAATTGATCCAAATTAAGTGAGTTTTTTTTCTTAAAACACGAGTAAACACGAGTAAAAATAATAACTTATGTAGAGGGAAGTTTGCTCTGACATTAGCAGATTTTTTTTTCTTGTTTTAAGCAAAAACTCAATTTGTCAGAAAACCAAACTTATTATCTCATGTCATTTTACTTCTCAAGTAAATGCATCTAGATTTAAGAACACAAGACAAAAATACTGAGGAAAAAGAAGTTGATCCGTGCATGAGCATCCACTAAGGGGCGGCAGAGCGGCTGAACGGAGGTCGGCTTTGGGGCGTTTGTTCAGAATGAAGGGGCTCAGCAGATGAATGAGGGATTAGAGATCACTGATAAAGACAAGCTGGGCTTTTGGGTGGAAGCGGCACAGTCGGGGCTGCCGTACATCTTCCGCAGCTCATTGTTGGGGCTCACAGGCCGAGAGAAGCGTCCACGGGAGGGAGTTTGACCCCTGTGACTGCACTCAAGAGCAGCATTGTTCTCACAAATCCCCTCAAACCCGCCTCTGAGGCGCACAGATACTACAGCTTCGGCAGCACAGTCTGGACGAGCCGTGTTTGCATGTGTGGGAAAAGGTTTACTTACAAACATAATGTCTCCCATTGTGATTTCTGCAACATTTTGCTGTGTTTCAGGTGGTGCAGGTGGCTTCAGTGCACATGTAGAGATGCTGCAGTCCTGTAGGGGGCGACACAGCAACATCAATGTGTAAGCACGGCTCCTGCTACTGTGCAGGCCATGAAGTTCACAGAGCAAGATTTCAAGTGCACAGCTGTAAAAAAATAAAAAAAAAAATTTTTTTTAATTGAATTTAAAAAATATACAATTTATAAATATTTCGAATCAGTTTTTTTTATTTTCTGTTTTCATTTTAAATGTAATTAAAGTTTTAGTAATTTTGTGTGGCTTTTTTTGTCTTTTTTTATATATAGTTTTTTTTTTCCCTATTCTTTTTTTTATTAATTATTTTTTTTATTACACACCAAGTTAAACTAATCAAAATGAGAATAGCAACTTGCTGAAATATTTTATTTCATTTTAAGTAGGGAATTTTTTTTATGGTTTTAGTTTCAGTTTTAGTTGTTATTCACTGAACAACATGATTCATTTACTGAACAACAAGTCTAAACACACATTCAAGTATTAGTTTACCTTTTCAAACACTGTGGCGGTTTGTACCTCGACTGAACTCTGAAATCTCACCTCTGCATTTCTGTCAAACATTCGTCAGCTCATTCTGGCCTCCAGCGGCACAAAAAGAGCCTCTAAAAGCCTTCCTGTCCGTTTTACTGGCTGTGTGGAACAAATAAGGGGCGTAAAACTGGCCTAGTTTTAATGGGCACTTCAAACAGTTCAAACACAGAGGTCATGTGAGAAACTCAGGACGAGCCGCACGAGACACATAATACAGCATATTTATCATTCTGAAGTCTATATTTGTTTAAAAAAATGTAACAACTAAATTAAATGGAGAGCTAGATTAGAGCTATTTTAAAATAGATAAAGGTGAAACATGGGCTGTGTTTGGAACGGTCTGCATACTGCCTACCATTTAAATATGCTATTATGTATATATATAAAAAAATAATAATATGAGAAATAATACGCTGTATACAATTTCAGACAATGGTATTTTCACCTGACCTCATTAGAGTCCAGTGTGAAGATATGATTTGCAGGAGTCTTTAGTTTAGTGAGAGTCTGTTGGTGTTGATGAACACTAAGTGGCGCTAGAGACGCAGATCCTATTAAAAGAGTTTGATGCTGAAACAGACTTTGAACTTGAATGTCCACAGATCAAAATGGGCCAAATAAAGTCTTTATAAAAAATCTCAGATGCCAAGAAATACTTCTTGTGCATGCTATTAGGATCAAAAAGTTAATGTAAAAAACTCAAATATTGGAAATTGAATACAAAAATCCAAGAATTTTGTGAGCATGTGTGGATTTGGGGATTTTCCAAGAATTTTGTGAGCATGTGTGGATTTGGGGATTTAAATGTAACCGAGTAAGAGAATTAGAGAAAGAAAAATGGAGAAAAAGTAAATGTGTTTTTTGTTCTCATTTTGTTCTCATTCTCCACAGAGAGAGAGAGAAAGAGTCACCTCTAAGCCAGTTTATATCTAAATGAAGACATTCGTCTATTGTCTGTTTTATTATTATTATATTATTCTGCATGAATTGCGTGAGGATGTCATATAAGAGAGGTTCTGCCAAGTTTAGCTATTCAGATTCAGTTATTTTGTCTGGTCTTGTTAAGTTAACACACACACACACACCACACTCACACACACACCACCACTCACACTCACACACACTCACACACAAACAAACAAACAAACACACACACACACACACACCCACCACACACACACACACACACTCACACTCACACACTCACACACTCACACAATCACACACACACACTCACACACACACTCACACTCACACTCACACTCACACTCACACTCACACACACACACTCACACACACACACTCACACAACACACTCACACAACACACTCACACAACACACTCACACAACACACTCACACAACACACTCACACAACACACTCACACAACACACTCACACAACACACTCACACACTCACTCTCACACTCACTCACTCCCACACTCACACACACACACACACACACTCTCACACTCACACTCACACTCACACTCACATTCACACACACACACACACACACACCTCACCCTCACACACACACACACACACACTCTTCACACACACACACACTCACAAACTCACACACTTTCTCTCTCTCTCTCACACACACACAGTCACTCTCTCTCTCACTCACACACACCACACACACACACACACACACTCACACTCACACAACCACACCACACACACACACACAAACCACACACACACCCACACACACACTCACTCACTCCTCACTCTCACACACACACACACCACAATCACACACACACTCACACACCCACTCACACACACCACACACACTCACACACACACACTCTCATTCACACACTCACACTCACTCACTCACTCACTCACTCACTCACTCCCTCACTCACTCACTCACACACACTCTATCACTCACTCACTCACTCACTCACCACTCACTCACTCACTCACACACACACACAACACACACACAAAACACACACACACACACACACACACACAAAACACCCTCTCACACACTCACACAACTCCCCTCCACTCACACCATCACACACCCTCACCCCCTCACACCTTCACCCTACCCTCACACCTACACTCACCACAAACACACACACACACACAACAAACACAAACACACACACACACACACACACACACACACACACACCCACACACACACACACACTCTACACACACACTCACACACACACACAAACACACACACACACCCACAACACACACCCACACACACACATTCCGCACTATCAATCTCACACTCACACTACACTCACACTCACACTCACACCAACACACACACAACCACACACACACCAACACACACAGCATTATTCTGGTCTATGGAGAGTGGGCTGTTCAAGACACCTAACCACTCTAAACAAAATGGGCGAGTGTGGCGAGTGACCTCTTGCTCCGGTGTATTTACCCATGACAGGTGTATGAATCACAGCCGTCCCACCGTGAGCATTACAGACCCGCTCCAACACACTGAGAGCGAGACACGCAAATAAGAAACTTCTGATCCTCATAATCAACAAAGCGCTCATCCCTGCAAATGAAAACAACAACAACAAAAATGCATAATATGTGAAAATGAAATAAATTAAATGTAAAGCAGGGTTATTATAGTTTACTAACACAATCGGTTACTTGACTGAACTTTAACTGAAAATAATATTTATTACAATATTAATATAATTGTAGAGATTACAATTATAAAAATGACAGAATATAAAAAAAAAAAAAACTAATACAAATGACAAAAAAAGCTTAAAAATGGAACTAAACTAAACTAAAATTAACATTAAAAAGAAAATGTAAAAATACAAACTAATCCAAAATATTAACAAAATCTATAATAGTAAATCAATGATACTAAAATAACACTGAGGCCAACTTAAAATTAGATGATGAGACCAGAACAATTCCAGTATAAATCAACAAAACATTCACTTCTAAATAAAACTAATCAGTGCAACTAAATAAATGTAAGATTAAAATGGTTCGAAAATGAACTTAAAATAAAGGTTTACAAGCTACCTACTCTTAAAATTCACGTACTGTTACACTGAAGTTTTAGTTACATTCTAAAATACAGTGGTGAAACAGGGTATTAGTATTTGATCGTTTCTCAATGTAAGGAGAAAGAGTCCTCTTGTGTTACATTTAAAAACATTTTTCTTCAAAAAAATTATTTAATTATTAATTTATCTATTATAGTTAGTGTATTTATTATCTGCTAAGTAAATAAATAAATAAAACATCCTTGCAAACGATGGCACCTTTAATTTTTAACACAACAATTCAGATCCAAGATGATGCGATGTTTAAACGTTTATTAAAGATTTGTTTTATTAGTAGTATTTTTATTTATCATTATTAATTTATCATTTCATTTTTATTAATATTTTAGTTGTATTATAACGTATCTAATAATTAAAAATATATGATTATATTGGCAAATGGTGGAAACATTTTCTTAATTGTTCCCATAATAATTTAGTTTTTTTATGGTGTATATACACTGATCAACACAGACTGTTACAAAGAAACTTTTGTGAATTTTAAACGTTGTTACATTTCACGTTTAAATAACATTCTACTTGCATGAACATTCTAATCTTTCCACAGCCCAAATGGAATGTTTCTAAAGCGCAGACCACTTTAACCTTTCTAACGGGAACATTCTTTTTGTTTTGTTGTGCCGTCTCTCAGTGTAGACGGGGTGTGAGGCTCTCTGTGAAGTGTTCTCCGACATGAGGGCCTCTGACCTCTGACCCCCCTCTCATATCTGGCCCCTCTGCACTTCAGGGCCCAAACCCTCCCCCCTCCGTCCCGGACCGCCGTATGATTTATTCAGCAGCTCTTGCTGTGGACTGGCTTTGTGACCCCCTCTCATAGAGTGTTTGGAGAGGGTTGGCGTGTGACACTGACTCACGCTCACAGCTTTGCGTCGCCCATCTGGCCTCGTTCCTCTGCAAAGCGGCACAAAGATTCAGATTTGAGTTTGATAAGGTCGTGTTTAGATTCTGTCCTTCAGAGGAATGACTTGTGCGTGTTTAACCCCTCATCTCCTACAGAGATGATTTAGATTTTCACCGTCGCTTCTGGCCAAAATATGAGCCCATAATAATACTTCCTCCAGTGAAAAATTCTATCTCCTGTTGTCTCTCACATCAAAACCCAGCCACATATTTGTTTAGAGCTGTTTTGGCTTGTAATCGCTGCTTGATCTGTGCAGATTTCTCTACGGATTCAGACCACACCACTTTTTCACTGGAGGAAGCAATATTATGGATAGAGGACTCATATTTTGGCCAGAAGCAATGTTTTAAAGGAGACGCACAATGCGAGTTTAATCTATCAAATATTCAATTATGCATTGCTGTTACATTATACAATATTAAACAATTATGCATTCAATAGGTTGTCATATAGACACTTTTTGATTGTGTAAATCAGCATTCAAATCACTCATCACTTCACTCACTCACACACACACACACTACACACACACCCACACACACACAACACAACACTCCACACACACTCACTCACACCACACTCACACCACACACTCACCACTCACTCACTCAACCACCCACACCACCACACTCACCCTCACACTAACCCTCACCACACACTCACACTCCACTCACACTCACCTCACTCACACACCCACTCACATCACACTCCACACCACCCCACCCACCACACTCACAATCACCCTCACCCTCACCCACCACTCACATCACTCACTCCTCACTCACTCACTCACACTCACACTCACCCACACACTCACACTCACACTCACACGCACTCACTCACTCACTCACACAACACACACACAAACACACACCCACACACACACCACACACTCCCTCAATCAACTCACTCAATCCTCACTCACTCACTCACGCACTACTACACTTCACACTCACACGCCCCACACTCACACATTCACTCACACTCACGCACTCACTCACTCACACACACACACACACACACCAAACACACACACACAACACACACACCCACTCACACACTCAAACTCACACAATCACACTCACTCATCACTCAATCACCACCCACACACACACACACACACACACACACACACACACACACACACTCACACACACACACTCACACTAACACACTCACTCACTCACTCACTCACACTCACACTCACAAACACTCACACACAAACACACAAACACACTCACTCACTCACGCACACACTCACACACACACACCACACACACACACACCAAACACACACACACACACACTCACTCACCCACTCACACACACTCACACTCACACACTCACACTATCACTCACACTATCACACTCACACTATCACACTCACACATCACACTCACACACACAACACACAACACACAACAAACACACACACAACACACAACACACAACAAACACACACACAACACACAACACACACACACAAAACAAACACACACACACACTCACACACACTCACACTCACACTCACACACTCACACACAATCACACACTCACACTCACACTCCCTCTTATTTTAAATTGTTCACAGTAGCTGTATCTTGCTGTAAGCAGGTTTTTGTGTATTGAGCTACAGAATGTACACAGGACTCACTCAATCGTAATTGTTTGACATTGTTTAATGTAACGGCAAAGTAATATAATTTGTTAAATAGACTTCTGTTAGTCCAATTTTTCAAAAATCAGACTGTTGCAATTTTACTTTGACTAAAGGGTTTACACGACATTATAAAAAGTCAAATTATTGCATTCATGCATTGCATTGTTTGGTATTATATAATGCAATGGCAATATTTACAATCACATTACTAATGCCTATTATAGTTCAATGTTTCAAAAACTGGACTAAGTGTGATTTTACTCTGACTAAAGTGTTTTCATGACATATCAAAAAGACAAAGTATTGCATGCATAATTATATGCATAATTGTTTAAGATTGTATAATTTAACGCCAATGCATAATTGAATATTTGCAATCACATCAAACTTTTTACGAATCGAACTAGTGTGATTTTACTTTAAGTAGTGTTTACACAACATTATAAAGAGACAAATTATTGCATGCATAATTATATTCATAAAAGTTTGACATTGTATAATGTAACACCAATACATAATTTAATATTTGTTGGATTAAATACATGTTAATATGTTTAGATGCTGGACAAAGTCAGTCGTAATTTTGCTCTGACTAAAGTGTTTGCACAACATATTAAAAATACATTATTGCTTTAGTCTGACTGAAACTGAATGCCGCTTTTTTGTGTGAAACAAAAACTCCAAAAACACATATACATTCATGCATTTAGCAGATGCTTTTATCTGAAGCGACACTCATTCCCTGGGAATCTAATTCATTATTTCAACACTTCTAGTAAAGGAATGCAAGCCTCTGCAAAAGCACTTACAACGCAAATGTCTCACAGAAACACATACTGCAATGTTTATAGATCTGTTTTACCTTTTGTTTTCAAAATTTAGGCCATCCGAGATAGGGATGAGTTTGTTTCTTCATCAGATTTGGAGAAATGCAGCATTGCATCACTTGCTCACCAATGGATGCTCTGCAGTGAATGGGTGCCGTCAGAATGAGAGTCCAAACAGCTGATAAAAACATCACAATAATCCACAAGTAATCCACACCACTCCAGTCCATCAGTTAACATCTTGTGAAGAGAAAAGCTCTTTGTTTGTAAGAAACAAATCCATCATTAACATGTTTTTAAACTTTAAACCACTGTTTCTGACTAAATACAAGTCCTTTATCCATAATAATGCTGTCTTCAGTGAATATCATCTGGTCTGAATCAGGAGAGAAACATGCACAAACTAAGCACAGTTTACAAGCAAAAACAGCCCAAAACAGCTCTAAACAAATACAGTATTGGTGGATTTTGATGTGAGAGACAACAGGAGATGGACTTTTTCACAGGAGGAAGCGTTATTATGGATTACAGACTCATATTTGAGTTAAAAACGTCTTGATGGATTTGGTTGTTACAAACACGCAGTTTTGTCTTATACAGTGTAACTGAGGCACTGGAGTGCTGTGGGATTATTGTGAGGTTTTTATCAGCTGTTAGGACTCTCAATCTGACGCCACCCATTCACTGCAGAGATCCATTGCTGAGCAAGTGATGCAATGCTACATTTCTCCAAATCTGATGAAGAAACAAACTCATCTACATCTTGGATGGCCTGATGGTGAGAACATTTTCAGAAAAAATAAATTTTGGGGTGAAGCATTCCTACTCTCTGTATTATTATGAGTGGAGAGTCAGTTGACTGAGGTCGACGGCAGCGTATCTCTTTTGTGCGAGCTGTGAAACCGCTGACTGTGGAACGTGAGAAGGAAAGAAAGGTGAGCGCGCAGGGACGTCCCGTACGTGGCTCCTCCTTTTGTTCTCTGTGCTCCTCTTGTTCGGCGAGGAAGGCCTCAGAGACCGCAGGCCTGAAAAAAGCCGTCCGGCTAATCGAGACTCATCTCGCTAACCTCTGTGTCACCTCTCCTCCTCCCGATCCAAACGTCACACCTGCATTCATGGGATCTCCTGTGAGGAGTCACTGTATGCGCATCCAGCTGGGAGCAGCTTATCTGCCCAAAAATAAAACAACAACATTTCCTGGGAGTGGACGGATTTTGAGAGCAAAAGCTTCCAGACTAAGCTTCTCACACCGGTGTCTTTGTGTTTCTCATACGGTGGATGATCAGACCTGAGAAGACGGAAAGCATACAGATTATTTAAAGCTGATGTGTCATTTTTTTGCTATTAAATTATTAGACGCACTAAAAAATAACTTTGAGATCTTTAAAATAAACATACAGAAGATACACATACATACAGTCAGGTCCATACATATTTGGATTTTCATAATTTTGGCTCTGTATGCCACCGGAATAGAATTAAAATGAAACAATCAGGATGAAATTGAAGTGCAGACTTCAAATGCTTAAATGCTTAGGACTTACAACCATTTTTATACACAGTCCCCCTATATTTTCAGGTGAGAAATCTTCAGTCTGGAACTCATGGAAATCAGCAGAGACTCCTTTGTCATGCCTTTACTGCAGCTGACTTCAGGAGTGAATGCATGCTCAATCGGGTTGAGATAGGAGATGACTTGGCCATTGCAGAATATTCCACTTTTTTTTACCTTCAAAATCTCCTGGGTTGCTTTTGCTGTATGCTTTGGGTCATCGTCCATTTGTACTATGAAGAGCCGTCCAGTCAACTTTACTGCATTTGACTGAATCTGGGCAGAGAGTATATCCCTACACACTTCAGAGTTCATCCGGCTGCTTCTGTCTTCTGTCACGTCATCAATAATCACCAGTAACCCAGTGCCACTGAAGCCATGCAAGCTCATGCATCACACTGCTCCATGTTTCACAGATGATGTTGTGTGCTTTGATCATGAGCTGTTCCAAGCCTTCTCCAGACTCTTTTCTTCCTGTCGTTCTGGTACAGCTTGATCTTAATTTCAGCCGTCCAAAGAATGCTTTTCCAGAAGTGGTCTGGCTTTTTTAGATGTTTTTTGGCAAAGTCTAACCTGGCCTTGTTTGCAGCTTGTGGTGAAGCCTCTGTGCTTGCTCTGGTGAAGTCTTCTCTTGATTGTAGACTTTGACGGATACACGTATGCCTCCTGGAGAGTGCTCTGCTCTTGGCTGGATGTTGTGAAAGGGTTTTCTTTATCATGGAGAGGATCCTCCGATCATCACCACTGTTGTCCTCCGTGGACGTCCAGGACTTTTTATGTTTCTGAGCTCACTAGTGCGTTCTTTTTTTCTCAGAATGTACCAAACTGTTGATCTGGCCGCTCCTAATGTTCCTGCTATCTCTCTGATAGATTCATTTTGATTTTGAAACCTAACAATAGTCTGTTTCACTTGTATGGAGAGATCCTTTGACTGCATGATGTGGGTTCACAGCAACAGCGTACACATGCAAATGGGACACTTAGAATCAACTCCAGACCGTTTACCTGCTTAATTGATGTAGAAATAACGAAGGAATAGCCCACATCTGTTCATGAAACAGCTTGTGAGTCAGTTGTCCAATTACTTATGGTCCCTTGAAAAAGGGGGGAGGTACATATTAAAGAGCTGTAATTCCTCCAATTGTGATGAGAATACCCTCAAATGAAAGCTCAGAATGTGCAACTGTAATTATATAACTGTAACTTGAATATGTTTTGGTCAGCAGCTAAAATAATAAAAAATGTGCCTGTGTTCAAGTACTGTATATATATATAGATCTGACTGTATATATTTCTGAAGGATGTGTTAACCAAGTAAAAACAGGTAAATATTATTTTAATTTAAAATAACTATTTTCTATGTGAATATGTAGAAAATTTTCATTTATTTCTGTGATCAAAACTGTATTTTCAGCATCATTACTCCAGTCTTCAGTGTCACACGATCTTCAGAAATCATACTAATATGCTGATTTACTGCTCAATAAATATTTCTGATTATTATCAGTGTTTAAAAAGTTGTGCTGCTTCATATTTTTGAGAAAACTTTGATGCATTTTTTTTTCAGGATTCTTTAAGGAATAGAAAGTTCAAACGAACAGCATTTATTTGAAATGGAAATCTTTTGTAACATACTGCCTTAATAAAAGTATTAAATTATTAAAAATAAATCTTACTGATCTCAAACTATTTAAAACAGTACTTGGTGTTATGTTTTATTTGGTTAAGAAACTGAAATAAATCTGAAATAAATTAAACATAAATATTAGATGAACTTCATAATTATCGGTTTAGTTTAAAGGTGAAGCACTAAATTTACTGATGGAAATTAGACACAAAATGAACGAAAATCAATAAACAACGCCCATACCTCTAAAACTAAAAAAAAAATGTCAAACGCACATAAAGTACAAAAAATGAAATATAAACATTTGAAATTAAAAGTGAAAATACAAAATATATGTTTAAACAACACTAACTAATAAAGAATACAAAGATAAACTTATATGAAAAATAGAAAATATAACTGAAAATCTATTATGCTACAAAATATAATATTTTATATATATATATATAAATAATATTATTACTACCTACATTGAATTATATAAAATTACACACACGCACACACACTCTCGCCAACACACACACACACACACACACACACACACAACACACACACACACGTTTAGATGTAATAACTTTCTCTTGTGCCCTTTTATAATATGAAATGCTGTTTGCAAACCATTATATTTTCATCATATGGTGCATACACATGTGAAAAAGGACGTTTTGTAGCGTTTGCACTCCAGACATGAATGATTCCTCAAACCATGTGTCATTTTACTTCACTAAGCAATTAGATTTTCCATTTTCACCTGCTGGACCATAAAACAGGTGAAAAAACCCCACAGACGCACATTAAAGGAGCAACCTGAGAGCAGAATATCTCTGGATATCTCCAGGAGGATCGTTCCTGCAGCCTGGACCTGTTTTCCATCTGCAGACGTTGTTCCTGCCTGATATTTTGATACTGTTGTGACAGGGAGAAGAAGGTCGACACGGATTTAACACTGATAAAAATCGTTTCCCGTGAGGGAAAGCAGGATCTCAGCTGAAGGCCGCTCACGTCCAGATCCTAATGATTTCAGCCTGACATCACACTCGTCTATAAAACGCCTCTCACGTGTGTCTTGTTTGTTCAGGACTCAGGAGCGTGATTTTTTACAGTCCACCTGGCAGGCCGACAGTTACAGATGCTATATTAGCAGACGTCGCGACTGCCGATGAACCCTAGTTAGCTAGACGCTCCTGATCCCTCACGAGGACATGTCTAAAATACCTTTAGCACTATCAGAGGAAATGAGCAGGCTTTTCAAAATGAGAGCAGCGAACGCTTTGAATTCCTCACATTTCCACAGATACAGCGACTGGAAATACACTCATGTCTGGGGAGGAGAGGAGAGAGAGAGAGAGAGAGAGAGAATGAGAGGAGAGGAGAGAGAGAGAGAGAGAGAGAGAGAGACTGCGGGTGTAATGATAAATCTAACTTAGAAATATTTACATGTGTCTGTTCTGAGTCTGTCTATCTATCTATCTATCTATATAGCGTATAGGTTGTGTGAGAAAGAGATCTCGTTTGAAACTCTAGAGGAGACACAAGATCAACTGAGGTCATTTTATCAAGAGAAACATCTGAAACTTCAGCAAAAAGGCACAATTTGAAATGTTTAATTATTTTTATAATCTAATTTAAGGATATTGCATGAATAAAAACACTGAGATGCAAAAAAAAAAAGTCATTTAAAAATTACACTGCTATTCAAAAGTCTGGAATCAGTGAGATTTTTAAATGTTTTTGAAAGAAGTCCCTTCTGCTCACCAAGGTTGCATTTATTTGATCAAAACATACAGTACAAACAGTATTTTTGTGAAATATTATTACAATTTAAAATATGTGTTTTCAATGTGAATATATTGTAACATTTAATTTATAATCGTAATAAAAGCTGAATTTTCAGCAGCATTGCTCCAGTCTTCAGTGTCACATGATCTTCAGAAATCATTCTAATATTCTGATTTGCTGCTTGAGAAACATTTCTGATTATTATCAGTGTTGAAAACAGAATTCTGGCATTAGAAAACTGTAGAAAAATTCCTTACACAATCTCCAGGAGCGTTTCACGGTAAAATCATTCAGCTGAACTAACAAGAGTCCAGAAACCTTTTCACATTCCTTTCCTCTCATCAGTTCTGAAAGCTCTCGCATTAGAGATCAAGTCCACGTACAAGTGTGTGTGTGTGTGTTTGTCGGAGGGCAGGAGGTCATGTTGAGTAACCTGAGAGCTCTGACCCTGGCTACAGCTGAATATAAGAGGTAGCGGCCCTTTAAGAGCGTGTTTGTGTGCATGCTCGTCCAGAGCACTGACAATATCCAGGTATCCTGATGTATTTAAGGTCTTGTGCTGTGAGATAGCACTTTTGAGATTCCAAAGGCTCAATGAATTCCAGGCTCTGACCGTTCCTGACCCGCTCTTGACATCACATCCACTTTGCATTCCCAAACATCTCAGCATTTTGTTTGTTTGCTTTGCTTTATTCACGAGTCTGGGCATTCTGGGCAGCCGTAACCCTCTTACAAAGTCTCCACCATTTCCAAAACACAACATAGTTTCCCGTCAGGATCTGCTAACTAACCTGTCATAATGTTGACACTAGAGTAAGTGATCGCTTCCCTCAGACGGCCTTTAAAAGGACGAAGGCAGATGCCGTCTGACCTGCATGTGGGCCGTGATGAGCAGATAAGATCAGGAGGAGCTCAGCAGCCCAGCGCTCTATAAACACGATGAGAGATCCATCTGCGCTCCTCGACGCTCGTTAGGACTGTTTGCCGAGTCAAGCATCGCTGCTGCTGCTAGTGTGAATGCTAGGGTTCGTTTCATCAAACCTCTAACACTAAGTATTGAAGTCGGGCAATCAGAATTTTGCAGACATTCCAGCAATTTTCCAAGAGCTACTTAGCAAAGCAATACACATTTCGTATTTCAGAAGGCGGGCCTTCATTTGATACAGGAGCTATTCGAGTCGTTCATGCCAGACTGGGGAGAGAGGTGTTGTAATAATGTAAAATATGTGAAAAATAATGTTTTTTCGAACAACCTAGTATGAGAGCCTGTTCTAGTACACCCCCAAAACAAAATCAAGACTTTGTAAAAGAGCATAATAGGACCCCTTTAAATATCAATATAATTTTTCCACATTTATCTGCTACATATTGGTTTTGTTTAAAATTGAAAATGTTGTTTTTTCTAAAATTGAATATCTGAATTATATCTTATATATATATATAGATATATATATTATTATCTAGAATATAGTAAAATCAATTAATTAATCAATTAATAATAATAATAATAATCATAATAATATGCGTTTTATATAATTTTATAATGACAATCTCATATTTACTCAGTTTTAAAGCTCAAAAAATCTCTCTCTTGATTAAATGATATATATTCTAGAATCACAGCAGCTGCAGGAATTCCTCTCATTTCTTTCTGTCGAGCTGCGGCTCCAAAACGGAGCTTTCCGGATGATTTCTCTGCCATCTTGGCCCATGTTTAATTCCATTAGAAATCAGCCGCTGGATTGAGAGTGTAAACACGGCACACAGGCCCTCAGCTGTGGGGTTTTATGTGAGTGTGTGTTGATCTTCTGCAGGTTTATTGCGGAGTGCTAAAGTTCAGGTGTTGGCACGAGTGCTGAGCTCTTTCAAAGTGACGATTCCTCACTTTACTAATGTAATCCTACTGCTTCTCCTCAAGACACTGAAGTGTGATGCGTTCTGAGAGACTTTCAACACCAAAACACAGACTACAACTAAACTAAAAGAACATGAGTCTAGTCTCACATAACCAAGACCATAACGTCTGCTACCAACCTCAATCAGGCCAAGTTTGCAGCTAATTTAAAAAAGAAAAACTCATTAAATCAAATTAGCAGACATCTTTGATGAGAATTTCTATCTCTTCAGAAGTACTCCAGGTTATTTTACACACATGACTAACAGAATGTACTAGTACTCTGAATATCTTCCAAAGATTTGATGCCACTAATCTAAGACCACCATGTCCTAACCAGGGTTATTTTTGTTAACTAAAACTATTAATAACATATTTGTTATTTGAAAGTAAGATTAAATAAAATAAAATATAATGTATTTTATAAGCTGAAACTAAACTAAGCTGAAATATATTAAAATATAAATATTAAAACCTAAACCTATCTCCACTTTAGTCGTTTAGTGTTAAGTTGAAGCACTATAATGACTAACTGAAAAAAAAAATTTATAAAATAAAACAAAAAGCATAATCTTTTCAAAATTATAAAAAATAAAAGTACAGTCCAAAAATTACATAAAAGGTTATCTAAAATTAAATCCCGAAAACTGAAAGTATAAAAAAATAGCACTTCAAAATATTCAAAATTATATCGTAATATTATTAATATATATCTATATATATATATCTAATATATATATATCTATATATAGATATATATATATATATGTATTAGTGCTGTCAAACAATTAATCGAGATTAATCACATCCAAAATAAAAGTTTGTTTACATACTATATGTTTGTGTTCTGTGTATATTTATTATGTATATTTAAAAGCACACACATACAGTATATATTTAGAAAATAGTTACATGTATTTACATTGCATAGATTTATATTCATATAATTTATATTATATATAATATATTCAATATAAAAACATAACATATTTTTCTTAAATATATACACATGCATGTGTTTGCATTTATATATACATAATTAATGTGCACAATACACACATATATTATGTAAATAAAAACTTTTATTGTGGATGCGATTAATCGCGATTAATCACTTGACAGCACTAATATATATATATATTATATATATATATATATATATATAATATATATATATATATATATGTGTGTGTGGTTGTGTTGTGTGTTGGTGTGTGGTGTTATTGCTATATAATACTGAAATAACACTGATGGGTTAGCATGAATGAAGCTGCAAGTTTGCCTGGTCAGACGTTTGTCTCATACAAGCTTAACTACAGCAAAAGCTGAAGGCAATCTCATTAAAGCACTACTGAAGGTCTAAAACTCATCGCCACACAACAAACAACACACTGAACTGAATTAAATTACAGCGCAATCCCAACAACATACCACATCGCTCACAAAAAAGTACCGGAGTGCAGGAAAAGGTGCCAATTGTTTTTTGGATTTTGTTGTTGTTGTGCTACAATAATTTGATTGCGTATGAAACTATAAAAGCAAACTGCAATAACAATAACATACAGTTGAAATACAATTCACGTTTTGTAACAGAACAAGGGGTTGATTACTAGGGAACTCATTAAAATTACCTTCAATCGTAAATGCTTTGGATAAATGCATCTGCCAAATGCATTAAATGTTAACGCAAAATACAATGACAAATAATACAATGTGAGTTTAAAAGTTTTGTCTTACCATTGAGACACTACTTTAACATTTTTATGTATTTTTTATTTTTATATTTTAATTTTTATGTCGATGCAGTTTTTGTTCATTTCATTTCAGTTTTATTTTTTTTTGATTTTGTATTTTTTTTATTTATTTAAGTTTTAGCAATTTTATTGTGTTTGTCAGTTTTATTATTTATTATTATTTTTTAAATATGTCAATATTGTTTTTGTTCATTTGATTTCATTTTAGCAAGTTTGTTGGCGTTTTTGTCATTTTTATTTATTTATTTTTCAATACGTCTATATAATTTTTTATCCATGAGAAACTGAAAATCAGAAATGTCACTTTGACAGCTGAAATATAAGTTTTTTTAAATATTTTATTTCATTTCAAGTAATGACATTTTTTCTGGTTTTAGTTTAAATTTATTTGTGCAGAACAATATAACAGGGCTATTATAATGAACTAAGACGAGTAATTTCCTGATCTAATTACCAGGCACCTGACTCAGTAAAACCTACAGTTTGTTATTGAAAGGATAATGCTAACGGTCAATGTTTTGCTAAGCAAAGTAGCTGTAGTACGCTTAAGTGCTTTAAAGGTTTTGCTTCAAAAGGCCAAGCAGCTGTTGTTGATTGACTTTAATTAGTCTGCATTAGGCTGGATGCTAATCTAAGCCACATGAAGGTGAGAGTAAGCTAATCTTATTCTAATGTCAGAAACATGCACTAACACATGTGCAACCTGTCTGACCCTGAACACAAACACGCTCTTAAATGCATACGCACAATTAATGCTGCATGCTTCTGCAGGCACGATTCTTCTAATCCTGTTTCTTGTAGTGTTGAAAGTCATGAATGGTTTAGAGTGCTTCCTTTAAGTCCTTATGTAAACATGCTAAAGTCATGCAGTCATCTGATCATAAATAGCTGGACGGCCCAAAAACATCCTTTAAAGCAGGGATTCCCAAGCATTTTTGTCAGCTGAACTCATAGACTTAAATATTTTGAAATATTATAATACATTAAATATTTACTTAAAGTAAATAATGGAAAGCTACTTCTATAAAATGTATTTTACTGCTTAACTTACTGAATTAGCACTGGGAAACCCATTTAAAGAAGCAGTTTAGCTAAAAACGTAATTTCTGTCATTTGCCGTTATGTTGTTCCAAACTCAACATGTATATGCTGCTATTTCTTCTGTGGAACACAATTGGAACATTATTTGAACGTTCACACAGATCTTTTCAAATGCAATAATGGTTCACAGTGGTAGTCCAGACTTGTGCACCAAGTCTTCTAAAGGTTTATGTGAGAAACAGATTGAAATACAGCTTTTGAATGTCATTCACACTTCCGCTAATTCACTAATGACAAGTCAAACACAAATTTCAGAAGATCAGTGAAGGGAAATGTTATCAGTGAACTTCAATTTTGGTACATTTCTTACACAAAGTGATCAAGCATAACTAGGACTTCAGAAGACATGGATTTTGGTGCATGAGTCTGATTTTTGGGTGAACTATCCCTCTAAATTAAAGAAATTCATCAAACCTTCTGGCATTTTTATAAATAAAGGTTCTTTATTGGCACTAAGTTTCCAGGGAAGATCTTTAACATCAACAGAATCTTTCCATTTGACAAAAAGTTCCTTTTAGTGGAAAAAGGAAAAAGGAAAAAGATAAAAATGGTTTAAGAAATGTTCTATGGGTGGTTCTTTGTGGAACCCAAATATGGTTCTATTGCATCTGCTGGAACCTTTATTTTTAAGAGCGTATTGTACATATTAGATATTTCTGAGTGAACAAGGGTGCTTATCCTGGTGTTGTCATTTAAATTAGCTGCCCTCGGCCCCCTCTCCTGCTCTTTCTGTCTCTGTAGGGCCATCGTCGCTAATCAGCGTGGTTGATCTGAGGAGGTGGAGTGGCCAGCTGAATCTGTGACTGTTGGAGCAGAGACGATTAAGAGGCGTTCAGGGATTAGAGCGCTTTGCCCCTCGTCACTGCCTAATTCTGATTAACAAGAGACCTTCTGCCTTAAACCCCCCTGACCAACCCTCAACCCACCACAAAACATCATGCCCATCGAAAACACACACACACACACACACAGGTTTGTTTTTGTGAAAAGTGGGGACATCCCATAGGCGTAATGGTTTTTATACTGTACAGACCGTATATTCTATTGCCCTACACCAACCCTACCCCTAAACCTACCCCTCACAGGAGACTTTGTGCTATTTCAGATTTTCAATACACTCCATTCTGTGTGATTTATAAGCGTTTTGAAAAGTGGGGACATGGGGTTATGTCCTGAAAAGTCACCTTCTCCTTGTAATACCTGTCATACCTTTGTCATTATACACATTTATGTCCTCATTTGTCACAAAAAACACGCGCACACACACACACACACACACACACACACACAAACACACACCTGAATTCAACAGTTTGGGGTCAGTAAGATTTTTAATGTTTTTAAAAATAAGTTTTTTATGCTCATCAAGGCTGTGTCTATTTGATCAAAAATACAGAAACAACTGTAATCTTTTAAAATATGCTGAATTTTCAGTATCATTGCTCCAGTCACCAGTGTCACATGATCCTTCAGAAATCATTCTAATATCAGTCACTTTAACACAGTATAAGATGCAGTTTTGAAAGTCATATTCGTTCCATTGTCTGAAGTCCAAATGCATTATTTACATCGTCTAGTTTCATATGTACAGGTAAGAGTTCACCAAACTTCATCGTCTATGCACATGCTCGTGTTCCCATGTGAATGGATGCGAATGGGGCCCAAAGTCTTGTGTGACCGCACCTTTTAGAGCGAGCGTGCTGTTTGAGGGTCATACGTCACTTCCATCCGAACGAAAGCTATGCGGATGATGCTGGATCGGTTCCCGCACTCGGCGGCGCTTTAAATAGGTTCTAATTATCTCTTTTCTTTTCATCTCTTCTCTTGTCATTGTGGTAACTTGAAGTTCACCTCCGCTGCTGCCCGAGGGCTGACAGTACCTCTGTGTGCCCTCCGTAATTATAGTCAGTCTTCCCAAAAAATGTGATCCCTGGACTTTTGTCCGTCAAGTGTCGTGACAGAGGAACAAAAGCACCTGCGATTTAACTGCAACAAAACTCCCTTTTGTCAAAGCCTGAATGATTTCTTTTGCCTATTGGAAATGAGGTCGCCCATTCGGATTCATCATAAATCATTCAATTTACGTCATTACTATACATTTTGAATGCCACAATTTTTTGTTCGCTAGGGTGTTATGACCACATGAAGATATAAAAGTAGTGGATCATTTCATATTGTCGATTTATCTTCATGTGACTGAATTGATGCCAAACTATGACAATGGCCAAGCAGGTCAAAGTACGTTAATCCACACTGCTTACTTTAATACATTTATAACATTAATAACATAAGTCATGTGCAGTTATTGCATTTCACATTAACGAAAGCATAAATACTTCAACAAAACATTCAACATATCCTTGAAGCAAAGCATGCAATGCAAAAAGCCTGCTTGGAGAAATCTGTTATTTAAATTGCACTTAGTAAAAAATAAGCTGTGACCAAATGTTTAAGATTTTTTTCTGCATTAATTATCTTAAACTGAGCAAGCAGCAAAAACATAACACTGTAAGAAGAACTGCTGTAATGGTCCAAAACAGCTCTAAACAAATATGTGGATAGATTTTGATGTGAGAGACAACAGTAGATGGACTTTTTCATTGAAGGAAGCGTTATTATGGATTCATATTTTGGGATTTCATATTCGGAAGTGACCAAGTAAAGTTAAAAGCATCCTAATGCTTAATCTGTTTCTTACAAACACAGAGCTTTTGGCTTCACAAGACATTAACTGATGGACTGGATAACTTGTGGATTATTGTGATGTTTTTATCAGCTGTTTGGACTCTCATCCTGACGGCACCCATTCACTGCAGAGCATCCATTGCTGAGCAAGTGTAATCAGTAATATTCAAGTAAAATGAACTCATTTCATTTAGTGAAGGAGATACCCGAGACACTGAGAACAGGATATCACAGAGACTTTGTGGAAGCAAAACAATTCCCTAGCAACAATCTAGAACACCCTAGCAACCATGCATCCATTCTGTCAATATCTTATAGGAACCATGCAGAACATACTAGTCATTGTGCTGGCAAGTTTTGAGCAGGTAAAAATAACTCATTTGTTCTTCAGATAAACTTTTACTGTTGCACATTCATATTTTGTGGTGTTTCGAGGTCAGGTACCCACAGTAATGAGAGCTGTAATCCACTATAACACAAGCACTCATGCAGCATGCATTAGGGCCCTCAGGGGAATTGCATGATTGTCGGGTTTTCACAGGCCTTATTTCGTTTAAAGGGCTAGAAGTGCATTTCATTAGCTCTATTTCAAAACAGTAATGACACTCAAAATGTTAGCAAAAATTTTATAATTTATATATATATAGTGCTGTCAAACGATTAATCGTGATTAATCGCGTCCAAAATAAAAGTTTTGTTTACATAAAAAATATATATGTATACTGTTTATTTATTATGTATATATAAAACACACACATGCATGTATATATTTAAGAAAAATATGCTGTTTATAAATTAAATATAATTATATATAATGTATATACATTTAAATTATTTTCAAAAACTATATACATGTAGGTGTGTATTTTATATATACATAATAAACATACACAACACACACACACATATATTATGTAAACAAAAACTTTATTCTGGATGTGATTAATCGTTTGACGCACTAAATATATATATATAATATATATATGCATTATGTAAAACATTCATTAGAATATTATGTTTTATTTAAAATATTGATATTATCATAATAATAGAATATAAGTAGTCTCATAGCTTTTGAAATGGTTATATACATATATAATACTGATCAAATCTATTTCTCTATGGAGAAAATGAATGGGTTTTTGCTTCCAGAACCCCGTTGGTCTCAAATATACCTGTCATGGGATTCATGATGTTCACTATTATGCCAAACAACATCGATCTGTGGTCGTCTACTGCAAAAAAACTAAAGCATTTAGTGAGTCACAACAGATAATTGTTGGAGTGACTCACTAAAAATCATTTGCATGTGTTGAAGTTTGAGTTTGTGTCTGTGTTCTGTGTGTTTCACACTCTGATGGTGTGAACGCTGCCTTGAGTCGCCTGTTTTCTTTCCATTAAAGACGGACATCACAAAACATTATTTGCTTGGGAAAATATTTGGACACTTAAGTCATGCATAAACATTTCTGAATGTCACTGCATTAGAAATATAATATATTCATATGTTTAAGGGTAAATATGATTTTAAAAACAAAATAATAATGATTTTATTCAGCAAGGATGCATTAAAAATTGAAAGTGACTGTAAAACATTTATAATGTTACAAAGGAATCTATTTCAAATAAATGCTGTTCTTTTGAACTTTCTATTCATCAAAGAATGTTGAAAAATAAAACACATCATGGTTTCAAAAATATGAAGCAGCACAACTGTTTTCAACATTGATAATAATCAGAAATGTTTCTTGAGCAGCAAATCAGCATATTAGACTGATTTCTGAAGATCATGTGACACTGAAGAGTGGAGTAATGATGCTGAAAATTCAGATTTCCATCACAGAAATAAATTATGTTTTAAAATATATTCACATAGAAAACAGTTATTTTAAATTACAATAATATTTCACAATTTCTTCTGTATTTATGATCAAATAAAGGCAGCCTTGGTGAGCAGAAGAGCCTTCTTTCAAAAACAATAAAAAATCCTAATTATTCCAAACTTTTGACTATATATACACTTTAAATACTGTATATTGGTGATAAAACGTATAATGTAATAATCTTGAGACATCTTTAAGTGTTTTGGACACTGCAGAATTCATCAACCAATATTAGGGCTTTCTAGAACATTCGAGGACACTCTTAAGTAAATGTGGCATGTGTTTCACATATCAGCTTCAAGTTCATTCACAAAAGCCCAGTGCATTAAATAATGCTCACATCCAAACGCACAGAGCTCCTCTCTGGCTAATCTCGCTCAATCAGGTCTTAAAGCAGACCTGTCGAGTCCAGCTGTGGTCCAGCTCTGTTCTGACCAGTGTAACCCAACAGCTTCAGCGCACAAGACAAATTGGATCTGGTGGACCCCATATATCACTCCTCTGTGTGTGCGAGCGAACGTTCGCCTCTCTCGAGCTCACAGGAAATTGACTAAAGCTGCCCGAACGTATCAGAGGAACGTTCCCTTCGTTCTTTCATCAAGGGTGCGAGTTCCCATCACATTGGTTTTGATTAGGCAGAGGGATTCGCAGCGCTGCGCTGTCGTGCGGTCGGGGGGATGGAGAACTGACCCATGCTCGACCTTCTGCCCCGCCAGTGTCCAGGCAACATCTAAATCTTTTCTTTCCCCGGCATGGTTTTTAATGAAACGTCCCGTGCCATAACGCACACGTTTCAGACATAGGTGGAGAAACACGTTTCGCATATGGCAAGGCGTTTCAGCTTAAAATAATCCCTGTGTTACTCGTGTTAATTCAGTTCTTACTAGTAACAATTCAATTAGAGAGCTCTACAATTAAATTCTTACTAGTAACAATGCCAGTTAGAGAGCTCTCTAATTCAGTTCCTACTAGTAACAATTATGATTATAGAGCTCTCTAATTCAATTATTACTAGTAAGAATTCCAATTGCAGAGCTCTCTAATTCAGTTCTTACTAGTACGAATGCAATTGCAGAGCTCTCTTATTGTATTTATAACTAATTAAAATAGATGTAGAGAGCTCTCTAACTGGCATTGTTACTAGTAAAAAATCATTTGTAGAGCTCTCTAATTTAAATTGTTACTAATAATAATTGAATACGACGGAGTAACGATTGGAATATTTTAAGTTAAAACGGCTTGCCATAGTCGCGGTTTAATGAGAAAAGATATCGCTGAGGATACTTGCAAATAACAGGTAAAATTTCAAGCGGAAAGAAAACGTTTCTTTTCTTAAAATTATTTTTCTGTTGATGTATGACTTTAGATATAAGGGTGAATGTCACAAAACCTGTCCAATCTCATCATAAAACGTACATTTTTAGGGAGATTATTATTTTCATTTATTATTTTTATAGTAACTAATGAAGTAATGCGTTACTTTTTAATTTAGAAGGAAATATCCGAGTTACTTTTCAAATAAGTAACGCCAGTTTCTTTGTTTTCCCACCAGCTCTCCTGCTCCTACAGTACACTATTAAAAATAAAGGTGCTTTAAAGGTTCTTCAAGCGATGCCATAGAGAACCATTTTTGGTTCCACAAAGAACCATTCAGTCAAAGGTTCTTTAAAGAACCATCTCTTTCTTACCTTTTTATAATCTGAAGATCCTTCTTTCGCCACAAAGAAGCTTTTGTGAAACAGAAAGGTTCTTCAGATGTTAAAGGTTCTTTATGGAACCATTTAGACTAAAAGGTTCTTCTATGGCATCTTGAAGCACCTTTATTTTTAAGAGTGTATGTTGAGGAAAAACGATTAGGATTCATCAAATGATAAAAACGGAAATGCAAACTCAGAATATGACGCAAACCTGCAATAATGTAACATGTTAATAATTGAATTTATATTTCCTTCAGCCCGAGGCTTATTCATGTCACTTTTGGTGTGAAAGGGCTTTCACAGATGCCAAAAATATAACATTTTCATATTATTAAAAACATACAAGCAAGCCCAGCCCAGATGAGAAAAAGTAACACAAGACATTACTTTCCATAAAAAGTAACTATGTAATGCGATTAGTTACTTTTTTAGGAAGTAACTCATTATTGTAATGCATTACTTTTAAAAGTAACTTCCCACCACACACACGAAACCTGTTACTTAATACAGCGGTCCCCCCCCCCCCCCCCCCCCCCCCCCATGAAACAATTATCAGTGTAAATCACATGAAAAAAATACAGGTCCATGTCTAAGAAATTCACACTGATTCATACTGTATTGATGTTTTAAAGAATCCAGAAACCAAAACGCTGATCTGAGGAACTAGTGAAACATCTACTTATGAATCCTTAAAGAACCATATAAAGAAAATGATTCTTGTCAGGGTTCTTTTCTGGAAGGCCCCCTTATTTTAATGGCTGTTTCTGGCTTCTATGAAAGAAGTTTACATTTGATGAGAGAAATCTGTGCCAGTGTAATCGAGAGGTGTATGATGATCTCCAATGGCCAGGTGAATGAATTGAATGCTACCATTGTTTTTGGTGTTTTATGCATGTGATAATGACAGCTGGCACGTCTGATCCTCACAGTCAGCTCTCAAAGTGGGTTTAGAGGAGCTCAGAAATCTGATTAGCCTCTGAATGGAGACGCGATGACCTGATCGATGCGTGTGTAGATCAGACCTGCAGTACCTGATCGCTCATTATACAGCTCATGGCTCATACAGCTATACTAAAGTGTCGAGATGTTTCTCCTAAAATCCTGAAGAGAAATAAAACTTCTCACAAATGAGTCAATAGTCAAGTCATACAGTAGGAGAATAGAGCTATAAAAGATTTTGATGAGTTCAGATTGATGTATTTTGATTGCAGACTAATTTGAGCACAGTTTAAGACATTTCTGCAATCTCTTTGGAGACGCTTGTTTTTTTCTGGGTCTTGATTTGCTCTCTATTTAATCTTATTGTCTTTAGTCTTAACAACCTGGAGCTTAACACGCTAAAAACTGTGGAGATGACCGTGGACTTCAGGAGAACCACCATCGCCCTCCCACCACTCCCATCATGACAGCACTGCGGACTGCCGGGAGTCATTCAGGTTCCTGGACACAACAATCTCTAGGACTGGAAGTGGGACACTCAATAGACTCCATTGCAAAAAAGCCGCGAAACTTTACTTACCCTTGGGAGCAGATCCGGCAGTTGTATCCTATGCGTCTCTGAGAGACTATAGTATGATTGCCGTGAACAACTGGATCAGTACTGAACCTCTGACCACCATAGCCCCCGAGCTCTGGGTACTCCCGAATATCACTTCCTTTGAGATAGTTATTTACCCGTTTCTTTGATGCAGTTCCGCTCATGTATGCTCCATTGGGTTTTCACATAATTACTGTCTGGTTTGGTTTTCAGAACCCCTCCCAAACCTAAGACATCAGGAGACTACAACTGACAGTCATGACTGCTGAGAGGATTATTGGTGCCCTTCTGCCCAGCCTCCAAGATCTTTACATCTCCAGAGTGAGGAAAAGGGCTAAAAAAATCACCTTGGACCCCTCACACCCAGCCCACTCTCTCTTCGAACTGTTGCCTTCTGGTCAGCGCTACAAAGCACCGACCACCAGAACAGCCAGGCACAAGAACAGTTTTTTCCCACAAGCTATATTCAGTCTGAACAATTAATCTTTCATAATTATACATCGTCCATCACAACTAACATAGTATATTTATATTAAACTGCACACTTTGTAAATAACATATCTACACACTAATAAACATATATGTGCATTTATCTAAACAATTACATTTTTTCCTATACTTCTATTTCTGTATATAGTACATTATTCAATTTTTCTTTTTTTATTATATTAGTGTTATATTACATCCATACTGTGTTATTCCTATGTATGTCTGCACTATGTTTGTACTTTCTTCTACACTGGAAGCTCCTGTCGTCAAGTCAAATTCCTTGTGTGTGTAAACATACTTGGTAATAAAGCTCTTCTGATTCTGATTCTGATTCTGATTATTGTTGTGATATTATTGCGATAGTGTTACGGGGCAGACAAGACGTGAGATGTACGGAGCCATTAGCAAACTTTATTTCAAAGGCGTGGTCAGAAACAGGCATGGGTCAGACAATGGCAAACTGGTATGGAGAAGACAAGGCAAGGGCAATCCGGTAAACAAGCAAGGGTCACTCGACGGCGAACGTAATCCAACAGGGCGAGACTAGAGGGATAAATCCAGGTACACAGGCAAAGATCAGAACACGAGAAAACAGACAAAGCAAGACTCAGCTAAGTGGGTGTTATGTAGTGTGTGTGATTGGTCTCAGGTGAGCGTATGATTAGTGAAATGGTGCATGGGAAATGTAGTCCGTGGTGACGTGCAACAGTCAGTGTAGTGAGAGAGTCAATATGATGGACAAGTGACAGATAGATTAAAGAGATCTCATGGTTCAGATATTTGAATGGTTTTCACAGTATAACCTTAACACTCTCACTGAGAATTGCTAGTAAATTTCACAAACAATTATGAAGAAATGGCAAGTAACACACTGAATGAAATTTTGAAGTATTAAAGTATATAAGTTATACAACATTCCAATAATCTTTGAATAAACTTAAAAAATTGTTTTTACAATGTGGATTTTGATGCATTTAATGGAAAATGGTGTTTAGTGTCAGAAATTAGGAAATTGATGTGCAAATAAATAAATGTGGAAATAAAAATAGAAATAAATAAATGTATACATAAATGAAAAATAAGTAAATATAAATATCAATGTTAAACAAGTCAAATAAGTAGAAATACTGTTTTTGCATTTCTTTGTAGGTTTATTTAGACATTCATTTATTTATTTATTTTTGGTTTTGATATTTGTATATGTTTTATGTGAAAATAAATGTATGTGAAAATAATGAAATGTGGAAATAATGAAATACAAATTTAATACAAATAATATACATAAATAAGGTAATATTAGAAAAGTAGAAATAGTCTTTATTTTTGTATTTTCACCTTTCTTTATAGAATTATTTATGCATTTATTTATTTTGTTTTTATTTATATCTATTTATTAATTAATTATTTAGGCAGCTTTGGCGTTCCATAGTTTAGTTGATTTATAAATCGATTTGGTGGTTTTCTAGCTGTGTAGATGTTAGATCTGACCTCTCTGCATGAGAAACATGCTTTATGCGAGACCAGAAGAGGCCCAGAACACAAACATGGAAAGAGCTGCTAAATCTTGAACACCCGACACTGTTCTCAAATGCCAAACGAACCTCCCATAAGCCCAAAGGCGACTCTGCGAAAATAAACATTGTGCTTTCCTCAAAAACTCCCTGTGTATCAGATATCACAATATGAAAGGCTGAGACTTTCTCAGCTCTATATGTCATGTTTTTTCTTTCTCTTTTTGGGACGGGATTAGCGGTAACCATAGAAGGGGGAGAGGCACATGGGCGACTAACCGGCTTTTACAACTCTAATGGACGTGCAACAGCTTTGAAAGTGCAGCGCGCAGTAAACTTAACAGCCGAGTGAGGAAATGTAAAAGATTTTATTGCCATTAACAGGGTTGCAGCATCAATGGGGGTCAGAACCAGACCAGAGCACTTTCAATGGCCTTTGAAATGTAGGAATTTGAGTTCAGACTCGAAGTGAACATGAATTTGGAAACGTCTATCTGAATTTTGTTTTGTCAGCCGAACCATTTCGACAAAAAATATTTACCTGATGTTCCTCTGACAATTATTATTATTTTTTTTTGAACAATTTAACAACACATTTGCGTGTTCACAGTTCTCTGATGTCATGTTAATGGTCACATGACACTCAGGTAAAAAACAAAAGAAAACATAATTAAAAAAAAACCTGTATAAATTATTTATTATTAATTTTACATTGTTATATGCAGTTTTATTATTTTTAACTATTAGCTTTTCATAAATTTTTTAACGCAACATCTCAAAAGTAGGGTTGCTACGTTGTGGAAAATTCCCAGAAAATGTCGGTACGATTCTTAATATTTCCAAATATTTCCGAAAGTTTCCATAAAATCATGGAAAGCGTCCAGAACTTTTCACCCCTTTGCAACCCTACAAATCAAAATTTTAAAGGCAAAAAACTGATTTGAAATTGGGAATGCACTTCATATAATTAAATTAATCCAGTATGTTCTTTAAATTTAAAGGATCAAGATACAATCACGTAGCATTAATATACTATATACACATGTATTAATTTAATATGATTACACATTATACATGTTTATATATTTTATATTAAGCTTGTGTATTTTTATACTTAGATAAAATATTATAAATATTTTATTTTCTCTTTTGATTATTTTTATTTAACAGGGCTACGTAATTTTTTCACACCTTCTAAATACAATAAAAATGATTTTCAAAGTTGTAAATAAAACAGTGAGGAAAGATTATGGGAGAGTAAGAAAATTCTACTTTAAAAATTTTCAATTAATTCAATGTTACTTGCTGTATTATTAGTAAAATGTATTAGCAATTTGATTAAAAATAGTTTCATAGTAAAACGCTTTTTTCAGTCGTGTAAAAAACAAAACCGCATATTTGTGTCTGTTTTTCGCGTAAAGTTTCATATAGTTTCAGAAGACTTGGAACATGGCACACTTGTTATATCAAATACTTTTATTTTTTATTTTCTCATTTTTGGATCTTGACAAATTTGGTCTTTTTATTAAAAAAAAATGCTTGTGCAAATATATAAAAAAAAACACACTTTGAAAAAATGATTTAAATGAAACATTAAATAAAATGTAAAAGATTATTTGAGTACTTTATGCAAGAAAACAACACGTCTGTCCTATTTCAAAATTTCACATTTAATTCAATGGTTTACATGCTGTTTCTTTATCATTATTAGTGAAATTTACTAGCAATTTGAGAAAAAAACTGTTTCAAAGTAAATCCTACGCCAAAAGTTTTCATGCAGTGCATGTAAAACCATTATGGCATGAGTAAAAAAAGTCCCATTTTTGGATGAACTACTCTTTTGAGTCCCCAAGACCTGGGCTGAATAGAATCATTTCCCAGCTGCCCAGTGTTTCGACCGGGCCAAAGCGGGTCGTAATACCCCGCCAATCTGCTAAATTGATGTCCTCTCAGGAGGAAAAAAATCTTGTCCTGGAGCGAACTACAAGGCAAAGGCAGGTATCTGGTGTCCTGACCTAAGCACTGGAAACCCAGCTCCCCGCTGCCCACAACCACAGGGTCGGCCATTGTTTACCGCCCCTCCTCTCTCAATACAGCCACAGATACAGTTAAAAGCACCAGCCAGTTAGCGTGATTAAATTTCTCTGTATCAATCATTCCAACACAAAGTCTTCGATTGTGTGCCTCCGAGTTGCACACAATGGACAATGCTCCTCACAGTTGAACTGTTCGCGGTAGAAAAGGTGTCTAGTGCGCTGTTTTTGTTACTTGCTCTCTAGCCTGTGAAAGCAATCTCACATCAAAGAAAAGCCATGCAGGTAACACAACGCCACATCAGGGATAGCATGATGGCGCGCCGTACATGTGTGTGTGTGTGTGTACGTTCATGTGTCCTTCGCATGATGCGACGACCCCGTACGACTCCCGACATCAAAACGAGCCGCCCAAAGCCACAACAAGCCATTGTGCCGGCGAGATCTCACGAATCTACACACTTCTGAGGGGAAATAAGGCAGATAAAATGACATTCTAGCTCTCTACACGCCGGGGACAATCGACGTTTACAGATCACAAAGATACGAGAGGGGGACATTTTCTTTTCTCCGCCGAACACAAAAGGCTCCAGTGGTTATTTCAGACCGCTCGCTTACACAGCTAATCTTGATGTGTGAAAGAAAGGGTCCGGTGCCCGCGCCTGTAACAGTGAGAAACACACAGATGTGCTCGAAGCAGCTGAAATGATTTGCTTTACTGCAAAACTTGACCGGACTGAGAAATGATTCACTTAAAAGATTGAATTGTCCTCCTCCCACAAAGAAAAGAGACGCCAACTCTGATCCAAAACCTAGTGAGCTCTAAAAAGAAGCTTAAAGACCAAAACTTAAATCAAGTTGCACGGTTAAAATTCACATTTATTGAAGTCTTTTAAGTTGCAAAAAGTATTTTTAAGACTTCTGTTGACATATGTGAGCCTGGATCACAAAAGCAGTCATACAGTAGCCAGGTTTTTTCAGTGGGTACGGAAAGTATTCAGACCCGTATTTAATTTTTTCCTCTTTGCTATTGCAGCCATTTGCTAAAATAACTTTCTATAGTTTCAGTTTTGTCCCCTCTTTAATGTACACAGAGCACCCATGACAGAAAAAAACAGAATTGTTGACATTTTTGCAGATTTAAAAAAAGAAATACTGAAATATCACATGGTCCTAAGTTTTCAGACCCTTTTCTGTGACGCTCATATATTTAACTCAGGTACTGTCCATTTCTTCTGATATCCTTGAGATGGTTCTACACCTTCATATGAGTCCAACTGTGTTTGATTATACTGATTGGACTTAGGAAAGCCACACACCTGTCTATATACGACCTTACAGCTCACAGTGCATGTCAGAGCAAATGAGAATCATGAGGCTAAAGGAACTGCCTGAAGAGCTCAGAGACAGAATTGTGGCAAGGCACAGATCTGGCCAAGGTACAAAAAAATTTCTGCTGCACTTAAAATTCCTAAGAGCACAGTGGCCTCCATAAAAACGTTTGGGACGACCAGAACCCTTCCTAGAGCTGGACGTCCGGCCAAACTGAGCTATCGGGGGAGAAGAGCCTTGGGGAGAGAGGTAAAGAAGAACCCAAAGATAACTGTGGCTGAGCTCCAGAGATGCAGTCGGGCGATGGGAGAAAGTTGTAGAAAGTCAAAAATCACTGCAGCCCTCCACCAGTCGGGACTTTATGGCAGAGTGGCCCGACGGAAGCATCTCCTCAGTGCAAGGCTAAAAAAACACCTGAAGGACTCCAGGATGGTGACAAATAAGATTCTCTGGTCTGATGAGACAAGATAGAACTTTTTGGCCTTAATTCTAAGCGTATGTGTGGAGAAAACCAGGCAATGCTCATCACCTGTCCCGTCAGTCCCAACAGTGAAGCATGGTGGGGGCAGCATCATGCTGGGGGGGTGTTTTTCAGCTGAAGGGACAGGACGACTGGTTGCAATCAAAGGAAAGATGAATGCGGCCAAGTACAGAAATCCTGGACGAAAACCTTCTCCAGAGTGATCAGAACCTCAGACTGGGCCGAAGGTTTACCTTCCAACAAGACAATGACCCTAAGCACACAGCTAAATAACGAAGGAGTGGCTTCACATCAACTCTGTGACTGTTCTTGAATGGCGCTGCCAGAGCCCTGACTTAAACCCAATTTGAGCATCTCTGGAGAGACCTAAAAGTGTCTGTCCACCAAAGTTTACCATCCAACCTGATAGAACTGGAGATGATCTGCAAGGATGAATGGCAGAGGATCCCCAAATCCAGGTGTGAAAAACGTGTTGCATCTTTCCTAAAAAGACTCATGGCTGTATTAGATCTAAAGGGTGCTTCTACTATATACTGAGAAAAGGGTCTGAATACTTAGGACCATTTTATATTTCAGTTTTTCTTTTTTAATTAAATCTGCAAAAATGTCAACAATTATGTGTTTTTCTGACAATATGGGGTGCTGTGTACATTGAGGAAAAAAAATTAAACCTTAAAGATTTGAAGAATGGCTGCAATATAATCTAGAGTGAAAAATTTAAGGGGGTCTGAATACTTCCGTACCTGTCTATTTTGTAGCAATAGCCAACAATACACTTTATGGGTCAAAATTATCAATTTTTCTATTAAGGATATTAAGTAAACATCATGTTCCATGAAGATATTTAGTACATTTTCTACCATTAAAACACATAAAAACTTCATTTTTGATTAGCAATATGCATGCTTAAGAACTTCATTTGGACAACTTTAAAGGTGATTGTCAATATTTAGATTTTTTTTTGCACCTCAGATTCCAGATTTCAAATAGTTATTTCAGTTTATAATCACTGTCCTTTTACATTTTAAAAAAATTCCACTACATAACTTATGGTAAAGCTTATTGGTATGTGTGCTACCCATACCTGTAATAATTAAATCACTTTGCCTTATGCATGATTTGGGGCCCAGGATCATCTTGAAACGAAGTTTAATTCCTTTTTTACGTTAATATGTGTGTCCATTTGTAACACCTATTTTAATTTGGCAAGAATGGCTTTGTTTTCAATTATGTTCGTAGTATAAGCAAATTGTCTTTTAGAACTCAAATATTGACCAGTGGATTTCTAGTTCCAGATGCGTGCATAAGACGGAGGAGAGTAACTATGTAAATTATGTATTTTCTGTCGTTTGTGTTAAGTAAAGGGCACATAAGTCGTGCGTTAACTCCTATTTTTTGCTCATGTCTAGCATTTAAGTTGCGGCGGTGGTTTTTGTGGTTACCATTGTACTGAAAAGTATAGTGCTCGTGGTTAGGTTAAGTATATAAGTAAAATTTACCATGTAACATTCTAGTTGTTGATTATCTTCAGTAGATCAGATTAATTGTTTTCAGTGCTACCACTCAATAGTTGAAATAACTTTTCTTTTTACTCAGAAATTTCTGTTTGTGCTACAAGTTCATCTATATCATTGTAGTTTGTTGATGCACTCAATTCCCTCCCATAAGCTTTTCTCCTGTATATATCTTACCCAACTTCTTCTATGGCAACTGTTGTGTTTAAATTTTATTTATCTATATTTCATTATTCGAGGACAACTCCCCTGTCATTCTTTTTCGGAAGGGCAGTCAATAGGAGCATTTAGGCATATCCCGTTTCACTTGGCAAAGTGCTGGTGGCGGACATTTCTGCAAAAAATATTACAGTGGCTTCAAATGACAATATTACAGCTTTTCGGATATTAAATGTCCAGTGAGTGGCACTAACCAAGGGTAATTGATTTCGCCCCCACTCCTACCTAATACCCGCACTGTTTTACCCAAGGCGCCATAATGTACACCCCTAAAAGCAAAAATGAGATAAAAAAAAATAAAAGTATTTCACGGGACTCATACCCAAGCGTTCATCACAAGTGCACCACTGTACCAGGTGCGCTAACGAGCAAGTTTACCACATCAGAAAAAACACATATATGGAGCTGGTTATGTGATGCAAACATCAAAATGTATGCATTCTCCTATTATTACACAATCCTGCCATCGGTAGGAACGGCACGGTAAAAAACGGACCTCTGTGAATTTTTCTTCCTTTCTCCCTTCACCTTCCATTAACGGTAAAAGACTGTAAAAATGCTACAGTAAAAACCTGTTAAATGGTTAACGGGAAATTCCCCTACTATATACGGTGAAAAACTGTATTGGAAATTACATGTATTGGACATAAATTTTACGGTAGTATACTGTTTTTGGAAGGGAAAAGACCGTATAATTACAGTGAATAACCGTAAATTGACATTCTCAGAATTCCCTGCATGACAATTTCAAATTTGATGTTTTTTATTGAAATAACTGTTTCTTCTCAGTTTTTTCTTATCAGTTTTGTATATTAGGGTTGTGTGTTACACCTAATGTTGTTAAATGAATGTTTATTGCATTATTTCAGTTTCATGTGTGTTACCGTGATGCTGTTTAGTGTTTGTGTGAATGACACACTGTGCACCTTTTATATATGTAATTATTTAAAAGCTGCTTGTGATGGGCTTTGGTTCATCATGTGACTTTCTCATCACCACCTACTTTTGGTGGTTATCAGTGTATTACAAAGGTTCAAAACAGAATTCAGTACTTCAATAGGTTGGTATATTAACATTACATCAATTTACAGACCATTACGGTATTTAACTGTAATTTTAAGTTAAAGCCGTAAAACCTAAAACGTTGCTACCGTATTTTTTATGGTAAAATTCTGGCAACCACAGCTGCCGTTTTTTTTACAGTGTGTTCTGAAGCCATAACATAGCATTGTGGAAGGAATCGCACGAAAAAAGTCTATTGATTGATAATCAGCTCATAAACATGTCTGTTTTGAATCTGAACTTTGAAGAAAATCACGGATAAGTCTTTTCCTTCTGTTTCTATATGTGATGGTGAAGGAAAAAGGAACAAAAGACATCAAACTTGCAAGCAATTTTTATGAGTTTAAGTGTGGGATTAGGCTCAGGGTCATTGCTGTGGTTGAACTGTCAGAGATCTCAATATAAACTCGTCATGAGCTGCTATCCATGTTCATTTTATAGATCTATACTCTTACTGTATGTAGCCTACATCTGTTTCTTTGTAGGAACAACTTCTAAGACATAACAATAATTCTCTTTAAGGAAGAAACAGTATTTCATTCCTCAAAACTAGCACATTACAGGGTAAATTTGTCAAGACGTTCATGATTTATTAATTAAAACGCTGTAGGGAAACATGCATGTCATGAATTATTACAGAGAAATTTGAGTGAGGTTGGCAAAAAAAAAAAAAAAGCGATACTGAAAGAGTAAATGGAAAGAAATGATACCATACATAATATAAACAGACATCTTAAATGTATATCTACACATATAACTTGCTCACAAGAGATTATTCTAAGACTCTTTGCATTCAATAATGCATAAAACAAGCTTTTAATTGATAACCCTGACCACATGTTTAACACTGAAACAGCCTGCAGAAGGAATGCAGGGTGTAATTCACTGAGGCAGATTGGCTTACATTGTGAAGATATATGAAAGGGTGTGGTGTGGATTCTAAATTACAGGTGTGTGACCCCGTGCCGCTCGTCTCGCATGATTTATTGGCTTTGTCGGTCACTAGAAAGAGTTCAAATATGGGAGGTCTGAACTTCCTGTTATCTTTGCCCTCAGCTGACCTCTGGTGAAGAGAGCTCGTCTGCAGTGTTTCAAAAGCTAATGCATAACTCAAAGAGGGGTCAGCACTCGCGCTGCACAAAGAGCCTCGCGGACCTGTCCGAAAACGAATTAAAAGAGCTGCCTAAATAAGATATGTGCAGGATTTTTAGTGCGACGTTTAAAGATGTCACAGACGGCTCAGACCGAATTGCTGCTAATACTAATATCTTGCGCTCTTGATGGCATCATGAATACCCAAGAATCAATAAATGATTAGAAAGATTTTAATGGCTTAAACTTAGCAATTAATCTGATAAGAAGGGTTTATTTCCCCTGGTTTAGCTGTCTAAATTAATCTTCCTTGTGTTTTTGCACGCGTCTGTTATGCCAATTCAGGTTTGTGTGTGTGTGTGTGTGGGTGTGTGTGTGTGGGCATTGTTGGCATTAGTTTAGTTTCATTACACAGAAAGAAACGTCATTAATGCATGAGATATTTTGTGCTAAGGTGATGAATTGTAGATAAAAGGTGCAAATGATATCAAAGCAGTTTGAAATGTCATATTTAATTGGATGCAAAAATTACATGCATAATTAATTTACTGTAAGTAGCTATTCAGGTGCACTCAACCAGATTATTTTGTGTTTATTATATACTATCTGTTCCATTATCATTGAGATGCTATATGCTATGTAACTATGCTATAGTTTTTATTAGTATTCTGATTTTTTAAAATTTTATTAAATTAAATTTAATTTTTTTAGTCTATTTTCATGGTTTTTTGAAACATCTGTATGTAGATTTATTATTTCTTAAAGTCAGTTTTAGTTTTGAGTTCGTTTTATTTGATCATATGTTTGTTTTGTAATAAAATTAATATTTTATAAACAATATACAGATGCCAAATTGTCAGTATTGTCTCATTTAATTTCAGTAGTTTGTTTTTTAATGTCTATAGTTTCTCCCCCAATTTCAGTTTTAGTTATTTTAGTGCATCAAGTACTCAGTGGTTTTCTATAAATTTTTAATAAAGTATAATAATTCATTCAAAATATATAACATTATATTTTTATGTCATGTATTTTATTTCAAGTAAACTTTTTTTTATATTTTTAGTCAACTATAATAACCCAAGTGCACATAAACTCATGAACGGATCTTGAAAGGTAATGCTGAAGAAGCTACTCATCCCATGTTCAAATGGTCAGCGGGAGGCATGTTTTCTCACATACATTACCGTAATTCTGCTGCAAAGTAAGCAGCGTGTACTGTAAACAAATATCGGTTATGTAAACTGACACTGGTGGGCACGAGAGAGGAAGGGAGGGTCACAGGGTTAAGAACCTGCTCGTGTCCCCCCTCATCATGCAGCTAAAACAAAAGCGTTTCAAACCTGCGGCCCATTTCTGAATGATTTGACAGGTCAACAAGCAGGGGGCACTCTGTTCATCTCAAGATGTGTTTGCCTCACTTTACCTTGGGTGGATCCGAACCTATGACAGGCTAACCAACTATAATGCATTAAACTCAACCATTACTACAGGAACAGTTCTACAAATGTATCCCTATCAAGTGGACAAAAAAACAGATCTGAATCCATTTTCAAATCCAGGCACAACGCCTTTTTACTTTTTAAGTCATGGGTTTGATTCCCAGGGGAATCATCAAATGTTTACCTTGAATGCAATGCAAGTCACTTTGGATGAAAGTTTTTTAAATGCATAAATGTAAATGTAATTGGGGAAACAGCAGAGCAAGGCGCTAGCAATGCAAAGGTTCATGGGTTTGATTCCCAGGGAATGCAGGAACCGATAAACTGCATACCTAATGCAATGGAAGTCGCTTTAGATGCAAGTGTGAACACCCTTTTAGGTGTGAACAAGCTCTTTTAAATGACTGCATAGCAAAACATGCCAAAAATTGCAACAAAAAAAACTGACCACTTAGACTGGATGAAACCAACAAACAACATGGCCAACCACATTTTGCTTATTTTAATGTGACATTAAGTCAAGTTTAATTGAAATCAAATGTAAAAAGTACCTCAATTTGTGTTGGAGCATTAATGTTTTTTATTGGATTTGTCTGATCAATTATATATTCATATACTGCATGGCTTCAATACATTACATAAGATTTCATTTTATTTTTAAATGCATACAGACCGGGATCACACCAACAATTTTTATCTCTACCCCCTCCCTCTAAAAAGAGGCCGCTGCCATTCCCGTCCCACCTGCAGAGAGCAATATCCTAAATCCATATTAGTGTGCTTCCCAAAGGCTTTGGCCAACAGATGGTTCCTCAAATCCCCTGCTTTCCTCAGAGATGGGACATGTGTGCATAAAAACACTCAGGTTTCTTCTGCAGGATGGATTGATGTTTTTACTCCAAAACTACCCAGGGGAACTTTTTATTGCTCTTTTAGGGCTTAATGGAGCTATCAGTTATACTGTCAAATTTGAGATGTTTCTCCTAAAATTTGAGGTAAAAACAGTCAATAGTTGGCATACACCAAGAGTTTAAAGAGAGTTTAATTCACCCAAAGCTGTTGAACGGTAGAATCAGTAGAACTGTAAAGAAGATTTTTAGCTGAAACCGTGGTCCTTGGTGATTCATAAAATGCAAGTCAGTGGCTGCCATCACTTTAAGAGTCAAACAAAGCATATACAGGCAACAACAAAAACTAATACCTGTGGCTCCTGATGATATATTGAGTTCTTATGAAGTGAAACGATTGGTCTGTGCAAGAAACGGAACATTATTTGCTACATTATTACCTGTAGGCTAATCCAGAGCCTTAGGCAAACAGTCTGGAGGGATGTCCGATTCACGAACGAATCATTCTTTTGAACCGGATCTTTTTGATGAATTCCAAACTGAAATGAGCCAAAATAGCGGTGTATATGATCTTATGATGAATGAACTGATTCAGCTTGAATGAAGGGGCCAAAAGAGTTTTGATTATCATGCTTATGTAAAAAAACATCCACATTTCACATCATTATTGCGTGCTTTAATAATATAATTATGTATACATTACATCATTGTGTGATTATGCAAACAAACTATTGAATTGAACCGTTTCATTGAAATTAATGAGTGAAATCTGAAAGAATCAGTTCACCAAAAGAATTGTATTTCCCTGTTTGTCTGAGGCTCTGGATTACAGGTAATGTTGTAAATAATGTTCAGTTTCTTGCACAGACTGATCGTTTCTCTTCATAAGACCTCAATATGATGTTTCAGTGTTCAGTGTTTATGATCAATATCAATGTTTTGCCTGTATGTGCTTTTTTGCATCTGAAGAATCACCAAAGACCATGGCTTCAGCTAAAAATCTTCTTTACTGTTCTGCTGAAGAAAAAAAAAAAGTCACCTACATCTCGGATGGCCTGAGGGTGAGTAAATTAACAGCAAATTTTCACTTTTGCATGAACTATCCCTTTGAAACTATAAATTAATATATAGACAGTGTTCGGATCTCTTAAACTATAGAGAAGATTAGTTTAGAAGACTTGATGTAGCTGTCAGTTATAGTGTAAAATTTGAGATGTTTCTCTTAAAATTTGTGAGAAGAGATAAAAACAGTCAATAATTGCCATACAGTAAGAGTTTAAGGCTATAAAATAAATGTGGAGAGCAGCTCAGTTCATTTGATAAGAAATACGTATCTAGGTTCATATTGAGTTTTCACTTGCAGATATTTTGGCAAATCTGAGCAGTTTGAGATGTTGAGATCTGTTAATTCAGTCTGTTAATTGCCATTTTTTTGTAATTGTTTGTGAAATTTACCAGTAGTTTCTCAGTGCAAATTGTTTGTACACCAACCTTTTTCAGTGTAGAAGGAAAAACTGGGATCTCATTTGCTAATTTGCAGATTTCAGTTCATGGTTGTGAATTTGATGTTAATTGCAGTAAAAACCAATTGAGTCACACGGACCATTTTCTTGCTTGCAGGTACTTTGTGGAGTTCTTGTGTCTCTTGGGAAAGGTGAGAACACACGTGATGGTTGGTTGTTTTTGTGTGTCTTTTTTTGGCCCTCCCCCCCCCCCCCCTGGTGGTCTCTTGCACTTGCACTTGAGTTTGTGTCTGGAGTTCCTCACGTCTCTCCTTTGTCTCCCGCCGAACACACTTGAAGCGTTCGGTCTCACGTACCTGTGCCATCAATCTACGGCTTCGACTTGTTGTTTGCAGATATCTGAAACCATCGTGTCCCTCACACAAACTGGCAGCGGTCATTTCACAGGTCATCCGTCACAGCGGAGCCTGTTTTACTCATTAGACTGAGATGGGGACGGTGAGTATAAAGAGGGGGGGGGGGGGGGTGGGGGGGGGGGGGGGGAAAAAAACCCAAATTAACTTTCTACAAAAAGGGGGGGGGGGGGGGGGGCCGGTGGGGGGGGGGGGTGGGGGCGGGTGGGGCGCGGGGGGGGGGGGGGGGGGGGGGGGGAGGAAAAAAAAAGGGGGGGGGGGGGGGGGGGGGGGGGGGGGCGGCTTTTCCACCGACAACGAGTGCTCGCTGAAGATTTGCAGAGCCTCGGTTTGATGGAAAAATGCGGTCATTTCGGTCTCTTGCAATATACTAGATGGATGACTGCGACAGACTTGGGCGTTGCTTTTGGGAGTCCTCGGTGCCATTCTCCTTGACATCTGAAAAGGTAGCATGAAACTTGAAATGACCGGCCTATTGTTTCATTAGTCAGGGCCAAAATATTGAGTGGACGATTCCAACCTCAGGGAATGTTCTCTTTGTCTCCCATTCTGATAATCCAGATCTTGGCTCGGAAGACATTGTCTGGGTTGCTGAAATCACATGGGCTACATGCATATTGCCCCACAGCCTACCTCTGCAATTCCATCAACCATGAAATGTCCTGCACTTTGTTTTTATGGTTGATTGGGCACATTTTTTGCCCGGTGTAGGTTGCATTTGATGAAGAGTCACCTGGGGCCCAAAAACAGCCTCTGAAATCATGCCAGTGAAGAAGAAATCACATTTGTTTAGAGTTGAGTTGTAGGATAATAAATCTGCAGTGTACACTTAACCCTCTAGTGCTGCTCGAGTGGTAGTCAAAAAGCCAAATGCATTAATATCTTGTCTTTTAAGGGACTTTAGGTTTAATTATACTTTATGGAACTCATCTGCCTCCTTCTACTACCGAACCTGCAATTTCCTTAAACTGCGTAAATCGTCATGTTTTTAGCCAGGGCTTCCGGTAGTTCTTTTAAAGAAGACACTTGGCAGATTATTTCTGAAATGGAAAAAAGGTTAAAAAGTTATGAAAAAGTGAAACAAAAAAGTTTATTACAATGAAAAATGTAAATTTGAGATGAAATATAAAATGGTCGCCAAAACATAAATCTAAACAAGTTTTCTGAATTTGAGGTTGATATCATGTAAGATTTTGTTTGGGCGCAGTACCATACATTTCCACTAGACGAAACTTGCTTCCCATTTGATTTCAACGTGGTCACTTTTGAGCACGAACCATTCAAGTTTTTCAGGAACATTTACTCTTTTCAAATGTCATTGTTATATTTTGCATTTACCTTTTTAGCGTTATTGTATTATTATTTTCTCAAGGTATTGATGTGTTGTCATTAGCACTTATGTGCCAACACCTTCGACCAGTTCGACCCATTTCAATCGAAGCATCAAAAATTCTAACAATAACTATAATCGTTAAATTTCTTTAACATCTAACACCTATACCGCCGGGCGGTGAAAAAGAAGGTTCTCCCAATAGGGAGGTTATGATAGAGAACTCCCTATTTTGGTTAATTTTGAAGAAACTTTCAGGACCCACAGATTTTTTTTCCTTTTTAACCCCATTTGGAACATGGATAGTTTCTCCATGTTACACACCCGCCGTTTCTCATTAAAAATCAATGCTCTTTTTATTGTACGAACCCTTCGTTTTCATTTGGAGTCTTGACTCGAGGACTGACAGGGCTTTTTTTTTCCCTGTCCCTGCTTGTAGTTAATCACCCACATCCCAGATGGCCCCCTGGGGTCCTTCATCCGGGTGTTTAATGGCAAACTGATGACGGGCTTTCGCAGCGATCTGCGTGCTAAGACAGTGCCTGACAGCAGACGTAGCAGGCCTTTCTTTGTCTTTTGCCATATGTTTGGTCTTTTTTCCCTTGCCCCCCCCGAGCCGCGTGGCATCCAGGCGTAATGGGACGTGATTGCCGTTCTTTCAACTTAGGGTGGTGGGTAAGGATATTGTTTTGTGTGCTCTCACGTCTCTACCAAAACCTAAAGCATTTATGCCCCATTGTCATACAGCGCGCTCTTAAGATGCCAAGTACAGTGCATATCTTTTTCTTCTCCCATTGTGTTGTTTCTAGGTCAGCACTGAACCTTGATCGAGATTCGCTGGAAACATAATCTATGACGTGTTGGGCATCTTGCTATTTGTATTTTTTTCTGTGCCAGTTTCTCACCCGTTCGGTGCCGGATTCGTTCTCCTGCTTGTCCTGTCATAATAATTGTACACTTTGCAGGTTTTTCTTGTCTATTACTTCCTTTTTTTATATTAGTCAAAGGAGTTTGGACGCTCTCTTAAACTTACTCAGGTTCTTGTGGGCATCGTCAATTTTTTTATGTATGGATGTTTGTGGCCTGGGCGCATTGGTTATGTGGGTCAGTTGTTTGCTTCCGGCCAAAGATTTTACACTTTTGCGCTTTTTCTTGATTGGTGGTGACGTCCACCCAAACCCCCCTAGTATATGTATCAAGATTTCTCCTGGAACATTGGTTCATTTTTATCAAACTTGCTATTTTTTCTGACCTCTATAGCGCATACCCACACGGACTTGGCCAAATTCACCATTTGCCCATTAATTTGCTTGATAGGCAGATTTTTCTGCCGGTGGGATTTCTGGGTTTTCTTGTGTGTACGCCTTGTTGTTTTGTAGTTGCCTTGTTTTTGCTTTTTTACCACGCGCCAGGGATTTCTTCATTCGTGGTGTCACCTCACATGATGTCTGCGTGTTGGTTTCTAGAAGTGATTTAGGCGGTATATCTATACAGTCACCTACAGCACCAGATCTACTTTTTTTCGCACTCGTGACACCTCGTTGCTTATTTATACTGATATTTTTGTCCAAACGACACTCTCCCCACGTACCAGATTGTTCTTGCTATAGAAGCACAAGTCAAAAAAGATTATTTTTATTCTTTTAACCAACTGCCAAACTACCTTCATAGAGGAGCATTTGTTTGCTTGGAAATGGCTTTTTCATAGTTCACGCAGGCGACTTGGTGGTAAATGAAATATGAGTTTGAGCTTTTGTACCTACATGTAAAAATCGACACAAACGAGTCAATAGTTGGCATACAGTAAGTTTATAGAGCTCTAATGTGAATAACAGCTCAGATCATTTGATGTTTGAGTTCATGTTGACTTTTGCAGGTAATTACAGAATTGTGAGAAATCATTGAGCTATGTTTCCATGTTTTTCTGTGCATTTTGAAGTATCGCATTAGAAACAAGTGATGGAAACACCTGATTTCAGAACAAAATTGCTTAATTTGCAAAAAAAAAAAAAGGTTTACGCTCGCTTGAGATGGTTTTTGAGTTGTGCGAAAAAGAGATGTTCTCATTTCATCTCATTGCTGTCTAAAAATGTAAATGTAAAATAAATCTCATTTGTGAATTGAACTTTAGAGGAAACATCTAAAAGAGATCCCATTTGTGATTTAATAACATGTAGAGGAAACGTCTGAGTACGAGGCAAAAGTATCTTCATTTGCTCTCAGATCATCTCTAAAAATGGAAATATTAAAGAGATCTCATTTGTGATTTCAACTCATGATTAAACCCATCAGAAAAGCGGGTAAATATGACTCAATTTTCTCTACATTTCATCTGGTTGCTATCTAAAAATTGAAATCTCATCTGTGATTTGAATTTTAGAGGATGCATTTTATCTCACTTTCATCTGAAAATTGAAATATTAAAGATATCTCAATTTGTGACTTGAGAAAACGCATCTTAAAAGCGGTTAAAATGTCCCAATTGCTCTCCATTTAATCTCATTACTATCTAAAAATTGACACATTTAAAAAAAAGAGCTCATTTGTGATTTAAATTTTCCATCTTAGTACTGGACACTGGATTCAGATGTGCCATAACTTCCGGATGTGGCCTGAAAAGGCATTTACAGGTTTTTTGGGATGGCACAGGTGTTCCCGATCGCTAATTCCTCACACCTGCGTGACGCCACCCCAAACGGCCTTTAAGAAAACCTGTCAACAGCATCAGCTTTTGAAGAAACCCACAACCCTGCAATTGTACCAAGAATCTGCATATTGGAATGCATGTATACCAAGAAATAAAATTTTCTTTACATCTTCACTGGCCGAGCGCGGCACAGATGGCATCACGGTAAACACCCTGCCTCTAGACGATGTGTCATAATATTCCTAAAGCCTCGCTGCGGCTCAGGCAACATGTTGCACGCTGCGGGGCGCCTATTTTTCCATCTCTGTCGGTGACGTGACCTTTGAGAGAGCCTCCGAAAACAACACGGCTATCCTGAAAAAGCACCGGCGCGTTCTGCATCGAGGTCACACCCCATAAATAAGTCATTTTACGATGATGGGGAGAGCTTTAAGGATGCATGAGCTGTAATCGGGTGGCACTCGGGTCTCAAGGATGGAGGTTTTTGGGGTTGTTGCTGCATGAGCGCGCCGGTGATTGAGCTCTGAGCCTGATAGGAACTCAGCGGGGGGGCCGCAGGGATGGCATGTGTTTGTTGTTGAGGAAGGAGTCCCAGGATTGACCTAAAAGAAAAGCACACACACACACACTCTAACTCACACACTCAGTCCGGCTGTTGTGCTCCGCTCGCTGGACACGCATTGCTCCCAATCTCCTTCTCTATTGGCGTGTTGTTCATGCGATGAATGCTGGTTTTCTGTGTTTTTGAGGTCGTTTGTGTCTTTGGAATGAGCTGGTTGGTTGTGCCGCTTTGGTTTGGAGGAGCCATTAATGTGAATGATGCTCATTATGTTGTTGATGAGTGAATGGATGTGTGTGTGTGTGGGAGCCATATGGTGTGTGTGTGTGTTGATAGGGGTTTTATCTGGTCAGTGTCCTCACATGGCTTTAGGTGCTGTTTCACAGGCTGCTGTTTTTTTGCTAATGCAATTAATGTCCAAAAGTGTTTTTGATTTTGGCAAAAATAAGAGAGCCTGTTCTGAATGTGAAAATAATTATGCACATGAATTTGGATGAAATTGGCCATGCTCCCTGGATGTTGAATTTGGAATGAAAAAGTGGAATTTACTGAATTGTAATTCAAAAATTGAGACAACAGGATGATTCTAATAGTCCAAAGAAATGACAAAATGGTCAAGAATGCGTCATGTCTTAAATGAAAGGTTTCTGTTTTGGTAACCGTTTCATGTTATTTGGCCTCAAGACATTAAATTAAAGCAAACTGGAAAATGAAGTGATCTTCCACCGTGGTCCATAACAAAAGCTACTTCATGGAAATACTGAAAAATTGTATTTCTGAAAAAATACTTTCAAAAATTACTACAGTAATGTCTTTCATTTTAATTCGTAAATTCTAATTTATTATTATTTTTTACCATTTTGGAATGGCAAAAATTGTATTGAATTTATTTATTTATTGCTATTTTAATTAATTATTTTTTTTATTTTACAATTTTGTAAAATAGAAATGGTATAGAATAGATTTGTATTTTATTTATTTTGTATTGTATTGTAGTAATTTTTATTTATGTATTAGACTTTTTTGTACCATTACAGAATATTTATTTTCTATATTTTATTATTTGTTTTATTTTCTTGTTATCATTTTATTAATTATTGAGTTATCATTATGTTACACTCTTTTATAGAATTAATTTATATCTATATGATTTTTTCTGGTATTTAGTCATTGTTTTATTTTTATTTGAGCTTTGATTATTATTTTAACATTTATAAGAATGATATGTTCATGATTTATTTTAGTGTTATTATATATTTGTTTGTTTTACTTCTTATTATCATTCATTATCTTGTTGTTATTACTTTATTACCATTTTATAGAAGAGGTTTATTTTAATTACGGTATGATTTTTGTTTTATTTTTACATATATTATTATATTTTTTATCTGTATTTTTATAGTTGTTTATTTTATCCATTTTTTTAATTATTATTATTTTTACCATTTTAAAATAACAGCAAGACACTTGAGGCCATGCCATGTTGCCTATTGTTCCTTGATGCTTAATTGATGATAAATACACATTTCATATTCATAATTCCATATTCACATTCATTAAAAAGAACATTAGCATACAGTGCATTTCTCAAATAAAGAAGCATGAATATGCAAAGAGTTTCCGTGAGCCCCCCGTAAATGGGAAAATCATTTCATCCGTAAATACATAAAGATTGAAGACAGATGCTGATACTCTTGATTCGGCTTTTGTTTTATCAGAACAATAAGCACGGTGAATAGAGCGGCTGCACATTTCGGCTTTAAGCGCATCTGTGCACCCGGGGTCTCGCCGGCCGTGCCAAGAGTCCTGCTTCCACTTTCACACTGTCACCGCCGGCCTCCGCTGGTTTTTCGCCTGATAAATCGGCAGATAACAGGCATAGCCGGTGGCCATTGTTTGGTGGAGGTAAAGTGTTTAAAATGTATTTACCCGGTGAGTGCGGCGAATTCATTTCGCATTATGCTTGTCGCTGATGTACAAGGGGCCCGCTCCAAAAAATGGATCGGGTGGCATGCCAAACTCTGTAATCGGGGTTTCTCGCAGGGCTCGCGGCCTATACAAAGAAGCACAGACAATCAGGTTTGTTAGCTATGCATGCCAATCTGTTACCCTGGTTAAGGGGCAAGAGTCGGGGGGGACCGTGCCACGCAGGGGCAACAAGCACACAAATACAATTACCGCTCACGGACCGACTGCTCACGCTCTCTCAGTTCAGCTCGCCCTCGGTGCATCAACTTTCTTATTTGAAATGACCGCTGTTGATCATTATGGTCAAGAATTGCATGAGATGGCAAGTGCTGAGACCTCCAACTGACCAGTGAGAGCATCAGAGAACTGCTTACTGTTACACTTAAAATAAAGGTGCTTTTTGGCATTGATGGAACCTTTAACATCCATAGAATTTTTCCATTCCACAAAAGGTTCTTTATAGTGGAAAAAAGGTTCTTTAGATTGTTCAAATGTTCTTCACACTTAAAAAAAAAGAAGGTTCTTTTTTCTGTTTTTCATTCTTTGGATAACCTTTCTGTGAACAGAACCATTTGTTTTCTTAGTGTGAAGAACATTTGAATATTCAAAAGAACCTTTTGTGCAATGGAAAGATTCCGTGGATGTTAAAGGATTCTTTATGGAGCCATTGATGCAAATAAAGAACCTTAATTTTTAAGAATGTAGAGGAGACATGTGACATTACTGGTGTCTTTCAGGACAAACATCTCTGTGTCAGAAGACTCCGCATTTAATCTCATTGCCGTCTAGGGGAAACAGTCGAGTTAAAGAGATTTTTCTGTTGTACAACTACAGATGTTTTCTTATACACTTTTAAAAATAAAGGTTCCAAAAGAGAGTTCTGTTGCAGGGCTTGTGGCCTGCCTGATGTTTTAAAAAAAAAAAACTTAATGTTATATTATGTTTTTTTAAATTTTTTTAATTAATGTATGTTCTCTGTGAGTCAATGCAAGAAATACATTTAAAATGCTACATTTAAAATGTTAAAAAAATAAATAAAGATGCTTCAATTGCATTTTTTTTAGTTTACAAACATTTAAAAATCTCCTTGACAGTAAATATTACATTTGGTCTTTTGAATTTAATTTCCATTTTGTTTGCTTTCCTAAATTTCAAATGGTAATTGCCCTGCTTGCTACCAACTTAAAATTCGAGTTTTATATTATTACAATTATTTTTTATTTATTTAAAATTGTTCATTTAAAAAAAAAAGTTGGTTCCAATTCAGTTTTTTACAATTTTTACAATTACTTTATTTATTATTTATTTTTATTATTATTTGACGTTGATTGATTGATTGATTTGTGCATCAAAAGTCTTAGATGTAAATAGGAAATTTTCTCAAGATCAAAGAGCTGCTGTCCACAGATTTTTTGGCTTTAGCAGTTTTAAAAGAAACATTTTATAAGTTGAAACTTAAGTGAATCATAACTAGTCTTTCTGCAATATAATGGAAGAATACAATTTTCTTCTGGGTTACTTTACAGTACTGAAAGATTTTCTTTCAAAGCATTTTCTTTTTAACATAAAGGAATATGAAAACAAACAGACTGCACTATTGAACAAAAGCTAATTTTAACATGACAAATGAGAACTCCTTTATATTTAAGCTGCTTCTTTGTCTAGATTGCAGCAACTACATGATAAACACTTATGTATAATGAGTCGAAATGTTAGTTTTCGTCACTATTTTATCTCGGTGTATTTTATATTTGCCTTCAAAACTAATTTCAGACACTGAAGCCGTGTGTCTAACCTCTCGACTGGACATGTGTGCGTCCGAAATTCATCTGTGTTTGTTTTCCCACCGATTCGAAGCAGGTAATAAGACCTTGAATCTTTTTTAAAGCTAATATATCCTATATGTACACGCACGTCATTGTTCTAGCGGTAATTTGTTGACCCAGAGGTCTATAGACTCCCGTTTTCACCAGCGAAAGAGCCCAAGATTTGTAAACCTTTTCATTGGCCGGTGGAGGAGTTGTACCGCGGTAAAGGCCAGAGGAGGGACGGGGAGGCCTGCTGTGTATGGGAGGGTCGTGGGAAAAGCATCAGCACACTGTTATTGTGATATTTTAACCAGAACTCAGGACTGACCCTCCTAAAGACACATTGTGGTGACTGCCGTGCTAATGGGGGAGCCGCGCGCTCGCACCACATTAGATGCATCTCCACAAGGAGGCCTCCCCCACCGCAGGCCCGAGGGGAGGTCGCGCGAGGACAGGCTGATTTTAATGCAGTTAGTAGGTGAATGGGTTTGTGCGCTCGCTTAATGGATGAGCTGCATCATTAGGAGCCTCGGATGCGGCGCCGTATTGGCCTTTTATAGGGTCTGCGACAAAGCTGGTGTGGGTCAATGTGTTTTTAGCCTAGAATATATATTGTTTTTGCTCCCATTTAGTGTTGGTGATGTGTTTAAACCTCTAAAAAATACTGAAAAATTCAATTGATTAAAAAAACAAAAAACAGTCTTGCATGAATTATATTATATGTCTTTGAATAACATTCCATTTTAATTCTACTTCCCTAAATTCAAATTGTATTCTATTATAATTCTGCCAAATTAGATTTTTATTCATTCATTTATTTTTAAATGATTAAAAACAATCTGTCTAATTTAAACAATTCATCACCTTGTTTAATTACAGTATTCAAAATTGTTCCGTCTAAAGTATTTACTTTATATAATCTATCTACAATTATTTTAATAAACGGTAAATAATTTTATAAAATAAATATTAAAATTATATAAAATATATGTAAATATGTTAGAAAAAATTATTTCAATCTAATTTAACAATATGAATTCTGTTTTGGTAAAATATATTAAATATATATATATTATATATAATATAATAAATAGACTATATATATACTATATATATAACATTTATTTTAAATGCTAACTTTTAACAATTACAGTGTGTGTCCTGCAACATTCATGGTACCCAACATTTTAGATATATATTTTGTCTTTTATTCTAACATTATTTTGAGCATTTTAGAATGGCAACAAGACATTCAAGGCACTCAACATACAATCACTCTTACAGTACAGTCACATTACGAACGATTCCTCAGACCACATGTTTTGTTGAGAAATGTGCTGTTACTGCTTAAGTTGATTTTTAGCACCTGCCAGATCATACAATGACCATACAAACCTTCAGACACTCTTTACAAAATATAAAAACATAGTTGTGCAGTGTGAGCGAATGTTTATATGTAAGCTAAATATCTCCGACGAGGTCTTTAAACAAATTAAACGTGCTGGAAATCGAACAGAGAAAGTCTTTCGCGATCCAGACCGTTGCAGAACTCGATGTGGACTTGTTGGTTGAGGAGGTGTCAAACAGAGCAGAAGTGTGAGTAGGTGTTGCAAGCGTTTGGTGTCGTGTTAATGTGCTGTCGTGTGATAATCGCGCAGCTCTGTTTGGATAAAGGCAGACGCTTCCAGAAGTTTGCTCCGCAGCAGGCAGGGTGGTAATCGTGGGGTCACCGGGGTGCTGTTTCTGCATTGTCCCATCCGCTGACTTTTTGACCTTTTATGTCACTTCCTCAGCGTTAGACTCTCTGGTTTCTCCATTGCCACACCCGCCTCGCTTCACGCCACATTGTTTGTGTCCAAATCTTTAGATCTCCCTGGTACATTTTAGTAGGATCGGAATTACAAGGTCCAGAGCGATCTTTGAGTGGGTAGCATCTGACCATTTTATGAAGGGGGTCTGCGCTCAGGGTGGCCATATTTCTCTGCAAACCACATGTGTCACAGCACTCTCTCTGAGCAGAACGGCGTGGGCAGAACACATTCAAGGTCACTTACTGACGGATGAAATGACCTTGAAATCCTGCTGTCCTGTGTGTGATTATATGAAAGCACAGCACAGCAGTGGACAGTATGAGTGGATGAGCTGCATTCAGAACTGTTGTAAATTGCAGATGACAAAGGTGCATTTTTGGTGTGTGACTTGGCAACCGTAAACCGTTAGACTAGAGCTATTTAACTATTGGAAGTATTGTTTTGTCCATATTATTTTTAGTAGTAGTAGTAGTAGTAGTCATAGTAGTAATTTTATTGACAGTAACAGCAGCACAATCCTGTCAATTTTCCATCTGTTTGCCAGCCGCAACTATTTAGATCACCTCTCAAAAGAATAAAACAAAGGTATGAGAACAAAATGCAAGTTTTGGTCATTTGCAATTCATATTAAGCACCCACGGCGATATTTCAGTGAAAAAACACTTAAAGTGCCTTATATTTAAAACAGTAATATTAAAAGATCAAATTAATGATGCATAGTTTACATAGACAAGCAGATGAGGCCGGAATATGAACGCAATCTGCTTAATGGTTCAGTTTTCCTTATAATGGTTTTATATGGGAAACTGTTAATGTGAAACTTTGCACATTGTGTAGCATCATCATTACATCATCAAGGTGTTTACTGAATATCTGCGTTTACTACTTAATACAATCTGCATAACAATAACTGGCGGTCAGTGCAGCGAAGCTTCGTTTGCCCTCCGGGTGTGACGTCACATGAAAACTATCAATTGTACTCTTGTTCTCTCATTCTCATTCATGCATAGTTTTCTCTTTATCATTCTGTCTGTTGTTTCTGTTCTGTCTATCGTTCTATTGTTCTCTCGTTCTCGTTCTATTATTCTGTCATTCGTGTTTGATCTATCGTTCTCATTTCGGTTTTATCATTCCTTCATTCTCGTTCTATCATTGTTTCATTCTCGTTTTATCATTGTTTCATTCTCGTTTTATCAGTCTTTCATTCTCGTTTTATCGTTCTGTCATTCTCGTTTTATCATTGTTTCATTCTCATTTTATCGTTCTGTCATTCTCGTTTTATCATTGTTTCATTCTCGTTTTATCATTCTCTCATTCTCGTTTTATCATTCTCTCATTCTCGTTTTTCATTGTTTCATTCTCGTTTTTATCAGTCTCTCATTATCGTTTTATCAGTTCATTCTCGATTTATCAGTCTTCATTCTCGTTTTAGCCATTGTTTCATTATCGTTTATCGCTTCTTCATTCTCGTTTTATCATGTTTAATTTCTCGTGTTTTCGTTCTCTAATTCTCGTTTTATCAGTCTTTCATTTCGTTTTCGTTCTGTCATTCCGTGTATCATATGTTCATTCTCGTTTTATCGTTCTTCATTACGTTTTATTCATTTTTCATTCAGTTTTATCCAGCTTCTTCATTCTCGTTTTATCATTGTTTAATTCTCGTTTATCATTGTTTATTTCGTTTTGATCATCGTTCATTCTGGTTTTATTATTGTTCATTCTGTTTTATCATTGTTTCATTCTGTTTTATCGTTCTGTCATTCGCGTTTTTATCGTTCTCTCATTCTCGTTATATCATTGTTTTCATTCTCGTTATAATTGTTCATTCTCGTTTTTTATCGTCTGTATATCGTTTTAGCATGGTTTCATTCTAGTTTTATCGTTCTCTCATTATCGTTTATAAGTCTTCACTAGCGTTGTATCCTTGTTTCTTCGTTATATATGTTGCATTATGCGTTTTAAATCATTGTTCTTCTCGTTTTATCGTTCGGTCATTCTCGTTTTATCGTTTCTTCATTCTCGTTCTCGAATTGTTCATTCTCGTTTTATCATGTTTCATTTCGTTTAATAGTTTCTGTCATTCTGTTTATCATGTTTCATTTCGTTTATAGCTTATATCATTCCGTTTTATCGTCTTTCATTCTCGTTTTATATCTTGTTTCATTCTAGTGTTATCATTGTTTCATTAGCGTTACATTGTTTCATTCTCCGTTTTATCAGTCTTATTCTCGTTTGATCATGGTGTCATTAGAGTTGTTATCATTGGTTCATGTTACGTTTATCATTGTTTCATTATCGTTTTATCGTTTTTCATTCAGTTTTTATCGTTCTATCATTCTTCGTTATATCGGGGTTCATCTCGTTTTATCGTTCTCTCATTCTGTTATCATGCGTTTACTTATAGTGTTATAGTTCATGCCATTATGCGTGTTGATCACGAGATTGACATTCTCGTTTTATCATTGTTTCATTCTCGTTTTATCATTGTTTCATTCACGTTTTATCATTGTTTCATTCACGTTTTATCATTGTTTCATTCACGTTTTATCATTGTTTCATTCACGTTTTATCATTGTTTCATTCTCGTTTTATCATTGTTTCATTCTCGTTTTATCGTTCTGTCATTCTCGTTTTATCGTTCTCTCATTCTCGTTCTATCATTGTTTCATTCTCGTTTTATCATTCTCTCATTATGTTTCGATCGTTCTGTAATTCTCGTTTATAATTGTTCATTTCGTGTTATCGTTCTTCATTCTGTTTTTATCAGTATTTAATTCTCGTTTTATCGTTCTCGCATTATCGTTTTATCATTGTGTTTCATTTCGTTTTATAGTTCTCATCCATTCTCGTTTATCAGTCTTTCATTCAGTTTTTATAGTTCTGTTAATTCTCGTTTTTATCATTGTTCATTACTAGTTTATCGTTATCTCTTCTCGTTTATCATTGTTTCATTCTCTTTTATTCAGTCTATCATTCCGTTTATCGTTCTCTAATTCTCGTTTTATCAGTACTTTCATTAGAGTTTTATCACATTCTCTCATTCTCGTTCTATCATTGTTTCATTCTCGTTTTATCAGTCTTTCATTCTCGTTTTATCATTGTTTCATTCTCGTTTTATCTTTGTTTCATTCTCGTTTTATCATTGTTTCATTCTCGTTTTATCTTTGTTTCATTCTCGTTTTATCGTTCTCTCATTCATGTTTTATCATTGTTTCATTCTCGTTTTATCTTTGTTTCATTCTCGTTTTATCGTTCTCTCATTCATGTTTTATCATTGTTTCATTCTCGTTTTATCTTTGTTTCATTCTCGTTTTATCGTTCTCTCATTCATGTTTTATCATTGTTTCATTCTCGTTTTATCTTTGTTTCATTCTCGTTTTATCGTTCTGTCATTCTCGTTTTATCGTTCTCTCATTCATGTTTTATCATTGTTTCATTCTCGTTTTATCTTTGTTTCATTCTCGTTTTATCATTGTTTCATTCACGTTTTATCATTGTTTCATTATCGTTTTATAGTTCTGTCATTATCGTTTATGTTCTTAATAGCGTTTTATAATTATTTTCATTCTAGTTTTATCGTTCTCCATTATGTTTTATCATTCTCTCATTCTCGTTCTATCATTGTTTCATTCTCGTTTTATCGTTCTGTCATTCTCGTTTTATCGTTCTCTCATTCATGTTTTATCATTGTTTCATTCTCGTTTTATCGTTCTGTCATTCTCGTTTTATCGTTCTCTCATTCTCGTTTTATCGTTCTCTCATTCATGTTTTATCATTGTTTCATTCTCGTTTTATCTTTGTTTCATTCTCGTTTTATCGTTCTCTCATTCATGTTTTATCATTGTTTCATTCTCGTTTTATCAGTCTTTCATTCTCGTTTTATCATTGTTTCATTCTCATTTTATCGTTCTGTCATTCTCGTTCTATCATTGTTTCATTCTCGTTTTATCATTGTTTCATTCTCGTTCTATCATTGTTTCATTCTCGTTTTATCGTTCTCTCATTCACGTTTTATCATTCCTTCATTCTCGTTTTATCGTTCTCTCATTCACGTTTTATCATTGTTTCATTCTCGTTTTATCGTTCTCTCATTCTCGTTCTATCATTGTTTCATTCTCGTTTTATCGTTCTCTCATTCTCGTTTTATCATTCTCTCATTCTCGTTCTATCATTGTTTCATTCTCGTTTTATCATTGTTTCATTCTCGTTTTATCAGTCTTTCATTCTCGTTTTATCATTGTTTCATTCTCGTTTTATCGTTCTCTCATTCATGTTTTATCATTGTTTCATTCTCGTTTTATCATTGTTTCATTCTCGTTTTATCTTTGTTTCATTCTCGTTTTATCGTTCTCTCATTCTCGTTTTATCATTGTTTCATTCACGTTTTATCATTGTTTCATTCACGTTTTATCATTGTTTCATTCACGTTTTATCATTGTTTCATTCACGTTTTATCATTGTTTCATTCACGTTTTATCATTGTTTCATTCTCGTTTTATCGTTCTGTCATTCTCGTTTTATCATTGTTTCATTCTCGTTCTATCATTGTTTCATTCTCGTTTTATCGTTCTCTCATTCATGTTTTATCATTGTTTCATTCTCGTTTTATCGTTCTCTCATTCATGTTTTATCATTGTTTCATTCTCGTTTTATCTTTGTTTCATTCTCGTTTTATCGTTCTCTCATTCATGTTTTATCATTGTTTCATTCTCGTTTTATCTTTGTTTCATTCTCGTTTTATCGTTCTCTCATTCTCGTTTTATCGTTCTCTCATTCTCGTTTTATCATTGTTTCATTCTCGTTTTGTCGTTCTCTCATTCTCGTTTTATCATTGTTTCATTCACGTTTTATCATTGTTTCATTCACGTTTTATCATTGTTTCATTCACGTTTTATCATTGTTTCATTCACGTTTTATCATTGTTTCATTCACGTTTTATCATTGTTTCATTCACGTTTTATCATTGTTTCATTCACGTTTTATCATTGTTTCATTCACGTTTTATCAGAGCATGAGATTATGATTTTATTCATTGTTATCATTGCCAGGCGTTGAGTTACATAGCTTCTGTTAATCTGCGTTTTCCTATACATGTTTCATTCTGGTTTTTAGTCCTCATTTAGTTTTATCATTGTTTCATATAGTTGTCTCGTTCTTCATTTCTCGTGATATCATTGTTTCATGTTAGTTTTATCGTTCTCTCATTTCGTTTTATCATGTGTCATTCTCGTTTATTAAGTCTTTCATTATCGTTTTATCAGTCTTTCATCTAGTTGTATATTGTTCAATTTCTCGTTTTAGCGTTCTCTATTCTCTTTTACTTATCTCATCGGTTTATCAGTCTTCATTCTCGTTCTATCATTGTTAATTCTAGTTCTTTAGCGTTCTTAATTATCGTTTTATCATTGTTTCTTCTCGTTTTAGTTCTTATCAATTCTCGTTTTATCATTGTTAATCTAGGGGATCGTTCTCTCCAATTCTAGCTTGTCATCAGTGCTCGTCATTCTCGTTTTATCATGGTTTCTTTCTGTTTTATATGCTCTCCATTCTCGTGTATCTGTTCATGCTCGTTTTATCGTTCTCTCATTCCGTTTTATAATTGTTTCATTACTGTTTTATCGTTCTGTCAGTCTCGTGTAAGTGATTCATTATCGTTTTAATTGTCATTCTAGTTTTATCGTCTCTCATTCTCGTTTATCATTCTATGTGTCATTCTCGTTAGTCATTGTTCATTCTCGGTTTAGTTCTTCATTCCTCGTTTTATCATTGTTTTCATTCTCGTTGTACGTTCTCTCATTCGCGTTTATCAGTCTTCATTCTGTTTATCGTTCTTCATTTCTGTTTAATCGTTCTTCATTCTCGTTTTATAGTTCTACATATCGTTTTATCATTGTTTCATTCTCGTGTTTATCAGTCTTTCATTCTCTGTTATCCTTGTTTCATGCTCGTTTTATGGTCTTTCTTCCGTTTTATCAGTATTTCATTCTCGTTTAGGTCTCTCAATTCCGGTCTATCTTTGTTTCATTCTCGTTTTATCGTTCTCTCATTCATGTTTTATCATTGTTTCATTCTCGTTTTATCTTTGTTTCATTCTCGTTTTATCGTTCTCTCATTCATGTTTTATCATTGTTTCATTCTCGTTTTATCAGTCTTTCATTCTCGTTTTATCATTGTTTCATTCACGTTTTATCATTGTTTCATTCACGTTTTATCATTGTTTCATTCACGTTTTATCATTGTTTCATTCTCGTTTTATCGTTCTGTCATTCTCGTTTTATCATTGTTTCATTCTCGTTTTATCGTTCTGTCATTCTCGTTTTATCATTGTTTCATTCTCGTTTTATCGTTCTCTCATTCTCGTTTTATCATTGTTTCATTCTCGTTTTATCATTGTTTCATTCTCGTTTTATCATTGTTTCATTCTCGTTTTATCTTTGTTTCATTCTCGTTTTATCATTGTTTCATTCTCGTTCTATCATTGTTTCATTCTCGTTTTATCATTCTCTCATTCTCGTTCTATCATTCTCTCATTCCCATTCTATCATTCTCTCATTCCCATTCTATCATTCTCTCATTCCCATTCTATCATTCTCTCATTCTCGTTCTATCATTGTTTCATTCTCGTTTTATCATTGTTTCATTCTCATTTTATCATTGTTTCATTCTCGTTTTATCGTTACAGCCCTCCAACTTACCGTCTGCTATCAAGTCTTTCATTCTCGTTTAGCGTCTCTCATTTAGTTAGCCACTCATTGTTTCATTCTCTTTTATGTCTCTGTCATTCTAGTTTCGCCCCCCTCCACCCCCCCCCCGTTTTATCATTGTTTCATTCTCGTTTTATCATTGTTTCATTCTCGTTTTATCTTTGTTTCATTCTCGTTTTATCGTTCTCTCATTCATGTTTTATCATTGTTTCATTCTCGTTTTATCTTTGTTTCATTCTCGTTTTATCGTTCTCTCATTCATGTTTTATCATTGTTTCATTCTCGTTTTATCTTTGTTTCATTCTCGTTTTATCGTTCTGTCATTCTCGTTTTATCATTGTTTCATTCACGTTTTATCATTGTTTCATTCACGTTTTATCATTGTTTCATTCTCGTTTTATCATTGCTTCATTCTCGTTTTATCGTTCTCTCATTCTCGTTCTATCATTGTTTCATTCTCGTTTTATCATTCTCTCATTCTCGTTTTATCATTGTTTCATTCACGTTTTATCATTGTTTCATTCACGTTTTATCATTGTTTCATTCACGTTTTATCATTGTTTCATTCACGTTTTATCATTGTTTCATTCACGTTTTATCATTGTTTCATTCACGTTTTATCATTGTTTCATTCACGTTTTATCATTGTTTCATTCACGTTTTATCATTGTTTCATTCACGTTTTATCATTGTTTCATTCTCGTTTTGTCGTTCTCTCATTCTCGTTTTATCATTGTTTCATTCTCGTTTTATCGTTCTCTCATTCATGTTTTATCATTGTTTCATTCTCGTTTTATCTTTGTTTCATTCTCGTTTTATCGTTCTCTCATTCATGTTTTATCATTGTTTCATTCTCGTTTTATCTTTGTTTCATTCTCGTTTTATCGTTCTCTCATTCATGTTTTATCATTGTTTCATTCTCGTTTTATCATTGTTTCATTCTCGTTTTATCATTGTTTCATTCTCGTTTTATCATTGTTTCATTCTCGTTTTATCTTTGTTTCATTCTCGTTTTATCGTTCTCTCATTCATGTTTTATCATTGTTTCATTCTCGTTTTATCTTTGTTTCATTCTCGTTTTATCGTTCTCTCATTCATGTTTTATCATTGTTTCATTCTCGTTTTATCTTTGTTTCATTCTCGTTTTATCGTTCTCTCATTCATGTTTTATCATTGTTTCATTCTCGTTTTATCTTTGTTTCATTCTCGTTTTATCGTTCTCTCATTCATGTTTTATCATTGTTTCATTCTCGTTTTATCTTTGTTTCATTCTCGTTTTATCGTTCTCTCATTCATGTTTTATCATTGTTTCATTCTCGTTTTATCATTCTCTCATTCTCGTTCTATCATTCTCTCATTCTGGGTTATCATTGTTCATTTCCGTTTTATAATGGTTTCATTAGCTTATGTTTATGTTCTCTCAGTATCGTTAATCGTTCTCTCAGCTATAGTTTTATCGTTATCTCATATAGTTTTATAAAGTTTCATTTTCTAGTTTATCGTTCTCTCATTATGTTTTATCATGTTTAATTATCGTTTTTCAGTCTTTCTTCTCGTTCCTAATTGTTTCCATTTCGTTTTGATCGTTCTCTACTTATCGTTTTATCTCTTCATTCGTTTAGCACTGTTTCATTCGTTTTATGTTCTTCACTTCTCGTTTTATCATCTATCATTATCGTTTATCTGTTCATTCTCGTTTTTATCGTTCTTCTTCTGTTGTATGCATTGTTTATTTCGTTTATGTTATCCAGTCTGTTTTATCATTCTTAATTCAGTTTTATTAATGGGTCTCATTCTCGTTTTATCGTTCCCTATTCTGTTTCATCATTATCTCATTCTAGTTTATCATGGTTCATTCGTTTTATCGGTATCTCATTTCTGTTTTATAGTTCTATCATTCTAGTTCTATCATGGTTTCATTCTAGTTTTATCATTGTTCATTATCGTTTATAATTGTTCATTTCGGTTTCTCGTTCTATATTATCGTTGTATCATTCTCTCATTCTAGTTCTCCATTGTTCATTTCTCGTTTATCATTGTTTCATTCTCGTTTTATCATTGTTTCATTCTCGTTTTATCGTTCTCTCATTCACGTTTTATCATTGTTTCATTCTCGTTTTATCTTTGTTTCATTCTCGTTTTATCGTTCTCTCATTCTCGTTCTATCATTGTTTCATTCTCGTTTTATCATTGTTTCATTCTCGTTTTATCGTTCTCTCATTCTCGTTTTATCATTCTTTCATTCTCGTTCTATCATTGTTTCATTCTCGTTTTATCGTTCTCTCATTTTGATTCTATCATTCCTTCATTCTCGTTTTATTATTCTCTCATTCTTTCATTCCCGTTTTCTCGTTTTCTCATTCTCGTTTGATCATTCTCTCTGTCATTCTTTCATTCTTGTTCTGCCTATCATTCTCTTTCTAGTCCTTTTCTTTCTTTCATTCTTTTGTTTGTTCATTCGCTCATTCGTCATTCTCTCTTTCTCATCTGTTGTTCTAATTTTTGTTCTGTCGTTTTTCCATTATCATTCTCTTGTTTAGTTCTCATTCTATCATTCTTGCTCTGTCGTTCAGACTATCATTCTTTTGTTCTCGTTCTGTCGTTCTCTCATTCTTCAGTTCTCATTCTATCTACGTATCTTTCTCACTTGCATTATCTTTTTCTCATTTTTGCTGTATTGCTCTATCGTTCTCACGTTCCATCTAGCGTTCTCTCGTTCTCATATCTAGCATTGTTTCTTTTGCACTATCCTTCTACCCATCGTTCTGTTATTCTTTTATTCTCATTCTATCTATCATTCTCACTCTATCATTCTAACATTCTCTCGTTCTTGCCTTATCATTGTATCGCCCTCTCATTCTCTCATATCACTCTCATTCTCATCTGTCATTCTCTCATTCTCATCTATAATTCTTTTTCCCACTGTAACATTCTATCTATCACTCTCTCTTGCTCTCTCTCTGTCGTTCTATGTATCGTTCTGTCATTCCCTCATTCTTGTATCATTCTATCTATTGTTCTCTTATTCTTATTTCTGTCACATTCATTCTATCCATTTCATTCTATCTACCATTCCCTCATTCTCGTTATATTGTTCATTCTATCATTCTCTTATTCTGTCTGTCATTCTTTCATTCTCTCTCTTTCGTTCGCATATGTATCACATCCTTTCCTTTCTTTCATCTTTTCTTGATCTGTCTATCCATCGCTCTATCCGTCTGTCTAAACTTTTAACACACTTTAATGCTTCCCCCTCCTAAAACTTTAAAACACAGTTTTCGTCTGATATCTGTGCTTAAGGCCGCTGTCAGTATCTCTGCAGGCAGATATGAAGCCCTGACGGATTCCATGGGAAAACACAACAAATGGCCTTGCGTTTTTAGATGCGTCTGCTGAAGATAAAACTAAATCTACAAATATTAGACACCTGCAGTCTGAGAAACTCCAGACGTCATACCAAAATAGGTCACACAAAATAGGTCTTATAACATAAAACAAGCTTTTAGCTTCAAGAGAATCAAAGAATAAACTAGAAAAGGATGTTTTCACAAACCTTTACCTTGACAAAGCATTGTGTGAAGATTTTTAAAATGAATGTTTTAAAAGCCTTTTAGTAGTTTTTTTTTATTTGTAGTTGAATTTGGCCACTCCGTGATCCTTTACCCATCCTACAGCACCAGGGTCAGTATTTATGGAGAAAACCGTCTTGATGTGGTTTTGAATGTTAAGGTTCTGACCTTGGCTAAACTCTCAGCTGACGTCCTTTAATAAGCAGTACCGCTGGAGTCTGACCCCCAGAGGTCAAACATATGTCAAGGATAATTTGAGGTCAAATGAAGCTGACCTGATGTAATCTGCTTTGAAAAGCACCAAGCGTTTGCTGTGTTTAATGACGCTGATGAGTCCCAAGAACCGCTGCCACTCAAAAGGACCCTTAACGCTGCATAAACTCGCTTGAAAGACTCGGCAAACACACCCTTCTTCAAGACAAGACGGGACAAATCCAGCTCATTAAGACAAGAACGTTGGACGCCAAGGACAAACCCAAGCACTTCGGTCCTATTTCTCATTTAGACAGGTAAGAAATCTTCCGGTTTTAGGGCTTTCAGAACAAACATTCACCTTTTATGATGTTAAAGCACACCACCGAAGTGAATTTTGGGAAATATGGATAGCGTTCACTACCATAGTGTTCACAGCTGTGTGATAAATCTCTTGTACGCCCCCCGTCTGTTCCCAGATCTGGACACTCACTTCTATGGACTCAAACCAAGCCGTTTCACTTCTGGTCCAGGACTTTGAGTGACAGCTCGGCTTAGTATATCCTTCAGCCTTTATCTGAAGAGTCAGAGGTCAGAGGATTAGTGTCTCAGGTCAAGTATAGCACCTGTGTGTCAATGTAAACCACACAAAGGGGTCAGTCTGCAAAACGAGAGATTTTTCTAGGTGGAATGCACTAATGGTGAGGACAAGCTGGGAGATGAAGTTTCTGTGTATGTGTGTGTTGTACATACAGCTTTCTCTGATTTCAGTTTTCAGGGATTTCTATATGTTTTGAAAAGTACACTGAAAAAAATTACAAGTGCAAGTTTCACTCAGAAATTGCTAGTAAACTTTAAGAATTGCAAAGAACACACTGAATTAAACATCACATTTTAAAGTCATATTTTTGTTTACAACTTCAAAAAAAATGTTTCAGTGTAAGATAAAAAGGAATAATTCATAAGAATGCCATTATTTACTTATGTTTTTTTTCTCTCTAGAAGAATCGTCATTAAAGGGTTCATATTGACCACATTGTCAAGCTCCAAAAGATATAAACACATCAAACACATGCAATATTTCCTTGCAAAAAGCACTCAGTCTTTATTTAATACTTACAAAATATTTTTTTAAAGTCTAAGATGAAAGGAATAATAATTCAGACGAATGTCGTTATTTACTCACCATGTCATGTTGTTTTGCCGTATTGCGTGTTTGGTATCCACTATTTTTGTTGTATATTAAGTATTAATATTGCAGAGAACACAGACTCATTATGTTCGGTGATTTTTAACTAAACCACCATCGAAAGAGCCATCATGTTTTGTTCATGTTTGGAAGGCTATTTAGAAGAGCGCGCTCTTATTAAGTGTCTTTGCGTTTGTTGTTCAATCCAATTTACAGAGTTAATAAAGTAGACAGGTGCTTTTCTTTGGTATGTGGGTTATTCACAAAGGTAATGTGTTTAGTTTTGAGTTTATTATGGACTTGTGCTTGTTTTGTTTTTTTCTAGCAAGATCTGGCAACACTGAGTCAAAATGTACCCTGTGATTTCTTGCATCAAGACATGTAAGTTTGAAACAACATTAATTATTCTTTTAAAGATGTACATCGAGACCCTCTTTGACCTCCGGAAAGCTAGTGTGAAGCTTGTGAGTCTGACTAGGGTTACCTTTGTGTACCTTAACTTAAAGAAACTTTCCCACCCTTTGTTTGGACGCTCACAATTAAGGTGGGCATAGAAAATGGCCAATGTACTCAGTGCCTTAACGCAAGCAGCCATATCCATTCAGAGCTCTGAGAGGGTGTCTCTGAGGGGAGAGGGTTATCAGATACGGACGGTGGGGGAAAGTGAAAGCCTTTCTATGTCTGTGTGAGCGAGGCACTCCGGAGGCTGAATGGATATGGCTTTTAAAGGCCCAGATTACAGTAAAGCTGGCCTACGTGTTCTTTTTATCGGTCTGTGTCTCCTCGATCGCTGGCATCTGTCCTCTCTCGCCCTGTGAGGCCTTCCCTGCTCCGGCATGACAGTCGGTCAATGGGTTTTGTCCCGGGCTAGAATTTAAACAAGCGCCTCGGCCCTCTTTGACTTTGGATACTAAAGTTAGGTAGTGTGGATAATATGGAAACTGAGATTGTGGAGAAGATGAGATTGTAATAAACGCTCTCAGGACAAAAAGGTACAAAAGCTGTCACTGGGGTGGTACTTTTTTAAAAGGTACGCCTTTGTGCCTTATTTACCCCAAAGGGTGCATATAAGTACCTCAAAAAGATGCATTTTAGTACCTTTAAAAGGTACATATTAGTACCTAAAATGCACATATTAGAAGTCAGAAGTCAGAAAGAGTTTTATAAACAAGAGTTTACACACAAGGAATTTGACTTGGCGACAGGAGCTTCCAGTGCAGAAGAAAGTACAGACATACTGAAAACATACATGATAGTGCAGACATAGGAATAATAGAGCAGAGATGAAACATAACACTATAAGACTAATGTAAGCACCTAAATGGTACATATTTGTACCTACTACCCCAGTGACAGAGTTAAGACAGTGACGGCGTTTGCTGAAGAGTGCTGTCTGTCTGTCTATCTATCTATCTGTCGTTCTATCTGTCTAGCGTTCTATCATTCTATCTATCATTCTATCTATCGTTCTATCTATCTGTCTATCTGTCTGTCTGTCTATCATTCGTTCTGTCGTTCTATCTATCGTTCTATCTATCTATCATTCTATCTATCTGTCTATCTGTCTGTCTGTCTATCATTCGTTCTGACGTTCTATCTATCGTTCTATCTAACGTTCGTTCTATCAATCGTTCTATCTATCTATCGTTCTATCGTTCGTTCTATCTATCGTTCGTTCTATCGTTCGTTCTATCGTTCTATCTATCGTTCTATCTATCGTTCGTTCTATCGTTCATTCTATCATTCCTTCTATCGTTCTATCTATCGATCTATCGTTCTATCTATCGTTTGTTCTATCGTTCTATCTATCGTTCTATCTTTCGTTCTATCTATCGTTCGTTCTATCATTCATTCTATCGTTCTTATCTTCTATCTATCTATCTATCTATCTACCTATCTATCTATCTATCTATCGTTCTATCGTTCTGTCATTCTGTCTATCGTTCTATCGTTCGTTCTATCGTTCTATCTATCGTTCTATCATCTATCAATCTATCTGTCTATCCATCTATCGTTCTATCTATCTATCGGTTGTTCTATCATTCGTCTATCGTTCTATCATCTATCTATCTATCGTTCCATCCATCTATCTATCTATCTATCGTTCTATCTATCGTTCTATTGTTCTATCTATCGTTTTTTCTATCATTCTATTGTTCTTTCTTTCTATCATTCTATCTATCGTTCTTTATATCGTTCTATCTATCTATCTATCTATCTATCTATCTATCTATCTATCGTTCTATCGTTCGTTCTATCGTTCTATCTATCGATCTATCTATCGTTCATTCTATCTATCATTCATTCTATCATTCTATCTATCGTTCTATCTATCGTTCGTTCTATCGTTCTTTCTATCATTCTATCTATCATTCTTTCTATCGTTCTATCTATCGATCTATCTATCGTTCATTCTATCTATCTATCTATCGTTCTATTGTTTGATCTATCTATCTATCTATCTATCGTTTCTTAAATTTTCTATCTATCTATCTATCTATCTATCTTTCTATCGATCTATCTATCGTTCGTTCTATCGTTCTATCTATCGATCTATCTATCGTTCGTTCATCGTTCTTTCTATCGTTCTATCTATCGATCTATCATCGTTCGTTCTATCGTTCGGTCTATCGTTTGTTCTATCTATCTATCTATCTATCTATCTATCATCTATCTATCTATCTATCTAGCGTTCTATCTATCTATCATCGTTCTATCATCGTTCTATCGTTCTATCTATCGTTCGTTCTATCGATCGTTCTTTCTATCTATCGTTCTATCTATCTATCTATCGTTCTTTCTATCTATCGTTCGTTCTATCTATCGTTCTATCGTTCGTTCTATCGTTCGTTCTATCGTTCTATCTATCGTTCCATCTATCATTATATCGTTCTATCTATTGTTCCATCTATCATTCTATCTATCCGTTCTATTCTAAAATCGTTCTAATCATTCTAGCATCGTCGTATCCTTTCGTTCTATCTATCTATCGTTCATTCTATCGTTCGTTCTATCGTTCTATCTGTCGTTCTGTCGTTCTATCTGTCATTCTGTCGTTCTATCTATCTTCCTCTCTATCTGTCTATCTGTCTATCTGTCTGTCTATCAATTTTTCTATCGTTCTATAGTCCTATCTATCATTCTATCGTTTTTTCATTCTGTTGTCCTATCTATTGTTCTATCTATTGTTTCTTCTGTCATTCTATTCTATCGTTCTTTCTTTTTCTATCTATTATTCTGTCTGTCTAAATTATATGAATTTATTTAATTTCCTTTAGTTTTAATTCTACTATCTCAGATAAAAACTCAAGAACTGAACTGAAATTCTGAATTCCACACACCCATAAGACTAATATGGAGTCTGTCAGTACCTTGTAAAACCGTTGACCTTTTTTCTCAGGGATTTTTGGAGAAACATCTGAGATCTCCATGAAGACTCGTGAGATATGAATGAGCAATAATCCTTTCCTCTGGGAACGCTGCTTGTTGAGATCTGGAGGGTCAGTTAAAAATCTCCTCTTTCAGGCTTTACGTTCTCCAGACTGCGGCTGCTGAAGGGAGGGTTTTGGATCCGTAAGTAGCGCAGAGAAAAGCGTGATTTTGAAAAGGTAGAAAGAGTCTAAAGGGTGTTCTGTGAGTCGTAACCTTTGTTCTGCTGGCGAGGGGCTAATGTTCTCCAAGCTCTCCCATAACAATCAAAAGAGGAGCTGCCCTTCAAGAAACTGGGGCCTCCTTCTCCTCCTGCGTTTCTGTCTTTCCAGTCCCACTCCACTCGGAGAATAATGCCGGCCTTTGTAAATATCGCACCACATACAGAATCTTTAACAACCTATGAGGTTGTAATTGCCTAGTAGTGGGGATCCCTCAGGAGACGGGCGATTCCTGGAGGATGAATTAAATGACCAGTTAATTGATTCCTGTATTGATGTTTTTGTTAAGGGGGTGAAAGCAGAGGCGCAGTGAGATGTCAACAGTTGTAGACTTTGCTGCGATCCGACTGGAACTTTTCTCACAATAAAGGCAGCTTTTGAAACCGTGAAACGTCACCTATTTACTGTGCAAAAAAAATTATTTCTTTGAATATTCTTAAATCAAGATACATTTACTTGAGATGCAAAATTACTTAAGATATCAATGCTTGTTTTATGGAAAATGTTTCAAAATGTAAAGAACAAAAATCTGCCAGTAAGCATAAACTCACTTAATTTTCACAAAATAAGATTTAAAATATGAAGTAATTTTTCTTCAAAAGTAAGTGTATGTTGATTTTAGAAGTAAGAAAATATTTTTTTTGCACAAAAAACAACAACATCAGCATTCCATCACTTGCCCACCAATGGGTCATCTGCAGTGAATGGGTGCCGTCAGAATACAGCTAATAAAAAGCATTATTATGGATTATGGATTCATATTTTAGCTAGAAGCAACAGTTTAAAGTTAAAAATGTTTTAATGATGGATTAGTTTCTTACAAACACACAGCTTCTGGGTTCACAAGATGGTAACTGATGGACTGGAGTGGTGTGGATTACTGTGATGTTTTTATCAGCTGTTTGGACTCTCTTTCTGACGGCACCCATTCACTGCAGAGCATCCATTGCTGAGCAAGTGATGCTACATTTCTCCAAATCTGATGAAGAAACAAACCCATGTACATCTCAGATGGTCTGAGAGTGAGGACATGTAAGAATCATAAACTTTTGCTGGTCACAGAGAGATTATTTTCTGCAATAATACAAAATCCAGTGGAAAAATTCAACTTGGTCCTTTTTGAAGGAACCAGGGTTATTTGCTTATTTATTTGCCATTTGGTAATTCTTTCGTTGTCTTGAATATATGTTTTTGTTAGCATGTTAGTGTGGCCTGCTATGTCAGATTTGCTCTGTATTCTCATAAAGCACAGAGACTGTCATTGGTCTAGCGCCTGTGTTTTCTTGATGTATTTTCTCACACTTCCCACGTCATTTCTCACCTCGTCTACAAACGTGCGAGTGTTTATCTTTGTTTCTCGTTTGTTGGAGTTGTTTAGGAGAAGTTTCGTTTGTTTTGACTGTCAGTTGATATCTCGTTACGGTCACTGGGATTCTTGACTTTCTACGTGAATTTAAGACAGGAAACAATATCTGTGCCTTGAGGAGAGTAGCTATAAAGATAAACTTGTTCAGTGTCAGGGAGCATTGTTGTGTATTTTGTATTTTCCCATAAAGCTGTATTTTGAGTCTGATGTCAACACTGAAGTGAATGTCCAAGAGTCCATTTTAACCTCAAATAATCCTTAAAACTCACTAAACATATCTGTATGCATCGGCAGTAGTCTTTTAGACTGATTGTAGAGGAAAGTTTAGAATCTGTACCTTGTTTTCATGTCATTTTGTAATGGAGACCCACAGTGTTTATGGTTTGTCTGTTAGACGCCTTCACATCAGACTTGCATTTGCTGCTTCTGAGCGAAAGACAAATAAAGCTCATTATTTGGTGGGTTTGCAGAATGGGCCGCATGTTTAGATTTCTTCAAAAGAGCAATTTTCTGTGCCACATGAGAGCTCAAAATGACGAGGAGATGTTTCCACATGTGCTTTGATTTTGCAATTACTCTCTCAGCAGCTTCTCTGATGTAGACGTCAATGATTCTGAGGAGGGGGGGGGGTTATATATTGACTGATGCTGAGAGATGGAAGCTGAACATTGCCACCTAATAGCTTGAGATAAACGTGAGAGAAAATACAGAAAACTCCTTTGTAAACATAATATTTTTATTGTCATCCATTTGCATTCAAGGTGCAGTTTTCTCAAATTATGTGCAAAAAAATTGACAATTATTATTTAATTGTGTGTATTTAGGTTGCATAAAATGCTGCTTTTAACAACAACAACAGCAACAAGAAATCCAGTCATTTTAGCTGGAACCTATTGTAACCACCACAAAACCGGCTGTATGAAATTGTGTGGCAAAATTAATGTAAAAAAAAAAAACTTTTTTTTAATGAGTTTGTGGTTAACATTTTAAAAAGAAAATCAGGATAGCCAAATATTTTTACAGTTGATGTAACATAAAATACTTTTTTTTTTTACAGTGAAAGTTATAATGGTAATTTTCTTAGTTTTAATTTTATTCTGTAAGTTTTTATATTTTTATTAGTAGTACGTTATATTATATATATATATATTTAAATTAAGACCAAGTGATATATAATCACAAGATATTGGCCAAATTGTGCACTGTTACAAACAAGCACAGCCAACCTGGATTTTTTTAATGCATTTTTAAGCGCAATTTTATTCGTTTCTGTTTGGGTTATGGTTAGTTTTCCACAATATATATTGGTCTATCACTAATGTTTACGCTTGTTATTTTCACATGGGTTAAAATGCTTCATGTCTTCAAATGTGAACTGACATAAATTCAATAGCGCCGAGTGATAACTGAGTGATTTGATTCATCTGGACAGTGTGCAGGAGTGAAATCGATTGATTTCTCTAATCTTGGGATCAGAAGAACAATAACAAGAATCAATGCTCTAGACACATCTGAGGAAAAAAGGTCCCTTTCAAAGCCGCCTTTGCTCATTTTAGTGTGCCAAATCAATGGCAGGAGACGATCAAAGACATTCTTCCTGAAGCTTTAAAGGCTTTAGTGTGAAGGCTGATTCACCTGTGTTGATATGGGACGCTTTCAGCCCTGTTTTGCCGTGTGTCATCACAGCATGCGAATGTTCAAATATGCTCCTGTCAACACCCGACCAACTGTGACTGAGTGTGTTTCCCAGTAATCCCACATATATATATATCCTCTAGAGTTTCAAAAGATCTCAGCAATCTCTTAAAATGTGCTCAGACAATGCCTTCAAAAGTCAGATATCACAATATGAGCTCAAAAATTTCTCATCAAATGATCTGAGGTGCTATTAACATTCATCTTATAGTTCTATATTCTTACTGGATGTCAACTAGCGACTCATTTGTGTCTCTTTTATGTCTCCACAGGAATATTTAGAGGACAAAGTTGATACGTAAGTCAAGTCACGTTCATTTCTATACCGCTTTACACAATAATCACTGTTTCAAAGCAGCTGCACAATGATAAATAGGCAATTCAACTATTAGTAAAGTTCATCAATTACGGAACAAATTCAATTTGTGCTTTAAAGCAGCTCTATAGAAGATCCATGTTCAGTGTTGATTCAATACAGTTCAATAACAGTGTTGTTGTAAAGTTAATCATTTATGAAATAAATTCAGTTCAGCTCTACAGAACACAGTAGTTTCATTATTCAGCTCAATCCAATCAAGTGTTGCTTCAATTCAGTTCAATAACTGTCAGTGTTGTAAAATTAATCAATTCAGTTTAATGTTAATTCAAGTCAGTTCAATGTTAATTCAATTCCATTTCAATATTGCAAAGTTAATCAATTATGAAACAAATTCAGCTACAGTATAAGCAGCTCTACGGCAGATCATTATTCAACTCAATTCAGTTTAGTGTTGATTCAGTTCAGTTCAATAACTGTGTCAGTTTGGCAAAGTTCCTCAATTCTGAATGAATTAAATACAGCAGAGAATTTTCATTATTTATCTTAATTCAGTTTGATGTTTATTCAGTTCAGTTCAATTACAGTTGTCAATATTGCAAAGTTTATCAATTATGAAACAAATTCTTTTCAGCTGACAATAGTGCCATAATTCAACTCAATTCAGTTCACTGTTGATTCAGTTCAATAACAGCGTCAGTGTTGTAAAATTCATCAATTATGAAAAAATTGAATTCATCAGACAATAATGTCATTATTCAACTCACTTCAAGTTCAGTGATTCAGTTCATAATTTGTAAATAAATTAAATTCAGCAGATAATAGTGTCATTCAACTAAATGTTGATTCAATTTAGAGTCATAAAATGAATCAATTATGAAACAAATTCAATTCAGCAGACAATAATGTCATTATTCAACTCACTTCAGTTCAGTGTCAATGTTGCAAAGTTTGTCAATTATGAATCAAGTTAAATTCAGCTGCAAGCAGCTCTATAGAAGACAATAGTGTCATTAGTCAGCTCAGTTTAGTTCAGTGTTGTTTTAACCAGTGTTCATTGCAAAGTTAATGTCATTGCTCAATTCAGTTCAAATTTTGTTCTCAGTGCAGTCTAATCCATAATATTACTGAATAGTAATTTCCTTTTAATTGAGAACTCTCTTGAGCTTTAAAAGAGCAACCTTTGAGCAATAACATTTTCTCTCAGATCTGCTGCTGTAGTAAACAGTCATGTGATCTGTGTGTGTGTGTGTGTATACGTGTGTGTGTGTACTTGTTTATGCTAACAATGTCCAACAATAACCAAATGTCCCCACAAGGACAGTAAAACCTGAATTTTTTTGACATTGTGGGGACCGGCCTGTGGTAAACAATGGGAAACAATGATTCAAAATAGTAAATTATGTTTATCTGAAAGTGTAACAATGCAAACAGGTTTTCTGTAAGGGGTAGGTTTAGGGTTAGGGTTGGGTTAGGGGATAGAAAATATAATTTGGTCAGTATAAATATAATAAAAACAAAATTGTGTGTGTATGTGTGTGTGTAGCGAGTGTGTGCGGTCCTGTTAGTGTATTGTACGAGCTGATAGCCGTGTGTTTCTGCTGGCTGTGACTTTGCTCTGCTGGCAGGCATGTCTAATCCTGAATGCACCTGATGTGTGTTTGTGTTTGTGTGCGAGCACATCTCGGCCGCTCGAGCAGATGTAGATTGACTTGACGGCCTGGAGCCCTGCAGCGAGACTCTGGGCTGCCTGACCCCCGGCCCACGCTCCAGATTTGGGGGAACGGCAGCCGTAACAGGCACCATGGTGAGCGGTGTGTAAGGATCCTTAAGGGCCTGTCACATTGCCCTGGCACAGATCTCTGTCATCAGCCCTCCTTTCCCGTCTTTGTGCCCCTCGCTCCACACACACAAACACACTGATGACCTCGGCCTGCACGTCACATCACCGCTCACAAGTGCTGGCCAATCAAAATGCACCAATGATTTTGCGTTTGCACATACACTACCATTTAAAAAATATGTTTTCACACATTTTTGTCTTGTTTTCCATGATGAAGAGCTAAACGTATCAAAATAGACTTGAGGTACAAAAAAGATATTAAGTCTTGTTTTCTGAAAAAAATGTATCAAAATAAGTGAGTTTTTGCTTACAATAAGTACAGATATCTCAGAAAACGATACATTTTTCTTACCACATTTGCAGAATGATTTTTCATGTTTTAAGCATAAAATTATTTTAATTTTTTTTTAGAATATAAGACTTAAAATATTTTTTTTGAATTTTTTTCTAAAGTAAAAGTGTCTTGATTTGAAGACATATATATGAATATATATAGATTGTTTTTTATATAGAATTTTTATAGATATATATTTTTAACAAGGACTAAGAAAAGACGAAATACTAAGAAAATCTTTTTTGCAGTATAAATATTTTTATTTATCGAAGATGCTTTAAATTGATCAAAAGAGACAGTAAAGATAATGTTTCAAAAAATATGTAATTCAAATACAGTTTTTTTGTTTTTTTTTTTACGCTAACTATCAAACGAATCCTGAAAACAAGCATCAACTTGCAGTTAAAAATAAAGTTTTTAACATTATAATGATTTCTGAAGGATCATGTTGACACTGAAGACTGGAGTAATGATGCTGAAAATTCTGCATTGCATCATAAGAAAACATAACAGTTTTCTATGTGAATGTATATTAAAATGTAATTTTAAATTGTATTAATACACGCATTCACATTTTTACTGTTTTTACTGTATTTTTGATCAAATTCAGCCTTAAGAAACTTCTTACAAAAACATAAAAAAAATCTTATCAACCCCAAACTTTTGAATGGTAATGTATAGACATTTAGAACAACGTACATAATGCATACAGCAAAAATAGTATGATAATATGCTTTTCTGAACTTTCCCAAAGACTGTTTATTTCTTAGAAGCCGTAAAACATTAGTTTCATGTGCAGTTCATGGAAATATTAGTCTATTTGTTTGATATTAAGGATGTTTTTGTTTAATTTTGGTGCTGTGTTAAGATGCGACTTAATGTGCAAAGAAAATCCTGATTTCTAAAGCAAAACCAGTTAAAAAAATAACTCATTATTTTGTTGTTGTTGCCACATTATTGTTGTGGAGTGAATGAGGGTTTTTTGGCTTCTCCTCCTCCTTTACAAATTTTCCTCTTCTCTCTCAATGGACATTATTGATTTTAGCCCACGGCTCTCTCCTGACCTGATACGCTACATTTAAAAAAGCCCTATAATCCAGAAGATATCAAGTCCGTATTAAAAACCGGTGTCCCTGTGTGTCATCAGACACATAATAATCCCTCGTCATGTGTACGATCACACAGGACGGGCTTGAATGTCCTCACACACCAAAGCCTTTCCAAGAAACACAGTCTGACTGTGAAATGAGCCAAACATGTTGAGGATTACGACGAGTCTGTTATTTTTGGTGAAGGCTTCGTTTTAAAGTTCTGCTAGTCTCCTGAGCCTTGGGTCTCTAATAACCCAAATTGAGTTGACTTGGTCGGCAGGGGCGAGTCGTTCCTCGAGGCGGCGAGGTAAAAGATTTAAGGAGTTCAATGAAGTCAAGCATAACCCGTGAACACAAACCTAATGCATTTCTGCTAGCATGATCTACAATACACAGAACCAGTGAGCTTTTAGTCCAGCTAGAAATCAATTTATAGAGCAATGTTTCCAAATTGTGTTATTTTTGTGTGTGCCATTGACGTCTGCATTGAAGAGTGTTATGCAAATGTGAGCATGTTTGCCTTTTAATCAAGTATTGAACATAATAACAGTTAATAACAGAATAATAACAGTTGTCAGTTGCATAAACTTCTTAGACTAGTCTTACAAGTTAGTCATCGATTTTTTTTCTTTTTCTTTAAGACTAGTCAAAACTATGTTAGTTACATTAAAAAGTAGATTGGACTAATATGGATCCAAAAAAGTGAGACTGATTTTTGAGACAGTTGATGGTCCCTATTGACTTACATAGTATGGAAAAAAAATACTATGAAAGTCAATGATTACCGTCAACTGTTTGATTACCAACATTTTTCAGAATATCTTCTTTTGTGTTCAACAGAACATAGTAGCCTAATTAGAGAACAGAGCACAAAAGAGTACGGTTTACACCAGGAACGGTGTTTGTACTTCTAAATTTCATGTTTAATTGTTACTTGCCATTTCTTTACAATTATTTGTGAAATCTAGCAATTTCTGAGTGAAAATAGTTTCACCACAATTATTTTCAATGTAGTTTTGAATTTATGTTTACTTGGTAATTTGTGTCAGTAAAACTGATTTTGATTGGTGGCAATCTCATAATTCATATTTCCAAAATTCATAAGTGATGACCGCAAATCAGGCCAGATATTGCAGAACATGCATGCATGTATAAAATTAAGGATAACAACATTTTTCATGTTACGTTAGAACGCTGCACGGAGCTTTTTGAACCAGTCTGAAGTGGTTTGTTGGTCTGATGGGGTTTGGACTGATTACCTCTTGACTAATTGCTGGTTGGTCAGACTAGTTTTTAAGGCACAGTCTTAATATATTATAGTGTTTGTTTACCTGGGTAAAAATGAGCATTGAGAATGTAAAATATTGTATATTGCAATCTATGCAAGTAGTTTTGGATTTATGTTGACTTGGTACTTCATGTCTGTAAATAGATTTTGATTGGTGGCATAAATCTCATAATTCATATTTGCTCAACTTTAACTGATGACATGCCATGTTCTGCAAGGATAACAACATTTTCCATGTTATGTGAGAACGTTGCATGGAACAAATGGCCTGAAGAGGTCTGTTGGGCTTAACTGGCCACCAAAATGGCCAGTCTGGTCTGGTTTGATGGTTTTCGAGGAGTTTGGGTGCTGTTCAGAGTTTGGAAATAGGGATGTCAGGTTCATGAATGAATCATTCTTTTGAACCGGTTCTTTTTAGTGAACTAGTTGAACCAGTTCACCAAATCGGACTGAACCATTTGAAACAGTTCATGGCTCAATCAGCACAGATCTCAAAGTTACTCAATCAAAACTCACGTTTGGACATTCATGACAGTCACTCTGACTCAAAATGAGCCAACAAATTAAGTTGGTTTTTGCCAACTCATTCACTCCAACCATAAACTGAACTGAGGAAACAGTTCGGACTCCAACCGGAGACCAACCGAAGGGGCGAAATTGTTGAGAAGACTAGTTTATTCATTGTATATGTATATGCTTTAGACATGTAAAACATCCTCATTTCACATAATTTGTGGGTACTTTATTAATATAATTAAGTATATGTTACACCATTATGTGATTATGCTAACAAACTGGAGAGTCGGTTATTTGAATCAGTTCATTCAAATGTCAGAAAGAACCAGTTCTCTGGAAAAAAAAGGGGGAAAAAAACTATTTGAATCGGACAGTTGGCCAACCAGCTAAACCCCTGCTTGAGATGATCATGAATTGAGATCAAACCTGTTTAGGCTACTTTAAAGGGGTCATATGATGCTGCTAAAAAGGACATTATTTTGTGTATTTGGTTAATGAAATGTGTTTATGCGTTTCAAGTAAAAAAAAAACACATTATTTTCCACATACTGTACATTATTGTTTCTCCTCTATGCCCCGCCTTTTTGAAGCGCGTCGATTTTACAAAGCTCATCGTTCTGAAAAAGCGAGGTGTGCTGTGATTGGTCAGCTATACAGTGTGTTGTGATTGGCCAAATACCTCAAACATGTGACAGAAATTTTACGCCCCTTTACCATATTGTGATGCCCTGTACGGCCGGAGCGACGAGACAAAAACATTAAAACACATTACAAACCAGGCATTTGTTGCATCCAATGGGGACATATTATGATTATAATGACCTGTAATGCAGCAACCGTATAAAAAGACAGTATATCACGCCTCGTAAACATAAACATGTCTGCATTTGTGATCAGAGAAATGACAAACAACAGGTGCTACTCCACACTGCTCAAAACTCACGTTTGAATCATCAGTGGCAAATCCTTTAATGAAAAAGTACTTAAAGAATGCATTACGTGAGTCAGAACTACCGGCATTGTCTAAAGTTACTCTCCCAGGATCAGTAAACAGTCCTCCATTAAATGTGCTGCACACATCTGGATATTTGTGTTGTAAATACAACTTAACCACTGTTTTCTAGTCGTGTCCATTTTTGGAAGAACAAACAAAGTAGTTTCTCTTTCACAACGAAAAAAAACACAGCGGCCTAGCGTGAGCGGAAGCCCCGGCTTAGCATGAGCCGAGGCCGGGCTAGAGTGAGCAGAGGCACGGGCTTGAGAACGGCACGGCCGGCGGATCCGACGAAGGAGCGGCAAACACATGTGACGACCCCGGGCTGGACTCGCTTCGTCCATGGTGAAAGCCGATCGGCGATGCCACAGCACGAAGTTGATGTATCCCTCAGCGACCAGCACAGATCAGCACCAGGCATGACAAAGCAGATATCGTCCACTTTTGGAAGACCAAACAAAGTAGTTTCGCTTTCACAACGAAGCACACAGTGTCTTCACGACATGGCAGTGGCGGCAACAATAATACAGCAAGAATAAAAGTTACGCCTTCTTTCTTTGCGTGAACATTTCGGCAGCGTTATGCAAATCTTCCCACACAGTGAGGTAGACATGTGGGGGCGTGTTAGAACGAGCAGTTTTAGGTAGGCGTGGCTAACTCTGAACTTTTATAAAGAATATCTCTTTGGATTTGAGACTTTAGTCTTTGCAACTTTACAGATCTTCTTTATGCACCAAGAGCTTGTAACACTCCAAAGAGAAAGGAACAATTGAAATCGCATCATATGACCCCTTTAAAATTGTTTTTGTGATAACTCAAGTACGGTCTGACATTCCTGCTGTAAAAACAGCTGATTCCAGTTAGGCTGCTACTTGGTTTTTAGCTGGTTTTGCAGCCTTTTCATAACTGGTTTGCTGGCTGGTTTTAGCTGGTATTAGCTAGTAATGCTGGGAGACTAGATGACCAACCAGCTAAAACCATCTGAACACCAGCTTGGCCAGGCTGGAAACCAGCTAAGATCTGCCAACCAGCATAAGAACAGCAGGTTTAGGCAATTTCTTTCTTACATCTTGCGTCAGATATTTTGAAAACAATCGATAGATAGAAATTGAAGCGACCTGTGCTAGTTAGCGCTCCCGTTGTGCCGCGGCCTGTAAGTGCTTCGACCATTACCTTGTCAATATTGATTGATATCTTGATTAATTGCCAGGGCGGGAGGGAAACCAGGTGCTGAGTGGAGAGCCGGGCTGGACGTTGGGTGCCATGAACTTCATGGCGTATTATTGACGGCGAAGGAACCCGGTCGAAGCATTGAGCCATTGTTTCACTTGGCATGCTGCGTAGCTCCCTGGGGTTCGGCCCATAAAAGGCTTTCTGTTACTAGCTGGAGTGCTTATTGTAGAAAAATTGTCCCTCTGAAAAATTAGCATGGAGCAATGAAGAATGTGTAATGTTGGGCAAATGACAGCTGCTTGGCTGAAACAATCGATGCAAAATGGCTTTTCCTTCAGTGCGCTTCTCATGGAAATGAAGCCCCCTTCTGCTTTGAGAGGCGACAAACACGTTCACACACCAGTCCCATTCCAAACCAGTTATTCCCATACCCGCTGTTTCACTATAATGAGAATTGTGAGGCAAACTTTGTTAACCGTGTTCTCATTGTACAAAGATTGAGATATCGAGGCGGTTTTCTAGGAGCTAGCAGAGCAACATTTAGGTTATCAGCAGTTAAAATACCCCCCCCCCCCCCCAAAATAAAAATTAAATATTATTATATTACCGTAAATATATATAAACCTTTGGTAGGACAGACCAACTTAAAAAAAGAATTAAATGATTAAATGAAAGAATAACATTTACTGTACTTTATGTTATTTACTGTACAACTCTTTCTCTTATATATATATATATATATATATACTATATTATTCACACATTTTCATCATTTAATTACATCAACAATGCTTTGTGGGTTTTAAGTGCACTGTTTTTCTTTATTTTTTAGTTACTTATGTATTTAATTATATTTTGCTGATGATTTATCTCACAGCTAGCTGTTTGCTTTAGTTCAACCCTTTTTTAACAATTTTTTAAAATGTCTCTACAGAAAACGAATGGAAAATATTAAGTCTCTGTTGCGTTTTATTGTCCTGTAAAAATGCACTGTTTACTATAAAAATTAAACAGATTATTATAGCACATTTTACAAGAAAATGCTATATTCAATGGGCTACTTGCTGTTTCTTTGTACTTGTGAAATTTAACAATTTCTGAGTGAAAATTGTTTCTACTCTATTGTGTGTGCGTGTGCGTGTGCATGTGCATGTGTGTGTGTGTGTGTGTGTGTGTGTAATGAAACTAAACATATATGCTACATTACAGTTAAACAGACTCCTAGAATGTGAGAAGGCTGGGGTTAATGGGTCCATGAGTGATTCATATGTGTTTTCTAAGAGCGAGGGACTCTCTCAGATAAGAGTGTGTGAGTTTGTACTTAATATGCTAATGTATTCTCTCAGCTAATTTGGCGTTGAGGCCTGAAAACACAAAATGAGCATCATGTTGACTGCAGGCAGATCGAGTTTCAGCAGTTCAGCAGGTCAGCAGATTGATCACGTGACTCCCCGAGCTACAGACAGGTACTAAAGTGTTAAAAATATGGTGCTTTTATTGCAAGGGCGTAGGTTTGATTTTGGCATTGGTGGGGACAGCGGCAGACAACATGTAATTGTTTGATCAAAATTATTGCTAGGGACAAGTTGGTAGTCGCTGGATATTGGTAGGGACACGTCATAGCGTCTCTACTAAATTCTACACCCTTGAAAATCATAACAAGCGATGTCCCATTTTTGTTTTCTTTAAAGGGGTCATATGATGTGATTTAAATTTTTTCTCTCTCTTTGGAGTGTTACAAGCTCTTGGTGCATAAAGAAGATCTGTAAAGTTGCAAAGGCTAAAGTCTCAAATCCAAAGAGATATTCTTAATAAAAGTTAAGAGTTAACCACGCCTACCTAAAACGGCTCGTTCTAAACACGCCCCCACATGTCTACGTCAAAATGTGGTAAGATTTGCATAACACCGCCCAAACGTTCACGCAAAGAAAGAATGCGTAACTTTTATTCTCACTGTATTGTTGACGCTGCAGTCATGTCGTGAGGTACGTGGCTCGGTGTGGAAAAAGCGTAACTACTTTGTTTGGTCTGCCAAAAGAGGATGATATCTGCTTCGTAATGCCTGGAGCTGATCAGTGCTGGTCGCTGAGGAAATACATCAACTTTGCGTTGTGGATTGCCGGATCGGCTTTCACCATGGATGAATTGGAGTCCAGCCCGGGGTCGTCACATGGGGTTGCCGCAAGCCCTCCGGACACTCCCTCGTCGAATCCGCCGGCCGCGCCATTCTCAAGCCGCTGCTCACTCTAGCCCGCTGTGTGTGATGCTGTGTGTTTTGTTGTGAAAGTGAAACTACTTGTTTGGTCTTCCAAAAATGGACACGGCTAGAAATCAATGGTTAAGTTGTATTACAACACTGTTCCAAAACAGTTCAAACCAAATATTCAGATATGTGCAACACATTTTATGGAGGACTGTTTACTGATTATTGTGTTGGGAGAATAGAATTTGTACAGGTAGGCCGGCGTTTGTTCTTGTGAGTTTTCTCACAGACTTTTTTTGGGTACGTAAGTTTGCTATTAAAGAATTTGCCACTGATGATTCAGATGTGAGTTTTGAGCAGTGTAGAGTAAGCGCTTGTTGTTTGTCATTTCTCCGAGCACAAAGGCAGACATGGTTTTATGTTTACACAGCGCGATGCAACGCAACGCATTAAAAAGACAGTATAAGTCATTATATCAGTAATTATGTCCCCACTGGATGCAACAAAGGCCTAGTTTATAATGGGTTTTAATGTATTTGTCTCATCGCTCCGGCCGGGACAAGGCATCAAAATATGGCAAGGGGCGTAACATTTCCATCACACGGTTAGGTATTCGGCCATATCCACAACGCACTGGAAGCGGCCAATCACAGCACACCTCGCTTTCAGACCGATGAGCTTTGTAAAAATCAACGCGTTTTTTTAGAAAGGCGGGGCATAGAGGAGAAACAATAAGTACAGTATGTGGAAAATAATGTGTTTTTTAACCTTAAAACCGCATAAACACATTTCATTACACCAAATACACAACATAATTTCTTTTTTAGCAGCATCATTATGACCCCTTTAAATATGAGAGATCAAACAACAGATACATGAGTTCATCCAAAATTTCACGGAAAAGCTTATGGATTGATTATAAATTAGTACAGACACGCAAGTGAGCTGCTCGATTTGGGTCTCTTCTGAGGAAGATTCATTCACTTGTTTGGCAATGTACCCACACAGAGAATTAACGAATATTAACCATGGTTTAATCCAAAAAAAAATTTAAATTAAAATTTAATGCACGAAATGATTTGCGAACTGAATATGTGTATATAATATATATATCTAATATATATATATTTTTTGTTTTTGCCAAAACAACTCCAATAATCTTTATTTGCAACTTAGAAGTGTAGTTTATTTAATGTTAATCTATTTTCTGCTTTTCCTGCATAACATAACTCCCTCAAAATGACCATTTATGTGAATTTTCATCACTTTTTACTCTTCCAACACATGCAAAAAACTGGAATAGTATTTTTTGTAAAATGTGCTCCAATGCAACTTTAAAAAATCAAATGCAAAATATCAAATATAAAATCCATCAGTGTCAATTTGTGTATGTTCTCATCACTTTTTTACTATTGCACAAAGACAGCAATAACATGCACATTTTTGCACGCATTCTAAACCTGCAGCCGGAAATCTGCAGTATGGGAAATATTCTGTATATTTGTAAACCGTGAGTGTGCGCGTTTCAACAAACAGCCTCAAGAGCCCTATTTGGTAGAAGAGAGCGGTGGCGTGAGCGACGGCTTTGGCTGGAAAGCCCTGGTTTCAGGGTGTTTTCGAGTTTTGGCACGCTGGATTAAGGAATGAATTTACATTTGTTTAATTAAGTCAGTCTAAGTGGATCCTATGAAGCATGATAAACCAATACCAGATGTCTCCAACAACAAATATGTAAGCAATTGAGAGATGTTTGCAGCAGCGGCGCAGATAATTACCGCGATTACCCCGTTAAAGCTTGAATTTGTTTGTCATATAGGCTTTCACAGATGGCATTGTGTTGGTTTAAGGCTAAACATTTGAAGACCTTCCATTCATCACCTTCATGGCTTCCCTTTAGTGCCTCTCTGCTGCTAAACAAGGGCTTGTTCTGTTCCAGCAAACACTCCAAACACATCTTCCTGGTTTTATTTAAGGCGCCCATTCATCTCCGTTGGGGGAAAATATGCATGCGTGTATGTGATCTGTATGATTACCATCACAATATGCCTTTGCCGGGGATGTTCGTCGGAGGGCAAATGAGATGGGCACTTTTTTGAAGCTCTTTGAAAGTTGGAGCTGGCGCTGTGTGCCTTCTCCTCATTGTTCGGGACTCCCGGCTTGGCTCGCTTGGTATTCCTCTCACAGACGGGCCTAAACTTTGGCCTGAGAGATGTGCTTCAGGAATTCAGCCTGTTGCCAGTCCAATTCACTCACTAGTCAGCTTTCCAACTCAATTTCTTTCTCTCTCCGCCTTTGTCTTTGCTAATTCTCTCTCTTTCTCCTCCTCTGCATCTCATTTCTCCCGTTTGTCTGCTTTCTGTGTGTTTTTTCTCGCTGTTCTGTTCCGTACTGCTCACTTGTTTGTTAAAATTTGAAAAAAATTATATTCACTGAGAAAATGCTTGTAAATTTCACAATTAATTAAAAGAAATGGTGAGACATTGAATTAAATATGAAAGTCTTTAAAGTGGAAAGACTGATTTGGTTGTAAAACCCTTTAACTTTGAAAAATCTAAATATGTGAATAAACACTGTAAATGTAGGATATAGTTTGAGTCTATATAGTTAATTTCACAAGTAATTACAAAAAAAAAATTCATGCATTAAAATAAATGTGAAACTTTGAAAAACTTAGAAAAACGGACCATTTTATGTTCTTGGAAAATATATTTTAATAATATTTTTTACAAATTTAGCAAATACATTTGAAGTAGAAAGACTGAAATTGTATTTTATTGTAAAACATACTCCAATAAACTTTATTTACAACTTTGAAAAATCAAATGCAAAAGAGCGGAATCCACCACTGTAAAACATTACACAATTATTTGATAGTAATCCATCGTTTTTCCATTACTTTAACTCATCAAACTAATTTAACCCAAGTTCAACTCATTAGTTCAATGAACAAGATTCAACTATTTTTTTTCTAGGTAGTTTAATATATTTTAAGTGAGTGCAGAACTGAATTTAAGTGTTTAAGTTGAAGTAGGTGGACATTTTTTACAGTGCATTTTTTCAGTGTTATTGATAACTAGTTTGCAACATAACGAAATACATACATTCTAAAAAATGCTGGTTTGTTTCAACCCAACTTTGGGTCAAATTTGGATTAACCCAACTTTTGGGTTAAAAATGTTTTATGTAAAAATTTAACCCAACGGTTGGGTCAGTCCATATTTGACCCAAAGTTGGGTTGAAACAACCAAACATTTTAGAGTGAATATAAAGAAACTACAAATAAATATTATAAGTCTTTCTGTTTCAACATTTTCACATTTAATTCAATGCATTGCATATCCTTTTTTGACAAATGATTGGGAAAAGAACCTTTTTTATATTGAATTTTAAACTTGTTTCTGCTCTTCTTGCATAATAAGTGAATCAACTATACACTGAAACAAATAATTGGTGTTGGATTTACAGTAAAATAGTTTACAATTACTTAAAGAAGAATCAAGTAATATTGAATGAAATGTACAATTTTGAAGTAGAAAGACTGAAATAGTATTTTCTTGTAGAACTTACTCTAATAATCTTTATTTACAACTTTAAAAAAAATCAATTGCAAAATATGTGAATCAATGCACTGAAAAAAATGGTGTAGTATTTAATTTGAAACAATTTTCACTCAGAAACTGATGAAAGAAATGGCAAGCAACTTTGAATTAAATGCAATAAGACTGAAACTAATATTTTCTTGTAAAACCAACTTTTTCCAAACTTTGATGTTTTTTTTTTTAAATTAGTGAATATATAAGGTTGATTTGCCTGAAATGTGCAAAACATTGTTCTGTTTAAGCATCCTGACAACAACGGCAGTGGCTCAACCAATGGTTGCCTAGCAACCTCCTAGAACACCCTAGCAACCAAAGAACTCTTCACACGCAGGTAAGCACCACTTTCATAAAAAAATTCATTTTTGTTTCATTTATCATCCCCTTTCTTCTCTACCGATCCGAGCGACGTCTCTCACCTGCGTTCTCCTACAAGATCCCTTTCAGATCCGCACCGCAGCTGCTTTCTGTATCCGTCAGCACTGATTGGAGGACGGAGCTTGAGGAAAATGCACTGATTTGTTCTCTCACCGTGTCACTTCTCTCAGGTGCTTCTCGTCATGCTTCTGCTTATTTTCCTCCATTGGTAAATTAAACCTTCATCCATATTTATGCAGCTTGACGCTTCACTTCAGTATGATTGATGGTTGGCCATTTCTGTGATGGGTTACACACATTAACCAGTCAGTGTAACCTATACAAACTGATGGAAGACTTTTTGCCAGGATATAAGGTTCATTGAACGCCATAAACTGAAAACTGAGAACTTAAAGATTATAATTCATAGATTTGACTGGGCTGTTTTGTATTGAAGATATTATTCTTTCACAAATATTTTAATTATGGTGGATGGTTTGTCCAAAGCTATTGCAAAATTAAAGGGCGTCTTCTTTCAAACAAAGATAATGAATTAGTGATCAAAAATAGAATTAGTATATATTAGTGGCTTTCTCCACTTTCCTGTGGCCCGGTGTTATTTTAGATACTAGTTAAAGTTTTAGTAATTGTTGTATGTTTTTGTAATTTTTACTATTTGTTTCTTTGTTTGTTTTTAATATACATGTCTATATAGTTTTTTCCCCCCATTTTTATTTTAGCTTTTGTTACATCAAGTTAAATTAAAATGAGAAATGTTTGTTTGCTTATTTGTTTGAATTTTAGTTTCAGTTTTAGTTAACTAATAACTCTTTAGCCAGCTGTAGCCAGGCCCAAACTTTAAAACAAGGTTTTTATAGGTAGGTAAAACTAAAATTAAAACAGAAAAAATAAAAGCATTTTCGTTACTTTAATAAATTAAATAAAATAGAATGTAATTTTGATCATTTATATTAAGGGATAATTTTTCACTCGTTTGCAGGGAATGAAATATTTATTCATTTACTTTTAGTTAAACTTGGATTGTAAATAAAAAATAACAAAAATAAATAACTGAAACTAATTAAAAATGACATATTTTAAAAAATAATTAGAACTATATATATATATATATAGAGATCTTCTATATTATATAATATATATTATATAAAGGGTGAACATATAACATGTATTATCTAATTTCAAAATATTAACAAAAACTAGAATAGTATTTCAATGATACTAAAACAATTCTTTTATATCATATTTTTATTCTTTAGCTTTTGTAACGTGTTGATTTGTTTTCTTCCATATTGTACAGTACTTTGGATCAATTTATGTTCTGTTTAAATTTGCTTTATAAGTAATGTAATCTGTAATTTTCCTTCAGCTCCAGAGCAATCAGTCACATGACATTTACAGCTCATCTGATTGGCTCTCGAGCCTCTGCCGCCAAAACTGAGCAAAGATGGCATCCTGCCCATTAATTTCATTGATACGCTCAATATCAGAGTCTTTTCTCTGTCCAAACGATGTGATAACTGAGTTATCCGATTAAGACGGCCAGCGCCGCCGCTGATCTCCTGAATAATTAGATCATTTTCTGAGCGCTGAAAGCTGGCTTCTTGGCAGCCGTCCATCTTGGTCATTGTGAAGCGGGTTTATTCAGACGGCAGTGCCGAAGACGGATGGATTGGTTGGTCAGTTCGCGGTCTGAATGGTCACGTCCTGCCCGCTGCGCTGGACATTAAGGCCTGATGGACAGCGTTAAGCCTCTCTAAACACTCGAGGATGAACACCGCTGCTGGGAGAGACACTGGCTCACTGTGTTAGCGCTTAGGAATAAGTACACAGACTCTGTCTCCGCTCGGCAGGAGGCCCCTAGGGGCCCCTCGGCGCATCTCTTGATTGTGTCCATCAACGAGCGTCAAAACCCAGCTTTGTGTCTTCTTTAAACGTTGACATGCACATTCAAAAACTAATGCATCATCTACAGGAAGATGCATGCCTCGTAAGCTTGGCGATCCACTGAGAAATGCGGCCAGCGGCTTGCTTGCCAATATTTGTTTATGTTTCAGTATCTGCGACGTCGGCTAATTTAGTACGAACACAAGCTGCGAGTTCGTCCAGTAATGAACCCTCAGATGCCTGTTGAACCGCTGCCATCGAGGCGCTTTTATTCTTCACGTGCAATTACCAGGTCGGTCGTCGGCGATCGGGACACAAACGAGGCTAAATGACTGCATGGGATTTTGGCTGGAGTGTTTTTGGCCGGCTGTGGCAAACAATTAGTTATGCAAATACATATAAGAGATGTAGAAAGCATGCGAGCTGGAAGGATGCAATGCCCAAAGGCGATGAACTTCGCCTCCATCTCGTTTTGTCGGCCAGAAACCAATTAATGAGAGCTTCAGTTGGACGTGTAACAACAGAGCGGCTGGAAACAAGATTGGCAGTCAAAGACGTGTTGTTGTTGCTTTTTCTCCTTCATTAGACATGTAAAATAAGACCTTTCGCAATCCGTCTCTGCATTGCGTCTCTCATAATCAAAGCCAGAGCTCCCGGTTGATCTCCTCATCACAGTTCGTGAACGTGCATTTGCTTAAAAGAGCTTTCGAACGTGCCTTTTGGAAAAGCAAACGTTTAGCCACTAATTCACAAATCCCTTTAAGAGGCTGAGAGTGTTTCGTATTCCCACCACGGCTTTAGTTAAACCCTCGTAATGATAGATGTTTGACGTCTCCTGCGCCGCCGCCTTCTTGACTGATGAAGTCACTCCCGCTGGTAGATTATATGTGGTGTAGTCTTGACCCAGAATAGTTGACCCGCCTGGAGTCATGTGGGACTGAAACAATGAGTTGATGGGATGCTTTCTGTGCTGGAGAAAAAAGGTCCAGAAGTTACACCTGGGAGCTCTTTTATAGTATGTATCCATTGATTCTCTTAGAAAACGATGATGTAAGTAAGAAAGTAAACTTTGTGCTTATCAGATGTTTCTCCTCTTTATTGGTTTCATGAAGAACCTTAAAACTTTTCATTTGCGCAAAAGGTCCTTTATAGTGGAAAAAGGTTATTAAAATGTTCTTCACACTAAGAAAACTAACTAAGAACTTTTCACTAAAAGGTTCTTTGAGGAACCCATTGGAATCCCTGCAAAAACAAACCCATGTTGGAACCTTCATTTTTAAGATTGGGAGAAAAATAAGCCAGAAATCTCAGTAAAGTCTCAAACGGTGCTCAGATTTGCCAAGAATTTTCAGATTCAGAAAGGTGCGAGATCTCAATGTGAACTGAAATATTTAGATGACCTTGCGATGAAGAAAAAAGGTCCAAAACTGAGAGCTCTTTTACAATATATCTGTTATTCTCTTAGAAAACAGTGAAGAAAATAAAACCTTTGCTAAAATCTTTTACTTCTCAGATGTTTCTCCTCTTAAAAATAAAGCTTCTTTATTGGAACTGATGGTTCCGTGAAGAACCTTTTATATCCATGGAACCTTTTACTTCAACAAAAGGTTCTTTAGATTAGTAAAATAGTTCTTTTAAGAATTGTTCACTAGAAGATTCTTCAGGGAACCAAAAATGGTTCTTCTATTGCATTGCTACAAAATCCCCCTTTTGGAACCTTTGTTTTGAAGAGTTTGAGGAAAAATAACCCAGAAATCTCACTGAAATCTCAACTATGTTTCAAATGGTGCTCAGATTTGCCAAGAGGATTCCAACATCTGCAATCAAAGGTGAAACATCTCAATATTAACTCGTATAGATAAAATAATTTTTACAATAAGGTTCTATTTGTTAACATTAATTAACTACATTAGATAACATGAACGAACAATGGAAACGGCTTTTAAATGTTCATTTTAACGCTTAAGGCCATTCACACCAGGGGCTATACCTTTTGTTAATTGTGTACACTAAACAACTACTGTATAATGATTATGACACAGAGGAATGATATTGTTGGTATCACTTTCAGAACAAACTTTTTCCAGCTGATGAGCCATAAAAATATTGACACCCTAACAGAAACTTTAAAAGGTTGAGCATTTAAAGCGGTAGATGACAAAACTGTGGCTCATAAGTGCTTATAATAAATCGAACGTATCGTGTGTTGGTGTGGACACTAATATAGTTATCATTGTAGTTATCGTTCTTGGTGTGAACAGGCCTTTACTAGTATTGCTTATTGTTAGTTGCATTCTTTAAGTAACGTTAATACTGGAACGCTACTGCAATATTTCTCATGGAAATTCTTCCAAATTATGTGTCAACAATGTTCTTATTTGTTTCCATTCATATTTCTGAATTACAAGAGAAGCAGCTGAAGCAAAGTTGATACTGGAATGAAACACAACCGAGAAATCCATTAGTCTGCTGAATGGAAGAACAACCACTGATCAAAAACGTCAGGTCACATTGTGCTGTTCATTTATTATTTGTATTATTTTAATTATTCTTAGTATTTGATCTCCTTTTTTGATGCTGCTGTTTACCCAAAACCACTGGAGAGCAGAGCTGGATCCCTCACTTGGTTCGAGACCTCCTTCAGCAGCAGAAGTACATTGGTGACTATCAGGAATGCAGCAATAATCCGCAGGTGTTTGGGCAAATTCCTTCAGTCTGGCAGGATGGCAAGCTCTCGGTCCAGTAACACCATAATGGAGCTCTTTAGATGCCAAATGCTGCCTAAAACTGAAGTTCAGTCTCTCCAATTCATCTTTTTCTTCAGATGGTAAGATTGCATTCATGTTTAATTGCTTCTTTCAGAATACAGCTTGCTCAGCAATGGATGCTCTGCAGTGAATGGGTGCCGTCAGAATGAGAGTCCAAACAGCTGATAAAAACATCACAATAATCCACAAGTAATCCACACCACTCCAGTCCATCAGTTAACATCTGGAGAAGACAAAAGCTACATCTTTGTAAGACACAAAAGCATCAAGACGTTTTTAACTTCAAATCGTTGTAGAGAGTTTAAGGAGTCCATAATCCATAATAACGCTTCCTCCAGTGGAAAAAGTCCATCACCTGTTGTCTCTCACATCAAAATCCAGCCACATATTTGTTTAGAGCTGTTTTGGCTTGTAAACGTGGCTTGATCTGTGCAGATTTCTCTCCTGATTTAGACCAGACCGCTTTTTCACTGTAGAAAGCGTTAATATGGATTATGGACTCCCTAAACTCTCTACAAAGGTTTGACGTTAAAAACGCTTAAAAACACATAGCTTTTCTCTTCACAAGATGTTAACTGATGGACTGGAGTGGTGTGGATTATTGTGATGTTTTTATCAGCTGTCTGGACTCTCATTCTGACGGCACCCATTCACTGCAGAGCATCCATTGCTGAGCAAGTGATAGAATGACACATTTCTCCAAATCTGATGAAGAAACAAACTCATCTACATCTTGTATGGCCTGAGGATGAGTAAAATGTAGCTCATTTAATATTTTGGATGAACTATTCCTTTAAATGCACAATAAATAAATTGCTTTCCATTAAAGTGTCTGCCATATGCATTAATGTAGACAGAAATATTTAATACTTCATGCATGTAGTTTCCCATCCTGCTCTATTCACAATATCCCAGATTCCAAGCAATATTGTGTAATATGTTTTAGTCACTCGAAGTCTGTTTGATATTATGGTTTGTTTCAGGGTTTCCTTGAATCCAAACTTGGATTTGTAACATAAGCCAAATATGATAATTTGGGCGTATGCGGGTGTGCTTATGGTGAGATCAGAGGCATACCACAAATGCTGCAGGGGATGAATAATTTTGGAGTAATCCATTGTTTTTTTGACCCAATTTTTCAGGCCCTAATTTTCACCGGCGCTCTCGTCTGACATTTGATCTAGGATTTGCGGGTCTTACCAGCAAGAACTGCTGCGGTTCTAGAATTCGGCTGCCATATCGATCTGTATCGGCCCTACAATAACGTGACATATGAATGCGATTTTATTCCACAAAGCAACAACCCCTCTGAAAGAAGAAGGGCGTCTCTTTATCTGTGTTTAATTGGCAGTGAAATAACGAGTCGCCAGCGTTTTCCTGCTCTTCAACTTTGAAAAGCATTACGCCATGCTTGATTTGAAACTTCTCAGATTGCTGTTGTTGTATAAATCCCCAATAAGTGTTTTATTATGACTGGTCATAATCCTCTCTCTCGACCCCACAATAGAGCGGCATCTGCCGCCCAACGAGCTGCGAATCTCTCTGAATCCTCCTCATTTTCTGTGCTGGAGGAGGTGTGTCCTTTGCAGATGTAGCGTGAAATTTGTTTGCACAAAACTCTGAGTCCTAAACCTTTGGGCAGTTTCCTATGAATATTCATGAGGCGCACAGACGTCACCCTTTTCCCGAGCCGGGCTTGTTATGAATATTCAAATGATGGGAGGTGGTCGTGGCTCCTAACAAGCACGATGAATATGCATGAGGGGAAGGGGCCGCTTTGTAGCGCAATGGAAACCCGGCGTCTGAAGCGGGCCGGGACCCTCAGGAGCAGCACCAAACCATCTGGACCTTTTGGTGGCACAATATAACACGTGGCCGGTTATGAAAGCAAGAGCCTTTGTCCTGATGCCACAAGTAGCCCGTGTACCTAAACGATCTGCTGGTGCGCTTGTGTCTTCAAGGAATAGCGGAAACACAGATAAACGCTCCATTTGATGGTACTGAGGGCCGGATTTAGGACAGTAACTGAATAAAAAAAAGAAAAAAGAAAAATTGCAAATACATTTAAAATACAATTGATTTAATAGTATGTATATTTAGTAAGTTCTTATTAAAAGAACAGCGTACAACAGACGTCTTGCTAATTTATTATAAAGGGAACGTAAATCCAGGTAGGGTTCAAAGTCAAAGCAGAGAAATGCTGGCAAATTAAATAGAAAAAAAAAACTGTTAAAATACTTTAGAATGATGGCATTTAAATATATTGTTTATATATTTAAATAAGAAATCATATTGCTTATTTTAATTTTCTCAAATTAAAACATTAAATATATTAAATATTTCAACAAAAAATATTATATATATATATATATATTTATATATATTTTTTTTTTTTTTTTGTGTGTGTGTGTGTGTGTGTACATCAATAAATATTTTGAGTAACTTAAATCTAGATTAGTTACTAAAAAATTTTTATGGCACTCAAACTTGGTAGGACTATTCTCTCAAAATAATTATTAATAATCATACCAAACTTATTACAGTAAAAGTAGTTTTTAGTGCTACAGTAAAATAATTATGAAAACATTTGTTTACAGTAAGCAGAAACAAACTTCAAAAGCATAATTCAATTGTCACATGCAGCTTGTCGCTCATAATCCATATGTGCATAAACATATGGAGAAATCTATTGTTTAGTTTAAAAGATTATGAGATTATAGTCCCTGCAAACCGGGCTGAAGCTTAAACAAGGTCCGTTTTATCCACACACTGCACGTCTTATTTTCCTCAGTCCTTTCAGACGGATGGATTCTGTGTTGGATTAGTTACTCAAATACTTTATGAAAAACCATTCACTCCTCACCTCATAAGTCATGTCACATTTATTTCTATAGTGCTTTATGGAATACACACTGTTTCAAAGTAGATTCACAGTAGTAAACACGAAAATAACAGTGTTAATGGTGTAAAATTAATCAATTATGAAACAAATTCAATTCAGCAGACAGTAGTTTCATTATTCAGATCAATTTAGTTCAATGTTGATTCAGTTCACTTAAATAACATTCAGTTTTGCAAAGTTTATCAATTATGAAAAATTCATTTCAGCTATAAGCAACTCTGCGGAAAGCAATAGTGTAATTCAGCTCAAGTCAATGCGATGTTGATTCAATTCAGTTTGATAAGTGTTGATGTTGCAAAGTTCATCAATTATGAATAATTCAGTTCAGCTATAAACAACTCAGAAAAAAAATTTAATCAATTATGAAGCAAATTCAGATAATAATGTCATTTTTCAGCTCAGTTCAGTTCAATGTTGATTCAGTTCAGTTAAATAACAGTGTCAGTCTTGCAAAGTTTATCAATTATGAAGCAAATTCAATTTAGCTGGCAACAGTATCATTATTCAACTTGATTCATTTCAATGTTGATTCATTTAAGTTCAATAACAGTGTCAATGTTGCAAAATTCATCAATTATGAAAGAAATTCAATTCAGCAGATAAGTGTCATTATTCAACTTTTTTCAGTGTTGCTTCAATTCATTTCGGTAAAGGTGTTAATATTGCAAAGTTAATTAATTATAAAACAAATTCAGTTTCAGTGGTAAAGCAGTTCTATAGAACATCGTTATTCAGCTAAATTCAGTTCAGTGCTGGCTCAATTCAGTTCAGTTTAATATCAGTGTCAGTGTTGCAAAGTTCATCAATTATGAAACAAATTCAATTCAGCAGACAAAAGTGTCATTGTTCAGATCAGTTTAATGTTGATTCAGTTCAGTTCAATAACAGTGTTAATGTTGTAAAATTAATCAATTGTGAAACATTTGGTTCAGCTGTCATTAAAGGTTCATTAATCAATTCAATTTAGTTCAGTTTAATAACAGCGTCAATGTTGCAAAGTTCAACAAAAATGATGATGATTCTTTGAATATTTAATGTTGATTCAATTCAGTCACTTGATTCAGTTCACCTCAGAAATCAAAACCATTGTTTTCTATAAACTATTTCAGCAAATGAATGTTGCAAAGTTTGTCAGTTTTGAAAAATTCAAATCGGCAGACAATAATGTCATTATTCAGCTTAGCTCATTTCAGTTTAATAACAGTCTCAGTGCTGCAAGGTACATCAGTTACAGTAGTCAACATTTGAAGTGGATCAAAACCTTTCATCAAAGTTGTCCTAAAACCCAAATCCGTACTTGTCTTAGGACAACTTTGATTAACTTTTTTGATCCACTTCAAATATTGACTTCTATATGATGTTGATTCAATTGAGCCACGATTCAATTCACCTCATAGAACTCAAAACAGTTGTTTAACACCTTTACTGGATTACATACACCTACACAGTATGTCCTTTAAAATACATTTTTTTTTCAGTTTCAGATGCTGGTAGTGTGTTTTAACTGACTCTGAGTTCTTGTTTAGTTCATGTTTTCAGTAGATGGACTCATGCTGGTGTTTCACTCACTCCTCGCCGTGTTTAACTGCTATGTAAGACAGCTTGTTTATGTCACGGCCCCGTCTGTAGTGACCAGGGCCCCTCAGGTTATTTTCCTGGCGTCTGGTGACTCATCCCGGCGTTATCGGCCTCTTGAGTCGTGTTCCTGTCCAGACGGCTGGCTATGACAAGACGGCTAACACTCCAGTCATGAGGGCTGAAGTGGCGTGCCTGAACCCTGACGCACGCAGGGAACACTTCTGTCCTTGCGCCGCTCGCGTGAGGTTTCTGAGAGTAACACATGTTGTTTTTCAGTTGTCTTTGAGATGTTAGAACGTCTCCTGCCACAAAACAACCCTTTATTGTTAAAAACACTTTGTTTTTGAAATATGAGAAAATATGAGTGGTGCGTGTGCATCATGTGCAGATGTTGCCATCACAATGCTAGGGTGCTTACTGCAATACTTACTGGGCTATTCTGTGTAGTTGCTAAGTTGTTTCGTATAGTTAGGTTCTTCATTCAGTGAAAGTCTATGGGATTTTTTCAGCAGCCAAACATTTGAAGAATGTCTGTAATACTTAAGCTGACTTTTCACTATTGCTGACAAACAACAGACCAGAAGCCATTCCTTTCTAATAGTATGGGAGCCGCGATCATATGCGTATGCAGGATTTGTGCCTTGGGTACGTTGAAACATTTAAACTTTTGTGACCGCCCGACAAACCATGGTGTTTTCTAATTAAAACTGTATATTAATATATAATAACAACTCTCAATTTAAAAAACTAAACTATAAATATATTTAGCTTTAAAAACTTTAAACATATTTTGTTTAAAATGGGCAGTTATGAAATTGTCCAAATTAATTAATTGATCAATGATGATTGTTGTAATGTATTATATTACTTTATAATTTTATATAATTATTTAAAACTAAAATATAATTTCACTACAAACATAATCTGTAAACACACTTTTTGTCAAATGGTCTGGTAACGAATATGTGTGAAATAAATTTATTTTATACTGTAATATATTAAATATTACTATATTTATATAGTATATAATAACTATTTTTTTCACTTATATGATATTTTATAACTTTTACCATAATATCTATGATGATTAGGCTTAGTAAACTAAATGCTTTTCAATATAAATATATTTTTTTCACTAAAATGTCAAAACGTTAGTAAAACACTTTTTTATAAACTCAGTAGTTACAAACTTACGTTCGAATTATTATTTTAGAAAGATTATATATTAATAAAATGTATTTTATATAATAAGTAATTTATAATATTATATATATATATATTGTAATTCTTAATATTTTATGATTTTAAGTAATTTCTACAGTATGATGTTGATTAGCTCTAGGAAACTACATGCTTTTAATCTATAAAATACATTTTTGCCACTAAAACATTCAGTCTTTAAAACACTATTTTTTTGTGAAATTGGTGGTAAAATTATATCTGAAATAATATTTTATATACATTGATATAACACTTGTGCTTTTCACCCCAAAGTTTTTTATGGAGTTTATTGGAGACGTTTACCAGGGAAAATATATTTCCAATCTAGCTACTTAATTCAATGTGTTACTTGTCGATTCTTTGTAATTATTAATAACATTTTCTAGATATTTCTAAGTGAAAACTGTTTCTATACCACATTTTTTGGAACAGTCGTTAAAATTTTCCTAACAATGCTCATGCTTACAGTAACAAACACAACTCATGGCTGTTTCCAAACAGGTTTCCCAAACACTTTCCCCTGCCTGCTATTGGCCGGAAAAACTGATCGTTCTGCCTGGAAACCGACACCATTGGTAGCATCCAACATGCATTAAATTACACACTTCTGCAGCAAAACAAGCAAGCTATATTATACTGAAAACTTCAAAGTTGTCTCCGCAGTCCGTGCCGTTTGAGAAGAACAAATAGGAAGAGCTGACATATGGGGCCCCGCCAGCGGTTATGACAATGAGGGGCCCTGCTTTGGCCTCTATAGGAAATCCACCTGTTCAGTTTGATAGTATCCCAACACTAAAGTGACAAGACTTGAATAGGGCCCGAGTCCCTCTTCTATGGGATTAAGCGGAATGATATGCCAAGTCCATCTTTTGTGTCCCTTCATAAAACCACTGTCATTTACAAAGAAATCTGTCTTTATTCTTTCCCTCGGGATAAAGCGACAAGCTTCGGGCCCGCCGAAGTGCACCTGATATTGAAAAGAGACACACAAAGAGCTCGTCTTTGTTCTGCAATATCTGTTAATCGTGGACCGAGATGTTGGTCTCATCTTGATCCAGAAAGGCAGTATGTTGTTTTCGTGCGAATGTGACCACAAGCTAAAATGAAATGAGTTTTCCCATCTGTAATTGTTCTGCCTGTTCTTCTTTTTGTGTAGCTTCCCCCCTTTGACATCACGAAAAAGGATGGAACTGATTTCTGTTCTGTGGGAAAACATGTGTTTATGTGGCGGCGTGTCAGAATCGCTTCAAGCATCTACATGTCAAGTGATAAATGATGGCGCGGGGTCTCGGGGGCCCACGAGTGACTGCTGTGTTTGTTGTAAGAGGACCGTCAGAATGACAGGCTTGAGATGGATTTACTCTGAGATGATCTGGAGTTTATACTGGACTCACTTTGAGATCTGTGTTTGAACAAACGGCTCTTTGGATTGGCGTATCGAAGACTTTCTGTTCAGCCAGAATGAAAATGTCACACTCGGTTTGAACAATTTTCAATGCAATTGCAGTGGATGGTGATTTTTCTTTTTCTTTTTGGTCTAACAACTATATTGCAAGTCATGTCTGATGAGGAACTATGATGTTATTGTTAACTAAGGCTACGTCCACACGAAGCCAGTGCTTTCCCTATCCGGACACCCACCCCCCCCCCCCCCCCCACCCCCCCCCCCCCCCCCCCCCCCCACCCCCCCCCCCCCCCCCCCCCCCCCCCCCCCCCACCCCCCCCCCCCCCCCCCACCCACCACACCCCCCCCGTATCAAGAAATATCTGCGTCCACACGAAACCACAAAACCGACACAAAACGATGTAGTATACATGCCAGACCAATATGTGGCACTGTAATTCTGCCACAGAGATAAACGGAGAAGACGACTTGGACTATGCACATAAACCTTGCGCGTGGTATACAAACGAACATGGAACAAAACATTTATTAATCTGTGTTAATGTTAGTTAATAAAAAAGACAATCATTCCTGTTTGTTGTTGTTGTTGCTGTTACGTGATGTAGTGGTGTCTGACTAGGGGCGAGATGTGGGCTGATGATGTCTTCGTTTCAGAAAATATACGGATTTGCCATCCACACGAAAACGCAAGGGCGGCGTTTTCATATTTATCCACTCTGGGACCCGGTTAAAAAAAAATATCGGTTTCTCTCCCAAAACGCGATACAAAATGTATGCGTATACAGCTAAACGCGTCTCCGTGTGGACGGGGCCTAAAACTATCAAAAATAATTTTCTGCAATTGAAATAAGGCTGAATAAAATTTTTACTTAAACTTGTCAAAAATTATAATTGTTGTCGTGGCAACTAACTAAAATGTTTAAGTACTAAAATGACTAAAACTAAATCTGATATTGAAATAAATGCAATATATCCAAATGCAAAATGACAAAAACACATAATAAAATTATGAAAACTTTAATCAAAATGAAAAGAAAAAATGAAAATATTCAAATAAAATCTAATTCATATAAGTTGGATAAATTTATACTGAATTAATTAAAATTTCATTTAAATAAAAATGACAAAATTACATGATAAAATTGCTAAAACTTTAACAAAAATTTAAATGAAAACTGAAAATATAAAAATCTAATCAAATTTAACGCTAAGTCCTAATATAAACTATTAGAGGGAAAAACTTTTAAATACTAACAATGACTCTAAGGTAAAACTAATATGAAAATAAATAAAAAATATTTTAAAATTATGACAAAAGCACTTTATAAAATTCAAATGAAACTGAAAATATAAAAATATCAGCTAATTCATAATATTAATATTAGATGAGATATAGAGATTAGATCTTTAAAAAAAATCACCAAAAATTTGAATTTTAAAAAATATAACCACAATTTTGAAATCTGAAATGTTTAAATACTAAAATGACAAACTAAAATTAAAATAAGTTCAAAATATTAAAGAAATTGACAAAAGCATATAATAAAATTACTAAAACTTTTACAAATTAAAATGAAACATTAAAAATATAAATTAATGTAAATATTAGATGTAAAAGCTTAAGCTTAATCTAATTTTGTGTTTTGCAGGATAAAGTCAGTCAGACGGTTTTGTGACGACTTGAGTAAAAGATGACAGAATCTTGATTTACGAGTGTTAACCTGTCCTTTAAAGCACTGAGACCTGCTTGAGCTGGAATCAGGGCTTTTTCAGTATTAGTGTCTTCTGGATGCGGCGGGTAAAAATATCTGTGATCAACATATTTTGATTACTGAAGTGGAACATTCCAGAAATTCCCTTCCGCAAACTCACGAGGATGAAACATTCTGGAGCGTTTTACAGTCGCCTGATGACAAACAAGCTATATGTGGCTACAGACACACGAGAGACATTTATTAGCAGCAGGAGTTTATTGCAATATCAAACAGTTGTGCATCTATTGAGGTGAAGTGAATTCATTGTTTTACAGTCGTTACTCGGTACTCTGACGGGTTTAAGATGCCCGGGCTTGAGGAACTTCAATCCAGATCACTCACCATATTTGGTATGGTCTATGAGTTTGGTTTTGCTCTCACATGATCTGTTCAACACTGTTTCTCGTTTTGTGTTTGTGCTGAGAGACCATTCTGTCCGCTGGAAATAAACTCTACAAGCCTGTAAAATAAAGTTCAGCTCAGCCTTTGGAGGAAAACAAGCATCGCATTAGACTCCAAATATTAAAGTGGCTGTGTTGTTTTGTGCGGGTGCTGGAACAGGATTGTCAAACTCTGTTCACATCATTCAGTGTTATTGCGCTGGTGTTGCTCTTTCAGAGCTCAGGAGACTAACTGTACTGCTTTCAGATTGTTTAGGCAGTTTAGCTGGACTTTCATCACTTCATTACTGATCAAAAGATTTATTTTAATGTTTTGGAAAGAAGTCTCTTCTGCTCACCAAGGCTGCATTTATTTGGTCAAAAAAATACAGTAAAAATAGTGAAATATTATTTCGATTTAAAAGAATTTGTATTGTAATGTATCTTTAAAAAAATTTTTTATTTCTGTGGTCAAAGTTGAATTTTCAGCATCATTACTCCAGTCTTCAGTGTCACATGATCCTTCAGAAATCATTCTCATATGTTGGCTTGGTGCTCAAGAAACATTTTGCACGTCACTTTTTTACTGTATTTTTGACCAAATAAATGCGCCTTGGTGAGCAAAACTTCCTCACAGTAATACTCAGTATTGTGTGATTGAGAGGTTGTGTGTGTCTTTCCAAAACATGTAATTTGGCTTCTGCTGACAAACACGCACGACAGACGCACTAATGTGAGTGTATGCCATAATTGCAGTGGTGACGGATCTGGGGTGTTCAGAGCTTTAAGGTGACGTGGTCAGTGCTGTTCAGTTTGGACTCGAGTAGAAAATCTGTCATGACTTGTGGTAAAGACAGTTTGGGGTTTACTTCCTTCAGTTTGTCCAAAAAAACCAAACAAACAAGAAAATGCAACAAAATAGTCCATACAACTTGTGCACTATATTGCAACTCTCACATGTGGTGTCAGTAGTGCAGTTGTGACGTCAGTGACATCAAATATTGGTTCTCGTGTGTCTCACAAACAGACATCATTAACGTCAAACCTGACGCAACCCAGATTTGAGATTAGCAGCTGACTGGAAAATTTTCATCTGATTTTACAACTTAAAATTAGGTCTGATCCTTGTAAGACTTGAGAAGACTTAGTGCACAAGTTGTATAAACTTATTTTTATGATGCTTGTATGTTGTTGCTGTTGTTTGCTTCTAGCTGGAACTTGACAGATGAAATGGAAAAAGTGGAAAAATTATTTTGCATTGTATTTTCATAATTTACAAAATAATGCATTATATCGTTTCCTGAACAATTGTAACCAAAGTTAAAAAGCATTATAATATTTGCATATTTGTTATTACATCTGAAATTGGTTGTTTGTCATGTGTTTTTGTTTTTATTAAAATTGAAATTCTGATCTGAAAGCATAATAAATAAACTTTCCATTGATGCATGGTTTGTTCGGATAGGAGGACATTATTTGGCTGAGATACAACTATTTGTAAATCTGGAATCTGAGGGTGCAAAAAAATCTAAATATTGAGAAAATCATCTTTAAAGTTGTCCAAATGAACTTCTTAGCAATGCATATCACTAATCAAAAAATACGTTTTGATATATTTATGGTAGGAAATGTACAAAATATCTTCATGGAACATGATCTTTACTTAATATCCTAATCATTTTTGGCATAAAATAAAAATCTATAATTTTGACCCACACAATGTATTGTTGGTTATTGCTACAAATATACCTGTGCTACTTATGACTGCTTTTGTGCTCCAGGGTCACATATTTTGGCTTTGACTTTTTGTTTGTAGCACAAACTTTGCAAAATACACACTGCCGTTTATTATTTAGGGTTAAAGTTTTGTTCAGCTAGCCATAACATACATTTCCATCCAAAGTTGCGAACTAAACTTGCAAAAAATTGGATGATTGCATAAAACATTAGCAAACAATGCACCGTTTTCATCCCATGTGTTCAAGAGAGCTAAATCTTCCTGGGAAAATGGTTCAAAGTATCAATAATAAAATAATAAGAAGTTGCTGCAACCAGAGAAGCACAAGCCTCTTTTTAAATAAATGACTTAATTCAGATGAAATTCAATAACAAATGCTGTCATGTTATCTTGCAGCCTGATGTTTGGGAACACAATTGTTTGAAGCCGTTCTAGGAGGTAATTATACCAAATTTTGATGATGGATTTTTTCAGCACAATTAAAACAATATTTCAGATGGTGTGCAATGCTGGTTAGTCCAGATATCTAATCACATGATCTGCTGAGGCAAAGTCACAAGATTGTTGTTGCATCCAGGAACTTGTTCAGTAAATGTGTTTCCATCATAATGTTTGACTTTAACTGAAAAATGACTTTTTGTTATTGTCCTCTTGCATTATTGACCAACTGTTTTCCTGTTTGATACTGTAAAGCTGCTTTGACACAATCTGTTTTGTATAAAGCGCTATATAAATAAAGGTGACTTGACTTGACTATGCATGCGTTCTTGCCTAATAAAAAAATCATAATTTTATGAGTCATTTCCATCCAGTGTTTATGCAATATCCAGAATTTTACATAAAATAAGTGGATGCAAACATAGCTACTGTAGCTTGCCTTAGCAAATACAGTATCTTTTTAGAAATACTAACACAACAGTTCATGCATTCCCTGGGAATCGAACCCATGACCTTGGCACTAGTAATACTAATGGGTTCGACACCCAGAAAATGTGCTAAAAATTGGACGATTGCATAAAACATTTGCGAATAAAGCACCGTTTTCATCCAATGTGTTCAAGAGAACTAAATCTAACACAACAGCTCATGCATTTCCTGGGTATCAAACCGACAAACTGGGCGCGAGTAACGCCAAGGTCATGAGTTTGATTCCCAGGGAATGCATGAACTGATAAAGTGAATACCTTGAATGCAATGAATAAAAGCATCTGCTAAATGCATAAACATTCATGTAAAAGTAACACAAGTCGATTTTGATGCAGTATAAGAAATTTATTTCATAACAGTTACAAAGGACAAAATATTTAAAAGCATTTTTATCTTACATAAGATGTACAGAGATGGCATGTATTTGACTCTAAATGATTCCGGAATAGACGCTACAGAAGTATTAAATAGAAAACTGAAAAAAACAAAAAGCAATTAAAGTTGATGGAAAAATATGAAATATTCCATTTATCTACTGTACAAAACAACTACTTGAAAATGGAATCCATTCTGTTGTACCCTGATACATTGTTTAGGCCTCTTGCGCATTTAAAAAGTATTTTTACAAAAGAATCACAATAGCTAAAATCTTGGCCTCTTTGGTTCCATAATTCGGTATAATACATTTGAACAGAATTCAGTTTCAGCTTCTATAAAAATAACTTTTCTTTTTTTTCAATGGCAGGTTTTTTCTTTACTAATAATGCAACTTCAGTGCAAACATTGTAACAACCATCCTCTCAGAGTAGGAAGCGAAAGTTTACATTTCAAGTATTGAAAACAGTTCATAACAAGTGGGTCATCCGGTGTAGGTCACTACTATACATTGCATAGCTTGTGCGGCACTTATTTCAGAGGAATCGTGAACGAGGCGCGCCACTTGGTACCTTCGAAGGCATTTTTAAGTCTGCAAGTGCTTTATATTGTGCATTTTCGATATTTTTTGCAAGTGCTATGCTGCACCATGACGTAACTGAAGAGTTTGGCAACTCATGAGATCACTGGATTCGCTTGTGTTTCAGAAGCGTGTCTTCGGCTTGTTGCATGAATAATCACAACCGAGACATAACAAAACACACCTCATGATTTATGAATGGATCTCATGTCTGTCGAGAAACCCAAGGATTGTTGTAGCTCTTTGCAGATGATCGTTGAAGATGGATGCTCTCAAATGGATTGGTTGTCACTCAATGGACTCAATGTGGGAAGTGCTGGCGTTGCTTTGAGAAGATGGTCAGTGCTTTTCGGGAAAGTACACAGATATAAAAGTCTTTTGAGAAGATCACCCCTCCTCTTTCCATTCTTAAAGAGAAGAACCAAACTACACTCTTAAAAATAAAGGTTTCAAAGGGGGGCTTTCTTAGCGATGCCATAAAAGATCCATTTTTGGTTCCCCAAAAAATCTTTCAGTCAACAGTTCTTAAAGGGATAGTTCACCCAAAAATGAAATTGTGCTGTTAATGTCCTTGGCAATTCAAGCAATGCAGATCAGCGGCTGCCCGTTTTTGAGAATTAAAAAAACACATATCAAGGAACGCAAAATTAAAACCTGTGGCTCCTGATGATATATTGAGCTCTTATATGAAGCAAAACAATCAGTCTGTGAACATTATTTAAAAATTATTAATGTCATACAAGAGGCCTAGGCAAACGGTCCAGAGATATGTCCAGTTCATGGAATGAATGATTCTTTTGAATCGGTTCATTTTTAGTGAGTTAGTTCAATCAATTTCACCTAATTGTGGTGGAATTAATGGAGCCAAAGACCGATGGGCCACTGATATGTGCATGCATGAACCAAACACTTGAATGACGCGTGGGGAAATATGTTATATGGTTTCTCATTGTTTATGTAAAAAGTTGAGCTGATGAAGACTAGTTTATTCACTTTATATGCTTTAGACATGCAAAACATCCACATTTCACATCATTATTGGGTGGCCTGCATTAATAATATAATTTTATAGTGACGTCATTGCATCATTACGTAAATAAACTACTGAATTGAATCAGTTCATTGAAATTATCCAGTTCGTGGAAAATAATTGTATTTCCCAGTTTGCCTGAGGCTCTGGATTACAGGAAATAATGTTGTAAAAAATGTTCAGTTTCTTGCACAGACTGATTGTTTCACTTCATAAGAACTCAATATATCTTCAGATGCCACGGGTATTAATTTTGTTTTGCCTGTATATGCTTTTTTAATTCTCAAAGAGCTGGCAGCCGCTGACTTGCATTTTATGGATCACCAAGGGCCACGGTTTCAGCAAAAAATCTTCTTCACTGTTCTACTGAGGAGAAAAGTCACCTACATCTTGGATGGCCGGAGGGTGCGTAAATTACCAGCAAATTTTCATTTTTGGCCGAACTATCTCTTTAAAAGAACCAGTGTGAAGAACATTTTAGTAATCTAAAGAAACTCTTGTATAATGGATGACCATCGATGCCAATAAAGAAGCTTTGTTTTTAAAAGTGTAAACAGAGATAAAAGCAATCCCATCCCTTTGACGTGACAGAATCGTACAAACTGGACTAAATTGCTCGATGATTAAAGAACATAAATATATGTACAAAGATGCGTGGAAGAGTTGGGGTGTGCATGTGGATTTGTGAGCATGAACGAGTCATAAATATTAGTTTCTTACTATGATATTTTGGAAGTCTCAAGCACAGCCGCACTCCTCGACGATCATGTTGGGCACGTCCCGTTTCACGATGTTGTATTCGTCATCGAAGTACAGCATGGACATGGTGCTGAGTTTGGTCGGGATGCAGCAGGAGTTCATGGATCCCGGACTCATTCCTCGCATGCGGTATTGGTTCACGACGGCCGTGTGGAAAGACGAAGCCGATCCGGGAACCCCAGCCATGTACGCCGGACAATTCCCTTCGCAATAATTCCCAAAGTACCCTGACGGGGCGATGATCCAATCGTTCCAGCCGATGAGGCGGAAGTCGATGTAAAACTGTTGGCGGCAACACAAGCTGCTGCTGCCGTCGCATTCAAGGCCTCGTTTGCGGATGCGGTGTTTGTTGTCGGACGCTCGTGCTTGGACCACAAGGAATGGACGGTGGGATTCGTCGGCCGTGTTCACCAAAACAGGCATGACGCCCATCTTATCGCACACTTCACACCGTACATCCAGGTTCTGCCGGCGATTGCCTTTGGCAAAAACCATTTGCACGGCGTCCGTCAATGGAAAAGTGTGCCATCCGCTGCGTTTGAGATCCACACGCTTCTCCACCAAGTTCCACTTGCTCCCAAGTCCCGGTTCCTGCGAGTAAACCTTCACCGTGACCTTCCTCCTCGAACCTTTCTCCAAAACGTTAGGCAGAAGCTTGAAGTACAACCAGAGGTTGGCTTGGGACACATACAGGTTCTGGTTACCCTCGTTGGAGATCACGAAAAACAGGCTGGTTTTGGAGGTCAGCAGTTCGTCTGTGGGATCAAGAAAAGAGAGAGAAGATCAGCTCAGTGCATTTCATCAGCTGTTGCTCAGCTGACTTGGGCAATATGCTCCCCGTGAACCTGGTGAACTTAAAGCCTATAGGATAAAGACTCGAGACATTGACATTCAGAGAGGGCAGCGGATTTCTAAGGCCGTCATGAATGGTCCACTTAACTGGGACCACTTCAACCTAAAGACATTAAATCGTGTTCAGTCTCATGAGATTCTCATTACTGTAAGACAGTTATTTTACTTACATTTTTTTTTTTTATTCCATATACTTTACAATTTAAATAATGTACCTTTTTTGACAATACAGTTATTGTAAAAGAGGAGAAATGTGGTTAATTGTAATAAAAAAAAACAATAAAAACACATTACTATATATTTTTTTCATATATACAAATTACATAGATTTATATTTCGTCAGATTCAGGGTAAAATATGACCAGAATGTTCTTGGAACGCTTTTGTGCAGATTTCACCCCTTTGTTTTTACTTAATCATTAACAATTAAACTTGACTCAGCTTAAAAGGCAGACCAAAAATACAAAATTACTACATAATACTGTAATGTACACTAATAATATAAATTTCATATAGTCACATCCAATGAAGACAGGGGGAGAAAATATCTAATGTATCGAAAATAATGTCAAAATAAATATTTTTTGTCTCATAAAACGGAGCCTTTTTTTTTGCACAATATAAGTTTTTTTTTTTTCAGATTCAAGTTGTTTCAAGGAAGATTTCATGGATTACCAACTATTATTTAAACTAAACCTAAACTTAAACTTCTTTTAGCAAGATTTGATTCATATGTTCACATTACAATAATGAGAATAAGAGAGAAATGGCCTTAACTGTAATAAAATTATTTTAATAAATAATTTTGTGTCTTGTAAAAATAGGCTTCATTTTTGCAGAATACCTATTTTGTCTAGATTAATTTACTTTCTATAGTATATCTCATCTTTAATTCTTTTTTAGATTCACCTTTTTATTTTATTTCACCTTTGATTAAACCTAAACTGTAAGCTAGTAAATATAATAATAATATATAATTTCATATACTCACATTAACTGATATGAAAATAGGAGAGAAATGTGCTTAATTGCCATGAAAATTATGCAAAAAAATATATTTTTGTTCTATAAATAAACCTCCTTTTAGATCTTTGTGCCAAAATTTGACCCAGACATGTTCTTAGAAGGTTTCATGAGATTTACAGATTTTATTGTATTGAACCTTAAATTCAGCATAAATTAAAGGCAGAACAAAAGACAAAAAAAAACACAACTGTGATGTTATAAATACTTTGCAATTTAAATCATGAAAATAAATCACAATGCAAAGATAAAAACAAAAATTGTCCAATAAATAAGCTTCATTTTGTGTAGAATATAATAAATCCTCGTGCAAAAAAATCATTTTGTATTTCTTTCTTCTGATTTTAGGGTGTAATACGGCCAAGACGTGCCCTCAGGAGGTTTTTGCTGATGATTATTGTATGGTTAAATGTGTGTTCTCGGGGTCTCGTGACAGCGGCGTTATTCTGGCGTCCGGTCCAGAGCTGCCGGGGGTCTGGATGGAGATGACAGGAGTCAGAGAGCTTGTGAGAGAACAACACAAACCAGCAAAGACTTCCTGTGAGCCGCAGAGACACACAATGAGCCGCGTGACGTCACAGGAACCGTGGACATACAGCCGTACAGTGAGAGCGCGATCAAGCACATCCCTTTGACATTCACAAAAGGATACATTTACATGATACTGACCGCTTCTGGAGCCACCGGCCACTCCAGATTCATTCAAACCCATCTCTTCTGCTTGCAAACTAACTTCTCAGGATTTTACACCTGCTTTATCATGCATCTGATCGCATGACTGACTTAGCAAACAAACTAATGCGACATGCTTCGGGTTGCTCTCTCTCGGTTTGGATGTGTGACCAAACAGACTTCCACATAAAACTAGAAATATGATATTTCTGTCTCTCTGTAATGGATTAATAAATCCGAGCCTTCAGGAGTTTGGCTGAAAAGTATCCGCAAAACACACATAAAATTGAAATGTTTAAAAATAAATCAAACACTATTCTGGATATGTGTGTAATTGTGTAACATGCTGAGCACAGCTGTGCCGAGAGAGAGTCACATGGGGGGCTCTAAGGCCTCTGATTGGATAATCAAATTTGGTTCCAGCACAGCACTGTAACTCATTTAAATGTAAACTCTGTCCTGCTGAATTAGAGTTAATATGTTATGAAAACTTTCATTAGTAACAATAACAAATAATATGGCACTACATGATGCTTCACAGATGTTGACTTTTTTTCTTCCTGGGCACAAAGCAGTGTATTAAAGGGAAAGTTCACTCAAAAATGTTTAGTTTTTTTACATTTTATTATACGCTATATATAATGATACATTTGTATTATGTATGTTTTAGTAGTATTTTGCTAAAGTGATGCTAAATTTAGGTTTAATTTAGTGCTGTCAAACAATTAATCGCGATTAATCGCATCCAAAATAAAAGTTTTTGTTTACATAATATATGAGTGTGTACCGTGTATATTTATTATGTATATATAAATACACACCCATGCATGTATATATTTAAGAAAAATATGTTACGTTCATATTATTAAAACATATATATATATATATATTGTATAAATATGAATTATTATATATACATGTAAATATTTTTTAAATATATACTGTATGTGTGTATTTTAATTATACATAATAAATATACACAGTACACGATTATTATTATGTATTTAAAAACTTTTATTTTGGATGCGGATTAATCGCGATTAAGCGTTTGACGCATAGTTTATTTAAGTTAAAAAACAAAAGGTTTAACATTTATTGTGCACAAAATAAATACTCTTAATTCAATGCAAATTATTTATTGATTCGATTAAACAATAATTTAAAATGGTAATTTGAAAAAATGTAGCTTACTAATTAAATACTAAAAAAACTACTGAAATATCGGTTAATGCATATTAATTTAATGGATATTCATCTCTTTATTATATCAAATCTTAAATGAAACTTAAATTAGCAAAAATACTACTGAAATATAAATAATGTATTAATAGTAGTCTCTATTAAAAAAGATCCTAACATATTACAATATATGATAGTATGATAGATCACAACTGTCACAAAAAGTGACTTTTTTTTCTCTGTAAACACAATATTATGTGTAATATTGGAGTGAAATATCCCTTTAATGGCATTAAAGGTTATTCATTGAGTAGTGAGTTAATGAGTTATTCCGTTAATTATTAACAATTAATTAATGAGTTAATACGTTATCTTATGTTAAACATTAAATTTGACTTCAATTTAGCATAAATGTAGAACAATACTACTAATATGTACATAATACTTATGAACAGCATAATAATATATAATAATAGTGATGTATAATACAAAACAATACTAACAATATTACACTATATGATGCTTCACAGATCATATCTTCACAAAAGTGACTTCTTTTTTCCTAGAAAAAAAATGTGTTTTCATTTTTGGTGAAATATCCCTTTAATGCACAATCAAATAGTTAGACATATCATTTAATGCTCATTATATTTATATCTGAATACACATGAACTAATGATCCTGTTATAAAATGCTTTTAATGACATGCTACACTCTAAAAAATAGCGCTGGGTTAAAAAGGGACAAACCCAGCGGTTTGTGTTGTTTTGAACCCAGAGGTTAGTGGGTTGTTTTGGAACCAGTGGTTATTGGGTGTTTTGACCCAGGGTTATTGGGTTGTTTTGACCCAGCTGTTGGGTTGTTTTGACCAGCTTTTGGGTTGTTTTGACCCAGTGGTTGGTTTGTTTTGACCCAGTGGTTGGGTTGTTGTTTTGACCCAGTGGTTATTGGGTTGTTTTGACCCAGTGGTTATTGGGTTGTTTGACCCAGCGGTTATTGGGTTGTTTTGACCCAGTGGTTATTGGGTTGTTTTGACCCAGCGGTTGGGGTGTTTTGAACCAGCGGTTGGGTTGTTTTGAACCAGCTGTTGGGTTTTTTTGACCCAGCTGTTGGGTTGTTTTGACCAGCTTTTGGGTTGTTTTGACCCAGTGGTTGGTTTGTTTTGACCCAGTGGTTGGGTTGTTGTTTTGACCCAGTGGTTATTGGGTTGTTTTGACCCAGCGGTTGTTGGGTTGTTTTGACCCAGCGGTTATTGGGTTGTTTTGACCCAGCAGTTGGGTCGTTTTGACCCAGCTTTTGGGATGTTTTGACCCAGCTATTGGGATGTTTTAACCCAGAGGTGGGGTTGGTTTTTGACCAGTGTATTGGGTGTTTTTACCCAGCGGGTTATTGGGTTGTGTGACCCAGCGGCTTATGGGTTTGTTTTGACCCAGCTGTTTGGGGTGTTGTTTTTACCCAGTGGGTATGGGGTTGTTTACCAGTGGTTATTGAAGGTTTGTTTTGACCCAGTGGTTGGGTTGTTGTTTTGACCCAGTGGTTATTGGGTTGTTTTGACCCAGCGGTTGGGTTTTTTTGACCCAGCTATTGGGTTGTTTTGACCTAGCTTTTGGGTTGTTTTGACCCAGCGTTTGTTTTGTTTTTTGACCCAGCGGTTGGGTTGTTGTTTTGACCCAGCGGTTGGGTCGTTTTGACCCAGCGGTTGGGTCGTTTTGACCCAGCGGTTGGGGTTTGGGTTTTTGGGTTTTTTTTTGTGGGGGGGGGGGGGGGGGGGGGGGGGGAACCCAGCGGTTATTGGGTTGTTTGACCCAGCGGTTATTTGGGTTGTTTTGACCCAGCTGTTGGTTTGTTTTGACCCAGCTGTTGGGTTGTTTCGACCCAGCATTTGGGTTGTTTTCGACCCAGCGGTTGGGTTGTTTCGACCCAGCATTTGGGTTGTTTCGACCCAGCGGTTGGGTTGTTTTGACCCAGTGGTTATTGGGTTGTTTTGACCCAGTGGTTGGGTTGTTGTTTTGACCCAGCGGTTGGGTTGTTTTGTTTTGACCCAGCGGTTGGTTTGTTTTGTTTTGACCCAGCGGTTGGTTTGTTTTGTTTTGACCCAGCGGTTGGGTTGTTTTGACTAGCGGTTGGGTTGTTTTGAACCAGCGTTTGGGTTGTTTTGACCAGCGGTTGGGTTGTTTTGACCCAGCGGTTGGGGGTTTTGACCCAGCGTGTTGGGTTGTTGTTTTGAACCAGCGGTTGTGTTGTTTTGACCCAGCGGTTGGGTTGTTTGACCCAGCGGTTGGGTTACTACCCAGCGGGTATTGGGTTGTTTTGACCCAGCGGTTGGGTTGTTTGGACCCAGCGGTTGGGTTGTTTTGACCCACCGGTTGGGTTGTGTTTGACCCAGTGGTTATGGGGTTTTGACCCAGCGGGTTGGGTTTTGTGTGACCAGTGGTTATTGGGTTGTTTGACCCAGCGGTGGTTGTTTGGACACAGTGCGTTATTGGGTAGAAGCCCAAAAATATAAAAAAATATATTTCTATTTTTTATATTCTGAGTATTAACACCAGTGTTATTTTAGTAGTATGTATTTAAAATTATAGTATATATTAATATTTTGCATTACTTATACATTTTTATTTTTGTATAGATTTTATACAGTGTTAAGTACTGTTAGAAGTTTTGCGTCAGATGTTTTATTATAGATTAATTGTATTAATTTTAGATCAACTGTTATTCAATGCCAAATAATGTTTAATTAATTTTATTGCAGCTGTAGTTTTAGTAACTGTTAGAGCTTACTCAATTTAAACGTATTTCAGTTAGGTTGCAAACTACAGTTTTCCTTCTAATGGCTATTTTCTATATAAATTTATTAGATTGTATTTATATCAGTATATTTCAATTACTGAAAAATAGGGGGAAAAAAACTGTTTTGTTACCTGTATTTTTTAGTACTTCAGTTTAAACTTATTTCAGAACGATATATTTTCATTTCAAGTTTTTTAGTTTTTAATATACACCACACCACACTGATATACTGTATATATATATAATAATTATATTAGCTATATTTCAGTTAAAAAAGAGTTCTAAGTAAGCTATTCATTGATTCATGTAGTAGTTCAGTTAAATTATTTATTTTATTTTTAAGGTAGTTGCCAAAAGCAAAACATTTCTCATGTACATTTTGCTCTAAAGTTATTAGTATATTATACTGTACATTTTATTATATTATGTTTTATATAACCTGTATTTCACTTATCAAAAACAGTTTGTTTTAATTTACTTATTTGAGTTATACTTTATTAGATATTTTTGTAATTTTATTGTAATTTAGACTTCAATTTAAACTTAGTTAATTTACTTACCGAAGTTTTTTTTAATCTAGTATTTTAGTTTTTTATTATCGTAGGATATTTTAATTGTATATCAACATGATTTCAGTTGCCAAAAACAATTTTCAATAGTACTAGTTAACAATACCAACGCCGATTAGCACACATCTGCTTAACTAACCGGGTGGTTTTCAGACATCACTGAGGTTTGTTTGACAAACAGCACTAGTTACTCTGTGTTAAGTGTTTGTTCAGATCACTAGCCTGCAGTATGAGCACTAGTGATGCCTGAACACGACTGAACACAGGAGGGATGGTGTTTACTGTCAGCGCCGCTTCCAGCTGGCCAAATCAAAGCGTAGAAGCGCAGCTAAAAACAAGCGGGAGTGGGGCGACCACTGAGTAAAGGTTGGATGGTTTCCCGTTTCGATCAGGCCTTTTGCAAAGCGAGGAGCCATCATCATGGCGGTAATAGACAGCGTTGACGAGCGAATTCTCCCTCTGGCAAGCGTCCTAACCTGAGTCTCCAAACACATTAAGATGTCACCAGAAACCTAGAGGGACTCACTTGGCTATGCCAGCGCAGGGCAGCACCATCTTACAGAAAACAGCTCTCATGAAGATCTGGACGTCGTCCAGAGCTCCTGTCTGAGGTAACCCAGCCTCCTAATGAGACGGCTTCATTCAGATCACGGCCACTGATAGCCTTTACATAAAATGCTTTCTGACTTGCTACTGTGCATAAATTCAATGTCATAAATGTATGCATTTAAAAAAAAAGAAGGTTCTGGATTTAGAAATGATATTTACTTTTATTTAAGTGGGATTTTGAATATGATATTTAAGTCTCTAAAGATTGTATTTATTTATTTTACTACTACTATTTATATATATTTACAGAATTGTATTATTATTATTATTTCCTTGTTTTAACTTTCTTTTTCAATTTTATTTTTTTTTTAATTATTTATAGAGGAAGCATGAAGATAGCATATGCGTTATATAATGAGTTTTTAAATTGAAATACTAAGGAAAGTTAGTAACATTGCAACCTCTTGTTTACCTTTATTTATTATTTTTATTTATAATATATTCTATTTTTTTATTCTGAGCTGCGAAAACCTTTGAATGGATTTAAAATATATGTAACATTTGCATACTTAGTATTATAAATTCTTAATAAATCATAATTTTCTAATTCCTTTTTCATTAATTATGTTTTTTTTATTGTATAATAATTCTGTTTTATATTCGACCATAGATACTTTGAGCTGCATGTGTTATTATTAATTACTTGTTTGATTTTGTCAGGATTTAATTTACATTTCTGTTATTTTTAATGTTTTAACATTTTCAATATTAAAATAAGCATAAGTAGCCTTATGCAGTAATAATTATTTAATATGAAAATGATAATAGTATTATGTATTTATATTCCTGGTCTTAATGTGAATGATTCATCGGTGCATGTTATTCTAAAAAATAGTCTTTATAATCTTTCATTACAATATAGTACTTGTTCTACCTCTAAAATGACTTTACTTTTCAGTTGACGTCATCAATCTTGTCAGTGAATGAAATCATGTTTTAAAGCATTCGTTATTTTACGTTTATGTCGGTTTCATTTTTAAATATACTGTATGTCACATTATGGAAGTAAAACATGTTGAAAACTCAGATTCTTTCAAGCAAAGGCCTCAACATAGTGACTATAAAACTTCATTTTAGCAGCAAATCTGCGAAACAAAAATATGTTGCATCCAGTAACCTGCCACAGTAACCTGTGTCTATTGTGAAAGCACTGGACAATAGCAGGCCGTATACGGACCGGTTAACCAGACGCGATCAGGAACGGCAGGGCAGCCGTATGTGATCCGCTGCTCATGTAACATCTCCATCATTTCAGTAAACAGCTCCTGGATCTCATCTTGGCAGCTGCAGAGCAGCACAGCACAAAGGGTCAAAGGTCCAGATCTGCGCTGGGTTCGGATAATTGCGGCCTTGTCCTAAATAGTGCTTGAAATCTTGTGGACTTCAAAGGGCAGCGTTCGCGACCGGACCCGCGGTGCGTTGGTAAGATTCAATCCTGCATGCTGTGACGTTTATAAATATGTGCTTTACTAAGCAAAGGTTCATTCGTTGTTTTTGAGTGCAAGCGTGAGCTCTTTGCTTCCGAAGTTATTTTAACCTTGAACTCTTGCTGCATGCTGCTCAATTTGTTTAGCAAATTCAATACACTGAAAAGCTAAAGCTGAGAAAACTCAATTCTGCTCGTGAAGTCAACATGAAATGCTCTTTGCATCCCATTTTACTTGCATAATGTGACAGATTTTTGAATGTAACAGGATATTCAAGAGGGAAAAATGCAGCACAGGACGTGATTGTTTCCAGTGGAAATTGATGGTGGCACATCTGAATGTGAGCTTGCTGTGGATCTACATGAACTCACGACACTTCTGAGGAGGATTTTTGATGCTAAAGGTCACGTTTACTCTCTAAAGCAGCTTTATGTATCCCAATCCTGACTTCCTTCATGAAAAATATCATTATTTGATTTTATTGATGCTACCTTTATTGCATTAACTGATATTAGATTACTACGTAGCTATTTGACGTCAACTGCAATGAAAAGACTTTTCAGAAGTTATTGCATTTTGTTGAAACATTATGAAGACAAACCTCTTTAGTCTTTGTAAAAGATGTGCACTCGTGAATACGCATGAAATATGATCATAAGGCACTGTGGGAAGATTGTTTGTTCAGTTGTAATCCAGTAACTTTAAAGGCATAGTTCACCCAAAAATGATAGTTTGCCGAAAAGGTTTCTTCATCAGATTTGGAGAAATTAAGCATTGCACCACTTGCTCACCAGTGGATCCTCTGCAATGAATGGGTGCCATCAGAATGAGAGTCCAAGCAGCTGATAAAAACATCACAAATAATCCACACCACTCCAGTCCATCAGTTAACATCTGGAGACGACAAAAGTTGCGTGTTTGTAGGAAACAAATCCAGCATTAAGACTTTTTAACTTCAAAGTCAATAAATGAAGTCCAAAAGTCATAATCATAATAACGCTTCCTTCAATGAAAAAGTCCATCTCCAGCCACATATTGGTTTAGAGTGGTTTTGGACTGTTTTGGACTGTCACGCGCGTGCTGGCAGAGTCTCTCGATTCAGACAAGAGCAATTATTCAATGGAGAAAGGTTAATATGAATGATGGACTTTTATGAGGAAAATGTTAATGATGGATTAGTTCTTAATAAACAGCAGCTTTGTCTTCTCCAGATGTAAGTGGGACTGGGAGTGCTGTGGATTACTGGGATTCTTGTGATGTTTTTATCAGCTTTGGGCCTCTCATTCTGACGGGCACCCATTCACTGCAGAGCATCCATTGCGGAGACACTGATTGAATGACACATTTCGCCAAATCTGATGACGGATGCCTGAGGGTGAGGACATTTCAGCAATGTTTTATTTGGATCAATTATTCCTTACAGCATTTATAGCACTTTAGGTTCTCAGTCTGTTACCTGATCACTCATAGATCAGTATTAGTGACTGGAGTGAGAAACAGTAAAAGTGAAGGAAACTTGTAATCTGCCATTGGAAATAACAGCAAACTGAAGTGAGCTGTATCTGTGTTCTGATTCACTGCTGTCAGAATAATAGATCACCTGTGCATGTCTGATGCAGTTAGAGCAGATTCTAGAATTCGTGATTTATAAGCAGCAAGAACTGGCTTTAGTTTGATTCTTTAAACAGGGTTGTGGATACTGAGTTTTTGAGCAATCCTGAACCCAGATTACTGTAAATGCTCTTTTTGGTACTGAATAAGGGTTCTGGGAGGGCAATTATACAGAGATACGTTGGTGGGACTTTGTTCAGGCAGTTCAAAATGACCAAACCATATTTCAGATGCGGTGGAAAATGATCCGGTCCGCTGGTCAGTCAGGATTGCGTCAACTAGCGCAAAGTCACATGCCTTTTTGATGCGCATGGAGGAATTGACTCGGCACATGCGTTTCCATCTCCTTTTATTCGCATGAACCCTTTTTCGCACAAGCCAAAAACCACCTCAAGCGAGCGTTAAAAACTTTTTTTTTTTTTTTTTGCGATTTAAGGGATTTTTTTTATTCGAAATTGGGCGTTTCCATCATTCGTTTCTGATGCGATAGTTCAAAATGCGCATAAAACAGGGAAATGGAAACATGGTAGGCTACCTGTGCGTAACCGGCCAAACGCAGACCCATCTTATACACACCTGTCTCGGCGAAGCTGATGATCTCCGAAGTCTCCTCCTCCACCTCGTTCACGGACGCGGCGTGTCCATCCAGGTTTGGGATCTCCACCCTCCCGTCCTCACGCACCTTCCCGGCGTGGAGCTTCTTGAGCGCGGTCACCATCGCCGCCTTCGGGATGGGGTGGGTGATGTTGGGTCTGTCCCGCATCTGTAACCGGCTCAGAATGTGTCTCTTCACCGCCTCCAACAAATCCACATCCACCAGAGTGCCTCCATCCGTCTGGCTGAGCCCACAGGACGCGCAGCTCGGGCTGCTGCTCGGGGTTTCGGTGTCCGGTGCCGGTGTGCAGCGGATGGAGATGAGGATGGACACAAAACAAAGCACTTCAAATATCAAGCTTTTCATCTTCCGTGATAATAAACAGAACAGGGTTGATGATACGAGAGCAGGGCTGATGGAGATGATTGCGGCCAAGTTAGTATCCGCCTTCTTTTCTCCCCCAAAAAGTGAGACTTAAAACTGTTAAATCCACTCTTAAAGGAGATCCGGTTCGATCCGAATTAAACGCAAACGCAATAAATCCTGTAAACGTCTGGACTATGTTCCTGCGGTTGATTCTTCGGTCACTCCGCCAATGATTTCAACACTATTCGGATCGATCTCACAGTGAGAACGGCTCGTCACACCATCAGCATTTCTCAAAGTTGATAAATGTGAGATGTGTAAATAATAAAGTCACCAGAGCTCTTGATATCTGTCCACGTACAGCCGCGAATGGCACTTTTACGCACGCGTCTGATGCGTCATGGCATGACTGGAAATCTCTGCATTACGCGTGTAAAACCCCACAGACTAAACAAAAGACCTGTTATGATTTGTCCCGGTGATTTCTTCACGCTATTGAGTTCAAATCATCCATGGTGAAGGGAAGCGAGTGTAAACCAGTCAAAGAAAGAGCCCACAAGAGCCCAACAGTATTTCCAAACTTATCATTCGCTTTTTAGTTCTTCAGATGAAGCATTCGTGTCCCCCTTCCGTGGGCATTTTGGACTCCAGTGAACGTTAAATATATTCCGTAATCAGAGCTCTCGCGTGTGTGTGTGTGTGTGGTGTGTGGTTCGGCTCGTGTCTCGTGCGAACAGACATGGCGCTTTGAGCCTCGGGAAAGTTTTTGATACGGGATTGGGGAAACCACGTGGGACGAACCACCGACTCCGGGATGATAATAGATAGGGTTAAGGGTTGAGCAACCTCGGGATCTTCAGGGGACATGTGTCAGGACTAACACGACATTTCAATGCATTTTCACTAAACTGTTTAGCAGGAGAAAAAAAAGGTGCATTTCAACATTTTAATAAGCGTTACAATAGGCTCTTCATTGGTGATCGTTCAAATTAAGTGTTATGTGAGTTAAAATTAGCCTAAAAGTAAAATTACATGCAAAATAAAATGAATAAATATAGCCGATGAAGTGTAGGCCTATGTTAATTGTGCAGTGTGCAATGGCCACATTTTAGTTGATGCATTTCTTTAGACCAGATTCTTATTTAAAGAGAAAAGCCCTTTTAAAGCTTTTTTGCTACTAATTACAAAAGACACAATTATATGTGATTATTTGGGTTAAATCAAGGCCAAATATCCCTGTTTACAAAAACAAAGGACGAAAAGTGGGTCTGGAAAAGATGAAGCATCCCCTGTGAATATAAGCATTTATAGCCAGTAGGTTTTAGTGATGGAAAGCAAATGAGCAACACTTGTAACTGGTTGGAGTGAATGAAGGTGTGAACTCATAAACTGGTCAAGCAGGCACCAGAGAAGCTCATCTAAAGATCACTAACTGGCTCTCAAAACAAAACACTTTTTTCAGACTTTATATGACTTTCTCGACATCTAAACACCATAGCAGTTATTTAAATAGAAACCAATTGAAAGTTTTATATATATATAGATATATATAGATATATATATATATATTATATAATTATACCTAATAAAATATTTGGATCAAAAGGACCATTTTCTTTAGTTTTATGTCTTCTGTGGTTTAGAACTGATATGACTTATGATGAAGTTTAAGTATGAAACAGCGCCCTCGCTTGCCGAAGTAATAATTCACACAAAATAGGACCAGCGCATGTTACATTTATAAAATATAAAGCAGCGCAAACATTTCGATTATCAGTATGAAATATTTCATAAAAATGCGCAATTTACATAAACTAGGACAAAAAATATAAACTCAATCAATTGACACTAGTTACCACATTTAAAACATTCGCTATGGTAAACACTGTTTATAAATGTGCATCTAATAACTTTATACAATTAATAAAGTAAACACGACCCTTTTTTTATTGCTTCAAACAGATTAACACAATATTTTAACATATAGATACAACACAACCTACTCACATTATTACAATCATACAACTTACACAAAACATTTTTTTAAATAAAAATGATAAATAAAAAAAAAATAAAACAGATATTTCTTCCTTTTCCCTAGAGACACATTTAGCATACAAATGAGTTGAAAAGCATAGCGGGGACATAATTTTTCAAAGAATTTCTCCATAAAATTTAACAAAATTTCATTATTTTTGTTATTAGAAGCACGACCAAAGTCAATGGAAATATCGCCGGATGGCGGCATATCCGCGTGATTTGAATATCCGGTGGGCGGGGCTTCTCTGTAGATGTAGTGGATTTGATCCCGTTTGACAGAATTATGTTTTAGCTGTTTATACGTGCGAATACAGTCCAAGACTGCTCACAGATCAAACTTAAGGTGGGTGACCAATAAGAGTTCATGTTGTTTTGATCAGTTTGAAAAAGTTGAATCGGTTTGCGTGGACAACAACTTTGCAGTTTTGAGGTATTTCCTCGGGTGAAGCGCCACTATGTCTTCTTTGTGGGAAAACTATGTGATTGACTGTTAGGACATCCAATGAGAGCGCGAGTAGAGGAGGACCCGCCTCATAATTTATCTGCTCAACCAATCAAGAGCTAGGAGAGGCGGGCTTTTGTCATTTTTAAAACAACCTGCTTAAAAAGTGTTTTTGTGATATATTGTTGTTTTCTGTTTCTTACTGATTATCCATATTCGCTGACGCTGTTTCCATTACGAAGTAAAATTCAGTGACTGTAAAGTGGTACCATGGTACTTTTACCATGCACCGTAATAGTCAATGATTACTATATTCATATACAGTATATTCAGATATGTTGTATGTATCAGTAATAAGCAATAAAGTCATATGTGGGTCAAAGATGTTAAGATGTCCGCATAAAAAACAAAATTACAAAAGTGATTTTATGTTCATAGAAAGCACATTAAATGTAAGTAACGTTAAATGTAAAAAGGCTTATTCCGACATGTACATATTAAAAGAATATAGGGAGCATAATTAAATTTTATTGTGTTTAAATGAGTTAAAAACAATTTTTACTGCAAAGGGGCAAAATATGGCTAGTGGCAAATTAAAAAAAATAAATTACAACTAAATTAGTATTGGGTGGTGAAAAGTAATAATATATGTCATACATTGATTTTTGTTGTATGCCTGATATGATTGTTACACTGAATGACGTTTTAGTGGCTCTCTTCTGTAAATCAGGGGGAAATGTATGATATTTATTTTTTGCTCAGAAAAACAAAAACAAAATTGCAATTAAATTAAACGGAAAACGTTTTTTTTTGGGGAAAACAACAACAATTTAAAGCAATATCACACTTATTGTTTTTATGCTTAAACCCCTTTTCGTCTTTGACCCATGTAGGCATGGTTCTTTGAAATGGGATTGATTTTTTCTTGCATGTTTGCGGTCTCGTTCTGCTTCTTCTTCTGGAGCACTAAAGTCATGGCAGCGAACAAGAGCAAAGCCCAGAGTTCGCTGGTTCTGCACAAGGTGATCATGGTGGGCAGCGGCGGCGTGGGGAAATCAGCCCTGACGCTGCAGTTCATGTATGACGAGGTGAGCTCAACACGCTCTCACGGACACACGTGCTCCTGCAGAAATCATACTCCAGGAAGAGTTCTTTCAAAATACCTTCATTTACACACCTGTCGCATCTTTTTGTGTTCCATGTAGTAGGGTGAGGCTGCACGATTAATCGAATGTGATTGTCATGCGTATCTTGTCAGGAAATCCGTTTCTGTGATTAGTAGTAAATCTTCATCACGTGCTTTCAGATGGAGCAGAATTTACTACACAAAGCCGTAGTTCACTGACAAGCTACGCAAAAAAATCACAGACGATTTTATTGCTCGATTATGAAATCGAAGTAATCGTTTGCGATTATGACAGCTGTTTGCATAGCTTCTCATTGAACTACGGCTCTGTGTAGTAAATGCTGATCCATCTGAAAGCATGTGAAAATACCCCATTTAATAACATAGTTTTACTCCAAACTCACTTCATAACGTCAGTCGATTGTTTGAAATAAATCCTTCTGTGAGATGACTCAACATATTTCATAGTATTCTAAGCAGTGATAAAGGCATTGCATTATAATTATACTTTATTTTAATGAAAATTATAATAATTATAATAACTCAGATAAACCGTATATTGCCGTGGTCGTGTGTTTATTAGTCACGTTGAAACAATGAAAGCAGATGAATCTTGTTTATTCAGCTGCAGCGATATGCATTTTCTGAGTTTCTTCTGCGAGGCATATTTGGAGATTTACTGCTGGCCTTTGGATGGAGCAGTTTACTGCTGACACAGGAAAACAGTGCTTCAATGAAAGATACGCAGACAATCCAGCTTCTGTCGAATCGCGGATCTCGATTCCATTCGATTTATCGTTGGCGCTCATACCATGTAGTGTTATTTTGTATTATTGTAGTTTTAATCCTTTTTCATTTAACTTTAAATAATATTTTGGTTAATTTTAACGTTTATTTGTGTCAACTAATTTGTTCAGTTAGTTGCCAAGGCAGCATTCTTAAGGTTCTGTTTGTTATTTTATTTGTTAGGCTATTTAGTTTGAATTTATTTTTATTTCCATTTTAGTTTTTAGTAATTTTGTACTTAAACTTTTTGATATATAAATTGCTATTAACTTTAGTGTATTGTATTTCAGTTTTAGTCATTTAAAATTTATTTTAGTAGTTGTCTTTTGTTGTTTTATTTTAATTTTAGGTGCGCTTAATGATGTTTTATTTTAGTTTTGTATTTTGGTACATTAATAAAATGTTTTTGTTAATTTTATGTAGGTTTTTCTTTTTTTTATTTAATATTTGGTTCTGCTTAATATTTTTATAAAAAAAAAGAATAGTAAGTAGTTTTTTTGTATATTTACGGTTCTGCTTTAATTTATTTTTTTTTTTTAAAAAAAAAAATTTATGAAATTTAGTGTTTGTAAGTTTGGTATTTTAATTTGATTTTATTAGTTATATATCAGATATATATATATAATATATAATATATATATATATATATATATATATTTAATTATTATTATTATTATTTTTTTTTTTTTTCCGCTGTAATTTGATTTTTAGTTTAGTGTTGTAATGTCAGTAAATTTAAAATTTAAAGTTTATTTGATTTGTTTTTTTTGTTGTATTGAAATATTTTGTTCCGATTTAATTTATTTAATTTTAGTCTTAGTTATTTGTACTACTTTTATTTACGCTAACTTATTTAAAAATTTCATGCTCACTAAAAGACCAAAACTTAAACTGAAATAAAATAAATCTAAATGTATCTACATTTGCAATTCACGGGGCTTATTGCTTTTATAAAACGGTTATTCCATATACGTAGTAAGGTTTCACAAAATAAAACGGAGCAAATAAAGTGTAATGATATTAATAAAAACAGTATTCTTCCACCAAACAATGTAGCTCCTCAGAAACAGTTGTGGTTGCAACAAAATGGTTGCAGAGCAACACACAAACGTAAACAAAGATGTATGTTTGTAGAGTAATTTACAACAGCTCAACCAATCAGAATCAAGGACCGGAACTCTCCGTTTTATAAAATAGTATTAGTTTTAGTTAACCATAACAACACTGATTCTATAGGAGGAATTATCACTGTTCTAACCAATACTTTATAATCTGTTTTGCTCGCCTCAGTTTGTGGAGGACTACGAACCCACCAAGGCCGACAGTTACCGGAAGAAGGTGGTGCTGGATGGAGAGGAGGTGCAGATTGATATTTTGGATACGGCGGGGCAGGAAGACTACGCCGCCATCAGGGACAACTACTTCCGCAGTGGAGAGGGCTTCCTTCTGGTCTTCTCCATCACAGAGCCCGAGTCCTTCAGCGCGACGTCAGACTTCAGGTCCGCTCTTCACGAGGTTATCTGCTGTTCCAGTGCGTTCAGAATCACAGTTACTGAACTGTATGTTCTCAGAATGATGTTATCATTACAGCGGCATCCTGCCCTCAGCAAAACTCTGAAGCGGTCAGATTTAACAAGCTGTAAATTAAGTGAAAACAGCTAAAAATCAAGACGTAAAATGACATTATGGCCCAGTTTCACAGACAGGGCTTAGAATAAGCCAGGATTAGGCCATAGTTCAATTAGGACATTTAAGAAATTTTTATAAACATGTCTTAGAAAAAAACATTAGGCCTACTGGTATGCATCTTGAGACAAAAGAAAGGCACTGATATGTTTTAAGATCAATCAGTGCAAGTTTCTTTCAGTTGAAACAGCTCAGACTTACATTTTAGTCTAGGGTTAGGCTTAAGCCTCGTCTGTGAAACCAGGGGTATATTCTTACTTTGAAGATTTCCCAACAACTAGGAATGTTATTATGAGGCGGAACGGGAAAAACCTCAATATATGGGAGGATTTCAAAAGTGTTATTTCTAGATCTGGAAAAGTCATGGAAATTCATAAAATCTTAAAAAATAATAATAATTATTGGTGATTTTTATAATGAATAATTTTCTAGTTGTGTTAAGCACTAAAGTATTTTATTGATTAGAAATGGCTATTTGTTAGTAAATACCTGTAATGACATATGACTAGAAAAGTAAGTTAAAGGGGTCATATGATACGACTTCAATTTTTCCTTTCTCTTTGAAGTATTACAAGCTGTTCGTGAATAGATAAGATCCCTGAAGTTGCAAAAGACTAAAGTCTCAAAACCAAAGAGATATTCTTATCAAAGTTAAGACTCTGCCACGCCTCCTAAAACGGCTCGTTCTAACATTGCCCCACATGTCTACCTCACTATGTGGGAAGATTTGCATAACGCGGCCCAAATGTTCACGCAAAGAAAGAAGGCGTAACTTTTATTCTCGCTGTAGTATTGTTGTTGCTGCCGCCACAATGTCGTGAAGGCGCTGTGTTTCGTTGTGAAAGCGAAACTACTTGTTTGGTCTTCCAAAAGAGGACAAAACTAGAAAAGAGTGGTTAAGTTGTATTTACAACACTTGTACAACAGTCAACCAAAATATTCGAGTGTGTGCAGCACATTTTACGGAGGATGAGGACTGTTTTCTGGGAGAGTAGACTACAATGCCGGTCTTCCGGTGAATTCTGTTCCCCTGTTTCCCCTTCGGCGCGCACTGTTGGACAGGTCGATGATCTACAAAAATAAGCTGTGTCTCAGTATGTTTTCATATTTAAAGAATTTGCCACTGACGATTCAAACGTGAGTTTTGAGCAGTTGTAGAGTAGTGCTTGTTGTTTGTCATATCTCTGATCACAAATGCAGACATGGTTTATGTTTATGCGGCGCGATCGTGATGCAATGCAACGTGTAAAAAGACAGTATAAGTCATTATAATTCAGTAATTATGGTCCCACTGGATGCAACAAATGCCTCATATATAACGGGTTTTAATATTTTTGTCTCGTCGCTCAGGCCGGACACGGCATCAACAGTATGTAAGGGGCATAACATTTCCGTCACAAGCTTGAGGTATTCGGCCAATCACAACGCACTGGATAGCTGGCCAATCAGAGCACAACTCGTTTTTTTAGAACGATGAGCTTTGTAAATATCGACGTGTTTCAGAAAGGCGGGGCCTAGAGGGGAAACAATAATGTACAGTATGTGGTAAAATATGTGTTTTTTTTTACCTTAAACCGCATAAACACATTTCATTACAACAAATACACCAAATAATGTTCTTTTTAACAACATCATACGACCCCTTTATATTTTAATGATTTAAAAGTCATTACTATGCATTTTTTTGCCACTCATAGTTTCTGAAAATAAAAAAGTTGAAAATGAACAGCTTTACCATTACAGAAGTCTCTGATTTGGAGAAGTCATGGAAATTAATAAAACCTTTCAAATTCATTGAAGCTTTTTATTGAATATAAATTTTTCAAGCTCTAAAATATTTGATTGGGTATTTAAGTGAAAAAAAAAATATTGGTGCTCAATTATTACTAATTTTATTAGTGATGCTGACAACAGTTTTTGCTGCTTAATATTTTTATGGGGGGTTTTTTTCACGATTTTCTGTTTTAAGGATAAAAATTGAAATCTTTACAAATATATTTATTGCCCTTTTGATCAATTTAATGCATTTTTCTTTAATAGTACTCACTCCAAACATTAGAATGGAAGTGTATCACGGTTTCCACAAAAATAAAATAATGGGCAGCACAACATTGATAATAATCAGAAATGAGTCTCGAGCAGCAAATCAGCATATTATACTGATTTCTGAAGGTCATGTGACACTGAAGACTGGAGTAATGATGATGAAAATACAGCTGCACATCACAGAAATACATTACATTTAACATACATTCACATAGAAACCAGTTATTTTAAATTGTAATAATATTACACAATTTTACTGATTTTACTGTATTTTTAATCAAATAAGTGCATCCTTACATATTATTGTGTTTGTGCTGCTGGTCCACACAGGGAGCAGATCCTGAGAGTGAAAGCAGAGGATGATAAAATCCCTCTGTTATTGGTGGGGAATAAGTCTGATTTGGAGGACAGGAGGCAGGTGTCTGCGGACGAGGCCCGGACCAAAGCGGACGAGTGGTCTGTCCAGTACGTGGAAACATCAGCCAAAACCAGAGCCAACGTCGATAAGGTTTGTGCATTAAATATCCTGATACTTTCAGAATGCATGATCTTGCACGTGAACCTCAGATGCCATATTTACTCTGACGGATCTGTAAAGCGTGTTTTGTCGTTCACAGGTCTTCTTTGATCTGATGAGGGAGGTGCGGACGAAGAAGATGTCCGAGAACAAGGAGAAGAACGGGAAGAAGAGCGGCAAGAAGAAGAAGTGCTTGAAAGAAAGATGCACGCTGCTTTGAGCCACACAAACGCTTGATTCAAGCTTTCCTGTCCTGGACTGAGCCGTTCTTCTGGTGATGAGGAGACATGATCTTCCTCCTCCAGAGTTTTTCTTGCCAAATACAATCAAACCAGAACCTTAAGCCACTGTGCCGACCTCAACTACAAGGCGTCCACATCTTTAAAGGACTTTTTATAGGTTTCTACCGTTGCCGTAATATCAAATCGGTAGCGAAACTCTAATCTGTGAAATGTGTATGCTTTATAACTTTCCAAAAGTCTTTTTTTACTTTCAAACAGAAGGAATAATCATTATGCTGCATCACTGGGCCTCATTCATGAAACAGGAATAGAATCAATTTTTAAGTAAATTGTTGCATAGAATTAAATCTGACAATTTGCAGCAAACTATTTAGAAATGAATTCTGCTTCTGTTTCATGAATTTCTTTTTTCACTATGTCACACATACATGTAAATCTTTTTTGCTGAATACTCTATTTTATCGGCCTTTCCCTAAAATAGGCAACAGACATATGCAATATTTTGTGTGTTTTGAATGCATTATTATGCAGCTTAACACAGCTGAGGAAGGTGAATGGACTCACCAAAGCTCACCAAATGTGTCGCTTTTATTATAAAATTGACACACAATTGAAATTATGATATTTTTGTAATCCAACCACTTTATTGATTTCTCTGCCTGGTGATTATAGACCAAATAAACCTCCTCTGAATTTGTTCCGAACTCTGATTCCATTCCTGTTGCGTTTTGTGTTTCAGTGCTAAAAAGTGTCAACGAGAAAACGCTGGAATTTTGCATTACACTCTTGTTTCGGAGTTTGATGACCTCCGGAGTTTTGACAAAGGACGGCAGCAGGGCCATAAGAGTTTATGAGAGCAGTAAAATGTGTCCGGAGGAAATCAGTCACCTTGACTTTGAATGTGAGAAACCGTCTATTCAGCATTTAACACCCCACTGTAAAGACGCTTGTGATGGGCGTCACTTACACATGCACAAGCCTGAGGATGCTGTGACATTCAAGATGCAAGCAAGCTGGACGATAGGCTCCAAATAAATAAATCTAAATAACAATAATAATAATGTAGGAATTCCAGAGTTATTCTATGCAAACTTTTTGTGTTTTTAAAAATAAATGAAAAAAAATAAAACATTTTCACAACATTTTTTCATAGTTCTCTTTGCACCAAACATATTTTTAGATGTATGTAAGGAGAGAGATAGATAGATAGGTAGATAGCACATTAGCATAACATGTTCAGAATCGAAAAACAAATATTTCTGAAGATTAATTGAAACCTATGTCTCACAAGGCAAATGTATTTCAGTTAAAATATTACACAAAGTGCATGTAATGCAAACATTTTCTATATAAATAAAAATAACATTTATTGATGAGTAAGGATCAATGTAATGTTTCCATGTTTTTATACATAGTGTAAAATTATAGGCTATATATATATATGCATACATACATTATGCATATGTGTCCTGACCCAAACATGCACACGTTTCAAATGCCACTGGCTCATCTCACAGAAGGATTTATTTCAAACACTGCTATTGACGTTATAAAGTGAGTTTGGAGTAAAAATATGTTATCAAATGTGGTATTTTCAGGTGCTCTCAGATGGAGCAGCATTTACTTCACAAAGCCGTAGTTCACTGAGAAGATATGCAAACAGCTTTCATAATTGCAGAACGATAACTTCGATTTCATTATCGCACGATTATATCGTCTGCGATTTTTTTTTTTTGCCAGCCTTGTCAAGTGAACTACGGGCTCTGTGTAGTACAAGCTGGCATCTGAAAAGCCACGGAGATGATTCTGCTGATTACAGAACGGCTTTAATGACAAACTGCGCATGACATCGCATCGAGTAATCGTGCAACCTGAGCTGTATATCACTATGAAAGTAGGAGAAACCCCGGAATATAACATTTTCATGGCCTATTGATAAATACTTGCGAACCTAGAGAGAGCAGACAAAAAATTAAAATGCGGGTCATTGCTTCGGAGGTGGATGCGCTGTTTGGGAAACACAGTCGTTTAACAGGTCGGGAGGGCAATTATATCAGAATACGCTGATGACCGTCTTTGCTCGAAAATTGCAAAATGACCATAACATTCCGATGCTGAGGAACGAGATTGGTCCACGGGTTACGTTTTGCCGTCCATAGTGCAGTCACATGACTTTTTTCGATGCGCTGGAGGAATTAATCGGCAAAATGCATTTCCCATTCTCTTTTATTGCATTACACTTTTCGCACAGTCAAAAACCACCTCAAAGGCGATGAGTAAAAACCTTTTTGCAAATTAAGGATGGATTCGAAATTCCATTTCCGCACTGTTTATGATGCGATAAAGCTTGTGACACTTATACCAAAACTTCTTATACAGTGGCTAACAGTTAAAATTATAAAAAATTTGGGACCAAAAAATGATTCAGACATTTGACCTGACCAGTTTGCTAAGGATTTTTCTTAATGCTAATGCAATCGGTTTACACCGCAGGCGTGAACAAAATGAAGGCATTGCATTGGTAATTGATTGACCGAAATTGTTATTATTAATGTTGTACTTAATTTAACAGCTGGCAGATATTCAACCTAATTCATTACTACTTTCTATCCGTATTTGACATATAAAGAGATTTGTTTCTACACAGTTAACTGGTTGAATGTACATTCAATCAACATTTTTACCCAAGATGCTGTTTTGGTTGGCGATGCGTGTCGCACAAATCGTCCTCCGTATCTCTCACGGCTGCTCGATCGCCAATTGCTCCTGTGTGGGATGCCTGTAGAGCTGCAGATTTCAGCTGGGACAGACATTGGACTGCCCGGCAATACTAGACAGCACCGGGAGGATGCGGGGATAAACACTCAGGAACATGAGGAAACATAGGTCAAAACAGTAAAAATAAAAACAATTAAAGCATGGTTGTCACTGATGATATTATGCTTAGGTTGGGCATGTATTTGCTTGCATATTTCAACTATTTGCAAATATCTGTTAACAGCAGACGAAGGGCTTGCGAGCTTGGGAAAAGCAGCAATGGACGGTGACATCAATGAATCAAGGATGAATGCCTTTAACTAAAAATATTAACTCTTATATGTCATCTTTTTTAGAGCTGCTTTACAGCAGAGTTGATTTTTGTTTGCATAAGTGACACTATTTTCCTGTTTAAAACTCTAAGGCTGCTTAAGTGGTTAAAAGGTCACTTGTTTTGCCAGTGTACCCACACACAGGAATTTTGGTCAGATTTTTTACGTTTATCTGATCTCATTTTGTAAATGACTTCTTTCTGATGCTGACGTAGAACAAGCATGCGCTGCGCCTTGTTTACGTTCAGAGCAAAGCATGCACATGCACCGTGATGCTCTCCAAAATGGTGCCAGGGTGACGCAGAGGAGGAGAACTGTTGAATAAAGTCTTTATTTTAGTTTTTTTGCACACAAAAAAGTATTCTCGTAGCTTCACTGATGTCACGTGGACTATTTTGTCAATGTTCTTGGTACCTTTCTGGACCCTTTCTGTCTATGAAGGGGTCAGAAAGCTTTCGGATTTTTCACTTTTAGTATGTTTATTCATTTTTATTTGACCCTGTTCTTGCCATTTAAAATAGACCTTTCATTATCTTTTATTTCTTTAGTAATAATATATTTTATTTTCCGATATGTAGGCCTAAATGAATCTGATTTCTGATCTGTTGTGTCTGAAGATGAGGAACATTTCTTTCATGGTGTTTTGATGCATCAATTATTCAATCAATACCTTTACGTTTGTGTTAAAAATCGTAAGAATTTTATATCTGCATATATGTTCTTATTCAGATCTTATGTAAATAAATATATTTTGCAGATCTCTTAAAAAATAAGAAGTAACCAAATCATCTCGGAATAAAATGATCCGTTTTTTTGCGAGAATAAACCCATAAATTCACAGACTCCGTTGACTGATTGATGCTACTTCACTTGTCATTTGTTTCTCTCACATGCTACAAATGAAGTTTATTACTCATTTTTATTTTATGAGAATGCGGAAATTGTTATTTTGACTTTGACATTAATAGACATTTTAAGGTTTGTGTGGAGAAAAAGACTCATCATAACAGAAGCTACAAACGTCAGACTTTCCTCATTTGTGTTCATGTGGGTTTTCCTGACAGTTCCTCATATTATTTATAACCAGTCTTCAGTCTTCTTGAGGAAACGTTCGCTTCCACGTCAAGGAATCATTCCAGACATTTTACAAGCAAACACCAAACCGTATTAATTCATAATACTGAGTGAATCTGCCATGAACCCCAAATATTCTCTCATGTTATATCTGCTGTATCTGAAAGGTAGGACTCATTCAGTCAATCGTGTGTTAGTCTTTATTGTGTTCTTGTAAAAACCTTCAGTGCTACAAAATTGTGACTTAATATGCATTTGGCAGAAAATTATGATCTGGAAATTGTACATTTTCAAACATTCATACACTTTTTGACTCCCATTCTGATTTGTGTTTCAGGTGTATTTGGTCAGAACGATACTGTGATTTTTCTCTCTGGATCAGATTGTGCTCCTGCAGGATCAACTGTGGCTCTGGGGTCCAATTGTTTATATCCTGGAAGGATATTTCAGTCATGGAAACACAGAATAAATAATACTGAAACTCTAGCAGATCCCAGCAAGGACTCCCGATACAGACATATAAAAGAGTTTCACAGGTGTTACCTACTAATTCATGGTTTAAAAGAGACAGACGCTGGCACATATTACATGAGCTTCAGTTACAGAGAAGGAGACATCATCTTTACCTCAAATAGTCGATCAGAATTCACTGTGCATGTCACAGGTAAATATTACTCTACCTCTTGATTCATTTTCAGAGAGAGATAAATCTGATATATAGAGACAGATGTGTGTGTTGTATTAGATCTTCAGGTGTCTGTGGGCTCTGATCGTGTGACTGAAGGTCAGAACATCACACCAAAACAAACCTTTATCTGGTTCAAGAACGGGCTTCGTTTGGATCTCTATAATTCCGGTGATCAGCTGCATGTTTCTGCGGTGAGCCGTGAGGATTCAGGCCGATACTCGTGTGCACTGGAACACTTTGAAACGTTCCCATCGGCCGAGACGATCCTCGATGTCACCTATGAGTAAAACATGAGAAAAACGCTTGATCTATGTGTCATTGTGCATATCTGATTGATTATTTATGTCTCCAGATGTGGCGTATGAGAGCGCTGGAATCATAACACTGTCGTCGCTCCTGATTCCTGTCGTTCTGCTGCTGGTTTGTGCTGCTCTGTGGATGATGTGAGTCTGTGAGCGGGTCTTCTACATACTCTTTCGTGTCAACCAACTTGCGATTTTCACGGTGAAATCACTACTTTCATAGAAAGGAGGGAGTTCTCAACTTAAAACATAGAATAATAAGAAAAATGTTAATAATTAAGAAGTGATGCTGTCAAGCTCATGATTGAATTAGTTCACAATTATGATCTCTGCTTCGTGTCAGTTCAGTATCAATGTATCCCACTCCAAAAGACCACTAGTGCTTCACACAAATGTATGACTGTACAGTATGTCAGATATAAAATATGTTAAATAACTTATTAATTTACTTGTGAGTAATTACTGAGTGGTTAAGGTGTTTTTCACTTTAAAATAATGGTCCAGATCACCAGTAGTTCCTTAGTAGCACTTTAGCTTTAAACTGAAAAATACATTAGCCTCTCACTAATAACTCAAGCGTTACCTTGTCAGCCTGCATGAACTACTAGTGATCTGGACCATTAGTTTAAAATGAAAAACACCTTAAACACTCAGTAATTACTAAGTAATTTAACATATTTTATATCTGACACATACATTTGTGTGAGGCACTAGTGATATTTCACCAGACGCTGTAATCTGGAATATGCGATTTTGTGCTGAACACAATATAAATGCAGTCAATGCCTTCATTAAGGATGTGAATTTTTTTGTCAAGAGAACATCATTATTTACATTCAAGAAAAGTCCTCCCCAGCTGCTGTCATGAACGGACAGGTCTTTTGGGAAATCCGAATAACACACACTAGAGAGCATAATGGGGAACCTAATTCAATCTTCCAATTATAAAATTTGTAAATGATTACTTTTGTTATATATGTTTTTGTGGGCAAATAAACATGGGAGATAATCCATCCTTGGGTACGAGTAGGCCTAGTAGTAACAATTTCAACCTGTAGCCGACTAATTTGGGGGAATTATATTCATAAATTAGGTTGTCCACCAAAAACAAACACACCAAATGTTCACTTTTACGACGTTCCGCGCGATTAGGAAATTAATTGGTATGCTTGATATAAACTGGTACTGTCACAAGTAGTTCTCAATGAGGATATTGTTATTTAATAGTTATCAAATATCTAATAAGGAACTACGTTTTGTCCTAAATTTGCTACTACTTACTGCTTAGTTAATCTTGCTTCTCGATTAGTTAATAGTATTAAGTTAAGTGTTAATGTAGTACTACCTATTACTTCCTGCATAGTTACTTCTTAACAACAGACCATTATTCTAAAGTGTTACCGTTGGCAGTTCTGATCTGTCTTATCGTAATAAATAAAACAATACATTTTGTGTGAACTGTCTGCTTCATACATTGCTGCACTATTGACAATCGACTTTTTTGCCTGCGAGATTTATACCTTCATAACTGCTCTTATGTCACTTTTTGTTTTCTTTTTTGTTTAAACAGAAAGAAAAAACAACAAAACCTGAGAAGACCTAAAGGAAAAGAAAAAAACAGAGAGGTAAACAACCAGTTTTTTAATAGACTAATGTAAACTAGATTCACATACGAACTTTTGATATGTCTTTTCTTCAGAATGACACTGTGTATGAAAGTGACCAGACACTGGTGGATTGGCGCGATGCATCCGAGTACACTTGTGTTTATTTCAGGCTACACAGTAAACTGCACCGTAAATCTTTTGCAGAGGATACTGTATGTCACATGACATTGCTTCCCCCTAGTGAACATCACAACAACAAGAGTATTCTTGTATAGTACATAAACAGCATTTGTTTCTATAGGCTACATGCTGTTTTTTTGAAAGCTTTATTCTTTCAAGTATCTGCTCTGATTCATTTTGATCATCAGTTTTCTTTTTGACAAACTGAAAAGTCGCCCAATTTACTTGAATTTACCCTGATAAAGGTGAAAATGTATTTCTCGTCAGAGACAAGATGTAAAATTGTTAGGCGGCTCACACAGTGCCATGCAAAGCAAATAAAAGCCTTATGAGTGCAGTGAAGTGTTCATCTGTAGACACACCTCACAAACAAACTATAAGGATAAAGGTCGAAGAGTTTCCTTGGTTATAAACTTTATTTCATCCCAGTCAAATGCCACAGTCATCCCACAGTCAAAAAAAAAAAAGTGTTGCATTGGTTTGGCTTCTAGGAGTGTAGTCAAATAAGATTAGATAAGACTGTCATTAAATCGTTCATAAATGTGCTGCACATTTCAATTCAGTTCAATTCAAGTTTATTTGTATAGTGCTTTTCACAATCGTTGCAAAGCAGCTTTAAAGAAAATTAAGTTTCTTGAATATATTTGGTAGTAGCTTGTCAGTGGTGACTGTCTCAAATTGATGTACATATGGCAGAAATGTACGGTAAAACTCAGCATTTCAACACTAATTCATATTCCTCTCCAACCATAAAATGCTCAGCTGTTTCTTTTCCTGAAATAACATTATAGGCTCTGCTGCTTTTGGTAAAAGAAAGATATGCTGCAATTTTATTCAAATGCCTTATTTTGATGTCAAATTTAAAATATTGGTATAAAGATACATGTACTTTAATTTCATAACTGCTACTGTAAATGTAAAATGCACAGATAATCATACAGTTCACAGATTAGTCTAACAGCATTAAATACAGCAAGCAATAAAACATAATCATACATTTTTTTTTCTTAAAGAGCCTTGAAAATAGGCTAATTGTCATTTCTTCCACAAAGTTATTGATGAGTTACAATAAGGGTAGATTCATTCGATGCAGAATATAACATCTGTTCATTAAATTACATCATACACATAAAGTAAGAGGATAGTGCCTGTCGTGATGAGCGCGAGGCCGAGGCAGAGAGCCACATTGTTCAGGATCAACGCCGATCTGGAGCTACTCATCGCTAACTCTCGGTGTCCAGCCATGTTAGCGTCTTCAGTCTGTGAAAACACGAATGTCAAGCAAATTAAAGTGATTTTGAAAAAAAAAAAACTCAATCCAGAACGCTTCCAAAGAAGGTTAATAGATTTCAGCCTGTTTGTAGCAAACATGAAATCAAACAGTTGTCAGTTTTAGTATTTAGCAAATGCCATCTTTTTCTTTCATACTAAGAATTCTGCATTTTTCATATTATAGATCATTGCAAAGTTATCCAAAATTAAAACCTTAATTATGCTGTAAAAAAACAAATCCATAAGATAACAGAAAAAGCACTGGCAGCTATTTACACATTATCCATTTCAATTTTATGGACATTTCCGTTAACTCTAAAACACGGTTTAAAATTCTAAATACTGGTAAAACAACTGTAAAAAATAATAATAATCCTTTAAATAATTCAGTACATTGTGCCCTATTTTTACTTGTGTGTTTTTTTTAAGAGTGTACACTCAGAAATAAAGGGTACAAAAGCTATCACTGGGGTGGTACCTTTTCAAAAGCTACACTTTTGTAACCTAAAGGGTTGAATATTGGTACCTTAAAAGTAGGATACATATTAGTAAATTGTATATATATACAGTGGGTACGGAAAGTATTCAGACCCCCTTAAATTTTCACTCTTAACAATATTGCATCCATTTGCTAAAATCATTCAAGTTAATTTTTTTTTCCTCATTAATGTAAACACAGCACCCCATATTGACAGAAAAAAACACAGAATTGTTGACATTTTGCAGATTTATTAAAAAAGAAAAAACTGAATATACCACATGGTCCTAAGTATTCAGACCCTTTGATCAGTATTTAGTAGAAGCACCCTTTTGATCGAATACAGCCATGAGTCTTTTTGGGAAAGAGGCAACAAGTTTTTCACACCTGGATTTGGGGTCCTCTGCCATTCCTCCTTGCAGATCCTCGCCAGTTCTGTCAGGTTGGATGGTAAACGTTGGTGGACAGGCATTTTTAGGTCTCTCCAGAGATGCTCAATTGGGTTTAAGTCAGGGCTATGGCTGGGCCATTCAAAAACAGTCACAGAGATGTTGTGAAGCCACTCCTTCGTTATTTAGCTGGGTGTGCTTAGGGTTATTGTCTTGTTGGAAGGTAAACCTTCGGCCTTGTCTGAGGTCCTGAGCACTCTGGAGACGGTTTTCGTCCAGGATATCCCTGTACTTGGCAGCATTCATCTTTCCCTCGATTGCAACCAGTCGTCCTGTCCCTGCAGCTGAAAAAACACCCCCACAGCATGATGCTGACACCACCATGCTTCACTGTTGGAACTGTATTGGACAGGTGATGAGCAGTGACTGGTTTTCTCCACACATACCGCTTAGAATTAAGCCCAAAAAGTTCTATCTTGGTCACATCACACCAGATAATCTTATTTCTCACCATCTACACAACTCCATGCCGGCTGTTATGTTGTCTGCACTGAGGAGAGTAGCGGGCACTTGCCAATAAAGGCACGACTGGTGGAGGGGCTGCAGTGATGGTTGACTTTTACACCTTTCTACCATCTCCGGACCTGCATCTCTGGAGCTCAGCCACGTGATTCTTTGGGTTCGTCTTTGACCTATCTCACCAAGGCTCTTTCCCGATTAAGCTCAGTTTGGCGGACGGCCCGCTCTAGGAAGGGTCTGGGCGTCCCAAACATTTCCTTTAAGGGATTATGGAGGCCACTGTGCTCTTATGAACCTTAAGTGCAGCAGAAAATTTTTTTGTAACCTTGGCCAGATCTGTGCCACAATTCTGTCTCTGAGCTCTTCAGGCAGTTCCTTTGACCTCATGATTTCATTTGCTCTGACATGCACTGTGAGCGATAAGGTCTTATATAGACAGGTGTGTGACAGGTGACTTTCCTAATCAAGTCCAATCAAACACAGCTGGACTCAAATGAAATTGTAGAACCATCTCAAGGATGATCAGAAAAAAATGGACAGCACCTGAGTTAAATATATGAGTGTCAACGCAAAGGGTCTGAATACTTAGGACCATGTGATAGTTCTGTTTTTCTTTTAATAAATCTGCAAAAATGTCAACAATTCTGTGTTTTTCGTTCAATATGGGGTGCTGTGTGTACATAAATAGTAAAATTAACTTAAAGTGATTTTAGCAAATGGCTGCAATATAAACAAAGAGTGAAAAATTTAAGGGGGGTCTGAATACTTTCCGTACCCAACTGTATATTATATATATTATATATGTCTATAATTATACATTTTAGAACCTTTTTAAAATGTACCGCCACCAGTGACAACTTTTGTACCTTTTTTTTCTGGGAGTGTCTGATGAAATATCAGTGACATAATTTACAGGAACTGTAAGTTTCATTTGCATCTATGGGTCATTTTATGAAACATTCAATGAATAAAATGTTATTTTCAATACATTTCTATACAATTGCGAACTTTCAAGTAACTAAGGCTGATGATACACTGGGCAAATTTTTAAGCAAGGCAGGTCAACGGGCACCAGGTGAGAACAGAGGCACACGCCGATCTAAAATATCCAGATAGAAGTGTTACCTATTATCAATGGGAAAGTTGCCCAAGAAACATGGCTCAAAAAAGTGGCCCCGGCAAAATGGCTTAAATATTTGCCCAATGTTATAAGCAGCCTAATTCGAAATTGATGGTGCCCATTTCAAAAAATATTTAGTTCTTAGCGCTAAGATGGTTACTTTAATCAACACATTAAATGTGCACTGTAAAAAATTGTGATTTTAACAGTAAAAGACTGTAAAAATGCTACAGTAAAAAACCTAAATGGTTAACAGTAATTTCTATACTACGTTACTGTACGGTGAATAAAATGTAATTACATATGATTTTACAGTAAAATACTGTTAAAAATAAATTTTTTAGAAGTGAAAAAGAAAAAGTAATTGTAAAATTTACAGTGAAAAACCGTAAATTGACACTCCCAGAATTCCCTGCATGACACTTCATATTTGATGTTTTTTTGTTGAAATAACATGTTTCTACTTAGTTTTTTCTTATCAGTTGCATACATTAGGGTTTAATCTTACATCTAATGTTGTTAAATCAAAGTTTATTGCATTATTTCAGTATCATGAGTGTCACCATGATGGGATTTAGTGTTAGTGTGAATGACACTGTGTGCAAATTCTCATAAGATTGTCCTCTCAGCTCTAGAAAAACAAAAAGCTGTTTGTTTGTTGCTTTGGTTCATCGTGTGACTTTCTCATCACCACCAGTTTTTGGTGGTTATCAATGCATTACAATGGTTCAAAACAGATATTAGTACTTCAATATGTTGGTTTATTAACATTACATCAGTTAATGAAATACGGTATTTTATTGTGAATTTAAGTTAAGTCTGTAAAACATAAAATATTGATACCATATTTTTTACGGTGAAATTCTGGCAACCACAGCTGCCGGTATTTTACCGTAAATGTCACAGATTTTTTTTTTACAGTGCATTTATTATGTTATTTGCATGATTAATTCACGTTGGGCAAATAAATAATCTCAAAATGAAGAAAACGTCCTACTAGAAGGAATACTTACAGTGCACGAGCAAGCAACAGCAGCGCTGCCCAGAGGTAAAAAGCAGCACAGCATGGTAAAGATGGAGTAGCACATGTAATCCGGCACTGGAGCGGCAGGAGACATGGTGGTCATGAACACAGCGGGCTGAACGGTGACCTCAGTATGACCTAGCTGTGGTCCTTGGGAATACACAGCCATCCCTGGATATGACTGCTGGGCAAACGGGCCCTGAGGGCCTCCTGGAGCTCCGTATGGTTGGTTTGGATATCTAGAAGGGATGGGATTGAGATTGACTCTTGGAATCTGGTATCCTGCGTTGGGATAGTTTGGTGGCAGCACAGACTGACCCATAGACTTGTCCGATTGATCCTGTTCATCCTGAGGGCCAGTGAATGCAGGGTTCATTCTTCCAACTATTGGTCCTTGATTGTACATTTCTTCTCTTGTTCTCCTGTAAGTGTACTAAATGATCTTGATGGTTTTTCTCTTTCGTTTCGTGCTCAACTGAGATGCTCCTCGCTGGATGCTGGTTTATCTGCAGTCTTTATTGAACCTTGTCCTCTGATGGTGATGTGTAGATTAATAGCAGTTCAGTGGAAGGTGGTTTGTAGCTTATAGGAGAGGTGCAGTGTTGACTGAACAGTGTAGATAAGGCTTTTACTGTTTCTCAACAAGTCGACATAACAAACATGCACCTTTAAAAGAAAGGAGAAAACATTTCCATATCTTTTGTTGTTGATGTCAAAGACGATGTGTCCAATCAACAGAATTTTGTCCCACATTTCTCTGTCATTAGGAAGAAACTCATTAAATTAGAACCAGAACTCTTTTTCCTTTTAATTTTAATGCTTTATTTGAATGTGTAATTTAAAAGAATGAAAGAAAGAAACATTTTAAATCAGCACTAACTGAAATGTAGTTTCATTTCTGCCCAAAGTAAAATGCACAGATAATACACAACCCAGCCTCAAGATCAATCTGAGAGCATTAAATACAACATGAAACAAAACATATAGCGTAATTGTACATTATTTCCTAGAAGGTCTTGAAAATACTTGTCATTTCTTCCACAAAGTCATTGATGAGTTACAGTATGAGTATCGGTGCATTTGAAGTAGAATCTGTTCCTTAAAATATGCCATACGCATAAAATATTGCAACAGTGGCTGCAGTGATGATTAGAATGCCGAAACAGAGAGCCACATTGTTCAGGATCAACGCCGCTCTGGAGCTGCTCATCGCTAACTCTCGCTGTCCAGACACGTTAGCATCTCGAGTCTGTGAAAACACAAAAGCCAAGCATATTAAAGTGAGTTTGAAATATCCAGAAGCTTCAGAAATTGTTTAATAGATTTCAGTCCATGCAATTACAGCACGAGAAAATTAAAGGTCTTTGCACACCGAGTCTGAAAATTTTGCACGTTAAAAAATAAATACGACCTCACGTTGTGTCAATCACGTTTACACACTGCCTCCGAAACTGTCATCTGTCATAAAAAAATTTGGATCAGGTTCGATTTTCTGCGTTTTCGCATCCGTAGAAAGTATTTTGATAGGAAAGGATGATGAATAGCCTACGAAAAAAGGCATACGAAAATTTCGGACTCAGTGTGCAAGGACCTTAGTGTTGGTGAAATCAAGCAGCATGTGAGCAGTTTGTATTAATATGAGTTTTTTCCCTCTTATATACTAATAATCCTGTATTTTCATTCTGTAATATCATATTATCCGACTTATTTTGTGTACTGTCCGTGAATGCCTTGTGTGTGACTTCCGATTCGATCCATGCCTGTGGTGTTCAAGAGCGATCGGCTCGCTCAAATACGATCTTTCTAACATGACTTGAATGCACCATAACTACAATAATAACAAATATGCACTATGATAAGAAACACCATCATAATATAAGCAGCATAAAGAGCTGTTTTGTACAGCTTAAAATAACTACACAAAGCAGGCCGCACACATTAAACTTACAAATGTCCGCTCTTTCGTTAAAAATGAAGTGGGTAGATCATTACTTTTAATGACTCCAAATGTAGGCTAAATTCAAGGTTCAAAGTTATAACCTTAATTATGCTGTAATTGCTGATGTAAATCTGATAATCGAGCTGTCTGATGAGATATCTGACATCATTAATTTACAGGAAGTGTAAAGTTTCGGTTTTCAACATGACCGTCCGGTTTCCTGGCTTTCAGTATAGGGCACATAGTCACCAGATTTGATTTGGTGCAAGTATCACAACACATTTACATGCTCATTAAAATCTTTTATAATCAATGTTAATATCTGGTCATTTTATGAAACTTCCAAGAAAAGGTTATGATACATTTCTGTTTAAAAACATATATATATATATACATCTTTAACCATAATTTAAGCTTAAATTTAATTTAAATACTTTAAACAGTTTAACACTTTAAGACTTTGTTTGTTATAATGTTTAATCTTGTATGGAAATGTATTAATGACATTTTCCTTTATTTTTGAAAAATAACATTTTTACATACTATATTCTTTATAGGAAGCTATGTAATTTATTATTTGTATTATTAATTCATATGATGCAAATAAATATTCTCAAAATGAAGAAAATGTCTAGAACGAATACTTACATTGCACGAGCAGACGGCAGCAGCGATGCCCAGAGGTAAACAGCAGCACAGTAAGGTAAAGATGGAGTAGCACAGGTAATCTGGCATTGGAGTGGCTGGCGGTGTGGGGGTCATGAACACAGTGGGCTGAACTGTGACCCCAGTTTGACCAGCATATGCTGCTTGGGGATACACAGCCATCCCTGGATATGACTGCTGGGCATACGGGCCCTGAGGGCCTCCTGGAGCTCTGTACGGTTGGTTTGGATATCCAGAAGAAATGGGATTGACTCTTGGAACCTGGTATCCTGCGTTGGGATAGTATGGTGGCGGAACAGACTGACCCATCCTTGACTTCTCCAGATGATCCTGTTCATCCTGAGGGCCAGTGAATGCAGGGTTCATTCTTCCGACTATTGGTCCTTGATTGTACATTTCTTCTCTTGTTCTCCTGTAAGTGTACTAAATGATCTTGATGATTTTTCTCTTTCGTTTCGTGCTCAACTGAGATGCTCCTTGCTGGACGCTGGTTTATCTGCAGTCTTTTTTGAACCTTGTCCTCTGATGGTGATGTGTAGATTAATTAATAGCAGTTCAGTGGGAGGTGGTTTGTAGCTTATAGGAGAGGTTCAGTGTATGATCATGCTTTAGCTTATCTGAATATTATTCTAATACAGTGTTTCTGTTTTCTGAAGTTTGTGAATACTGTTGTCATGCTTCGGCTACTGTGGAGGAACGAGGAGACACAGTCTTTTAATCGTCAACTTCTGAGAAATACAGGGCAGGCAGACACATACGTAGCACAAGGACGAACAATACCGGACAAAGAACACTCCTTAAGAATACAACTCAATCAGGGGAAGACGAGACACACCTGGAATCAAATTGAAACAATCAGTGAGCAGGAACAGGAAGATAACCAAAAAAGGGCATAATGACACAAGAGGGAAAACAAGGAACACATGGGGAGGAAAACAACAAAACGGGAACATAAACGTGACAACTGTAAATGGCCATAAAATTAGTTAAGTGTAAATCCTTTATTTTTAACGTGCTCTTGTGAAAAGCCTATAAATAAAAACATCTACAATCCAGAAAGGGGAAATAATTGCAAACGAACAACTAGTAAAAGATAATGATAATAAAAACAAACCAAAAATAAATGTAAAATTGCCTGTAAATAGTTTGTTCGTTTTGTTAAATAATCCAGTTGTCATGAATCCTGTCCATGGACTTCCGTCCGATCGCCAGCAGAGGTCACTCATCCATCATATTGACTCTCTCACTACACAGACTGTTACACATCACCACGGACTACATTTCCCATCATCCATTGCACTGATTGCACACAGCTGTAACCAGTCACACACCCTACATAAGCCATGGACTTCCTCTCGCTCACTGCCGAGTATTGTTTAGTGCATATCACTCTTCTAGCGATAGCTGCATTACGGAGCCATTCCCAGTTCCCAGTTCCCAGTTCCCAGTTCCCAGTTCTAGTCTTAGTCTAACCACTTCGTGTTGCCTTGTTGTCTGTTTCCTGACCTTCTGCCTGTGTTTATTGGATTACCCCTCTTGTCAAGCCCACTGGATACTGTTCGCTGATCGAACACCCACGCTAGCCCTAGGAATATTCTTTGTCTTGCCTGTGATATACCAGTGTTATCTGACCCTTGCCTGTTTATTGACCACGTCTTTGTAAATAAAGCCTTGCACATGGATCCTCACGTCTCGTTCGCCCCGTAACACCAGTTCCCCATGTGCTTAATTAACTTGGGGAAGTCATGGCCTAATGGTTAGAGAGTCGGACTCGTAACCCAAAGGTTGTGGGTTCGAGTCTTGTATCGGCAGGGATTGTAGGTGGGGGGAGTGAATGTACAGCGCTCTCTCTCCCACCATCAATACCACGACAAGGTGCCCTTGAGCAAGGCACTGAACCCCCAACTGCTCCCCGGGCGCTGCAACAAAAATGGCTGCCCACTGCTCCGTGTGTGTGTTCACTGCTGTGTGTGTGCGCACTTTGGATGGGATAAATGCAGAGCACTAATTCTGAGTATGGGTCGCCACATGCCACGTCACTTTCACTTTTTTTCCACAACATGTAACATTCAAAATCAATATTCAAAGGTATTCAAACACAATAAATATCTGCATTAGGATGTGCGTTTTAAAATAATAATGTATGTAGATCTCTCTCTTTATATATATATATACACAGTATATTAGAACCAGAACACTCTTTTCCTTTTCATTTTAAATGCTTTATTTGAAAGAAACAAAACATAACCGTATTAGATTATTCCCTCAGAGGCTCTGGAAAATGTAATTTCTTCAACAAAATCAATGTCTTGAGTTACAGTATGAGTAGATGCATTTGAAGCAGAATACAATGTCTGTTCAAACTGTAAATATGACTATAATTGACACTGCAATGATTGTGAGGCCGATACCGAGAGCCACATTGTTCAGGATCAATGCCGCTCTGGAGTTGCTCATCGCTAACTCTCGCAGTCCAGCCAAGTTAGCATCTCGAGTCTGTGAAAACACAAAAAGCCAAGCATAAGTGATTTTGAAAAACCTCTTGGAAAAAAAGTATATCCAGGAGCTTCAGAAGCAGTTTACAGATTTCCATCCATTAATTATAGCCCATGATAAGATAAGGTGTTGGTGAAATCAAACAGCATCTCAGCAGTCAGTTTTCATATTAAGCTCCCGCAAGGTTTTCTTTACATACTAAAAGTCCTGCACTTTCCATTTAATGTCATATTATAGATTAAACTTGATGCCTTGAAATGTAAATACAAAGTTCAAAGTTATTCAGTATTATAACCCTAATTATGCTGTAATCTCTAGATGGGTTGTAATCTCTTGAAATTGAGTTGTATGACGAGTTATGATGTTTTACAAAAACGGTAAAGATTCGGCTGTAATGTGTCTGGTTTCCTGGCATTTGATTAGTAGATAGTCACCTAATTTATTTTATAAAACTTTCAGTGTTAAATTGTGTTCTAGGTGTTGTCTCAAGCTAAAAGTTGGGACTTAAGAAAATTAACAGGGTTATAAAATTAGGATAGATAGATAGATATTTTTTCTTTTTTATAATCAAATTTAACTTCTATAGGTAGTTTTATGAAATACAATTTCACTCTCTCTCTCTCTCTCTCTATATATATATACATATAGTGTGTGTGTGTGTGTGTGTATTAGTCAGAAATGAAACTTACTAAATATATAAAATTGCATCAGGGTTTTAGACCAAATGTATGCAACAGCAGACAGTGTGCAGGACTGTCTAATTATTCATTAAGCAGATTAATTAAAACATGATGAGGCATTTGAAATGTTTGATTTATGAGATTGTTTGAATGAGATATACACATGAAGCAGACAAATCTAGAATGAATACTTACATAGCATGAGTAGATGACAGCAGCGATGCCCAGAGGTAAACAGCAGCACAGCATGGTAAAGATGGAGTAGCCCAAGTAATCCGGAGCAGCCATTAGCACTGGAGCCTCGAACACAGTAGGCTGAACTGTAACCCCAGTTTGACCATCATATGCTGCTTGGGGATACACAGCCATCTCTGGATATGCCTGCTTGGCATACGGGCCCTGGGGGCCTCCTGGAGCTCCGTACAGTTGGTTTGGATATCCAGAAGAAATGGGATTGACGCTTGGAATCTGGTATCCTGCGTTGGGATAGTTTGGTGGCGGCACAGGCTGACCCATAGGCTTGTCCGATTGATCCTGTTCATCCTGAGGGCCAGTGAATGCAGGGCTTATTCTTCCGACTATTGGTCCTTGATTGTACATTTCTTCTCTTGTTCTCCTGTAAGTGTACTAAATGATCTTGATGGTTTTTCTCTTTCGTTTCGTGCTCAACTGAGATGCTGACGCATGAGCAACGCTGGTTAATCTGCAGTCAGTCGTGTGCTTTTATGAACTTCGTCCTTTTATGGTGATGTGTAGATTTATATGAATCTGATGGGAAGTGGTTTTGTAGCTTGCAATTTTGTTTATGGTTTTTGAAGATGAGGGTGTCACGCAACCTAGATTCACTTAATATAGTAAAACATGCAGAGAAGGAGAAAACATTTCACATTTTTATTTTTGATGTCAGAGTCATGTCCAATCAATCACTACAGTATTTTACCTGTCATTTAAAGGTGACCTATTATATCCCTTTTTACAAGATGTAAAATAAGTCTCTGGTGTCCCCAGAGTGTATATGTGAAGTTTTAGCTCAAAATACCCCACAGATAATTTATTATATCTCGTTAAAATTGCCACTTTTAGGGTATGAGCCAAAACGTGCTGTTTTTGTGTGTGTCCCTTTAAATGCAAATGAGCTGGTGCTCCCGGCCCCCTTTTCAGAAGAGGGCAGAACTTCAAGAGCTCATGCTCCATCAATACCGGTGCTGGCCTTTGCAAATAAACATTCCACTATTAGTACAAGCCTGTTATCTTTACAAAAAAAAGTCAGTCATCTGATTGTACTGTGCATAATAAATGAGCAGTTATGTATTACACAGATGGGAAGCACGACGCGGAAAAAATAACGACATAGCTGGTCTCATGGTGGCGTTGCATCATAAACGTTATAAGTTCCACTTGCAGTGATTATGAGCTCGACAAATTCAAGCGGTCAACTTCACATTGCTTTCATATGCAATTTTTAACTTCCACATTCCTATTTACGATCATTCAGGTAGTACGTGAAGGCAGCATCAGTGAAAACAGGCATAGCTTTAGCAAAATTAGCCTTTCAGAGTGCCAAGTAGCTCTTTCAGAAAGGCAATTTGGAAAACAACATGTGATACTTTGTCTGGAGCTGACGTTTGCGCACAAAGCGTTGGTATTGCTTGCTAGAGGACTTTACCGATTTTTTCTGGGATATTTCCTTCTAAAATTAAATTTAATCACAGTGTCCTCAGTGGCTCAGATGGAGGCAGTCTATGAAGACCCCTATGTTTGTTGGTGCATCCCAAAACACAACACTTGTAATGCCTCTTTAGTGCTGACATTGTATATCTCCATCAGCTAATGTTACAGCAAGAAAACAGTAATGGCAGACTGCTGCTTCTCACTCAGGGCTGTGTTTACGCTAACAGGGCAGAGATTGTCACAAATGGTCAGCACTTTTTCCCTTCAGTGACATGTACATTGGGAGAAATCTGGAACTGCTTGTTTGGAGAGACTGTTTATGATTTATTGGTATTATAAAAAAAATGAGTTGGTAGGTTTTTAACATTATAGGCTGGTTGTTTTTACACACTGAGGCCACACAACTGTGTACAAGTGATTTTTGCATAACAGGTCCCCTTTAATAAAAGCTCAGGCAGATATGGTTGACACTCTCATTAAAAAGTGTTTAAACTATTAAAAAGTGAGTAATTTTTCTTGAACAATCCTATTAGCAGCCTGCAATCCTCTCTTCACTAGCAGTTGTCATTGTGAGATCATTCTCAGTTAAAAATGAGATTAGATTGGGATCAGCCTATATGTTAAGACATTGTCTTAAAGGGTTAGTTCACCCAAAAAGTAAAATTAGCCCATAAATTACTCACCCTCAAGTCAGGTGTATATGACTTTCTTCTTTCAGATGAATCCAGTCGGAGTTATATTAAAAATTGTCTTTGATCTTTCAAGCTGTTTAATGGCACTCAGCGGGTGTTGCATGCATCAGTCCAAAATAAGTGAAATAAAACGCCCATCCATAAAAAATGTCTCACATGGCTCCGGGGGGTGAACAAAGGCTTCCTGTAGCAAATCAATGCGTTTTTGTAAGAAAAATATCCATATTCAAAACGTAATAATCCCTTTAATGTAGCTTGCGCCAACAGTCCTAAATAGAAGCAGCTCCAGCTCATGACGTATGAGTTCAAAGCTGTGCATGCGCCGGTGAGTCTCGTAAAAACCAACGTTTGTTAACAGGAGCAAAGGAAGCAAAGAAAAACCAGTCTCCTCTTGGCTTATATCAAAATCCTCCGACATTCTTCATTACAAATCCTCGTTTTGTACTTCTAATAAGTGACCGTTGTTTTGTTTTGATCTCTCCGCTGCGTTTCCGCGTTAGTCACTTCTGAGCGGTGCATGCGCAAAGCTGACCTCATACGTCATCCGCCCGGAGGTGCTTCAGTGTAGGACTGTCGGGGCGGTTCTCATGGGAAAATTCGCACTCCAGGGGCTAAATATTACACTTTCGGGGTCGCTTTAACCCACGGACATGAAAAATGACCCCGCGACAACAGTGATAAAGTAGCCCAATTCTGTGGGAAAACCACATACTTGGCAACACTGCTTTCAGTGCATTTCGGAAGCGGTGAGACCTGGGCTGCGTTCAGCCCCGACAGAACGGTGCAAAACGTTTTTTAAACGGAAACGGTGGTGCGTTGAACACACTGTTATGATGACGCAAGAGTTGCAACTACGGCAGCTTAAAAAGTCATTCTTTGTGTTATTTTTGAAGAATTTTCGTAGCCTGATGAAATCGGTTTAAATACGTGTTTAATACTGAAAAACACGCTCGATGTTACAGTCCCTGCCCTTGCCCTCCAGAATAAAAGAGAACATCCCAATCCAGTGAAGGGGTTTGCGGAAACTGTGGTTCCTAATTATTGTGATCCAAAATTTGCCTCGCATTTCAGGATGAAAAGACAAACATTTCAGGTGAAGGATAATACACTTCTTACCTCCGAGACTGTGTTATGATCTATATGGCCTTATTATTTTTATTGTGAGTATTAGGCTTATCATTAGGCCCTATTGCTGATCACTGTTGTTGTGCTATATTATTGTAATATTTACCATTATATAATCAGAGGAGTATAGAAAAGTTTATGAAAGTGTCACTCCACAATACAATAGCAAAATATGTAAATATGTATAGTATTTTTATTACATTAATCAGTGTCTAGCACACCTTCCTAAGGAAAAGATATGGACCAGAAGACATTGCAATTACTAAATGATATTTAGACAGACTTAAAGTTCCAGATCTATACTTGTGCTCTTATTATTTCAGTTATTTTGCTTTTAATGTAAATAAACATGTGCAAACAATATTCTTGCTCTTGTGAATTTATTTGGATGTTAATTACATTGTGCGAGCTGTCTCTTTAATAACATGTGGTTTATATACATGTTGCTGCTGATTGGGCTGACATTTCTGACACACCCACCAAACAAGAGAAAATGTATCTCAAACCCCGTTGCACACCGTTTCCAGGAAACATGTGGTTCAAACCGGAAACCGTAGCAAAACGTTGCGCACCGGTTTGAGCTTGAACTGGCCCCTGTTTAACAGAACGCAGAAGACCGTTGCACATAACTCCTATTTGAGTCCCTCAAACGGTGATCCTAGAACAATAAGTTCCTAGTTCCTGCAGTTCTGCCAATAGTTCTAGGAACTATGAAAAGGTTTCTCCAGTGCGAAAGCCCATATGACCAGAACAATTAATGTATTTACTGCAATGCTTTATGTCAATGTGTAATAAAAAAAAAAAGAAAAGAAAATGAAACATTTTAAATCGGCACTAAGTGAAAAGCAGTAAAGCATTTTAATTTCTGCTAATCGAATAGATCAATCTGCCAGCATTAAATACAAAAAGAAATAAAACATAAGCGTACACTAGATTATTCGCTCAGAGGGTCTGGAAAATACTTGTCATTTCTTCCACAGTATCATTGACAGTATGAGTAGATGCATTTGAAGCAGAATAAAACATCTGTTCAAAGATGTTGTTCAAAGATCTGTAAAGCTAATGATAATGCCCACTGCAATGATTGTGAGGCCGATACAGAGAGCCACATTGTTCAGGATAAATGCCATTCTGGAGTTGCTCATCGTTAACCCTAGCTGTCCAGCCAAGTTAGCATCTTGAGTGTGAAATCACAAATGTCAAGGGTCACATTACTGTGCTCTAAGAAAAAGCACACGATGCAGGAGATATCCAATGCAGAGTCTTTAATTATAATCCACAAAGCAAATACCAGGAATATTTGAGCAGGGTAGCACAACACATTGACACAACTAAACATGACAGTGAATGGACAAAAGGGGCTTTCACACCGCGTAGTTCTAGGAACTAGCCAGCAGGGTAGTTCCTAGAGAACCAATTTCTCCCTCGGGCCTAGGGCCATTACAGGCTGATGTTAATGTTGATGCTTAGCCTAAATAACAAATATTTTATCAGGAGTATTTATGCTGGGATGTTGTGGAGCTTAGGAGATGTTACAGAACCATTTCATGTAAATTTCTTCGATGTACTGAAAAAGTCTATATAGATTACTTTTATGCGGGCTTTTGTGGGCTGGAGCGGGACAAAACATGAATGTTGCGGGCGGGAGCGGGACCAGATAAGATATATTTCTGCGGGAGCGGGCGGGCGCGGAACAGAATCTTGTGGGAACGGGACTGAAAAATCCGTCCTGCGCAGGTCTCTACCTCAGATACTCTGCTAAAAACCATCTGCTTGGTTTTTATTATCATGTCTATTGCACTGAAATCATACATTTTAAAGCCATATCAGTTTAAACTTTTGATTAAGGATTTTCTGAGCGCACACATCCGAAGCGAATGCACAGAGAACAGCTGTCACACGGCATGTGAGCACTAAACTAAATTCTCTTTCATGTCTTATTGCACTTAAACTGTCAATTGCACAGAAGTTAATGTTAAAAACACACTGGAGTTACAAAAACAGTCGGTTATGTCTGTGAAGATAAACAGCTGGAAAATAAATTGCATGTTTATATTATATCTGTGTGGCAGCAGCTTTATATACAGTAAATAAATAAATAAATCCACTGAAATTATGGGGCAGTAATATTATAATAAGATCCCCTTACCACGTCACCGGAGGAGCGAGATCTGACACATTCGTTTTTTCACATGCTTGCAGAAAAAGGCTTACCAAATTAAAGTTACTGGATTGTCATTTTTTTCACATTTTCTGGGTTGGTAGATGCACCAAGGACCCGAAAATAGCACTTAAACACGGAAAAAGTCAGATTTTCATGATATATCATAAGGAAAAAAGGTTCTAAACTACAGTTTTTCTCAGTCGCTTTGGTGCATTTCTCAGATCAGAAATGAAATTCTCAAAACTACTTGTTCAACCTCCATATCATCTAGTCACTTGTGCACATCATAAAAGCCGTTTCTCTTTCTTTTGAAAAAGTTGTGATTGTTTTGCTACATTCATGCAACTGATTATGTACAGTACATTTGTCTGCGGTTTCCTACATTATCGGTTGTTATTGTCATGTTGCTCAAAATGTATTATACAATTCTCTGTGCAATAGTCTTACCCCTCAAAAAATCTAGTCTGTTCATCGTATAAGTCATTACATGCAAAAAGGTTGATCTAGTTGTCATAAACTGTCAAGCATACTTTCTACACATTTCTAATAGACTTTGTGTAAATTCGCCATGAATTGTGCAGGTGAATCTTGACTTTCACTAATGAAGAGAATGTAGATCAACCAATGAAAAACCATTTCTCTAAAAATAGTTTAAAGGCGCTATTATTTTTTTCCCACAAATCTAGTTTCTAATTGTGTATTTTCGCCTCTGTGCCCATATTTCTTTTTCTTTTCTATATCACAATGACATTGTAATGTGTGTGTGTGTGTGTGTGTGGTGTATATGTGTGTGTTTTGTAAATGTGAATTCTGTCAGTCTCTTTCCATCAATATCCCACATACAGTAATGTGTCAATTTGTACTTTTGAAATGGATATATAGCATACATAAACATATGGCATACTGTTCAAACAGTAACTGTCATCCAAACTGTTGCCATAGTTTACATCAGGTAATACTAACAGAGTGCAGTGTTGTATTGACAACATGACTAAGCATTAACATGACTAAGCATTTTGACTATCTTGTTTGTGAACAATGACACAAGGAACTTTTTCATTCCGTTGGCCACTGATATTTCATAGGACATAAATACTACTTTTTGAGAGATGAACAAAGAGTTGAGTAAGTTAAAGGCTTTGAGGTAATCCATTCGGGGTTCTGTTTGTACAAATTGTTTGAGAAATGCACGTACGTCTTGCAATAGTAAATATAATTTGAGACAGCAACCAAAGCGTTGCGACAAAACGGTAAGATTGCACTTGCATCTATGAGAAACAACCACACTGGTGTTTCCTTACTGGACATTGTTCCCCCCAGTGTTTGAAAGACTTAGGTGATTAAATGATTCAATAACACATTCATTAAAGGGGTTTCAGGTGCTGCATCCCAATTTACCTACTATAATACACTCTTAAAGTATATGTTTATTTGGTGAAGAAAAACATAAATTTATTGAGTTGTAAACACAGTGTAGGCAAAGCCTTGGTTGGGACCTGAACTGAGAAATCAAAATTACCTTGATCTTTTGACATATAAAAGGTAATTTGTACTATAAAAACAACCTGTAAGTTTCAGAACTCAAAACTTTGCTGTTAGTCTAAAACAGCTTATATTCCAAAAAACCCAGCCTGTGGAACGTTCTACTCTCGAGGTAATAGTGTGGATAATTCAGTTATAGATAGTTCGGATGCAAACAGTGCTCCTACAATGCATTCACAAGAGGATAAGCTCCTTGAACCATTTTATCAAAAAATGAAACATCTATGGAGCTCGTCTGTGTGAGCATGGAGGGTTGTGTAACATGCTCATCATAAAAACTATATTAAAAAATGCCAAAAGGTCAAAAGAAAATATGAGCATGGCTTCGTGACATTTCATCGATTTTATGATTTATAAGCTGAGTGAGATTTTTATGCTGGTTTCTCTGTTAATTTTTTTTTGACAGCATACCTTCTCTACTGAAAGCAGCCTCAATAATAGTAGGTTTTTATATATTAAATTATATAAAATAAAAATACAATTATAAAATGCATAAAAAGTAAGTATTCTTATACTTATTTTATATTTTAATTATACTGTGTAATTAATTATGTAGTTTATTATTATTAAAATAAATCATTTGATAGAACATTCGCAGCTTGCCATTCCTCTCTCAGTAGCAGAAGTCAGTATAGATCAAAGTTCTGTAAAAACTGAGATTAGTTTGAGAATATCCCAAACCATGCACTTGAAAATACATAGTTCCTTTAATTATCATACAGTATTTCAGTCTGAGACACATATTACATATTGGACTCTGTATAATTTAATCCTGTGTCAATGATAAGAAATCAACAACGTTTTAGGACATATTTTTATTTATTTTTGGCTGCCAGGCTCCTGAAAAGATATTAAGAACGTATTTAGTGTTTTGAATGCAAAAATTAATTTGTTTTCACTAGGTCCAAATCACGAAACGGCCATTATAAAACGATCTTTACAGCAAAACGCGATAAGGTGAATATTAATGTTAATGAATAACAAAAATATATATATATAGTAAAAAAAACCTAAAGCCGTTGAATCAATTACAGTTTTTCTCAGTCGTTTTGGTGCATTTCTCAGATCAGAAATGAATTCCCAAAACTACTTGTTCAACCTCCACATAATCTAATCACTTGTGCACATTATAAAAGCAGTTTCTCATTCTTTTGAACAAGTTGCGATTGCTTTGGTGATCGCTTTTGCTTTTATCCAAAGTGACTTACAAATGAGGACGACAGAAAAAACAGAAGCAATCGATTTATAGTATTAAAACAACTAAAAAACAGATCCAAAACTAAAAGCTAAAACCTTATAAATACTACCTATACACATTTTAAAAATAAAGAGATTAAATAAAAATGACAAATGCCTACAACAAAATTTCAAAACTTAACATTTAAATGAAAAACAAACAATAAAGCTAAAAACACATAACACTAAGCAAACACCAAAAAAACAACTACACATGTATGTACAACCACACACACATACATATATACTTTATATGTACATACACATTTATAAATTCAATTTATATATTATTTCATTTCCATTTAGTTTGAAGTATTAAAATAACTCAAATTAAACTAAAAACGTAATAAAGACCGATACAGACATAATAAATTCAGAATCTAAAATTTAAATAAATAACAAATACAAAATAAATAACATTCAAATGACAGTAGTTTATCAGTAATCCTAAAAAATAACACTGAGCCAGACACACATTAAAAAACAATAACTTACACATAGTAAGAAATGGTTATAAAAAAGAGCGAAACACGTAATCGAACGAGGGAATAAAAGCGTACTTATCCTTTGCAAAAATTAAGGATGATTCGAGAAATGCACCAAAGCGACTGAGAAAAACTGTAATTAGAAGAAGAAGAAAAAAACTACTGAGGACTTTTAATTTCAATTGCTCTGTCTCTTCAGCGAACCATCAGGACTTTTACGCTGAAAGGTTTCCCAGCGGGCCGCCATTTTTAAAAGGACCCTCACACACTGAATATATTAAGCCTCCAAATAACCGGTGTTTATATTCGTGGGGCGTCCTCTCCCGAAGAAAACAAGCACGGCCCGCACCTGTGTCACAAAAGCAGTTTCAGACTAATTAAAGCCTAGACAAGAAGTGCGTGTGTTTTTATTCCGATGAGGATATTATTAAACGGGCTTCTAGAGCTCATTGCTGCCGCGGTGGATTTGGAAGCGGATTGATCTGATCTGGGATCTTGTCATTGAAGCGAAGGAATACAGCAGAGACCGCAAATCCGATCTGGTTGACAGGTAACACAACTCTTTATTTCTATTAGTGAATATTTGGCGCAGTGACTTTGTCATTCGAGCCCGTGATTCATTCGCGCGACGCGTTACATTGTATCTGCGGTTTGTTACAGTATGTCTAGTTTGTGTCAGTATGTACAGTATGAAACGCCCAGTCACCCTGTGTTAACAAGTGCGTGTGTTTATAGCTTCATCATGCATTTTCAATCTGCAAAAAGCATTTTAATACAGCTCTGTATATTCAGATAGTGTGGGTTATTTCAGTTTAATTCAACGTGATTTGTTTGAGTGGTTATTTTACATGCAAATCGCAGAGATAAACCTTCGCAATAAAAACAATGATGGGAATGTGCAGTAGACGTCAGAAACAATATGAATACAATACACGTTCATCTAGACCCTAAGCACTGATTAGGGTTGCAAAGGGGTGGTAAATATTCGGGAAACTTAACAAAAATCCCTGGAATATTCCAAAAGATCCTGGAAAGTTTCCAAAATCTATTGGAAATGTTCCACCTTTTTGCAACCCTAATGAACATTAATACAAGCAGTATGGTGATCAGAGCTGAATAGGAGTTTAGCTGCAACAGATGCCTGACTGTCTTACCCAGCAACACCTGCGTTTGAGCTTTTAGAAAATGTAAAATTAGTTCTGAAAGGTTTTTTTTCCTCAGTGAGCACAGAATCACTTTTTTGGGGAAACAAGCGTTTAGTTTGTAATATGACTTATGCTCTTATTGGCTCTGTTATTGACATTATTTGAATTAGTTATGAAATATATTCCACTACACTCTCCACTCACTCACTCATCACTCAACTCTCACTCACTCTCACTCACTCAACACACTCTCACTCACTCACTCTCTCTCACTCTCACTCACTCTCACTCACTCTCACTCACACACACACACACACTCTCACTCTCTCAACACTCACTCACTCTCACTACTCTCACTCACTCTCTCTCACTCACTCTCACACTCACACTATCTCTCTCTCTCTCACTCTCACTCACTCTCTCTCTCTCACTCACTCACTCCCTCACTCTCTCACACACTCACTCACTCTCCCACTCTCACTCACACTCACCACAACTCCCTCGCTCACTCATTCACTCACTCACTCATTCACTCACTCCCTCACTCACTCACTCACACACGCACTCTCACTCACACTTCACTCACTCTCTCACTCCTATCCACTTCACCTCTCTCACTCACTCACTCACTCACTCCCTCCATCCCTCCCTCACTCACTCCCTCCCTCCCTCTCTCTCTCCAACCGTCCCTCACTCCACATCACTCACTCTCCTCCCTCACTCACTCCCTCACTCTCATCACTCTCACTCACTCACTCATCCCTCACTCAAAACCTCACTCACTCTCACTCACTCTCACTCACTCTCACTCACATCTCACTCACTCACTCACACACACACACTCACACACACACACTTCACTCTCCCACTCTCACGCATCTCACTCCCTCTCACTCACTCAATCACGCATCACTCACTCATCATCACTCACCACATTCAATGCACACTCACTCACTCAGTCTCTCTCTCACTCACTCTCTCACTCTCTCACTCACTCACTCACTAACTCACACACACACACACACAAACAAAAAAACACACACACACACACACACACCCACTCTCTCACTCACTCACTCACACACTTACTCGCACTCACGCACTCTCACTCACTCACTCTAATCTCACACTCTTCACTCACTCCTTCACTCACTCCACTCAAACCCTATCACTCACTCACTTCACCTCACACACACACACTCACACACCACTCTCACTCTCTCTCACTTCACTCACTCACTCACTCACCACTCACTCACTCACTCACTCACTCACTGACTCACTGACTGACTGACTCACTCACTCACTCACACACACAAGCACTCACTCACACACACAACCACACTCACTCACTTCTCACTCACTCATCAATCACACACTCACTCACACACTCACTCTCACTCTCACTCTCACTCTCACTCACTCACTCTCTCACTCACTCACTCATTCACTCTCACACACACTCACTCACTCATTCACTCACTCATTCACTCACTCACTCCCTCACTCACTCACGCACACACTCTCACTCACTCACTCACTCTCACTCACTCACTCACTCTCTCTCTCTCTCTCTCTCCTCTCTCTCTCTCTCTTCTCTCTCTAGCTCCTCTATTCTCTCTTCTCTCTCTCTCGTCCTCCTCTCTCTCTCTACTCATGGCATAGTGTAGTAAATGTGCTCCATTGGAAAGGCACGTGATGATTGCTGCTGATTCCAGTAAGAAAAAGGCTTTTTTCACAAAATGCGCATGACACTCCATTCGATTAATCGTGCAGCCCTAGCGATGACCTACAGCCAATGAGAGAGCACAATACAGGGCAGTGGGAAGTTCGGGGAGGAGTTATATGAAACGTAGTTTGCGGTTTTTGTTTTTTATGTCAGCAGATTAAAGCGACCCCAATAACGTGATATTTAGGCCCTGGAATGTGAATTGTACCAGGAGAACCCCGCCAAAAAATTTGTATTTTACCCCCGAACTGAAAAAATTCTGGCGCCGTGCCTGCCCCTTCGAAAGCATTTGGGCTATTTTCAGGCTAGTTTTGAGTAGTGATTGGGCGGGTTTTGTAGCTAAAACCTGGCAACCCTGCACCAGACAGAGTTATCTGTGATTCTTCCTATTGTAAAGTCATGCAGTGTGTAACCTCCTGTCGTCGTTCCATCGTGCAGTGTGAACACCGCAACAACTGAATGCTACTCCAGATAGTCGTTCAGTGTGAAACCAACAGTGATGCAACGTCTTTGAAAATCGTGCAGTGTGAACTCGGCATAAGTGGTTAAAAACTGGGCTACTAATTGATAAGTTGTAGGTTCAAACCCCCAGTCGTGATAATTGAAGATGTCCTACCATTATAATGAGAGTGCTGTCAATCAAATGAGCTTGTAAATTAGCCAGACTATTAGTTTGTGTATCTTTACCTTTAACTCTTGAATTGTCCATTAAATTGTGCATGTTTGATTCAGTGCCTTGTGCTTAATTTTTGGTCTCAGGTTTGAGTGTGTAAACGTGTAGAACATGCTGGTTTCCATTCACAGCCGACTGTAAATCAGGTTTGGATAATGTGATTACAGGCTTTAATACTGTCTGCTCTCTCTGTCTCAGGTGTTGGTTTGAAAACAGGTTATGAAAGCGTCATGTTCAGTCATCTCCAGCAATGGTCTGAACACCGTTACGTTTAACGCAGGCTGTAAATGAGAGCTTGACTTGTACGTTCAAGAACCCATTTTTTAAAAAGATTTCCTGAGAAGTCTTCTGAGAAACATGTGTATGTTCTGCTAGTGGTGTCAAACTGAATTGCAGTCTGTTTGTTTGAGCGATCCGACTAAACATGACGTGCCAACATTGACTCAACCAATGGTGTTTTTGCAATTTTGTACTGCTAGTGTTGCACAAATTGCATAATAATAACTTATTCCTGGAAACCAACACTTTGACTGTCCCATGGGCTCAGTTTGAGTATCAGACCTCTGACCCACAACTTATTTATTTACTAACTTAATTTACTTACTTATTTATCATTGTATAAAGGATATAATGTATAGATTATTATTTACTCTTTATATAAAGTTTACGAAATTACCCAGTACTTGGATTATATCAATTATTATATTGTTTTTGTAAACCAATTCAAAATATTCATATAAACTGTGACATCATTTTTGGTGCTTAAAATATAAATTTATAAATTATAAACAGTTATTATACAAGTAATTGAAATATATGATTTGAAATATTTTAAACGGAAGTTCTCTCACGTTGTTCTTCACAGTGTTAATAGCGTTTTATTTAAAATGTTCGGTGCTATATAAAGAATAAAATATATATTTAATAGTTTTTATATAGCTCATATCAAATTAATTTATTTATATAAATATTTGATATTTTAATATTATTAATATTGAAAGTACTTGTAGGTAATATATATTTCCCATTTTTTTCTCACTTTTTTTTTTTCCTCTCACTGATTCGTTATATATATATTATAAAAATATATTTGAGAATCCCTCTTTGGAGTAATATTTTTTAGAGACAGTTTAATGCCTGCCTGTGTTTCACCGGTGGCCAGAAGTAAAGTTTGAATTTAATGTTGTGATCTGCGGCTAGAGGTTCAGTCTGAAGCAGCTAATGAGGAACCGGAGGAACATTTCTAAAGGAGAGACACAGATGACAGATGACCCTGTGCTGTAAAAAACCTGTGGGCCGATTTGCATTATTATTAACATCAGCACCGGAAACCCTCCTGAGCTTCATCCTGCAGATCTGTGTTCACCTGCTTCTCAGAGATTTAACCAAAGTCATATCAACTGATACAATTAGTGTTCTGCTCAATGAACATCCATGTTCTCTAAAGAATTAAATAACTAAATTGCTATAAAATATCAATTAGTGAATGATTTAGTTTGAAGGTTGTTGCCAAAGTTGCACCTAATTTCAGGCTTTACTAAAACTAAATACATAAACTAAATTTTTGTTACTTGTAATGTCTAATTTTCATTTACTTTAACAAAAACTGAAATAAAAAACCCCAAAAACTATTAAAAATGACAAAAGCACGAAACAAAATTACTAAAATGTTTGCTCAAATTGAATATACATTTTATATTTCTAAATAAAATGTAAATTATATACATGAAAAATATGCATAAAAAACAAAATATGAATAAAAACTAAAATTGTTACTTGAAATTATTTTATACACACACACCGCTTTTTTATTTATTTTTGCTATAATACAATACTATATAATATATTTATCTCATGAGAACAGCTATGGAGTTTTTGCGCTGTAGCGCTCTCGATTCGTGGTGGGACATTATATTGAGCTGATTTCTCTGAAGGGGGGGGGGGGGGGGGGGGGGGGGGGACCTAAATGTCACAGTTACGTCTGGAGTCCTGTACAGAGGCACATTCAGATTCCAGAGACACCACATGATTGATGTTTCACCGAGACCACTCCCTCTCCTTGGTTTTTAAAAATGGCTGACGTTAATTTAGTGATAAAATTGTACATCGTTATGGAAGTATGATAATATTTTGTAATTATAATTTAAATCTGATTCATTTTCTAATTGTTTGTCATAATTCAACATCTCAGGAAAATGTTATGGGTTTCAAATCAAAATATGAGCTTCTTGTTATGAAACAGGAGGTTGATTTCATACCTGTCCACTGTAGAGGACACCGGGACTAAAAGCATGTTATTTACACATTTTGGGAGACACAACAAAAGAATAGAGAAAAAATTATATATCAATATTCCTATGAAATATTAGATATTATTATGAAAATCTGGCCAATTACTTACTCCCATTTATTACACTTCTTTTTTCAAATGATGTCCCCCCAACAGGCCACGTTTAAACAAGATGCAAAGTAGATTACAGTGGATGAGATAAAATTGGGATTAATGGGAAACCAGTTTATGAATTTTAAACAACAAATTGCATAAAGCAAAATAGTATATCCAAATACTTTGATATAGTTTATAACATAGTTGATACACCTTCCCTTAAAAAGTAGGTATAAAAAAATCTGAAACCTAAAAATTGAGTGGTGATTAAAAGAAATTTCACCAGTGATTTTACTGTTAATGTCCTACTCTTGTTCTATGTTATTTTTAGAACAGAACTTAGCTCCTGTTACGTCTACAGATGACATATCATAACCTTATGAATAAAATATAATTTTCCAAAATTTTCTCAATTTTTTTCTTATGCTCTAAACAATGTAATGACATGAAAAAATACTAAATTCACAAAGCTTTTTATTTCTGGTTCTCAGGAGGATATATATATATAAAACAAACCAAAACTGAAAGAAAAAGAAACATACTTATAAAAATGACAAAAACACAAAACAAAATTTCTAAAACGATTACTAAAATTAAAATATGAAAATGAAAACTAATTCAAAATATTAATTAGAACCATAGCTAACTATTATAGTTTTAACTATAAAGCATGCCTTCAGAAGTTGATCTGTAGGTGTCTTCATACTAGATTGTTCTGAGGGGTTTTTAGTTCATTCATATGCGGTTGCTAGGGTATTCTGTGTGGTTACTGGGTCAAGTTAAAGGAGTGCATCCCCAAGTCTCTAATTTTCTAGATCTGGCTCAGGATCCTCTAAAAGGTGACCTACAAATCACTTGAGACTTGAACAGTTTGATTTGAGACTTTGTGCTTGTACATCCAGAGCTGCTGCCAAGGACAAACCCTTAATAATAATCACAAATACCATCACAGTTCAGAAACGTCACAATCGTTCTCTGAATCGACATGTTTCGCCAGCAGAGGGTCTGTCCGTGTGAGATAATGACGGCCTGGGTGTCTGTCAGACGCAGCTGCGCTGACAACTGATCTACAGCCAGCCAGCGGTGATCCTCACTGCTGCGTCATGCTGCGTGCATGCTGTTTACTGCCAGCCGTTCTCAACTGGTGTGTCATGACCAAAAAAAACAGACGTCCGTTCTGATAGAGAGACGAATGCCTAATACAAATAACAAATATGATAATATAAATGGAATTGATTAAACTTTGATATGCTGAGCAAAACAAAGCCACAAGTGACCCATTGATTTGTGTTTTTGGCTTCTGATGTTGTTTTTAGTAGTGAATTTTCAATGTCATGTTATTATGTTTGCATATTGTTAGGCCTGTTGTTTGTTTCAGATAAAAATGTTGTCAGTTCTAATGCCGTGTGTTGGAGTTGGATATACAGTGGTGGCCAAAATGATTAGAACACTAGTATTTTCACAAGCTAAAAATTGTTTTAAGTCCGTTATTTCTATCTTTTGCTCCAGTGTGTCAGTGGGAAATATCAGTTTACATTTCCAAACATTAATTTTGCCATTAATCGTACAATCCAGTGAGATCTGGGACGTTGCCACAGCTCTTCTGGATTGAGTCGGTCTCAGTTTGTTCTTTCTTCATGTTATTCCAGACAGACTGATGATGATCAGATCCTCAGATGTCATCAGACAAAAATCTCACTGGATTATTACAATTAATGACAAAAGGAATGTTTGGAAATGTGAACTGATATTTCTTTCTGACACACTACAGCAAAATATAAAAATAACTGACTTAAAATACTAGTCTTCTAATAATTTTGGCCACCACTGTATTTTATAGTTATTTGATCCAGTTAGTTTTACATTTAGATTGCATTTAGACTTTCCTGTAGTTAAGAATGGCTAGCAACACCAAGGTCATGGGTTCGATTCCCAGGGAAAGCAAGAACTGATCAAATGTAAATGTGTACCTTAAATATCCATGTAAAAGTGTTAAATGTAAATGTAATTGGAGATTTCCTGTAGCTCAAACAGAAGAGCAAGGTGCATGTAATGCCAGTGTCATGGGTTCGATTCCCATTTTCATATTGATTAAATGGTAAACACTGAATGTCGCTTTGGATAAAACCGCCTGCTAAATGCTTAAATGTAATTGGAGCTTTCATGAAGCTCAAACAACAGGTTTGGCGATAGCAATGCCAAGGTTATGGGTTCGATTCCCAGGGAATGCAACTAGTGGTGGTTGAGGAGAGACCCCCTCATGATTGTAAAGCGCTTTGGGTGTACTATATAAATGCCTCATTCATTCAACTAATCAGCTGTATGCATTGAATACAATGTTCATTGCTTTGAATAAAACTAACAGCATAAATGTAGATGTCATTGGGCTTTCCTGTAACTCAAACAGTAGATCTGGTGCTAGGAACACCAAGGTCATGGGTTCAGTTCCCAAGGAAAACAAGAACTGATAAAATGTACCTTGAATGCAAGTCACTTTGGATAAAAGCGTCTGCTAAAAGGTGCTCATTTAGTCAGTTCATTTATTCCCTGGGAATCGAACCCATGACCTTGATGTTGCTAAATGCATGCTTTTCTGTTTGAGCTCCTGGAACATTGAGATCTAATTACAGTTTGTTAATATAATAACAGCAATTTTTTCTGGAATCTTGAGCACATTTGAGCAATTAGGTTATTTCTCCTCTAGGAGACATTTGGGTCTTTGCCTAAAATATTCTTAAGTTAATAGAAAAGCAAACCTATAATTAATAGTGTTTTTTTTTTTTTTTAACTCAAACTTAATAGTTTTACCTGTAATTTGCATCAGTGCAGCAAATTTTGCATGACAAGTTCTGCATGCATTTACTTCAGAAAATGTAAAAATGTAGTTCTGGGCTATTTTAATTACTCTTTAGTTTCATCTTTCATTTTCACATGATATGAAACTTATGACACATCAACTAGCGCTTCTGGTTTTTTGATAAGATTTGTTAAGTTAGAGTTTTTTAGAATCAAAGTAAATTTATTGTTTTTTGCGTTTAGATTAGTGCATTTGACATACTTTTATCCAAAGAAACTTCAAGGTTCCCATTAACTTCCATAGTATGGGGAAAAAATTGGAAGCAGTGGGGACCAACTCTAAGGTGAAACTATCCCTTAAATTGCTTTCATGATATGCATTTTATCACTTCATGCATTCTCTGGAATCGAACCATGACCTTGCTAAATGTATGTTTGTATAAATGAGTTACTCCACTGATTGTCTCATTACAGTATGCTAATATAGTAGAGGTGATCTTCTGCTGTCTCGTGCACATAATGCAGTTTGGTGCTTTTCATACCTCGGGAGCCATTGGTGGTTGCCTAAACATTCTTGAGTAAAGAGAAAAAAATCAAACCTGTAATTAGTAGTGTTCGTTAAATCAAGCAGGTTGCTCCAAAAGTAGTTTGAACTATGTTTTGCAAGCTTTGCATTATTGCATGCATTCATTTAAAATATAAATATCTAGTTGTTGTTTTTGTCTGGGCCATTTTAATCACTCTTTATTATAGTTTTAGTGTATTTTATCATTACATATATTATCTGGGAATTGAACCCATGACCTTGATATTGCAAAATGCATGAACTTCTATAATATGAGCTACAAGATCTAATCGTCTCGTTACTCTGTTTACATAGTAATAGGTGACTTTTGCGCACTTCGATTTGAGCAATTTGGTGCTTCCTCCTCTAAACTGTTCTTGAGTTAATAGAAAAAAACTGAAATTAATGTTTGTTAAATCAACCCTGTTGCTCAAAGTTAGTAGCTTGAACTGTAATTTGCATCAATGCAAGTTTTGCATGACATACACTGCATGCATTTACCTCAGAAAATGTGAAAATCTAGTTGCTGTTTTTGGCTGGGCTATTTTAATCACTCATTTTCACATGACGAGAGAGTTATGACACATCGACTTGCGCTCTGGGAAGTTTGATAAGATAAGTGACATGACATTTAAAATTGCATTATTTAATTATTCTAGTCTGATGTCACAGAGATGCATTTAATCAAAGTAAACTCAAATCTTATTGCATAACTACTTTTCATTAAAACACGAAGCTAATTATAAGTGTTTGTCAATTTTAAATTATGAAGTATTTTTAAAAGTCTGAATCTGTGTTTTTGGCACTTTTGAACACATCTGCGTGTTTGTTTATTAAATATTTATTAAATATTCGGCTTTTAATAAGAGTGTTGTGCTCTCAGCTCAATTTGGCATGTATTTTTTTCATGCATTTTAATTTATTAAGCAGATGCTTTTATCCGAGGTACAAGGTCCCTGAGAACTGAACCCATGACGTTGATGTTTCCAACGTCATGCTAGACTTCAAAAGCTTCTTCTTAATTCACTCTGGCCTGGTTTACCGACCCAGCACTGACTTTGTGATAGAAATATAGCGATCAGCAGATCAGGAAAGAGACATGTCTGAATCGTGGGTGTGGGCACTTGGGAACAGCTCTGCCGCGGTGGGAGTAAGAGGGTGAGGAAGAGGCGCGGGGAATAGAGGGGGTCCGCAGCTCACGTGGGCAGGATTGGTTCATGCATGGGAAATGTCGGAAGCGAGGCGTGGACCGAGGTACAAGGTCCCTGAGAACTGAACCCATGACGTTGATGTTTCCAACGTCATGCTAGACTTCAAAAGCTTCTTCTTAATTCACTCTGGCCTGGTTTACCGACCCAGCACTGACTTTGTGATAGAAATATAGCGATCAGCAGATCAGGATGAGGAATTGCATCTCAAGCTTCCTCTCGCTCCAGACGTCTGCTGAGGTCACAGCCATCACCAAGACCGATATTTAACTTGATGTCTGTCCGCACGCCTCTGATAAACGACCAGATGCGAGCAGCTTCAAGATATTGATAATCCAATAAAAGCAGATGCTATCAAGTTTGGCAGGTCACGGGGAAAGTGTTTCCTGCTCGCAAAAGGAAGACGTGCCATTTAGTGCACAAGAGAAAGCCCTTAATGAAATGCTTAAAGTTTTAATTCGATTGCTTCAATGCATCCGCACAAGAGCCAGGAGATGTTTCAGATTTCATATGGGGCATGTGATGCTGTGTAGATAACTCGATTGAATGTGTTTTTAATAAGCGCAGCGGTGCAGGACATTACTGAACAGATCAAATTATCTCAATAGAGTGCAGCATAACAGTCGGGTTTCATAAGTAAAATCCTATTCGTTGTTTTTCATAGAGAAATACATTTTTAGCAATGTATCCGCTCTCGTTTTTTTTATGTGCATTTGGGATGTTGTAATGAGAAGTGTGTCAACAAAAGAGAAGCTTCAAGGTTTGATGGTATTAATACTTTAAAATGAAGAAATGAATGCACAAATGTTAGAGCTGTATTTTTACAGTTGTAAAGTCAAATAATTATTTATTATTATTAGGGTTGCAAAGGGGTGGAAAATTTCTGGAAACTTTCCAAAAATCCCTGGAATATTCCAAAACAAAATCCTGGAATGTTTTTCCGACATTTTACTGGAATTTTCCCCGTTTTGCAACCCTAATTATTATTACTTCTATACTTATTTTTTTACTGTGAACTATTAACATATTACTATTACTATTTTCTCTGTTTATTTGCGCATTGTAAAAATATTTTAGTATTATTAAGTCCTGCATTTTCTTTAGTAGTCATATATTTTTATGTAAATGTTTTAAATATTGATAATAATAATTATTATTATTATTTGTTATTATTATTATTAGTAGTAGTATTACATTTTGACAAACTGTGCACCCACAAACAAACACAGCAAACCTGGAATTTTTAAATGGTTTTACTTTAAATTACATCATGTCAAATCTCCTTTTTTTGTATTAATTTATTCCTGTTTTGTCTCACTCTACGACTGTGAAATACTGTTTTCTAGCATTTGTCTCTAAACCCAAAACAGCTTGACATGCCACCATTATTCACTGAGAGCAAAAACATGATTAAGGCCTCTCATGTATACATTATGGTGGTTTTTCTTGTACTCAGAACTCGCTCTCTGGTGACTTCTGCTGAGTTTAGCTTGTAGAATGTGATCGTCACTCAAATGTGATCGAACACAACTATGTTAAACCATATTCTGCTGCTATGTGAATGTCTCTCATCATTTAGTTGGCTTATTTTGGTAATTTTATGAGACTTTGGCCCAAATGTATCCAGTTGTCCAGAGTCTTATCAAATCACAATGATGTTCAATCTGTTGTGATGATTCGGTCTCATTGGCTTTCATTGAATTGAAAGCACATAATCTGAGTTTGATGAAGCCACTGCACTAATGGCTGTTTAATGATCTCAGTGATCTGGACTGATTCTCCAACGCAGATTGTAGACTGTAGAAACCACTGGCACTAATAGCTCTTTATGATCTACGTAGGCTTATGATGCCTTTGAGAAACACTGTCCTGGTCTCCCTTTCTCCTCTGCTTCTCATTTTGTTCATGGTCTTTAGATCCTTCTCTGGAAATCCCTTCATCTCTTTTGATTTGAGGACAGTCTCAGCTCACACTAAATGCTCTTTTGTCCAGTTGATGATGTCCTCAAAGACAGCTTTCCTCTGAATTATCAAATGCTCGTGAAGAGCTTATAAATAGGAAACACGTGGATGTTAATGAAGTTATTTTTCCGCGCTCCTCTGTTGGAGTTTAACATGGTTAATGTGATTGTGCTTTATTCTGGGCTATTAAAGCTCACACAAAAACACAATGATTTTCTGAAAGCTGTGGTAAAACATTAACACCACAGATGCTGCGAACAACTTCATCGTTAATTAACTGTCTTTTCTTCTCTTTGTTCTTATTCTCCTTTTCTTCTGCTCCTCCTCACTGATCTCCTCAACTCCATTGATCTCCTTCTCATTGTCTTTCTTTCTTTCTCTTCTCATTGTTCTCCTTCTCTTTCTCCTTCTCCTTCTTGTTCTTCATCTTCTTTTTCTCATTGTTGTTCTTTTCCTTTTCATTGTTCTTATTTTTCTCATTTTTCTTAGTTTATCCTCCTGTTTTCTGATTGTTGTTGTTCTTCTCCTTTTTCTCGTTGATCTTCTCCTCGTCTTTCTCCTTGTGGCTCCTCTCATTCTTCTTTCTTCTCCCTCTTTGTATTGTTCTTCTTGATGTTCTTGCTCTTCTCGTCATTCTCCTCCTCCTTGTTCTTCTCGTTTTTCTTCCTGTTGCTGTTCTTCTCAATGTTCTTCTCATTGTTGGTCTTCATGTTGTTCTTTTCGATGTTCTTGTTTGATGTTGTTGTTCTTCTCCTTCTCTTTGTCCTCCTCCTCCTTCTCCCTTTTCTCATTGTTCTTCTCCTTGATGTTTTTGTTCATTTTTGTCGTTATTCCTGTTCTTCTCCTCCTCCATCGTTTTGTTTCCTCCTCCTTTTTCTTCTTGTTGTTCTTTTCATGGTTTTCTCCTTCTAATTGTTCTTTGTCGTCGTCTTCATCTTCTCTTCCTTCTCCCCCTTTGTTTTTCATGGATAGTTCAAACAGATTGAATTCGAGATCATATAACGGACTACAAACTCTTAGTTAGTGTTCAGGTCAAGTTATTCACGACTCTGATTAAACTTCATAGAGGATGTTATGACCAGTATTAATAATATAGGGTATGAAACACAATTAAAATAATGTAATCTTCAAATGTGCTGGACTGGAAAACACAATTACATCATTAACCTGTTACGCTGCTTGATAACTTGACTTTTTTCCCTCCCTCTCTTTTGTGTCAACCAAAGATGCAGGAAAATTCAATGCTTTATTGATTTTAAGTCAGTTCTAATTACTTGATGCATTATACATGTGTTATGTGTTTTTTGCCTTTTTTCAGTGGTAAAAATACCAAATTCAGACTGTCATTTTTCTTATTCCAAACTCCTCTCTCGTTCCTCTTTTTGGCACAAAATTTGGAGAAAATAGAAACATCCTTTTGCTTTTTATAACTGTAAGTAGGTTAGTGTGTTCAACGTAAATAAATAAACATAAAAAGAGTATGAATAAAAAAGTGCAGCCAAGCTTGGGCTGTATTCTTAAGGGAATGCCTCACACCAACGCTGCCTTTATATTTAATGCCGTGCTCTTGGCTGTTTTTCAACACACTGAATTCAGAGCAATCGCATCTCGGCTAAACGCATGCAGAAAATCCAGCTGAACTCTGGATGAGACCCGCTGGAATCAAAGCTTTTCTGACGGACGGATTGTTCAGATTGATCAGACTCTAGACCATGCTGGCTGCCAAAAAGCATCATCTTGACAGGTTATTGTTAACAGGATAAAGATGCATGGATATCGGGATTCCCTATGAAGACCTGATCTGGTTTAACCTGATTCAACAACTTTCCTTGAGTTTTTCAGAGAAGTCATCATTTACTCTCACTCTTGTCTCTCCACTGAACATAAATGAGAATTTTGAAGACTTGCTTTTTGAAGCTTGAAACGCTTCAGTCCCAGTTCATTGTAAGTGCATGAAAAGCCTTCAGATTACTTCCTTTTGTGCTCTGAGGGAGAAGGAAAGTCAGTGTGAGTATTTATTTTTGAGTAAACTGTTATTTTCAATCAAGTTTTCAAAGCTTTGAACCAAACTGATCAGCTCAGGGATGAATCACGACGTTACAACATCTGATTTCCCAGCAAAAAGATTGAACAAGGTGAAGATGATGATGATGATGATGATGATGATGATCGGATGCGTAACATAGACACTCTGCCTACAAAACTCAAACACCCTTTTTTCCTGTATTTCCATGTCCGGACATCTCCCATTGGCTGATCTTGGTTTTACAGTTTTAAAACGGTACCATTAAACAAAATTAAATGCTGGAACCAGATTTTTTTTTCTTTTTTCTATTTTGACATGTTTTTATTTGTATTTCATTTTTGGTTTGTTTTATCAGAACTGACTAATTTTTAAGATCAATAGTTTCGAGGATTTTAAAAAAATATTTATAATTTTTTTTTAAAAATTGTATTTTAATTATCAGGGTTTTTGTTGTATTTTTTATTATTTTTAATTTTAATTTATTTTCAGAACTGAATGGTTTTTACATTTGGCTTCGTTAGCTTTTATAATACAAAAGCTATAAATAGACAAGACCTCTTTATATTAAGATCGAAGATAGATATCTTTATACTGAATGCAACAGCAAACACTCAGCGTGACCAGTGTTTGATTCATTCAGCCTAGAACTGAATGATCAGTCTGAATCAGTCGAATGACTCACTGAATCATTTGGAGATGTTATTGAATTACCAGCTGACTCACTCACTGATCGTCATCATTTTCAGTCCTATCTGACTCGTACCTGCACAACCGGTCTGTAATTAACTCTCTCGAGTCTTATGTAATCATGTGTAGTTAAAGATACGCATTTAAGAACCTCAGAGCGTCTGTCTCTTATTTTTGGAATCTCATTGAGCTGTATTGCTTATGGAATATGAATCGTGATATTCATAATTTGTGATGCTTTTGAATGAATGGAAATGATTGCACTGCCATCTGGATTGAGAACAGCGTTAGTTTCACTCACAGTTTTGCTCCGTTTGTTTTCCATTGATGAATGGAGAATATTAATGACCATGTCTTGCTGTAAAGATGATGAGCCGTGAGTCTGTTGAACCTTTTTGTTTTCCCGGACGTTCAGGATGTTATTGGACCAGCCTGACGGGCTGCTTTGACTTTCTGTCAGGGCGTTCTCTTGCATCTTTAGATTACCTGAGCAATGTCTGAGCTCAACAGGTTGTCCGTTTCTTCACTATAGCTGTGCTGAAACTCCATTATTAGGTGTCTGTGCTGTGCTTGGCCTCATATTTGGTTCAGTATCTCTGTGTCTGTGATTATTTTGCGAGCTACTTGATTGCATTTCTACAAGCTGCATGATTGTTCTGAATGCATGAGTGATGCTGCTTCAGAACAGAGACAGAAGAGTTGTACTAGTGCTGTTCCACACGTGTCAGTCTACATTGGCAGCTTCCTACTGAGGGGACATTCACAGTTTCACACAGGCTTTCCGTCTTGTCAGATTTTTAAAAAACTTTTCACAAAGCCAAAAAATGTCAGTATACCAGCACTATAGACTAACGTTTTCCACAAGCACTTAACTTATACATCAGAAACAAAAATGTACCAAAAAATGTGTGTATATATCTATATAGATATAGATATCTATAACTAGGCCTAATTAACTTATCCTCCTTTGAACTCATTTTTTTAAAAAGTTATAATGAAAATATTAGTCTTCAAGTAAACTGGTGGTTTTCTTTATTCTTGTCAATATGTTGGTTCAGTATTAAGTGGCAGGGTTTCATTAGGGCGCTTGCTATGCAAAATAAACCGACTGTTTGCATTAATATCTACTAAGATGGATATTTTGACTAGGAACAGTTATGTGCAGCAGTGCTTACATTAGATGCCATTTGCATATAAGAATTAAACGCAGTCCCGATTTGTACTGCAGACGTCGTGGATTTATTTCCATTTGCACTACAAATATTGAAATATGTATATTTTTGCATTTAATTTAATTTTAATTTTTTATTTTTTCGATATGTATTTTTTATTAGTTATTTTATTTTATTTTATTATTTTCATGTTATATATTTTCTTTGTTTAATTTTGGAGTAATGTTTAGATTATATATTTATGGTAATTTATTTAAAAAGCTAATAAATGTGATGCATTTAGATTTATCTGCTAAAATGGATAAATGTAAAATTTAGTTTAAATAACTGTACACACACAAATAGTATAAGTAATAAAGAATAATATAATATAGTAAATTTGTTTTTCATCATTATATGTACATGATACAGCAATAAGAGCACTGCAGTGGAGTGTGTCTGTGATGCTGTCTATGTAGGCATCACACTAGGTGTTTGGAACGGCTCCTGTGGCTGAAGGAGAATTGAGGCCAGTGTAGCAGAACAATCTACCGCAGTGCCGCTGCAGCCCGACCTCACCGCGCTCCTCTCTCTCTCGCACTCTCTCTCGCTCGCTCTCTGTGCTAAGCCTGAGTCTCACTGAGTCTCAGCTGGCGGATCGGGTCCATTAGCCACTCGTGTGCTGTGTTTGGACAGTGCCAGGGGTTGGATCATGTCTCTTCAGCGATGATCCAGTCATCCTCAGCCGTTACTGGCACCGACACTGTTATGTAGCACAATCTGTTTCACATACAGAAGGTCCACAGCACTGAGGCCAGGGTTTCAGGATTAGTGCTCATGCATTATCTGTGTTTCTCCTCCAGACTGAAGGAACACAGTTTAAATACACTTTCCATTGAATGTACAACCCTTTGTCCTCCATATGCTAGATATAATCCCAATTTTACCACTTTGGCGTCGAAATGATCACCCCAAATAAAAAATAGTCCCATGATTAAGTTTTAATTATGATACTTGTATATATAGATATATATCTAATATATATATATATTTATATATTTATATATATATATATATTATTATTATATATTACTATTATTATTTTTTCAGTTCACATTCCCAAGGTTGCGGGTTCCGAGTCCTACCGCAGGGGATTGTAGGTGGGGAGTGAACTGACAGGCGCTCTCCCCACCGTCATACCATGACTGAATACCCTTTGATCACGGCACGGAACCCCCACTGCTCCCCGGGCCCGCAGCCAAAAAATGGCTGCCCTGCTCCGGGTGTGTGTTCACGGTGTGCTGTGTGTGTGCACTTTGGATGGAATTAAATGCAGAGCACTAATTCAGAGTAGGGGTCACCATACTTGGCCACAGACACTTCACTAATGTATATATTTTATAGTATTATATATTGTATTTAATTATTGTATTTGCATATATTTTTTATTTATGAAATGTATTAATCTTTATAGATGTTGTAGGCTGTGCCATAAAATCGATGGAGCGCTACACAAAATCACGTCATATCGGCAATGAACACCTGCTATTTGAAACGCGATTGTTGTGTAGCTTTCATGAAATACATGCTTCTGTTTAGTAAATGCTGCTCCCTCTGCAAACATTGCGGAGATTTACTACTAATCACAGGAGTTGCTTTACTGACAGTCGCAGGACATCGCATTCGATTTTTTGCACAGCCCTAGTTATGTTTAATTTTTATCTATTTAAATATATTATTACTTTGATTATTCTACTTTATTATTTTGTATGTTACAGTATTTTTAATATCTTATTATTACTCACCCACATGCTTTTAATAATAATAAATAATGATAAGATAATAATAATAATAATAATAATAATGTTTGTTGTTGTTGTTATTAGATATTATAAAAGTCACATCTTGACCCAAATTGAAGTCATCATTTACTGCAAATCTTCCTTTTTTCTCTGATTTACTGCTGTAAATCTGTATAGATGCTGGCCAGTCATAATAGTTGTGCAGATTCTGTCCAGTCACGTTTGAACTAGTGATTGCAGCAACTGGTTTAACTGTGGCCGTCTCGTTTGATACTGCAACTAGTTACTATAGGTAAAACATTCATCCATTTCAGCAACATTGCACTGAATCTACCTGCATGTGTTCGAACCTACAACCTCAGACCACTAGCAGTTAGATATCCGTTTTCCTTCAGTCAGAAAACTCCCACACAGACGTCTGTCACCGGTGTGGCACAAACACTCAACTCCCCTGTGCTTGCCTGAAATCAGTTTTTAGATGTAGCTGAAATGATCCGTCCTGTTTTTAGTGCCGTGGATCTGTGTGGGCTGTTTAGATTTCCCGTGGTTCCTGACAAGGTGTTGGCGGCAGTGGGCCACAGAGGGGATGGCTGTTGCCGGTGGAGCGTGTGAGAGCAGGTGAGCTCTGGGACGAGTGGGCTGATTCAGACAGAGGAGAGGAGTTGGACGCTCATCAAAAGAGTGTCTAGTGTTCCATTGCGTCAGAATGGTCTGTATTATATAACCGCACTCAGTGTGAGGGCGAGGAGACTGTCAGATGATGCTGACTGCTTTCATATCTGCTTGTTGTCTCAGTGTTGATGAGAGCGTGATGATTGTCCATTTGAATACTCTAAATGTTGAGGGAGATGTTGGAGAAAAGCCAGAGACTGTGCATTTGTACAGCTTTACTGCAGTAATAATACTACTAAATTAATAATTAATTTTTATATATCTATTATTATTATTATTAGTGGTCAAACTAATGGCTTTTTTTCGATGCCGATACGATACCTTAAAGAGGAGATGACCGAATTGCACCAATGTAAAATAATGATAAGATGATGAATCCATTATATTAAAAAAAAATATGAACCTGCGTAACAATTGCTGCATGAATTTAAATGAATGAAACTTGCAATGAACAATATCGGCCATGTACCGACCTTGGCTTAAATATTTACTAAATTAAGAATCATCCTCTTGTAAATGAAGTACGGATCAATTAAACTGAACTATGTTTTAAAAAAATAGCTACATTTTTCACCAAGAAATATTAAAACCATTAATAGTTTCTGAGCTTAAATCAATTAAAGATAGGCCACATCTACGCTCCGGTGCACTGGCCAAATAAAATCTCTTCTGTCAGCTTCCAAGATTGCCTCCGACACCACATCGGATAACATGATTTCTTGGTTCAATATCGGCCCATATTAGCCTGGGATATATTGGTTTACCCATATTAGCATTATTAATAATAAATATGTACATTTCCTAAAAAAATTTTACAACTTATTTTTTTTTGTTATTTATTCTAGATAAAAATAGTTAATGTCCAAAGAATACTTACAACATTGATAATTTTTCATAGTTCAAATGAGGATTAAAGGTTATGCGCATGTGCACTCAGAATTAGCGTTCTAGGCACCGTCCCAAATGAAACATTTATTAACCCTTATCGCCGATACGATAGTAGAAATGTTAAAATTCGGCTGATATATGGCAATAATAGCCAACCATAAGTGTTAGTATTAAGTCAACGTATAAATATAATTTTTCCTTAAAAAAAAGAGTTTGTGTTTCATTGCTGTCAAAATAAAGCTGTTTTTGACACTTATCGGCCAAAACTGATCATTTAAAAATGTCAAATATCTGCCAATTTACGGTAATATATCAGTCAACCAATAATTACTATTATTATTTAAGTATAAATGTATCATTTTTTTTCTTAAAAAAAAGAAAAGAAATAAGCGGGTTTTTGCCACTTATCGGCCAAAACGATGAATTTCAAAATGTCAAAACTGCCATTTACGGTAATTATATCCTCAACCATCATAAACTAGTAATTATTTAATATAAATGTACATTTTTGTTCTATTAAAAATGGATCGAGAAGTAGAGTTTGTGTAGTTAGAATGAGTATAAATAATCTTATCGTCCCTCTCCTCAGCTTCTTCATCAGGATGTTGCAGTGATTGGGGTGAAACATCTGGACATGATGATTGAGTTTTGGGAACCCACCTTTTAGGGTTCAGACGCCTGTGCAGCAATGCCTCCAAAGACTACTGCTACTCAGCCCGGATCCGCAGTACCGTGCTGCAGGGCCTGCCCTTCGGAGGGGTTCCCACTGTCCTCGCACTGGACTTTATGTGCTTCCTGGTAAGTGTCCTGTATGGAAAAATGTGCACCTTGATGTCTTTGAGCTCTGCCTGTAGAAGAAGACAAGAATATTATTGTAATAATATTAGCTGTAAAATGCCCAAACACAGCAAAATGATTATTAAAATGTACATCTATGTTATACATCTAGTGGTGAGAATTGGCATTTCATGATGATCTGGCGAAGAGATGACAAACTCAGCCTTTTCCTATCTACATGCAGTCAATTTAATCCATCTATTAATCATGCCGTTAAAAAAAAAATCATTCAGACAGATCAAAATTTAAACTGCAGTGCTGTGCTATTCTAGTGGAACAATTTCAGAATGTTGACCTTGGCACCAATGGATTGACCTGGTTGTCTGGTCAGAGTATTTACATGATCTCTTCATATGGAAAAATCAAGCGACCTTGCATTTTGAATGTACACGGGCAGACAGAGCTGAAGCGAGTGGCTGTCAGAGCTATGTAACAGCACTGGTTTAACCTACTAACTCTGTCAGCTTCCTTAACTCAGCACCTAGGCTGCCCTCTTGACCTACATTTCTTACTGATGTCTTCAGTTGCAAGCTGCACATCAGTGTAAACATCAAACGAGATCTTCATCTCTGCTCAGGTCAATATAAACCTGAATAAAAGCCCCAAACCGCATCAGCAGAACAATTAAGCCTTGATTTATCCTCAAATGTAAAATGTATCCTCTTCTATCTGGGAACTGTTGTCATCATCAGGGTCTAAATAGATGACCACAGTTGGGTAGAACAGAGTTATTGCCGAACTTCCTTGATCAAAACCGCAGATTAATCAGGATTTTCTAGGTATAGCGCCCCCTATGGATGGAATTGGATGAAAGTTGGTACGTTCCCTTAAATTGTCCTGATGTTCTTATGTACCAGATGTCATTTAAGTTTGATCATTGTGTTCAGAAGATACATTCATTAGTAGAAGTAGGCCATGGCCAAACATTTAACTGGCTAGTGTTTGCGTGCTGAATGAATTAATAAATAAAAATTCCCTAAATTATGTTCTTTCAAGAGTGTTTTTTTTCACCTAAGAAGTATGACTTTTTTACATTATTGGATGGAGAGTTTCATGTCACAGTAATGATTTATTTCACAATATGCTTGTAAACATTTGGCCTTGAGCACATTTCTTTTAACTGAATTTGTGTATTAACTTGACTTCTCTCTTTATCACATGGCTGATTGTCTCTGTATCTCCATCTCTCAGGTTCTTCTTTTTGTCTTCTCCATTTTGCGGAAAGTGGCATGGGATTACGGCCGTCTGGCCCTGGTGACCGATGCTGACAGGTAAGGCCATGTCGCTGTCAAACTTGCCTGATTTATGGGTGTCATTTGGATGTCAAATTGAATGAATTTTCATTGGTGTGCAATTTTCAATTCTTGTTTATATTCTTTGTAGAAGGTGTGTATGGTGTAGTGGTCGACCAATACATCGCCAAGGCCGATATATCGGCCGATATTTGGCATTTTTTAAATTTCGGCATCGGCCGATAAGTTTTCCTGTTTGGCCGATGCATTCGAGGCGGCACTTTTATTTTGACGGCGCGACAGACTTTTATTTTGACGGCACTGAGAACGGCAGTGCCTTGGCACACAGTGCTTACATTCTGCCTCTTGTTGCTGTGTTGTTCACAGTTTGTCTAATACGGATAATTCCTATCTATAATCGATAGAACGGTTTAAACAAAGGATGAATGGTATAAAAAAGTCTTATCGCTTCTTTTCTATATTAGTAATAGAAGGCAAACATTATCTACTTTCTTGTTTGCCGGCAGCATCTCAGCAATATTCATTTTATCATTTAAACAATTTGAATGCTATACACCTCCAATTCAAAACCTTGCAACTTATCGCATCGCAGTTGTGATATCTGTGCATGTGTGATATGGTATCCTGCAGTATCGCGTGTTCCGGTGACTGTCGTCCTATGTCTCGTGCGAATTGAATACGTACAGGAGGAGAGTTAAGCTTCCTGGAGATGCGCGTCGTACAAACTTTAACTCGTGATTTTAAAATTCTGCTGCGCTTTATGCAATTTTCCCACTTTCATGTTCTGTTCATTTTCACTGTGTGCTGTATGTAAAATGAGTGTTACCTTGACTTTATTTGAAAAAATGTTTAATGCACACAAACTTCCCAGAATACTGAGAGCCCTGTTGGTTACGGTGCTTACTTCCTTTTTTAATTATATTTGTATTACATATTTATTTATTTGTTGAAAATACTTTGTCATCTAAAGTATAAGTATGTTTATTTAACACATTTATTTTTTAATACATTTTCAAATTATTTAATACATATTAATTAAAATACATAAAATTATATCGACTTTCCCTGATTTCCAAGATATCGGCATCAGCTGTCAAAAAAACAATATCGGTCAATCACTAGTATGGTGTTTTACTTGGAAAATGCCAAGCAAAAGAAAACTCGGGATTCAAAAAACACCAGGATGAAATGGTCTCTTTTTCACCCATGTACACTGTCTGAAAAATGACAGGGTTTGGCAGATGTGGAGAAAATGCCTAGAATCCCTGTTCCACACTGTGAACTGAAATGACCAGCATCAGTGGACATCATATCATCCAATCAATGAAGTCCTCTCATAGAGTACCACCTATGGTGGCCAATAATGGCCGCAAACCTGATGTTTGAGTAGAATCACTGAGATTAATCATCACTTTCTGCTAACCACAGGTCTTAAGAACACATCTGAGTAAACCGAAAGACCACTACCTCTGGTTACTGATGAAATAGTCTTTCTGTGTCTCATGGGATGACATTTTGGTCTGTTTTTTGAGAAATGATAGTCTTACAAAAAAGTAACCTCCTTGGTTTTCAGACCCATGCTCATTGCTCTAGTTATGCCAAATAAAGACAAACACAGCTCAACAACAACTCAAATTATAGCCAAATTTTGCAATCTTGAGGGTCTAAATAAATGGCAAAAGTTGAGAAAATGACCACAGTTTGGTAGAACATAAAAATTGTTGTCCGAGAACTGAACTTCCTTGATCAAAGTTGCAGATTCATAAGGATTTCCTAATTATAGCGCCCCCTATGGACGGAATTGGATGAAAATTGGTGCGTGTCCTCAAATTGTCCTGATGTTCATATGTACCAAGTTTTATTAAGTTTGAGCATTGCTTTCAGAATTTACGTCTTTTAGTAGAAACAGGCCATGGCCAAACATTTAATTGACTCATGTGTGCCGAATGAATTAATGAATCACAATCCTCTAAATTATGTACTTTCAGGAGTGTCTCTTGATGACGCTAGTAGTTTTGGATCGTTATAAATCAGGTTCTGCCTCATATAGATAGTCTTCGTCCACCCCACGTGTGCTTTCGCCCAGTCTCACAGCTTGAATATCCAGGTGCAACTAAACGCACCCAAAAACCTTCATGATCCGCTGACATTTATTTGGCAGGGAAGGAAGTGAATTAAAAACCACTCACACAAGCCCTCTGCTTCATTTCATTATCACTGAGCATATTTGTCGTTTTCACTCTGCTCTTCCTCCTCTTGCTTTTCTTTGTTTAGTGTTTTTTTTCCCTTCCCTCGCTGGTGCGGAATGGAGCCAGAAATGTTCCCACATGTCATTTCCATTGAATCAACCATGTATTATTTGCTGCTTATTAAGGTTGCTGGAAATAGACTGAGCCGCTGGCATTGACTTTTTTTAACTTGTTACATAAGTGCCACATACATCATTATAAAGCCTGAGCTTGTAAGAGGTGCAGTTTAATCTGGTGATCACTAACCAGTAACCTACCCTGGTACTACCTTGATTTTTGGGGCATTATTGAGGGGTACCATTTGCATATTTGTGATTCTGAAGGCTGTTGTATAAATTGATTTCTTGTTAAAAGTCTGTTCGATGCTTTGCTTCTTCCTGTAGTAGAGTGGAAACAGGAAATAGAGCTTTGATGAGCTTCCTACTGGGTTTGTTGGGCAATTTTACTTCTCCAGCTGCCTTCTTGCTGTCTTCCACTGTGTGTATATTCGTCCATCCTCTCACTCAATCTCACATTTCCATCTATGACCAAAGGCAATTTAAAAATGCCTTTGACTTTTGTATATTGATGTGGTTTGTAGATTACAGTGTTTCTGGACCACTGCGTGCTGCTGACTGCACAGCGTCCGTCTGTAATTACAGCGACACACTCCAGAGGAAAGACCCTTCAATTCGCTGATTCGGTGTTTCACACGTGGACTGTACATTAAACACAAGACTGCAGTTTATGCTCTTGTGACTGTACAGTTTGTAATGAGCAGATTTACACGCCAATGCTGAAGTGAAAGCACAGCTGTTATGTGGTGAAATTGAGCTGCTTTAAGCAGCTGTTGGCATTAAATGAGTATCCTAGACTCATTGAAACATCACAGAAATGTATGTGCATTGCAGCTTTTGACTGTGCACACATTATATTTTGGGATTTGACTGCACTGCATCTAATGTTATTTTACATTTTTCATTTTGTTTTCTTTAATAATTTTAAATTTTTATTTCTTTTTTTTTTTTTTTTTAATTTGGTATATTAGTTGTGTATTTGTTATTTTAGAAATTTTATGTCCCCTGTATTTTTCGTTTTACTTAATTATTATTTTGCATGTTATATTTTTTTTATTTTCCTTTTAGTTTTTTAAAATGGGTTTTTTTTATTTTATTTTTGTATATTTAATTTTTTTGTATTTTATTTAATTTAATTTAATTTAATTATTTTATTTTATTTTATTTTATTCCTTGAAGCACAATATTGTAATTGCACATGTTGCATCTTTAAGTATATTGGCGAACTGATATGTTCTCAGATCCAGTATATCATGTATCTCAACTTCTCAACTAACGCCGCTCTATTTCCACAGCTGAAGCTCTGACAGCTGCAGTCTTCAAGATTTATTGATCTGAATGAATTTCAAGGCTTAGTTTGGTTTCCTCCTCTTGTTTTTTTTTTTTTTTTTTCTTATCCTTCCCACGACAGAGGAAATTCAGTGGTCTGGAGAGCGGGAAGTAGTAGTCATGTTGTATGTTCCTCTGCTTAATTCTGCTCGATGAAGAACTAACCTCTCACTTCTTCTGATAAACTAGTGTGTGTGTAATGGTTTGTAATTGTGGGGGTTCCTCACCTTTGACCTTTATCTAACACACAAGATGTTGCTTTAAATGTCTGTGTGTGATTGCTCTCCTGAGTGTTTTCTCTCACTGCTCACCACATATTAATATTCCTCTGCTGTGTGTGTGTGATGTTTGACTCATGTGTGCTTTCCGAAGGGCCTCTAACACACGAGTGTCAATAACCGCCTGCCCTTCATGTCTCTCTTTGTGACGTTTGTTATTTGACTACAGTAGGAGGAAGGAACGGAGTAACTATGAGCCTGTACGCAGGTAAAAGAGCTTTAGCGTGTCTTTCTGACCCGTTGTGACCCCAAAAGTGGATCCAAAGAGACCCCTGAGTATTGTGAGTCATCCTGCCCTTGTGAATGTGTATCTTCTCATGTAGAGCGATTTGGGGATCGTAGGTGGATGTGATCTCCATAACGGAGCAACTGAGGTCATTTTAGCTGTAGATGACGGTGCCCTTGTTCTCCCAGAGTTGCCCTAATAGTCCGAAACCGCGAATTAGTCCGTTTCAAATGGATTTAAAAGGAATATCTCACCAAAAAGTGAAAATTCTGTTAGAATTGTATTCACCCTCATGATGTTCCAGAGTAGGGATGAGTCACAAAAGATTACTAGTCAACCAGTAAACGAGTTATCAGGCTGTAGATTTATATCTTTTTTCCCGTTTTTATTTTAGTTTTCTTATGGTGCATAGAAGATTTATGGGAATCAAAAAAGGGAATGTAAGAAATGTTGTATAGTATAATATTATACAGTGATTTTTTTTAATAATATTTTAGAAAACCTTTATAATTTTGTTTAATTTTATTATTATTGTTGATGTTTATTTAGTCCATTTTATTTGGGGCCGGTAATGAAAAGGTTGTTTTATTTGTATTTATTTTATTTTATTTTAGTTTTTTGCAGGCATGCACTTTCGTTATTTACTGCCCAAAAAGGACCAAAAAAATTAAATAAATAAACTACAACTATAAAGCATCATAATAGTCAACTAGCATATAAAAGGTAGGCCCGGACTTCGCGCTAGGCCTAGACATCAGGATAAAAAGCACTAAGCGTATAGAATTTAATTCGCTTTAGCTCTAAACCAGCGCGTCTGTCATGGCTCACAGAGTGTTTTGCCCACAACACTGCTGTCGTATGATCGATGTATTGGCAGCTGATGTGTTGACGAATGAAAACAAGTGTAGAAACAGAGCTTGGACTCGGTTCAGTGTGTTACTCAGTGCTGAGGTCAGGAAACGCTCAACTCAGGGATTTATTTTTACTCATTTGTTAAATGTTCATTCTGACCCGGTTACCTATTGAACCTCTGTTCTTATCACTGCATTTGAGACGCCGCAGTGCACGTGTTTCAGAGAGGATGATTCCTGCGTCCCTCACGGATCCTTCTTATTCTGTTAGTCTAATGAGTCTGTCAGTCATCCAGACCTGCAGCAGAGAAACCACGGTAATAGTGCGTTTGACAGGATCCTTTTTCAAAGTGTCAGTGCTGTTCTGGAATCGTTTCTCACAAAGAAAAAGAGGATCCGGCCCTTTAAACCTGCTGGTTTTCAGCTAGGAACTTAAATAATGTCCTCAACAAGTACAGTTTTTAAAACAGCTCGGTATGAAACTTTCATCAATGCTAGTGAGCAATGCTTAAATAAATGACTTTAGGTGCTAAAATGTGTTCATAAACGAGTAATCGTGTTGATAAGTTTATCTAAATAAAAATTTATATTTTTAAGAAATCAGGAAATATGTGAGGTTGTATAATAGTTTAATCTGATTTTTTAATTGCGGTTTAAAGCAATTGCTGTTTATTTTTACATTTTTATTTTAAAGTGCATACATTGCTAAAATGTATTTGTAAAGAGTAATCAATTTAATAAGCCTATTTTATTTTTGTCTTATAATAATTGGATAATACGAAAACAGGAAATATGTATATATCAGCCTAATTGAATCAGATTTTCTTATTTTATTTTTATTACATTTTTATTTTGAAGCACATAAATGACTTTGGATTTAAATGTTTAAGATGTTTGTAGTCTCTAAACACTCAAAACTGAGTCTAAGGAGCATGAGCATCTTCCTGTCAGGGTGTGTAGATCTGTGTTTGTGTGTTTTGGTAGATTAGGCTTCATCTCAACTGTGGATTCATATCTTTTAGCATACGGAGGGAAACGTGCATTACAGATGTATCCTCTGCTCCTCAAAGCCCGTAAATACTTAATATCCCGTCTACCCTGAGATGAGACTGACCTATATTTGCCTGAGTGGACCTGAACGTTTAGGCTTTCTGACTGTCCGGCTCCGCTCGGCCTTCAGAATAACCAAAAACATCCACTTGAACTCTTCAGAAGACCTGAACCAGTGTTTCTCATTTGATTCTTTCTCTTTTTTCCTTCTGCTTTCTGTCTCTGTGTTTGTGTACAGTGTGGCTTCAGCCCTTCATTCTGAAACGCCGGACCGATATGAACGTCTCACCTCCGTCTCCAGCTCGGTAGATTTCGAACAGCGAGATAATGTAAGACACCTGTCAATCACTCCTTTGGCCCCGCCCCCTCCTCCCATCTGCATCCACACATCCATAAATTAATCGTTTTATTCAGCAAGGATGCACTAAATTGATCGAAAGTGACCGTAAAGACATTTATAATGTTATAAAAGATTTCTATTTCAAATAGATGCTGTTCTTTTGAACTTTCCAGTCATCAAAGAACCCTGAAAAAATAAAATGTATCACGGTTTCCACTAAAATATTAAGAAGCACAACTGTTTTCAAAAGAAGAAGGAATGTTTCTTGAGCAGCAAATCAGCATATTAGAATGATTTCTGAAGGATCGTGTGACACTGAAGAATGGAGTAATGATGCTGAAAATACAGCTTTGATCACAGAAATAAATTACATTTTACTATATATTCAAATAGAAAATGGCTATTTTAATTTATAATAATATTTCACAATATTTCTGTATTTTTGATCAAATAAATGCAGCTTTAGTGAGCAGAAGAGCAGGATCTCGCTCCCCATGGACTCCATTGATTTTTCCATGCAACACTGACCTCACATCAACGTTATATACACTTGGAAAGAACCAAAGGCTTTTATAGAGGGCGAGAACTTCCTCCCTTCATCATTTTGTTTTAAATCACAGTCATGATGAACCAGCATTTCTGCATTTCCATTCTTTGGACGGCGTCCTTGAAAGTCCCCAGAAGCCTTCAGGAGAGAAACTGACTCAACAAAACCTCCAAATAAACTCCCTCAAACTGAAACCTCAGGATCCCTTGAAGTGATTTAGTAGTGGGTGACTAAAATAGATTTTTTTTTTTTAAATGGTCAGTGTAAAGCTGATATACAGTGGGTACAGAAAGTATTCAGACCCCCTTAAATTTTTCACTCTTTGTTTTATTGCAGCCATTTGCTAAAATCACTTTAAGTTAATTTTACTATTTATGTACACACAGCACCCCATATTGAAGAAAAACACAGAATTGTTGACATTTTGGCAGATTTATTAAAAAAGAAAAACTGAAATATCACATGGTATCATTAGTATTCAGACCCTTTGCTCAGTATTAGAAGCACCCTTTTTGATCTAATACAGCCATGAGTCTTTTTTGGAAAGATGCAACAAGTTTTTCACACCTGGATTTGGGGATCCTCTGCCATTCCTCCTTGCAGATCCTCTCCAGTTCTGTCAGGTTGGATGGTAAACGTTGGTGGACAGCCATTTTTAGGTCTCTCCAGAGATGCTCAATTGGGTTTAAGTCAGGGCTCTGGCTGGGCCATTCAAGAACAGTCACAGAGTTGTTGTGAAGCCACTTTTTCGTTATTTTAGCTGTGTGCTTAGGGCAATTGTCTTGTTGGAAGGTAAACCTTCGGCCCAGTCCTGAGCACTCTGGAGAAGGTTTTCGTCCAGATATCCCTGTACTTGGCCGCATTCATTCATCTTTCCCTCGATTGCAACCATTCGTCCTGTCCCTGCAGCTGAAAACACCCCCACAGCATGATGCTGCCTCCACCATGCTTCACTGTTGGGACTGTATTGGACAGGTGATGAGCAGTGCCTGGTTTTCTCCACACATATACCGCTTAGAATTAAGGCCAAAAAGTTCTATCTTGTTCTCATCAGATCAGATAATCTTATTTCTCACCATCTTTGAGTCCTCCATGCGGGCTTTCATGTGTCTTGCACTGAGGAGAGGCTTCTGTCGGGCCTCTCTGCCATAAAGCCCCGACTTGTGGAGGGCTTCAGTGATGGTTGACTTTCTACAACTTCTCCCATCTCCCGACTGCATCTCTGGATCTCAGCCACAGTGATCTTTGGGTTCTGCTTTACCTCTCTCACCAAGGCTCCTCTCCCCCGATAGCTCAGTTTTGGCGGACGGCCAGCTCTAGGAAGGGTTCTGGTCGTCCGAACGTCTTCCATTTAAGGATTATGGAGGCCACTGTGATCTTAGGAACCTTAAGTGCAGCAGAAATTTTTTTTTAACCTTGGCCAGATCTGTGCCTTGCCTCAATTCTGTCTCTGAGCTCTTCAGGCTGTTCCTTTTGACCTCATGATTCTCATTTGCTCTGACATGCACTGTGAGCTGTAAGGTCTTATTTAGACAGGTGTGTGGCTTTCCTAATCCAGTCCAATCAGTATAATCAAACACAGCTGTACTCAAATGAATGTGTAGAACCATCTCAAGAATGATCAGAAAAAATGGACAGCACCTGAGTTAAATATAATAGTGTCACAGCAAAGGGTCTGAATACTTAGGACGATGTGATATTTCAGTTTTTCTTTTTTTAGTAAATCTGCAAAAATGTCAACAATTTTTTGTTTTTCTGTCAATATGGGGTGCTTTTTGTACATTAATGAGGAAAAAAAAATTAACTTAAATGATTTTAGCAAATGGCGGCAATATAACACAGAGGGAAAAATTTAAAGGTTGTCTGAATACTTTCCGTACCCCCTGTATTGAATCACCATATTTAACTATAAAAACTACTAAAATAATAAAATAAGAAAAAAAAAAAAGCATAACTGCTGAAATGAAATTTCTATTTATTTACATATTTATATATTCCATAATTTAAAACTAAATAAATGTCAAAATTATTTGAATGATTAAAAAAAAAAGAAACTGTAGTGCCCAAATTTTTTAATACGAAGGGCCAAAAATTACATTTGATTGAAGCTTGCAGGCTAAAAGTAAATGTTGCATCATATATAATCCAACTATAATGCTGTACATTAAAATGTATTAAATTAAAATTACTTTTATAATACTTTTGTTTTACTTACTGCTTTTAATTGTTAATTACAATAATATATTGACACATCGGCCATACAGCAATGTTGATATTGACAGAAAAACTGACTGGCCAATAGCTGAAAAACAATGCCAAATATTGGCCATGGCAATATCGACACATCGGCCAAACAAAAAAAACAGATTGTCCAACATTTAAAAAATGTCAAATATCTGCTGATAATATCGGCCTTGGTGGTATCGACACATCTGCTGAACACAAAAACGTATTGGCTTATGCACATTTAAAAAATGGCAATTTCAACACATCGGCCATACAGCGATATTGATATTGATGCATTGACAAAACAGAAAAACTGATTGGCCGATAGTTTAGAAAATGCCAAATAATGACTGATATATCGGCCTTGTATAGGGGTGTAATGGTTCACAGAATTCATGGTTCGGTTCGATACGACACTGGTGTCACGGTTCGGTACGTTTTCGATACACGTGTGGGGGTGGGGTAATTGGTTACGTTGCAATGTTGGAAATATTTATGTTTTAAACCATGAAGGCGAGCCAGTGGATATCACACAAGCAACATGCAAACTTTGCACAAGAGTTATGCCGGTTGAACGTCTTAATCTCAGTCAATTCACTATATGCAGAAAGTGAAAGTAAAAACGGAATGACGGAGTAATGACGGAGCTTTCAGCATCTGACGCCGCATATTCTCTCAGAGACGACGAGAGACGAATCTACTTCAACATATGCTGATAACGGTATATAGCTAACTTTTCATTTATTCCCTTAATATTTCTCTTGTGGCCCGTACATTGTGGAAAAAAATAAGAAATGTATTTCGTGTTAAACAGGTTGTTTTTGAAAGTCGGTGCTTGAAATAAAACTTTTTATTTCATTGATTTTTATTGATGACTGCAGTGTTAATATTTTAATTATAGACCTATAATTCATTGTATAATAGACCTGTTTTACTTTTTTAAAAACATTTTAATCGAGGAGTAAATAGCCTAATCTTTTGTAACCCTTGCAGTGCGTCAGTTATGTGGTTGGCTAATTATTTCGGGGCAAATTAATTGTATAATCTTGATTTAATTATAAAAGTAACTTCTTATTAATAATAGGCCTAATAAAATAAGAATGTAACAGGCCTAAATTTAATTGGAAATGCCAAATCCTCATAATATTGCCAATAATTGATGTTTTTGACTATATCGTCGATACAAGATCATCGTCTTTCAATGCACCCCAGCAAAGGGAGGTTATCGCAGGGGGAAATAATTGTGTTGCCTGTTACGACGTTTAGGCTGCCTTGGTGAGCACAGTGGCACTGAGAACATTATATTTCACACACTAAGTTATTTTATTTTCCAAATTTAATAGGATTAGTCCAACGAAAAGTTCGGCTTGTAATGCATACCGAACCGAAAGCCTCGTAGCGAATGGTTCAGTACGAATACGTGTATCGTTACACGCTTACTTGTTAATATCAACACATCGGCTAAACAGAAAAAAACTGATTGTCCAATACCGATATTTGAAAAATGCCATACAGTATATCGGCCTTGGTGATATCAACACATCTGCCAAACACACTAACTGATCGGCTAGTAGTTTAAAAACTGTCAAATATCGGCCGATATATATTAGACATAGCAATATCGACACATCGGCCAAACACAAAAACTTGTTGTCCAATGCCGATAATTGGAAAATGTCAAATATTAGATGATTTATTGACCTTGGGAATATCAACACATTGACCACAGAGAAAAACTGCCAAATATTGGTCGATATATCGGCCTTGGCAATATATCGGTAAACCACTAATTTAGAGGGGAATGTGTGATTTAGCCTCACTCACTGGTGACATCAAAAACATGTGTAGGATGAGATTTCAGCAGGAAAATTTAACAGGTGACATCACCCACCAAAATCGGCCCTTGGGATGTCATCTTAAGCCTGTTTTCCAGCCTCTTAAGAGATCAGTGCAGGACTTCAGCATCTCCTGTCTGTCTTCACCTGTGTTCACCTCTAATCCTGCGGGAGAAATCAGCCAGCATCCTCACATACTCTCACAGAGAGCCTTTTATAGGCCTGGCCGGACATGTTTAAGCCATAAAACCCAGAAGTATTAATATATGCAGTAATTTGTCTGTGTGTGTGTGTCTGCGCTCATCACACATTCATAGTTTGATGTGTTTTCATTGCAGGGCTTCTGTTCCTGGTTGACGGCCATATTCAGAATAAAGTAAGTGGCTCTTTGACTTTAATGTGAGGTTGTTCATATCAATAGCACAGCACAACAGAACACACAGTGCTAGACCTTGAAAAACAAACCCTTTTTTAACAAGGGTTTTATTTTAATTGTTTTCATTTTAATTGTACATTTTTATGATTTTATTAGTTTTTAGTAAGTTTTATTTACATTTACATTTAGTCATTTAGCTGACACTTTTATCCAAAGCGACTTACAAATGAGGACAATAAAAGCAATCAAAACTAACAAAAGAGCAACAATATATAAGTGCACATGACAATCTCGGTTAGCCTAACGCAGCACACGTAGCAAGGTGTATATATATACATATATATTATACACACACACATACACACACAAACAAAGAAAAACAAGTAGATAGAATAGAAAAAATAGAAAGCTAGTGTTGGTTTTTTGTTGTTGTTGTTGTTTTTTTTAAATGAACAAAAAATTCAAAAGATAAATATAGATAAAGTAAAATTATAGTAGAATAGAAATTTTCGAGCTACAAATTATTTAGATTTGTATTTTAAATTATTTTATTGTATATTTTTAATGGTTATTTTTGTAATTGTTGTTTTAAATTTTAAAATGATTTATCATTTGTTACATATTTGTCTGTTTTTTTTTTAACTTGTATAATAAATTTTATATTTTTGATTTCATTAATTTAATTATTTTAATTTAATTTATTTTGATGTTTTATCATTACTTTAATTGTATTTTTTTTTAATGATTTTATGCTGTTACTAATGCCAATCAAACGATTAATCGCATCCAAAATACAAGTTTTTATTTACATACTATATGAGTGTGTACTATGTTTATTTATTATGCATATATAAATACAAAAACATGCATGTATACATTTAAGAAAAATATGTTAAGTTTATATATTTTATATATATATAAGAATATACATATGTTTGCCATGTAAATACATGGTACATATTTTATTGAATGTGGGTGTGTGTATTTTTATATACATATTAAATATGCACAGTACACACACATATAGAAACAAAAACTTTTATTTTGGATGCGCTTAATCGCGATTAATCATTGCACTATTTTTTAACCAAGCAGTTTGTTTTTATTATTATTAAATAATGACTTTTTAATATTGTTGGGTTTATTTCATGTATTCAGATAGTATGAGTTTATTTATTTTTTTATTTAATTTTTTACTGTTTTTCTTAATTGTAAGTTTTATTATTTTGTAGTGTTTTATTTTAAAATATCCTTTTTTTATTGTACAGTTTTATGCTTTTTAAAAACCTTTATTCAGCTTTTATTTAAATTATTTTGGCATTATTATTCTAAATGTATTTTTGTTGCACATCTTATGACTTTATAACTTTTTAGTTAGCATTTTATTTTGCTGAATTTTATTGATTTTATTTTCACTATTATTTTTACATTATTTTAATTTAGCATTTTTATGATTAATTATTAGCTTTTCATCAACTCGCCCTCTTCCTCTGCATTTCCTCCCTTAGAGTCCCTTTCGAAACCCTCACTGCTCCATAATCATACGATATATTCTATAAATCGAATCAGAAGAGCGGTAGTACTCAAGTATGGTTTAAACCACAAGGAATTTGACCTTGAAGTCAGGATCTTCCGTTGCAGAAGAAAGTACAGACTAGGGAATATGCCGCTATCAAATTTTCTGTTGGCGATAATTGATCCATGCTTTTTATCCCGGTAAATAACGGTATTTCAGGTATTGGGAATTTATTCAAAAAAGTTTGTCATAGTCCATTATAACAAGTTAATAACTATTTTTCTTATACACAATAACTGACATTCATATTAGAAACTTTAAAATAGTTAGGCATTACATTCACAATGAGCAATAGCTGCATTTACTACAGAAGTTATTAATCTTTGTTAAAAAAAATACAACTCTTAGTTCATGTTACAGCTTAAAGAAACACTGTGCAAACTTTTTGATTTGAACATGTTTTGTTAAATTGGACTTACCTAAGATTAAAATGAAAAATTGTTTAGAAGAATTTTTCATTGGCAGTTTATGTTAACTAATGAAGCCCTAATGTAAAGTTTGACCGAAACACTTTCAACACTAGGGCATGTTTGAAAATAAATAGCCTATTAAATCTAAATATTTAACCCTTAAATGCATACCTCGGGTCTTTAGCGACCCGGGACATCATTCTCTACCCTCTCCCTCCTTTATTTTTTAAAGTTAGACATCAACTTTCTTAGTATTCCTCAATCTATTCATTATATTGAAGAGGCAGCGAGGCGTTTCTGTTATTTGGTTTGTGACATCCTTTACCGGAAACGCCGGCGCAAGGCTGGTCGCAACACTTGGTCACGCGTCGCACCAGAACCGTTTTCAGAACCGAAACTTAGAAATAGCTCACGGTTCCGGTTCTAAAAAAGAACCGGTTCTCGGTTCCCAACCCTACCCTGTGGCAGGTTGAATTTCCTCAGCTGGTGAAGGAAGTACAACCTCTGCTGGGCCTTTTTAGCAATGGAAGTAAAGTATACTGTTTACCCCATACTTGTACTATATATTACATAGTCTGCACGCTGCCATCCATACTATGTACTTACAATTCCATACCTAAAACTATTATTCCATTCTTTATTGTCTATAGTCCATACTCTGTAATCAAGCCTTCTCTCTCTGTATGTTCTCTCTATCATGAAGTATGAGGGGTGGCTAACGCGAGTCTCGTTCCCCGCAGGGACGAGGAGATCCGGGAGAAGTGTGGTGAAGATGCCGTTCATTACCTGTCGTTCCAGCGGCACATCATCGGTCTGCTGGTTGTGGTGGGCGTGCTGTCGGTGGGCATCGTTCTGCCGGTCAACTTCTCAGGCAACCTGCTGGGTGAGTCCTGAGGTCAGAGGTCAGCGGTGCGATTGTAGGTCCGTTAGCGGTGATGAAAAGTATTATAGTCACTTAAAGCAGATGTTTCACTTGAAAGTAGTGATGCATGATATATCGGTGACCAATGTATTCAGTGCGGATTATTCATTTTGGCTCGTTTTAATCGGTATTGTCTGTTGTAGGTAAATAAATGCCATTTTCTGTTCTTTTTGTAAGGATTAATTAACCCTGTAAAGCCTACTTTCCTATTTGAACAAGTATTTTACATATTTAGCCAGTAAAAGGCCTACTAGCATAATTGCACAAGCTTGAGCTTCACGTGTCTTTTTGCTGTGAAATCTTTACAGATTTTTGTAAAGTAAACAAAAGAATTAACATTTGTCTCTTTTTAATGTTTTAAACCAGTTTTTATGATTTATTAATTTGATGTTTTATATCGATGTTGTAAAATTAATTATTTTAAATGTATTTGTTATACATTTTTAGCAAGCATTTTGGGTTGATCATTATTTTAAAGTCATGTATTTTAACCGTATATTTAATACTTTTATTCATTTCTAAAAGGGTTTGTTTAGATTTTGTTTTATTTTCACATTATTTTCTTAATTGATACAGTTTTATGATATTACTGTTGTAGTTTTTTTTTAATTTGTCATTTTAAAATGATTTCATTATTTATAAGTGTATTATTTAAAAAAATTATTTTGCCATGATATTTATTATATAAGGTGTATTTTAAAATGTCGATTTTATGATTTTATTAACTTTTAGTAAATGTTTTATTTGAATTTGATTTTTATTTAAAATCTATTTTCATTATACATATAATGATTTTTTTTTAAATTGTTTTACATTTTTCTGATTTTAATTTGCTTTTAATTTTTAATTAACATTTATTTATGCATTTAAGATTTTGTCTGAAGGTTCAATAAATGGTTCCATTAAAACAGGTTTAAATATATGTCAGCCTTTACAGGATTAACAAGTGGAACCTCAGGCTAAAAAGCATCTGTGTATGTGGGCTGCTTACATGTTCACACATTCAATCATGAGTTATTGTATCGGCCACAAAGAGCTGGTGATTATTGCTGATGTTTATCGACTGAAGATAAAGTTAAAAGATATACGACTCCCATTATCGTCAGGTTATGTTTTTCTGAGCACAGAACTCTCCATCATTAGACGCTGTCCCGTCTCTCTGGCCTGTCGCGTGGCGCGCTGTAGCTTATCATCAGAGAGGGTTAATCCACAGCGCTCCGCTCCAGTAATGAGATTGAACTTCTATCTGCTCGCTGGGTAATTGGATGCCTGTTGCAGGGAAAGAGGACAGAGAGAGCGGCCCAAAGACACAAAAACTAATGGGAAAAGGTCAAACAGATGAGGACACTTTGCACGAGTCCTTGGAGACGGGGTCAGTGTGGACAGAGTCACAGAGGACAGAGAGTTCGGTCAGAAACAGGCTTGATGCAAATGTTTGGGCAGGAAGAGGTCGTCTGAGCAGCATGTAAAGAGACATATTATAGTTTGTTGTTTTATGAGCCATTTAGACATGCAAAGTAACAATAGAAACTGCCCGCTTCTCAGATGCAACACATTGCATTGCATCAAAAGATGAAATGTCATATCTATATTTCTTATGAATGTTTGAGACCTTAGATAGAAGGTATGGGCCAGTGTTACTATCATTGATGTGCTATTATTGTAATATTTTGAATTAGTTTCTATTTTTTTAATTTTAATTAAATAATTTATTTATCTTTTTTATAATCTGTATAGTTTTTATTATTTAATTTAGTTATAGATTTATTTAGTATTAATGTGGTTATTTGTTTAGTGTTTTAGTATTTTAGTATAAATACAAGGTCCCCATACTCCTCATTTGCTTTAATCTAATAATGCAATTATAAAAATCTTACTTATGCACTCCTCTTTAATGTAATTTTTTTGTTTCATGGTATCTAATTCGTTTATTTGGTTCTATGATTTCCTCTCTTATCATTTCAGATTTGTCATTTTTGTTTTGTTTCTTTTATTCAATTAATTATTACTTTATTTTAGTTGGAGGGGGGGGGGGGGGGGTTTTATATTTTAAATTTGTATTATTTTCTTAGTTGTTTTTAGCAATTCATGTCCGTTTAATTTATTATTATTATTTTTAATTTCTTTCTTTTGCATTCTGTTTCCTGAGAATGACCCTTTTGTTAGCTTTCAAAAGCACAAATTAAGTTGTTGTTGTTCATTTTTTTTCCTCAGAAAATAACGCATACAGCTTTGGACGCACAACAATCGCCAACTTGAATTCTGGGTGAGACATTTTATTCATTGCACAAATATTGCAGCCCCCTTTAATTATTTGAAGATGTCATGATGCATTTCGAGTATTCTGGGTAAAGTGGACGTGTCTCTTTCTCTTTGTGATTCAGAAATAACCTCTTATGGCTGCACACATCATTTGCCTTCATGTACCTGCTCCTCACCGTCTACAGCATGAGACGCCACACGTCCAAGATGCACTACAAAGAAGATGATCTGGTATGTTAACTGCATCAATTTAAAGGAACAGTTCCTTTTTAACTCTCATAATGCATTTGGGTCCGCTTTGACCTGGAAGAGATGCATAAATTTTTTTTTTTGCATTTTGCATGATTGGGTCATTTAGGACCCGGGTACCATTAGGTGTCAGAAATACTTTTTGTAAAATTATCTATGAAGTTATATTAGTCAGAAACCTTTGGTAAAATCATTTATATTTTTCCCGATATCTCACAGACTTTTGGGACTGAATTGTGTTAAAAAAGTAACATGTATGTCTGTTGATGAACCATTGCAGCATGAAAAATTTACTTTTTTTTTTTCTTCGTGTGAAAGTTTGTGCAAGTAAAAATGTCATTTATTTTGTTTGAAACTTTTTTTTTTTTTAAATGTAGTTTTTTTTTTTTGGTCATGGTTCATGTGCAATTTGAAATTTCAAAGTATTTCTCAAAATTGTAATTAATAAAAGCATTCAAAACATTGAAATGTTTTCACATGCGCTCAATTATTTAAAAGTTGCTAATTGGATACAATTTGGTTTTAGATGACAAATATTATGACTGTTTTATGATATAATGACTCTTCAGGTCCGAACGGACTCTTAATGTTGAAATAGTATGCAGATTTTAAATGGAAACAGTGCAGCATGAATATTTTGCTAAACATCTCTGTATGGGTTATACTGGTTTGCAATGTGATTAAATGATTTTGGGCTGAGCGTTTCCTTTATTTTGTATACAGTAATAACAGAAAAGCCATCTGGAGGAGTCTTGTGATGTGTGCAGCTCATCATTAGTCATGCTGTAACGCTTATGAAATATTCATGAAGTCCGTCTATAGCCCTGACCTACATTTCTGAGTCGAGCGTTTAACCTCGATCCGCATTGCAACGTCCTCCAGCATCTGTGCATGTGTAAATAACCCAAATATCATGCTTTCCCTTCTCTCCTCAGGTCAAACGCACTTTATTTATCAACGGCATCTCCAAATATGCAGAAGAAAGCCATATAAAACAGCACTTTGAGTAAGACAACTTTTTTTCTCCTCTTTATGCTTCAAACACAATTTTTTCCCTTTACATTAACATCCTAAATGGGTCACTGGAATATCTGCCCACTGTAAATCATGTCAAATATTAAAATCACGTGTGGTTTGTGCGTTAGCGGGCGTCAGGGATGTCTACGTTCTCTCTGGAGCTCCGCTTCTGCAAGCATCTGCCGTAATTGTCTAAATGAGTTTTTTAAATTCGAGGCATGCAGCCGATCAGCCAAAAATGAGTGTGATGAGGCGCTGGAGAGGAGCTATGAATAGACTCGAGTGTCTAATGTCATTTTACCTGAGACAGAGCTGCTGAAATCAGAGGAAAACATCACAGGCTGCTCGTTCACTGTAATGATGAACAACGGGAGTGTATAGAGACTTTCAGATGTTTAGCTAAAGGTACAATACCGTTCAAATGTTTGGTGTCTGTAAGAGTTTAATGCTTTTGAAAGAAGTCTCTTCCGCTCACCAAGGCTGCATTTATTTGATCTAAAAATAGATTAAAATTTGGAAATATTTTTAGAATTTAAAATAAGTGTTTTCTATGTGAATATCTGTTGAAATGTAATTTATTTCTATGATGCGCAGCTGTATTTTCAGCATCATTCCTCCAGTCTTCAGTGTCACATGATCTTCAGAAATCAGTATAATATGCTGATTTGCTGCTCGAGAAACATTTCTGATTATTATCAGTGTTGAAAACAGTTGTGCTGCACAATATTTCTGTGGAAAATGTGATACATTTGATTTTTTTTAAAGGATTTTTTGATGAATAGAAAGATCAAAAGAACAGCTTTTATTTGAAATCTTTTGTAACATTATAATGCATCCATGATCAATAAAAGTATTAATTTCTGATTAAACACGTATTAAATGTTCCTTGTAATATTTGATTTAGATTGGATTCTGATTTTAATTATTTTATTGTCAATTAATCAATTAAAATGTATTTTAAATGTTACTTTTAAATTGCATTTTAAAGAGGAATTTGCTAGTTACTTTCATTTATTCATTAGCAATCATGCAAACATGAATTCTGTACACATTGTTTACATAAAAGTAAATAAATAAAGACCAAAAAATGTTCATTATATTATACCTCAGTGAATATTTAAATATCAATTAAATAAGTCTGTTTTTATTCTTAGTCATTGTGATTATTCATATTTTTTTACACAATTTTTTACATGAAAGCAACCAATAAATGTTGACTATATTATACCTCAGTAGATATTTAAACATTAGTTAAAAAATTTTTTTTTAATAAAATGGTGATACATTTTTATTTTTCAGGATTCTTTGATTGAAAAAAAAAAGTTGAAAAGAACAGCATTTGAAATAGAAATATTTTATGACAATATAAATGTCTTTACTCACACTTTTGATCCATTTAATGCATCCTTGCCGAATAAAAGTATGAATTTCTTTTCAAACAGTAAAGCTTTCTGACTGCAAACTTTTGAACAGTGTTTGTACATAATACACTTCAGTCATAGCAAATGACTTGAGAAAATTTAGTTCTTGCATTTCCAAAATAAAAATTCACACTATTCTCTTTTAACCAAAGTAACACTGTTAGCTGTTTGTCTAATATCATAATGATATCAGAAATATCATAAAGTGAGTGTGAGATGTTGATTTCTTCATTTGTGTCTCTCAGACAGGCGTACGAGAACTGTGTCGTACTGGAAGCGCGTGTTTGTTACAATGTGGCCAAACTGATGTCCCTCAACGCCGAGAGGTAAAATTCTTGTTTTTAATGAATTGCTCAGATTTGGCTCAGGATAGGAAGCTCTTCCTGTGAGTTTCTCTTTTAGGTTCAGAAATGAGTCTATCCACTGATCTGACCTCTGAGACCTTTTATCGATCTGTTAGACGGGCTGATGTTTCCTCTGAGCTTCTGTGTGTGTGTTGTGGTTTTGTTTGTGTGTGTGTGTGTGTGTGTGTTGTGTGTGTGTGTGTGTGTGTGTGTGTGTGTGTGTGTGTGCGCGCGCGCTTGTTTGTGTCGCGTGGTGTGTGCGCGCGCGGGTGTGGTGTGTTGTAGTGCATGTGTGTGTTTGTTGTTTGGGGTGTGTTGGGTCCTGCATGAGAAGAACTGAACGCAGTAGAATTTTTTCACGGTCTGATTGGCTAAGGATCACATGCCGCATGATAACCCCAAGCCCTGCGGTCACTTGTGCTGCTGCGTTGCGCCATTACAGGGCTGTGAAGAGGTTGAACTCATTACCCACCACAATGCCTCTGTGCTGTCAATGTACAGTGCAAAGCGGTGTTCTGCTGGATGAAAACTCCCTTGCCCAACCAAGCAACGTCTTCCCTTTTGGCTTCGAAAATGTTTTGCCATCCTACAGTATCAGTACTACTAATTATATTAATATTCAGATAAATAAACAACTTTGTGAATTGAGTAGTTATAATTATTTAATATTTATTGTAATAAACAATTTTAAATATTATAGGATAAATACATTATTTAATTTTTAAATATCGATATAGTCAACAATTATTGGTTGCGTTCATATAAACGAATATGAATACGAATTTAAAAATTGACTTATTTAAAAGTGTTTATATTATACCTCAGTAGATAATGAATTAAATAGTCAACATTTGTGGTTTGCTTTCATGCTAACAGTTGTGTAAAAATATTAATAAGGACTTAATATATTGACTTATTTAAATAGATTTATTAATGTTTAAATAACTACTACTGCATTATGATAGTCAACATTTTTTTGGTTGCTTTTAATTACAAGCGTCTAAAAATATGAATACTTTATAATTGACTTAAAATATATTATACCTTAGTAAATATTTAAACATGAAATAAATATTCAACATTTAATGGTTGCTATGAAAAATTGTTCATTTAATTCATATCTACTGAGGTATAATATCATCAATATTTATTGGTTGCTTTCATGTAAACATTTTTTTTTTCATGATTTGATAATGAATAAATAAGTATTTTGCCAATTCTTTTTTAAATACAACTGAAAAGTTACATTTTAAAATATATTACTTTATTGTTTCATTAAACAACTTTTTATTTGGTTATTTGAAAATAAAATAATTAGAATCAGAATGCAATCAAAAAGCAAGTATTCCAAATAAGTCGGAACATATTCTGATCATTTCAAAATAATTTATTCACATGTTTTTAATATATTTTTAAATAAAAATAATTTAATCCAATAATAGCCTATCACTCCTATAGCGTGTCCTTGAATAAAAGAACTGAAAGCTCTTCTGGGAGGAAGTAATAGATAGCTCGTGTCTGCTGATGTTCTGTGATGCAGTCGAGCTGTAACTCTGTGTGGGGTTGCAGGAGGAGGCTGTGAGTTATTACACCAAACTGGAGGCCAAACTGAAAGAGGAGTACAGGAAGGAGAAGGAGAAAGTCAACACCAAACCGCTGGGCATGGTGTTCGTCACCTTCCAGAACGAGGCCATGACGGCAATGTGAGTGAGACGAGCGGCACGCGAGCTTTAGAAAACACATTGCTCTAGCTACAAATATTGTCAAATAAATTGTTGTAAAAATATATATAAAAATAAAAAATAGTTGTACTAAATAAAGTAATTTGGAAAATAAAATATTGCACACAAAAGTTCTTAAATATAACAAAAATAATAATTAGTTTCAGAATCCAATCATACAAATCAGAATCAAGTATTCCAAAGAGCTGTTTATTTACACACTAGATTTTTAAATGAAATGATTTTATTTTTTCAGTCAATAATGGATGAAATGACCGTAAAATATTGTGCACAAATATTGTGTAAAAATATTTTAATTATACTTAATATTTGTAATTGTTTATTAAAAAATGAATAAACTGATCATTTCAGTCAGAGGTTTAGAATGTTAAGAAGGGTAAAAAGGTTCAGTGAAATTAATTATTTCACATACGTGTGTGTGTGTGTGTGTGTACATATATATATATATAGAGAGAGAGAGATATATATGCTGCGCTTTAGTATTCAATAAAATGTGCCTTGGTTAAAATTTCTGATGCTGTTAAATGTATTGATGCTCTGGTTTTGTAATTGTTGTGATGCGGTGTGTGTTTTGCTCGTGGTGTGTGTGTGTGTGTTCTAGATCCTGAGGACTTTAAAGCGTGTAGTGTCAGGGCTGTAAGGGTCGTCAGGAGCGCGTTCCTCTCAGTTCAGTGACAGTCTTCATGTTCTCTGACTGGGAGCGCAGCTACGCGCCGGACCCCCAAAAAGTCGCGCTGGTGAGGATAAACTCATGCACCTTCTCAGTCTCTTCTCTTTGCTCTGTTTTCTGCAATGCATGGAAAAGAACCAGTACAACAGAGCACGGTGAAGAACTTTCCCAGTGCCTGTGAAATCCATTCGATATTTTTCTAAATGCTTTTTATGCAAAGACGTGATTTGACCTTCTGTTTCTTGAGCCTTTTGTTAAGGGTCGCCACATAATTATTGATTAATCATGTGAATCTGAAGGGCCATGATAAAAACCAAACACAGGACAAAAACACAGGATCAGTCATAAAAAGACTTGATCGTATAATGGCAGAATTCATACAGTATTAATAATAACATTTTTATGGTTGGCTTTTATTTTACCAACATACTATACATTAATTAAATCATAAATCCCAGAAAAATTAGGAGACAACCAGAATTTCTGAAACATTAAACATTTCATTGGGCACTATTATTGTAAAATGTATTCAGTTAGTTATTAAATTGTTAAAGTTGTATTAATTAAACTGATCAGACATGCTGTTTATTTTTTACAATTTAATTAAAATGGAATTTAACCAAACAAAAAACAGAATTTGTGAAAATAATAAACTCAGTTTTTATGGAATGGAATTAATTTTATTCACTTAAATGTTAATTCAATCTCAAATAGGATTCAGGTACAATGCACAATTTCATAAACGATTAATTCATTAATTAAATTGTTAATGTTTTATGCATTCATTTGATTACTGACATTTTTGCTAAGGAATGTGTATTAAATCATAAATCACAGACAACACAGATTTTCTGAAAAGATGAAACATTTCATAGAGCCCTATTATTGTAAAATATATTCAATTATAATACGTTTTATTAATTAAATTGACCAGACTGCGGTTCAATTAATTAAATTCACCAGCTGTTTATTGTTAAAATTTAATAAAAACATTATTAAATCAGAAAACGGATCAATTAAAATGGAAAACACAAAATTAGGGAAAAAATGAAACGGTTTAAGGGGAAAACTGATTTCATAGAGCCCTAAAAATTCAATCATTATTAAAAAAAACGCAATCCAGAAAAATAGAAAAAATAAAAAGAAATTTGTGGAAAAAATCTTAATCTGATTTAAACGTATACAGTGGCGTGCGGGTTATTGGTTTCTCTTTATCTGCCAGCCGTTTCTTTGCTGACTTCATTATGTGCAGGACTCACCTATGAGCAGTCGATAGCTTGTCAAGAGATCTGTGTGTGCGTGTGTGTGTGTGTGTGTCGGGTGCTGATTCTCTCTCTCTCTCTCTCTGTGTGTCTGTCTGTGTCTGTGTGTCTGTGTGTCTGTGTGTCTAGTGCGCGTTTGTCGTAGTGCGCGTGTCTGTCGTTGGCGTGTCTGTTTCGAGTGTACTGTGTCTGTGTGTGTGTTGTGTGTGTGTGAGTATGTGTGTGTGTGAGTGTGTGTGTGTGTGTGTGTGTGTGTGTGTGTGTGTGTGTGTGTGTGTTTCTTGATCACAGGGAGAATCTGTCTTTGGGAGGAGTTTCCTGGTGGCTTCGCTGCTTCATCATTAACTGCATCCTCTTCCTCCTCCTCTTCTTCCTCACCACCCCGGCCATCATCATCTCCACTATGGACAAGTTCAACGTCACCAAGCCTGTGGAGTATCTGAACGTAAGACTGCCACAAACTCCATGGCTATTTCTAGCGTCAAGTGAAAATGGTGCCAAAAAAGTCGTTCAGAACACTTTTGATGTTCATATAGACCGAGCGATGACAGTCCAAAAAAAAAAAGAACATTTCATCTAGCAAAATGTAGAAAAAAACCTGACTTGACGCTGGTTCACGGCAGGACAAAACCCCAGATTAGCGTGGAGGAGTAATGAAACATCCTGCTCCACAAATTAGACCGAGTTCATCTCTCATATTGTGAAAGACAAGAACATTGTCATATTTCAAAATAATACAAAAAATAAAGAAATCACGTTTTTAGCAGCCGTCATTTTTGCATTGTGACATTTTCATTTGCATTATTTTAATGACAATCTTTTGTCTCTACAATAATATCCTAATCCATAATAATGTAAAACTTATATAAAGTATATTAATAAGAACAATAACAATTACATTTAATATTATTTTTTAGTACGTTCATTGGTTATTAATAATAATTATGTATAATGACAATAAGTTGTGTTTAATAATGATGATAATGAATAAGAATAAAATCAATTTATAAAATTGTACATTACGAATAATGATATTAATAATATAATACATCTTAGTCATTCTATAATAAATACAGTATGTATCCATAATAATTATAATAATAAATTAAATAAATAACATACATTATGCTCATCATCAAATGTAACATAGTTCAAAGTTATATAATCAAATCATTATAATGACAATATTAATAATACACCATCTTTTTTTGTTATTATTATTATCTGATGAAATTAAACTAGGTAACTGAATCAGTTAATATAAACACCGAGGACTAATACTATAAAGTACTATTAATATAATTGTATTCCAATTTGATAATAATAAATGTTATTATTATGTTACACTAATGTAGTGTATGTAGTAATTCAGTGTATAAGAATGTAGGACGAGTGAGCGCTGTACTTCACTCCCCCACCGACAATCCCTGCCGGGTTACACGACTGAACCCGGCAACTCTTGGGTATGAGTCGACTCTTAACCATTAGGCAACAACTTCACCATGGTTTTGGGTTGAACCATGACCTGGACGTCAAGATCTTCATGAAATTCACCCAAACAAGGTTTCCATTATTATTATTTGCTGATGTGCTGAGACTGAGGAGGGCTGTATGAGCAGGTGATGGAGGAAAGCGAGTGTAAACACATGCTGATGTGTCTGTGTTTGTCTGTGTGTCTAGAACCCCATCGTCACCCAGTTTTTCCCCACGCTGCTCCTGTGGGCCTTCTCCGCCCTGCTGCCCACCATCGTCTACTACTCCGCCTTCTTCGAAGCCCACTGGACCAGGTACAGTCCCACAATCCCACACGACTCAAATCAGATATGTGAGCCTGGAGCACAAAAGCAGTCATAAGCAGCACAGGTATATTTGTAACAATAGCCAGCAATACATTGTATGGGTCAAAATTATAAATGTTTCTTTTATGCCAAAAATAATTAGGATATTAAGTAACGATCATGTTCCATATATATATGTTCCATAGATATTTTGTAAATTTTACTGGGTCATGCATCATCTCAAAATACATTTTGCATAAAGAATATAAAACATTTTTAGGAAATGTTTTAGGACCATTAAGGCAAGGCAAGGCAAGTTTATTATAGCACATTTCATAAACAATGGTAATTCAAAGTGCTTTACATAACATAAAATAAACACAAAAACAATTCAATGTTTTGCTTGTGACGGTTTTTCATGAATATTACACCCATTTTAGCCAAATACACTTTACTTTATTTATTCAAACATTCATTCATTGTATTTTATATTTTTATTTATTCATTCCGTCATTCATTTAATTAATTCATGTTATTATTAATTCATTAATATATTAATTTATTCAATTAATTGTATTTTATCCAATTATTCATTAATTTTTTTGTTTTGTTTTGTTTTTTGTTTAAAAGGCAGACCAACAAATTTACGAAAGTATAAACAATTAAATATTTATGAGTTATTCATGCATTAATTATATATTTATTATTTTTATTTAATTTTATCTAATTTTAATTTATCTATCCTTTATTATTTTTAATTAATGTAGCATGTAATTTATTGATTTATTTTAAAACCAGAATTAAAGAAGACAACAAATTTACAATGATGTTAATCAATAATAAATATTTATGTATTTTTTTATGTATGTATTTATTTATTTATTAATTTTTCATTACAATAATGATGTAAAATGTGCTCATTTGTCATGAAAATGTCACAATGGTTAAAAAATCTTAATGGTCCTTAAAATATTTTGTTAATCTCCTACCATAAATATATCAAAACTTAATTTTTGATTAGTAATATGCATTGCTAAGAACTTAATTTGGACAACTTTAAAGATGACTTTCTCAATATTTAGATTTTTTTTTTTTTTGCACCCTCAGATTCCAGATTTTCAAATAGTTGTATCTCAGCCAAATATTGTCAGATCCTAACAAACCTTACATCAATGGAAAGCATGTATAAATCTCAATTTTAAAAAAATTGACCCGTATGACTGGTTTTGTGGCCCAGGGTCACAGATCTGCTCTGAAGGGTGTCAGGTGTTTTATCTGGTGTGTTTCTCAGGTCGGGCGAGAACAGGACCACCATGCACAAGTGCTACACTTTCCTGATCTTCATGGTTCTCCTGCTGCCGTCTCTGGGTCTCAGCAGGTACCGTCTGAGATCTTTACATGTGTGATGAGGTTTATTTGAATCTGTAATTGCATATGTAATTCATTATTTATATCTGTCATGGGACTCGTCTGAGTATCTGCCTGAAGCTCTGAGTATCTGCTCAGTACTTGTGCTGATGTTTGGTGAATGATTTGACTATAATTAGCTTTTTAGTATATTAAACATTACTCGTTTGCTGGTGATGGTTGCTAGCGCTCTGCAATATAAAGGCTTGTTGAAATTACAAACCGAAAGTGTTAAACTTCAGATGACGGTTTCATAATACTAAATGTTCTTCTCTGTGTTAGTTTGGACGTTTTCTTCCGCTGGCTGTTTGACAAAAAATTCCTGGCTGAAGCCACCGTCAGATTCGAGTAAGTTTATTTCATTTCATTTTTGATTTGATTTTATTTTGAAATGCTTGAACTTTATAGCCAGTTGTATAATTGTATTAATTTAAATTTTTAGATTTATGTATTGAACTTCTGAATGTTTAGTTTATTATTATTTTTTTTTTAAATGCTTAAACTTTGCCAATTGTAGCATTTCATTTAAATATGCATATATTAATGAACAGAACTTTTTAATCTTTTTAATTGTTTATTTTATTTAAATATTCATATATTGCTTAACTGAAATTCTGAACGTTTAAATGTTTTTTTTTATTTTTTATTTTATTTCATTCTTTTGAATTGCTTAAACTTTCTTGCCAATTGCAGCATTTTATTTAAATACTCGTATATTAATTAACTAAACCTCAATATTTTGATTATTTTATTTTAATTTTTTTTAATGCTTAACAGACATTCTTGCTGCTTCACACGTGTTTCTTGCTTTCTTGTAACTTTTTATTTTTTTAAATATTCATATATTAATTAAATGAAATTTCTGAATGTTCACAAACCTGCTTTTAGTGTTTATAGTTTTGATTTAGTGCATATATTGAGGTATTTAATCTGTAATTTCAGGTGTGTCTTCCTCCCTGATAATGGAGCGTTTTTTGTGAATTACGTCATCGCGTCGGCGTTCATCGGAAACGCCATGGATCTGCTGCGGATTCCAGGTCTGCTCATGTACATGATCCGGCTGTGTTTGGCTCGCTCGGCTGCGGAGAGACGCAACGTCAAACGGGTACAAAGACACGCAATCTTGATCCTTAATTTCACTCTTATATCATTAATGCTCAGGTGAACACTGGGTCATGCATCATCTCAGAATACATTTTGCATAAAGAACATAAAACATTTTTAGGAAATGTTTTAGGACCATTAAATTGACGTTATATTCATGAATATTACACCCATTTTAGCCAAATACACTTCAACTTATTTTATTCAAACATTCATTCAATTGTATTTTATATATCTATTTATTCATTCAGTCATTCATTTAATTAATTGCATTTTTAGGTCATTCATCATATATTAATTAATTTATTTCAATTATGGTGTTTCATCCATCATTCAGTTGTTTTGTTGTTTAAACCAGCATCCAAAGGCAGACCAACAAATATACCATAAGAATAAATACTTTACAATTTAAATATCTTTATTTATTTAATAGTGTTTTCATTCATTCATGTAACTAGTTATTCATGTAGTGTTATTAATTATAATTTTATCTAATCATTTATTCATTAGTTTAATAATTGTATGTATTTATTTATTTTAACCAGCATTCATCAAGACAGGGGACCACACAATTACGGGTGATGTATAATCAATTAATAATTACTTTATTTTTTGATATTTTTTTAAATTAATCGTTTATTTATTTATTGCATTGCAGTAGATGTAAAATGTGCTCGTTGTCATGAAAGTTACAAGGGTTAAAAAAAATCTTAATGGTCCTTAAAATAATTATATAAATGAAAATTGAAAAATTAATTTCCTTTTAAGCAAAAGAAAATTATTTTTTTCATTTTGATGGAGGGATATATTTTTTAGTTTTTGATAAGTTTTAGAGCTTCATCCACCCACAATGAGTTATTTTTACCTGCTGTTCACTGGATGTGAAGCGTTGTGTGTGTGTGTAGTGTGTGTGTGTGTGGTGTGTGTGTGTGTGGTGCAGCATCAAGCCTATGATTTCAGTTCGGAGATGCCTACGCCTGGATGATGTGCGTTTTCACCGTCGTTATGACGTACAGCATCACCTGCCCAATCATCGTCCCCTTCGGTGAGTCAGGCCACACCCACTTCCACATCAGCCCATTCACGAAACCACAGACCGACAGCCAATCAGAGAGGGACAGACGAACAAGGATGAAAGAGAGGATAAGGGAGAAATGCTGTGAATGACACGACCGAAAGAGTGTGTGTGTGTGTGTGTGGGTGTATGTGTCCAGAGCGCCTCCTGCGGCTGCATGTCTGCATGCATCTTCAAACAATGGAAAACGCAAGCGCGCCAGCACAGAACCACCTGCCTAGCAATGTGTCTATCTCTCTGTGTGGGTGTGTGTTTGTGTCCAATAAATATAGACATTCTGCATGCTCGATTACGCAAAAGCAACAAAACGGAGAAGACTTGCTGCATTTGAGCAGTAATCTCTTTGCTGTCTGTCGCTGAGCTTTTGTATGCTCACATTATTTCTAGAAGTCTCTCAGAAGCACACACACAGGTGTTCGTCGAGCTGGCGGTGTGTGACTCATCGCTGTTCTGCGGAGCGGGAAACTTATTTCTGTCTCTCACCCACACGGTAACGCAGAAGACGGAGATGGCAATGTGAGACACAGCGGTTAACATATGGAAACGCGATTAACCTACCGTCTGCACACATGTTGATATCACTTTGCATCGAAATGAAAAACAGTACATGGATGATGTTTTGTCGCTTGACAGATACTAAGAAACACCTCATGAGATTACAATATTAATGGGGTGGTTCACTGTTTTTTTTTCTAGACTTGATTGTGTTTATGGGGTGCAGTCTAACATGTGTTAATGCTTTGTTTTAAAAAAAAAAAAAGCATTATTTTTCACATAATCTACCTTTATTCCACACCGCTCTGTCCCATCTATGAAAAACACACTGATAATTTCCTGCTTTTATGAAGCCCCGCACTTAGAAATAGGCGATGGGCTCTGATTGGGTAGCTAGCCCAGTGTGTTGTGATTGGCTAAACCGCATCTAGTGCGCGTCTAATCGTCCCGCCCCTCACCTCAGCGGCATGTGCTCTGGTCGTATTGTAAACAACTGCATCGTTAATATCGCTTATCAGTTTGAGCCCGATTGAGAAGCAGAGGATATGTTAGCTTTTAATATACGGTTTTATCCTGATTAAAGCTTTAATACAGTACGGCAACTGCACGCGCCTCCATGTTTAACGCTTCTCATAACTACGTGAAAATAAGCACATAATTGTAACAGTTCATTGTTGGAGGTGAGCTGAATCGGAGAATGAGAGAGAGATAGAGAGAGAGAGAGATGCAGAGCGTGTGCAGAGCAGGGGGCGCGAGGAACAGTATTGAGAACTGCTGCTTTAGAGCATTGATTTTGAAACTTGTGAATCATTTAGAATCGTTAGAAGACAGAATCGCGATTCATATATGAATAGATTTTTACGTGCACCTCTAGTTTTCTCTTCCTCTTCTCTAAAGCAGCGCAGCATGGCCTCGCCCCCTTTGCTGCCTTTTCCGGGGGGCGGGGTTTATCTGGGTTTATGTCATGTCACGAACCCGGGGGATTTTTTTGTAGTAATAGTAACTCGTTGTAGTCCCTACAAGCCGTTTTTGTAGACATTAAACTGCCAGAATTTTAACGGGGAATATGACGGTGCTAAAAAGAAATATTATTTTGTGTATTTGGTGTAATGTGTTTATGCGGTTTAAAGTTCATAAAACACATTATTTTCCCACATACTGTACATTATTGTTCTCCTCTATGCCCCTGCCTTCTGAAACGCGTCGATTTTTACAAAAAAACATCGGTCTGAAAAGCAAGGTGTGCTATGATTGGCCAGCTATCCAATGCGTTGTGATGGGCCGAATACCTCAAGCATGTGACGGAAATGTTAAGCCCCTACCATACTGTTGATACTGTGTCCCGGCCGGAGCGACGAGACAAAAAAAATAATTAAAACCCATTACACCGAGGCTTGTTGCATACATGGGGGCATATTACTGATTATAATGGGCTTGTACTGTCTTTTTATGCACTGAGGTATCGCGCCGCGGGTAACATAAAACCATGTGATCGGAGAAACGACAAACAACAAGTTCTACTCTACACTGCCCAAAAAAACTCTTGTTTGAATCGTCAGTGGTAAATTCTTTATATATAAAAACTTACTTACAGTCTTTGAGTCAGAAGCGCCAGACTGTCCTTTAAAAGTTGGAACTGCCCCACTTTATAGACACCGGCATTGTAGGCTATACTCTCACAGGAAACAGTCCTCGTCCTCCGCAAAATGCACTGCACACATCTGAATATATTTGGGTTAAAGTGTTCTGGAACAGTATTGTAAATACAACTTAAACACTGATTTCTAGTCGTGTCCTCTTTTGGAAGACCAAACAAAGTAGTTTCGCTTTCACAACGAACAACACAGCGTCTTCACGACATGGCGGCGGCGGCAACAATACTACAGCGAGAATAAAAGTTACGGCCTTCTTTCTTTGCGTGAACATTTTGGTGGCGTAATGAAAATATTTCCACATAGTGAGGTAGATATGTGGGGTGCGTGTTAGAACGAGCCGTTTAGGTAGGTGTGACTGACTCTGAACTTTTATAAAGAATATCTCATTTGGATTTGAGACTTTCGTCTTTGCAAAATTACAGATCTTCTTTATGCACCAAGACTTTGTAACACTCCAAAGAGAAAGGAAAAACTTGACATTGAATCATAGACCCCTTTAAAAGATGATATCTCCGTTTGCATCGAACTTTCAGCTTCGTAACTTTGCAGAAATTGTTTATGCTCAAACAACAACATTAAACACTAACTAACGTTAAAAAATTGAAATCGCAATCAACCACCCCTATAAGTTTGTGCCTTGGCTATATTCGTTTCTCTGAGCTCATTATACACCAGCGATGCTAATACCAAGCTGGTGAAAATTGCTTTGTATATTTTAGGTCCATTTTCCAAATTTTAATGTCACTTCTTGTTTGCTGGTGTGTAGGTCTATATGATTTGATGGGGAAAATTTAATTACGATCAGGGTTATTATCATTAACTAAACATTTAAAAAACATTACTTAAAATAAATATTAAATGAAATAAGATACAACTTTTAAAATACATTTTTTATTTTAGCTAATTACCAAGGCAACATTTCTTATTTTCATTAAGTACGACGTACTTAAATGACTAATATAATAATATACAGACATATTATTTAAAAACAAAAACTAATAAGAATTACAAAAACACACAACTAAAACTTTAATAGAACTTATCTATATAATCTAACCTATAATCATATTTTTTATCAGAAAAATGGCAATCAGTATTATTTTAGCAATCAAAAATCTAAATTATTAGATATTATATGTTATGATTATTTTATGGACTTTATTTCTTAAAGCTTGGTGGTACATCAGTTATTATATCTCAATACAGTTATACAATAATAATAATAATTATTATTAGTGAATGAAAATTCTCGCATAAGAAATATAATAAATATTATTGTACAATGTAGAAAAAAATTTACTTATTTTTTAAATATAGTTGAATATATATATATATATATATATATATATAGTATCTATATAATATATATATATATATATATTATATATCTATATATATATTTGTTTTCACAGTGTACATTGTGCTACTAATATTTTTTGGTCTTAAGTTCTTCCAATTTCAAATGTTAAACCATCAAGATTTTATTTTGGCACAAAGCCGCAGGGGGTCTTAAAGCTTCTTTGTTGACAACAGCCGGTTTGTGAGTGCTTCTTATTAAAAGTTTAGGAGAATGGTTTCAAATGGATGTTATAGGAGACAGAAACTGAGCAAATGCAGAGATGAGTTCATATGGAGCAGCATTTACTGTGAACTGAAACACTGGATGGAAATGTAATATAATTTAATATAATCTGTCATCTGCAGGGCTGATGTACATGCTCCTGAAGCACCTGGTGGACCGGTACAACATGTACTACGCTTACCTGCCCTCCAAACTCGACAAGAAGATCCACTCGGGAGCCGTCAATCAGGTGGTGGCTGCACCAATCCTGTGCCTCTTCTGGCTGCTGTTCTTCTCCACCATGCGGACAGGTGCGTTCACTCAAATATGTGACCCTGGAGCACAAAAGCTGTCATAAGCAGCACAGGTAAATTTGTAGCAATAGCCAACCATACACTGTATGGGTCAAAATTATCCATTTCTCTTTTATGCCAAAAATCATTAGGATATTAAGTAAAGAATTCCATGTTAATGAAATATTTGTAAATGTCCTACCGTAAATATATCAAAACTTAATTTTTGATTAGTAATTTGCATTGTGAAGAACAAACAATTTTAAAGATGATTTTCTCCATGTTTAGATTTTTTTGCACCCTCAGATTCCAGATTTTCAAATAGTTATATCTCGGCGAAATATTGTCCGATCCTAACAAACCATACATCAATGGAAAGCTTATTTCTATGTTCTATTCTAAATTCTATAAAAAGTTTTGTTGTCCAGGGTCACAAATATCCTACTTTAAAGTAAGACACTACAGATGAATAGGGTAAAAATAGAGTACCATCCAAATGTGGCTCACTTCCTCTGGTTTCTCAGGGTTTTTGACCCCGACGTCCATGTTTACCTTCGTGGTGCTCATCATCACCATTGTGGTCTGCCTGTCGCACGTGTGCTTCGGTCACTTCAAGTACCTCAGCGCGCACAACTACAAGGTACGGGTTGCGGTACTGCAGGTACAGTCCACCGGGCGGCACGGGTAGCTCAGGTAGACCGTCACGTGCCCCCGAGCAGAAACGCTCACCAGCACCTCTGTCTCGTTACAGATCGACACCAAGGACACGGAGATCGACGGAGTGGAGAACGGACGTCCTGCTAGATCCTCACCCTCCAACAAATCTCAGGTACTTTCCCAATGTGTTGCTAGCCGTGGTCTCTTCAAACGACAACACTCAGAATTTAGTTTTTCATGATCGTTTTTCACCCTCTCTATGATCCTTAGAGTTAAACAGGCTGTTTTTCTCTTATACTAGTGAACTATTTTTACTTTTATTTTGTTACTGTCTATTTTAACATCGTCAAGATCTCCAAAATTGTATTTTGTATATTTTCATGAAAATTAAGCACATTTACCACTCTCTCCACCAGCTCTCAGAAAAAAAACTAGTTATTGTTTTGTTCTTATTTTTATAATTATTAATAATAAAACATTTAAATGATCTTTTTAATTTACATTGTGTATAATTTGTACATTATAAGTACTACTGATAAATGGGTAGTATTTTTTTCTACAAAATAAAATTGATTTGAATAATACGGATTTTAGCAATAAAAAACATTTATAGTAATTTATAAAAACATAATTTCACAACAAATTATTTCAACAATTTTATTGTTGTTTAAAATCAAATAATTGAATTGATTGTTTTTATAGTACAAGTGAAAGTATACATAATAGTAGTAATTGTTGTACAGAATTAAATTGCTGATTTTAAAGCATTGTGTAAGTATTGTTGTTGTTATTATTAATTTTGATAAATTCTAAATACCTAATTAATAATAATATTTAAGCTACATTTTAAATTATAGAATTTTTAATACTATAAACTGAAACGTAATAGTAGTATTTGTTGTACAGAATCAAATTGCTGATTTGAATAATAAAAACATTTTGTATGTATTTTTGCTATTATAATTATGATAATAATATTTAAATTACATTTCAATTTATATTGTTTTTAAAGTACAAGTGATACATAATGGTAGTATTTGTTGTACTGAATTAAATAGCTGATTTTAATAATAAAAAAATTGTCTGAATTGTTGTTATAATTATTAGCTTTATTATTATTGTTTTTATTAATGTATTATTTGTGCATTACCCTAATGAATATTTGGGTGAAAATGTGCTTTATTGTAACTGAAATATTGGCACAATGCAAATAATCTTAATGGTCCTAAAAAAAGGCTTAATGCAAAATATAATGTCATGTTTCATTTTCAATATTTTTTATTGTTATTTCATATTTATTCTTATTCTTGTTGATCTTGGGGTGAAATATGAACTCTGTGAGATTAAACGATCAAAGGCAATCCTGTTTTCCATTTCATCCATATTTTAAACAGATGCAGACCTGCCAACCTGTACGCATTTTGACCTCAAAGTACGCTGGTACGATTTGTCACTCTAAACTACGCAAAAACCTGGTGACGCCTCTGTCCACGCGCAGTATATTCAAAACAAGCAACAGAAAACGATGAAGAGTTCAACCAATCAGAGCGGGGTTTTTTAGGTTTAGCTTTTAAGTTTCCGTGTGTTTTATTTCTCTCCAAGCTGGCTCTGCTTGTGTGTCCGTGAGTCGTGCGCTGAGATGAGGAAACGCCTGCATCTGAAGAAGCAACACATGCCGAGCATCTTCCCTTCTAATGACTAAACCTTTTGTCCAACAACAAAAAAGAACATACTCTTTTACTGCATAACATCAGACAAATATTTAAAATAAATTTCCTCTTGATCTGATGTGGCTTCTTATCACAGAATGACGCAGAAATAAATTCTACTCTGGAATAACGGCGATTAGCAGTGGATTATAAATATAACGTTACTTAATTATTAAAATACTCGAGGTGGTTTTAAGAGCATAGATAAACATTGTCGCAGTACAGTTCTTTTTGAATGTCATCATTCAAAGCGTTTCTGTCTTCTTTCATTCAGTTACATGATACCTGGATGCTTTTGTCCCGTATTAGGGATTTCTCGGAGCGTGTGAGTTCTATTTCTTCTGTAATGTATATGTGGCATTCTGCGCAGGGCGACGTCAGGCGTCCCAGTGTGAATGAAACAACATTAATGTGTTCATTGCACTAAATAATGGCCAATCCATCAACATAATACTATTTTTTAAATAGCATTTAAAAATAACTAAACCAAAAACTGTTTTAGCAGAGTTATTTATTGAACCGTGGGCTAACTGTATTGTTGCATCCCTAATTTTTACTCTAAAATACTGTATAACAGGAATATCACAAACTGAGCGTGCAGCCCCTGATATTAAACCTATAAAAAATATTTAACATGAATCGTGCACCCCCCACCCCCTCCCGGCCAAACTGATGGTACTGATGAAAACATTTCGAGGTTGGCAGGTCTGACAGATGGATGTTTTTTATGACCTGTGATTGACTCTTGTGCGTCTGTTTTCAGCAGCAGATGTACATCGCCCAGGTCCTGCAGGACCCAAACTCTGACGAGACCGGAGCAGGCAGCGGAGAGTCCTCGCAGGACGAGGAGATGATCAACGCCGGGAGCAGCCTAAACGAGGCCGACTTCCAGTCCGGAGAGGACAGTCTCATCGCCAACGAGGTCCACCAGTAACCACAGCCGAGAGAACGACAAAGACCCGATCGCAAGGCCTTCATCCACACATGTCTGTTTGTCCCCGTCGAACGCTGTGAACCGGCTCCAAACATCAGCACCTTAGAAACCCAAAACTCTCAGACTGTACATAAGCACACGCTCCAATGCTTACAAACCATTTCGCACATGTGCATGAACACATCGGCGACTGCTCGTTTGGAAGCTCAAATCCCGGATTTCCCTTTTCGAAAAAATTCCAAGTTTGGATAAAAAAATACGCCTCAGGAAATGGAATAACGGATGGGAAAATGTCCTGTTTTCGTCGAGCTCTTTCTCCCATGGTTCGCCTTAACAGCGATAGTATTGCCGGATTTATTTGCTCGCTTTTCCGTGTTCTTTGCCTAAACGATTGGATCTGGCATTTCAAAGGAAAGGTGCAATAGCGAGAGCGTATCGTCAGAATTCGGCTTGAAATCCATCGGCTTTAGACTGCGTTCACTGTACAGAACACTGACAGACTGACTGAATCTCCTGTCGCCGCCATTGAAACCACTACGGCGATGGCATTCTTGAGTTCCTCGCGCTCCGATTTAAACTTCTCCCCGATGTACAGTATTTCCAGAGACGCGCTGTGTGTTTGTGTTGTCACTGAATGACCCATATTCTTACATTTTTGTTTTGTTTTGGTATTTTTAACGCTATTTTTGCCTTTAACGGATGTGTTTGTTTGCCTGCAACGGAGTACTGACGTTCCCGTCTTTGTAGCGCAGTAGAAACCGCTCGCCGCTCATAACGTGACCTTATGGACTAGATGCAAAACAGCGATGGAGAATCAACAATTCGAGGCGTTTGAGAAGATTCATGGTTAACCAAATGCGTCTGATCGGGAAACTGCCAATTCAGATCTTAGTTTAGAAACCGAATCCCTGTAGTTTGGATAGTGTGAACGAGGACAGCTAGTGAAAAACGGGCTCTTGTTTGATGCCTGCTTTTGTACGAAATGTTTTGGTAGGAATCTGGCATCAGAAATGCGTTTAGTTACGAACAACTGACTGAGTTTGTTAGTTTTTTCTAGTTGTGTAGTTAAACCTGGTGAGATTGATCTAATCCAAGTACTAATATTAAGAGAAATGTAGCCGTCACATGAAGCATCTGACTGTCGATACGCAGCAGCAACAAACGCCGTCGCTTCAGTTTTAGTGAGCTAGATGAGAAATAATAACAGCTTGTAGCGAAAAACCACCACTGAAGACTCATCGCTAGAGATCTGATCTGGTTGCGATAAACCCCAAGTGGAGATAACCCTTAATTCATAAAAGAAAATGACCTAGTGAAGAATTATCATGCTTAACTTGAGGGGTTTGTTACAACCGGTCTCCAGTATATCTGTCTTAAAGAAATAGTTCACCCAAAAATTTAATTTGGTTACCAAGTCCTCACCCTCAGGTAATCCGAGATGTAGATGGGTTTGTTTCTTCATCAGATTTGGAGAAATGTAGCATTGCATCAGTGTCTCAGCAATGGAGCTCTGCAGTGAATGGGTGCCGTCAGAATGAGCTGATAAAAACATCACAATAATCCACAGCACTCCAGTCCATCAGTTAACATCTGGAGATGACAAAAGCTGTGTGCTTGTAACAAACAAATCCATTAAGATGTTTTTAACAAAAATATGAATCTATACTTTGAAGGACAACAGGAGATGGACTTTTTCACTGGAGGAAACGTTATTATGAATTATGGAACGGCGTATTTAGTTAAAAACGTCGTGAGGATGATTTCTTCCAAAACACCAGCTTGGTCGTTCAAGCTGTTAACTGGTGGGATGGATGCGTGATTATTGTGATGTTTTTAAGGCATGTTTGGACTCTCATTCTGACGGCACCCATTCACTGCAGAGCATCCATTGCTGAGCCACTGATGCAATGCTACATTTCTACAAAACGGATGAAGAAACAAACTCACCTTGGCATGCTGAGTACATTTTCAGTAGTGGGGTTGAACTATCCGTGAATCCATCAAAGAACTGATGGAAAATCCCCGTCGAACGGTTTTTATTGGAGCCGTGATCATGTTTTAGAGTGGCATATTGTCAATATTCAATATTTTCTTACAGAAAACTGACCTTTAAGGGATTAAACATGCGTGTCAACAACGTGTACAGACCTGTTTCGTTTTGCAGTACATTACAGACCTTAGTCGGCTGAAGGAACGTATAAATATGCCTAATTCGTGAGACGCAAGCAGAACAAATGAGTGTTAATCATTTAAATCTAATAACGATCAGTTTAGAGATTCACTGCTGGTGTTTGGAGGATTCATTTGTTCTTGAGTGAAATTAAACACGACATCTACCCCGACTAAAGTCTGTAATATTATTATTATTATTACAGTATTTCATGTTTTCATACCTGCTGCTGCACACGATTCCTCTAAATTGATGTGCCAGATTGTTTTCTTTTATTTATCAGCCTAAAATTACATTTTGCAGTAGTTTTTGTGACCCAAAAGGTCCAAGCGACACTCCTGAAAGTTTCATCATGTCTGAAAATGATCTTGATGGCAGATCTAGTCTGATGTCTGTTTACTTTGAGTTTTGCACTGATGGTTTTGATTTTGTTTGGTTTCTGTTGCTGTATCCTCAAAGTTAAAAAACTGGAGACTTTGTGGAAAAAAAAAAAAGCTGGTGATGAAGATGAATCTTAAGGAGGATCTGTTACCAGTTTGCATCATGAACACGCAATATACTGGATTCAGCAAATAACTGGTACTAAAATGACACAAAGTGACTTGAGAATTGAAATCGAACAGCCTCAGGTGTTCTTTTATTTTCCAAACGATAAAAATGTTTACATCTGTGTGTTTCCTTGTTCGTCATCTGTCATTTTTACTTGTTTTCCTTCGGGATTCCACATTTCTCATCGATGAAGACACAAATGGTAAGCTATGAAAGCTGTAGCTGTGTGCGTAGTTTGGTTTGGAGGACGTAGCTACACGCTGGAGATACTGACGTCAGTGTGTGTCTTGGAGATCGTCGATGATGAGCAGTGTGTGTGAATATTCTGTGATGAACGTGAGCACAAGATATTGAAAGGTACGCTTTGTATATCCAAAGGAAGGTCACTTCTTCATTTTTGGTCCTGTCCTGTTTTTAGGGCTCCCTCACCGGCTTCTTATTGAGTTAATGAAGGATTAATCAAGTTTGCGCAGATGACTAAGAGATGTGCGTTATGCAAGAATGAATCACAGTTTGTTTGTGTAAAAAGTTGATGCCAATGTGTACAGTATGTCTGAAAGGGGCCGAACTTTAACAAAATGTGAACTAAACCTGTTTCTGTTCCTCTAGTCTGCTCACATGTGGCTGCATCCCTGTAGGAGACATAGACGGACTGCTCTAGAACCTGTGTGAGATTTGTTTTGACACTTTTTCTGTCCGAAGGTCGTCCTTATGGTGAAGCATTTGTCATCTTCAGTTTCTTGATCAATAAAAGTTGGTATTCATTCTGTGCGCTTGAACTGTTGTTGCTTTCGGTCACAAGAGGGTGCTGCAGCCTCACAAAAAAACAACAACAAAAAAACACTTGAGCAACTTGGACATGGCCAAAAATTTTGGCAATGACATAAATTTGGTGTTTTGCAAAGTTTGCTGCTTCAGTATGTGTAGATTATTTTTCCACATGTTTCTATGGTACACTGAAAAACAATGATAAGCATAGGCAAAAATATATAATGAGTCAATATTTACAGTGTTGTTCTTCATAACCTCTGCAATTCACTCTGGCATGCTGGATATTAGCTTCTGGGCCAAATCCTGACTGATGGTGATCCATTCTTGCCTCATTAGTTCTCGGAGTTGATCACAATTTGTGGGCTTCTGCTTGTCCACTCGCCTTTTGAGGTCTGACCACAGGTTCTCTATGGGATTGAGATCCGGGGAGTTGCCTGGCCACGGATCCAAAATTTCAATGTAATGATCTTCGAGCCACTTCTTTATCACTCTTGCTTTGTGACATGGTGCTCCATTATGCTGGAAAATGCACGGATCATTGCCAAATTGCTCATGGATCGTCGGAAGAAGTCACTCTTGCAGGATGTTTTGATATTCTTTATTCATGGCAGTGTTTTTGGGCAGAATTATGAAAGAGCCCACTCCCTCGGTTTGAAAAGCAACCACACATTGCAAACACACATTGATGGTCTCAGGATGCTTCACTGTTGGCACGACACAGGACTCATGGTAGCGTTCACCTTTTCTTCTCCAAACAATCGATTTTCCAGATGTCCCAAACAGTCGGAAGGGAGCTTTATTAGAGAAAATTACTTTGCACCAGTCTTCTGCTGTCCAATCCTTGTACTTCCTGCAGAATTTCAGGTTTGAGGTTTTTCTTGGAGAGAAGTGGCTTCTTTGCTGCCCTTCTTGACACCAGGCCGAAAGTCTTCACCTCACTGTTCGTGCAGATGCTCTCACACCAACCTGCTGCCATTCCTGAGCAAGCTCTGCACTGCTGGAGACACGATTACAGCTGACTTCTCAGGAGGAGACGGTCCTGGCGCTTGCTGGACACTCTGGGACGTCCTGAAGACTTCTTCACTGCAGTCGAACCTCTCTACTTGAAGTTCTTGATGATCTGGTAAATGGTTCTTTCAGGTGCAATATTTCCTTGCATGTGAGGCCATTTTGATGCAATGCGATGATGGCTGCACTTGTTTCTTTGGAGGTAACCATTGCTAACAAGAACAAAATGATTGGAAGCGCTTCTTCGCTCCTTTTACAGCAATCAGTCTACTCTTACAATCTAATTAGTATGATAGTGATTTCACCTGACTAGTACTCTCACACTTTCACATGTGCTGCTGATGTGATTAGTCAGTTAATGTTAGCTGGTCATTTTGTGTCGGGATCAAAATAAAAGTTCATTTTTTTTGGCCAATGAAGCTTTTAGCAATTATTTAAAATGCATCTGATCACTCTACACAATAATCTAGAAGCAATGTGAATGAACACCACAGCAGCTGAAGCAGTAAACTTTGCAAAACACAAAATTGATGTCTCTTCCAAAACTTTTGGCCGTGACTGTAGGCTACATACATACAAATAAATAAATAAAACAACAAAAACTATAGGGTCCTAGAAATGCAGTTGTGAAACTCCAAATTATATCGGCCTACATTTGCAGAATTGCTTTAAAGGTTTTTGCAGAACACTTTAAAGTCTCTCATATACTTACTTCAGAGCAGTTCTCTTTTTAATAGATATATAAGATTAATATACAAATTTCCATTAGTAATTTTGACACATTTGTACCTGCGAGTTGTGCAGTTTCACAGTAACTTTTGGCTTTCAGACAGACCACATGAGCATCAGGTTTCACTGCAACATTTACTTTCAACCTCAGACAGCATGTGCAGACTATCTGATTACACATGACTTTGCAAGCAGGCCTACTATATAATAATACTTAATCAGATCCCCTAAATCATTACCCAACATCTGAGTTTGAATGCACGTGTTCATATCAGTCAATCTGGAGACAAAAACAGGTTTACAAAGTTCCAGAGAGCTACACAAACTGCATTTGAGGATGAAATAATGATTGAATTTGGCAGGTTCATGGCTTCTAATTTTTTTTAAATACTCAATGTAAGTATTAGAATCTTAAAAGTGACTTACGGCTATAAAATGTGAAATCTCTGTTAATTACGTTTGGAAAGACAAATTGTGACCGCGAAGTCTGCTTTCATTTCTGCTGTTTTTCAGGTGTTTGAGGACCAGCATCTTTGTGCTTTTTTTTTTTGTTCCTCACTGGTTTGTTTTTTGGTATCAAGTACACTGTAAAAACCTGTTAAGCTGCAAACGTTACCTCAAAGAGCTGTTTCTACCTTATTTAACCCATACAAGTTCGTTTTTGAAATAAACTGATGTATTTAGCTTGATAAAGTAATATTTATTTTGACTTGAATAAAACCAGTTAATTTAGACGTTACCCTTTTTCAGTGAGATAAATATAAACGAGTCAAATCTCCAGAAAACCTTGCACATAACAAATAGTTGGTCACTTAAATGAACATCATGTGAAGTTTTGTAACCAATGAAGTGATAAGTAACAGGCCTTCTTCACATATATTTCAAATTAATAGTTTTATAATTTTTTTCAAAACAACAAACTTCTATATGAAATGGCCATTCTGTGTTTGATCTGATGAAGAACTTTTGATCTTAATGATATAATATTGTGCAATTTGGAGGTCAGTAGATGGTTGCAAGAAACACCTCAAGTTAAGAGAAACTTTATTTGTTTTTCATTATAACAGTCTTCTTAATTTAAAGGGGTCATAGGATGCCCATTTTCCACAAGTTGATATGATTCTTTAGGGTCTTAATGAAAAGTCCGAGTTCCGAGATATAAACTCAGAATCTCAGAATCTCAACACCTCAGAATTGCGAGCTGTTAACTTGAATTGTATTGGAAAAACAGAGTCAGAATTGTGGGATTGCAATTACAGTAAAAAAAAGCAACATTTTTAATTGTGACTTTTATCTCAATTAGATCTATATTTTTATATAGATTATATCTTATATATATATATATATATAATATATTATATATATATATATATATATATAAACAAATTTGTGGTATAAAAATTACAATCACTCTTTTTATTGTTCTTCCAAACATAGTTTTGGTTCAAATTTTCTCAATGGTGTGTAAAACACCTTTTTTTACCCTTTCAAAAACAGCTCTTTTCAGATCAAGTGTTTTTTGTAGCATTTTCCTTTAAATGTTAATGGGCTCTGCTGACCCCGCCCCTCTCTTCCGCGCTTCCGCACATCCCCTTCAGAAACAATGTAATCCACTGCATATTCAGCGGCTCAAATGTCGGGAGTAAATGACGAGTGCTGTGTTCATTATTACATCCAACAACAGAACACCTCAATCGCTTAGGAGTCATTCTTGTCTACATCTGCTCCGGCGGTGAAACAATGGCGAACTGATGACAGCTCACTCAGGGCGGAGCAAGACGCCATCCCGTCTGTGCGACACCTAACGTCAATCAAATATCGTGGGAGGGCCCTGTCTGTGTGACGTCACACAGACAGGCATCTGAGAACGGCTTGATTTGAGAAAGGGGAAAACATTTAACCAGATTAAAAAACACTGTGTGGATGTTTATCATTATAAGTGTGGTTGGTACCACACAGGTGGGGGGGGGGGGGGTGCCAACACACATTTCAGTTCAAACTACTTGTAAAAGTGCATGTAGCATCCTATGACCCCTTTAAGGGATTTGTTGCAAACAAGACAAACATAAGTATGGAGGAGATCAATGCAGATATAAACAGTTTTTTATTAATAACAAAGCATATAATATTTGGCACTCTGTTGTCTTGTAAATGTAGTGTTGAGGGAAAAAAGTTGTTTAATATGGTGCGAGGTAGAGTGGGTTTGTTCGTTGCGCTTAAAGCTTAAAAACTTCATGATGATGTTTTTATATAAATTAAATATAATATCATAATGCACGTCACCTTCATATAAAGCTCTATGGTTGTCCATCTGCTTATCAAAAAAGACTATAATACAATATTTACTTAATATAAACTGCTATAAAACTAAAGAGGTTTGAATATTATACAAATAACATGCTGTTCTGTGCTCTCGTGAAAATATATCTTTAAAGGAAGCTATTTTAAAAATCTCACAATTTATTTGAAGAAATAGTTCACATCCGAACACTGTCATAGTGAATAAATGATGATTTTGGGTGAACTCATAATTCAAAATATGTTAAAACGAGTATTTCTTCAACAATAATAATGGTTGTACAGCTTTCTACCATTCAAACTTTTGGGGTCAGCGAGATTTTTTTTGTGTTTTTGAAAGATGTTTCTTCTGCTCAACAAGGCTGCAAAACTGTGAAATATTACAATTTAAAACCTCTGTTTTCTATGTGAATATATTGTAAATTGTCATTTATTTCTGTGATGCGCAGCTGTATTTTCAGCATCATTACTACAGTCTTCAGTGTCACATGATCTTCAGAAATCAGTATAATATGCTGATTTGCTGCTCAAGAAACATTTCTGATTATTATCAATGTTGAAAACAGTTGTTTTGTGGAAACCGTGACACATTTTATGTTTCAGGATTCTTTGATGAATAGAACGTTTAAAAGAACAGCATTTATTTGAAATGGAAATCTTTCGTATCATTATAAATGAGTTTACTGTCACTTTTGACCTGTTTAATGCATCCTTGCTGAATAAAAGTATTACATTTGTTTAAAAAAAAATAAAAATCTTATTGACCCCAAACTTTTGAACAGTAGTGTAGGCTTTAAGTCCTTTACATTATGACCAATACAATATAATATGTAAGGCTAAAGCATCCAGCATCAGGGAGTCTGTGTACTTTTGGCTCAAGATCAGGTCTTGATGTTGAAGTGACGCTGATGTTGTGAGTTTGTTCTGTGTGGAGGGCCGCTCCGGACATTCGAGTGACTGTAAGGCTCCTTCAGTATCATCTCTGTCCAGAGCGCTGGGTGTGTGTCCACCGAGACTTCAGACGAGCGCTCGAAACAGAAACGACAGAGACGCTCCGAGAGCCAGACCGAGAGACAGGAAGAAGGCCATGATCGCTCCAGCCGTCTCCGCCTCGCTCGCATCCACCTTCCTGTCCACAAAAACAAGAGAATGTGTTTAACACAGTGCTTCTCAACCAGGGGCCTCAAGATCAGTTAAATGGTTTAAAATAAATATCAAGACATTTCTTATTTTAATTCACCCCTCAGCAATTTTACTTTACACCTGGATTCACATAGACTTGGAGAAGCAGGACATTTAGGTCTTATTTTAAAAGTGTGATTTCTAGTCATGGAAATTAATCAAATATTTTCCATAATGACGATTGGGTTGTTCTGACCCAGCGGTTGGGTTGTTCTGTCCCAGCGGTTGGGTTGTTCTGACCCAGCGGTTGGGTTGTTCTGACCCAGCGGTCGGGTTGTTCTGACCTAGCGTTTGGGTTGTTCTGACCCAGCGGTTGGTTGGGCTGTTCTGACCCAGCGGTTGGGTTGTTCTGTCCCAGCGGTTGGGTTGTTCTGTCCCAGCGGTTGGGTTGTTCTGTCCCAGCGGTTGGGTTGTTCTGACCCAGCGGTTGGGTTGTTCTGTCCCAGCGGTTGGGTTGTTCTGACCCAGCGGTTGGGTTGTTCTGACCCAGCGGTTGGGTTGTTCTGTCCCAGCGGTTGGGTTGTTCTGTCCCAGCGGTTGGGTTGTTTTGACCCAGCGGTTGGTTTGTTTTGACCCAGCGGTTGGTTTGTTTTGTTTTGACCCAGCGGTTGGGTTGTTCTGTCCCAGCGGTTGGGTTGTTCTGACCCAGCGTTTGGGTTTTTCTGACCCAGCGTTGGGTTGTTCTGTCCCAGCGGTTGGGTTGTTCTGTCCCAGCGGTTGGGTTGTTCTGTCCCAGCGGTTGGGTTGTTCTGACCCAGCGGTTGGGTTGTTCTGACCCAGCGGTTGGGTTGTTCTGACCCAGCGGTCGGGTTGTTCTGACCTAGCGTTTGGGTTGTTCTGACCCAGCGTTTGTGTTGTTCTGACCCAGCGGTCGGTGTTGTTCTGACCCAGCAGTCGGGTTGTTCTGACCCATCGGTTGGGTTGTTCTGACCCAGCGGTTTGGGTTTTGACCCAGCGGTTGGGTTGTTCTGTCCCAGCGGTTGGGTTGTTTTGACCCAGCGGTTTGGGTCAAAACAACCCAACCACTGGGTCTCATTTTTAAACCCAGCGCTGGTTATATTTAAACCCGCATTTTTTAGTGTACATCATACTTCTCCAGTTGATTAATCACAGTACATGAAAGCAAAGTTGCAAATGATGCATTATCTAATAAAACGAGCACTTTTGCATATATTTCCAGAAAATGAATCGGACCTATTTGAATGAAGGCAGGTTCAAAATTCTTGTTTGATTTGGGTAACATAGTAGAGTTATTAATTAAAAAAAAAAAAAGCTTGAGAACCACTGGGCTAACATTAATCACATCATGCTATTTTAGTATCATTGATGTGCTATTATAGTTTTTGTAAATATTTTGATTTAGATCTTATTTTTACATGTTCTGAAAAGTTTTTGTAAATTTGTTGTGTTTTTTGTCATTTTAAATATGTTTAATTTTTATTTCACTTTAGTTATTTTAGTACTAGTAGTAGCTTTAGGTAATCAAAAATTAAGAAGCGTTTCCTTGGCAACTAGCTGAAACAAAGTTTGAAGTTTTTTTTAATATATTTTATTTTAAGTTAATATTTTATTTCAAGTAAGGAACATGTTTTTTTTTTCTCAAGGTTTTACATCTAGTTAATGATAATAACTCTGATGTGTCCAAATAATAATATAGATAAGATTCTGTCAGTATTTTACTCACTTGGGTCCGAAGCACATGCACAGGCTGGCCAGATATCCATTTGAGAAGGCAAAGAGGATCATGAAGGCGATGACCAGCCGTCGTTTATAAGAGACGGTAGAGTGTGGTGGTGCTGTCGGCTGGGAGTCTCGTACAACATAGAGGGACGAAAATCACACGGGCCACTAACAGACCCGGCAGCAGCTTACTGTCTTTACCAGGCTGAGAGACAGAGACAGAGAGGGAAAGTGAAAATAATACAACAAAACACATACATAAATAACATAAACTATTCTGTTGAATGCATTTGTGTTTGGCATTAAACCGCTGCACTGAATTTCATTGCTCAAAGTAACTAATATCCATCCAGTCATCTATATTTATTACTGTATGTAAATCCTCCCACCTGCTGATTCTAAGACTCATATTTTGTGAATATATGCATGTTTGTGTGATTTATTGTTATTATTGAAGGATCCATGTATAAACACGAAACAGACACACAAAATAATATTTGTATGATCTTCCCTAGAGGAAGATCCATCTGCAGCAATATGAATATATAGAGTGACCTTAAGTGTTTTGAACACTTAGAAATACGAGACCAAGCGTCCTTTATACTAAAAATACGGTAAGATGCATAAACACTTCGCAATGAAAACAGGAGTCATTTACACCAAAAAATGTGCTTGAATACTTTGCAATCAAAATGTTTCGTAAAAAAAAAAGTTTGTACAGTTTGAAAACAATAGAAGTGGTGTTGAAAATGAAGTTGCGTCATGTTTCTTACCCACATACAGACTGCAGTCAGACTGCGACCAAGCCAATCAAACACGTTAAATAACAGGAAACAAGACACTGGGATGAAATACAGCTCTACAGAGAGAAGTTAGTCATTGTGTGCAGGAGCTTTCATACAAGCAGCAAACAACATGTCTTCATATTCAGACATTGAAATGTTTTAATATTATAATGAACTTCACAGTTTGTAAATGCTTAAACAGCAGCAGATGAATTATGTTCTAAATATCTTTTGGATTTTATTGTTTTCATGCTTGCACAAATAATTTACCACACAAAACACACTGGTTATTTGCCTTCAGTATTGTTTTTCCCTGTTGTTTGTAACATTATTTATGAAAGCATATTTCTGCCATGGAATGAAATAAATACATAAATAAAACAGTAATTGCAACTTTTTATGCCCCAATTCAAACATTTTTTTCTCTCAAAAATGCAAAATACAAAGTCAGAATTGTGAAATATAAACTCTAAGAAATAAGTCTTGATTGCATGTTTTTAACTTGAGTTTATAACTCACAATTCTGAGTATATCCAAAATATAAGATATAAACTCAGAATTGCAAGAAAAACGTTAAGTAAATATTACAATACAAATTTTTCTCTCACAATTCAGTTTTTTTCTCACAACTATTTTGCTCAGAATTTGTCAAAATTGTGAGATATAAACATAAAATATAAAAAGTCAGAATTGTGAGGGGGGAAAAGTGGCAAAAATAAAAAGGTAATTGTGAATTGTTCTCACAATTCTGATTTTTTTCCCCCTCAGAATTCCGAGATATAAACTCAGAATCTCAGAATCTCAACACCTCAGAATTGCGAGCTGTTAACTTGAATTGTATTGGGGGGAAAAAAGTCAGAATTGTGGAAGCAATACAGTAAAAAAAAGCAACCATTTTTTTTTTTAAGTTGATCTTTTATCTCAATTATAATATATATTTATATATATTATATATATATATAAACAAGATTTGTGTTATAAAAAGTTACAATCACCTCTTTTTTATTTTATTCCAAAAATAAGCTTCCATAATAATCAGACTCATTATCAGACTGTGAATCGTAAAGAGTCAGACTCATTGAACTCTCACCCCACTTTCCACCATCAGCAATAGTAGATTTAACGTCCACAGTGATGGCGGGAAACGTGCCGATGGTGATGGTGAAGGCGAAACACACAGAGAACGCCATAATCCAGATCTGACGAGAGAAATACAAGAAAACTCACACTTTTGCCTGTGCAAAACTCACCGACACAATCCTGAGAATGGTTGTGGACGGTTGCTAGGGTGTTGATATGCAGTTTTCAAGGTGCTCTGAGTGTTGTTGCTGTGCAGTTGCCATGGTGTTCTCGGTGTTGCTACTATGCAGTTGCTAAGGTGTTTGTAAGTGATGTTGCTTTGCAATTGCCAAGGTGTTTAAAAGTGTTGCTGCTGTGTAGTTGCCAATGTGTTCGATGTGTTGTTGCTGTGCACATTGACCACGTGTTGGTAAGGTTATCTATGCAGGGTGACAGGGCGGGATATAAGTGTTGTTACTGGCAGTTGCTAAGGGGTTATAAGTGCGGTTTTGCTGTGCGTTGACAAGTGTTCGGGTGTTGTGCTATGCAGTTGCCAAGGTGTTACAAGTGTGTTGCTGTGCAGTTGCTAAGGTGTTCTAAGTGCTGTTGCTGTGCAGTTGACAAGGTGTTCTGGGTGTTGTTGCTATGCAGTTGCCAGGGTGTTTTATAAGTGTTGTTGCTGTGCAGTTGCCATTGTGTTCTCGGTGTTGCTACTATGCAGTTACTAAGGTGTTTGTAAGTGTTGTTGCTTTGCAATTGCCAAGGTGTTTAAAAGTGTTGCTGCTGTGCAGTTGCCAAGGTGTTCTGGGTGTTGTTGCTATGCAATTGCCAAGGTGTTTGTAAGTGTTATTTCTATGCAGTTGCCAGGGCGTTTTATAAGTGTTGTTACTGTGCAGTTGCTAAGATGTTCTAAGTGCTGTTACTGTGCAGCTGACAAGGTGTTCTGGGTGTTGTTACTATGTAGTTGCCAAGGTATTTATAAGTGATGTTGCTGTGCAGTTGCCAAGGTGTTCTGGGTGTTGTTTCTATGCAGTTGCCAAGGTGTTTAAAAGTGTTGCTGCTGTGCAGTTGCCAATGTGTTCGATGTGTTGTTGCTGTGCAGTTGCCAAGGTGTTCTGGGTGTTGTGCTATGCAGTGTCAGTGTTTGTCAGAGTGTTGCTGTGCAGTTGCTAAGGTGTTCTAAGTGTTGTTGCTGTGCAGTTGCCAAGGTGTTCTGGGTGTTGTTGCTATGCAGTTGCCAAGGTGTTCTGTGTGTTGTTGCTATGTAGTTGCCAAGGTGTTTATAAGTGATGTTGCTGTACAGTTGCCAAGGTGTTCTGCACGTTGTTGCTTTGCAGTTGCCATGTGTTCGTTGTGCTGTTGCTTAGCAGTTGCCATGTGTTTGGTTGTGTTGCTTTGCAGTTGCCATGTGTTCAGTGTGTTGTTGCTGTGCAGTGTTAGGTGGTGTGTAAGTGTTGTTGCTGTGCAGTTGCCAAGGTGTTCTGGGTGTTGTTGCTATGCAGTTGCCAAGGTGTTTATAAGTGTTGTTGCTGTGCAGTTGCCAAGGTGTTCTGCATGTTGTTGCTTTGCAGTTGCCATGTGTTCGTTGTGTTGTTGCTTAGCAGTTGCCATGTGTTTGGTGTGTTGTTGCTTTGCAGTTGCCATGTGTTCAGTGTGTTGTTGCTGTGCAGTTGTTAAGGTGTTTGTAAGTGTTATTGCTGTGCAGTTGCTAAGGTGTTTGTAAGTGTTGTTTCTATGCAGTTGCTAAGGTGTTCTGCGTGTTGTTGCTATGCAGTTGCCAAGGTTTTCTGGGTATTGTTGCTATCTAGTTGCCAAGGAGTTTATAATTGTTGTTGCTGTGCAGTTGCCAAGGTGCTCTGGGTGTTGTTGCTATGCAGTTGCTAAGGTGTTCTGAGTGTTGTTGCTGTGCAGCTGTTGATTTTAATGTGTGTTTTACCTTCTTAAAGATGGCCAGTATGGACGGTGTTTGTTTGTCGTCATCTCCAGCACTCTTCTGCCGTTCATCTATAGACAGCTCAACTTTAAAACAGGGTTTTGATTGATATTCAGCCAGGTTTTGATTAGAATTTTCATGACGTCACCTTTCTTCAGCAGATCCATCTTGTTCTCCTCATCCTCAGCTGGTTTGCTCTGCTGACTCTCCAGATAGTACTGAAAAAACGCCTACAGAAAAAAACCCAGCAATTAGACTGTAAATGTTTAAAGCTTTAAATCAACAGCTTCAGTTTTTTCCAGCCGCTCAGGTCTTACCAGTCTAGGAAGTAAAGCATACGATGCAATTGCAAGGGAAATAACGACACACGCTGTGATGAAGTATCCAAATGCACTGTCGTGCATAGCAGAACCACCTGAGAGAGAAAATGAGCTTCATATGAACATGGCTTTCCCTTTGATTTGATTTTTGATCAATTTAATTACAACCTAAATTACAGTGAGGTAGTATATATATATATAACTGTAAATAAAGGATTTTTTATTGCTGAAAACACATTTATATATATATAATCCATATTTATTTTCTTTTTAAGTCACTTGCATTTATGAATATATAAATGATTACCCTAGAAAAAGTGAAGCTTGTATTTTAGGTGCTTACATTTATTCTTCAATTTAAAAGGTGTGATTTGAGTTTTTTTTGCATTGAAAGCACCATAGATTTCCATTATAGATGCATTAGTGTGACGACTCGTTGAGCTGGAGTGATTTGTGGTACTGTAATTGTGTTGTAGTTGCAGACTCACTGGCAATGGCACAGATCATGGAAAAAGCAGCGAAGGTTCCTGCGAGACCCTGTCCGCTCATGATGGGTGTCGTGTAGGACGCTGGCAGGAGTCCGGCCATCCCAAACAGACTTCCCTGAAGAACCGCTCCGAACGCTGGGATCAGCACAAATACATCACATCAAATCACATTCACAACCCATTCTGCTTCTGCAAGTTGAAATGCATTTGTTGTAGCGTCTCACAGTTAATGCAGATGATTTTGATCATGGTGATGATGAAGAATGGCAGCGGATCCAAATCTACTTTCACCAGGATGGCGGTGAGCAGAAACACCACCAGAATGGCTGTCAGACTCCCTGCGATACGGATCTTCTGAGGAATTCTGCAGATTCAATCACAGTCTCGAAAATGATCGAAAACAGGTTTGCCTCAGAATTGACCCCAAAATCCAAAAGAAAAGAATACGAATTTATATTTTCCTTAAAGAAAACCAAGCATTGTTTATTTAATTTGTGTGTTGTGTTGTGTTGTTTTGTTTTGTTGTGTTGTGTTTTATTTTGAGTTAAATTGAATTTGAAGGTAAATTGTATTTAATTGCCATTAAAATAATGTCAATGTGCAAAAATAAATGAGTGAATAAATAAATTAAAAACAGTAGTAATATAATAATAATAATAAATAAATACTTATTGATAAATACAAGTAAAAAAATGTATGCACAAAAATAAATATATGATTTAAAAAGAGTTTTTTTATACCATTTAAAAAAGAGAAAATATTAATTCCAGTGAATAAATAAATTATATTTAATCAATAAAAGTACTTATTTAAATCAATAAAATAAAAGTGTTTAATAAATAATAAATAAATACAAATATCTATTTAAATGAATAAAATTAGGTTTGATTGTTGTAAATTTATTATTGATGATTTAGAATTAGTTTTGTTATGTATTGAATCTAGCTAAAATCAATTAAAATATATATTTAAATAATATTTATTCAAAACAAATTTAGATTCAATAAAAACATTAAAATAATTAAAGAAAAAATATCTATTCGAGTATATAAAAATTATTCAAATAAATAAATGTATACATGTATTCAAATAAATAAGTAAAAAAACTGTCCTAAAACAGGCTTCACTTTTTATGCATACTAATTTCTTATTTAGTTTCTTTTGACTTCATGACCCTAGAAGGCCACAGTTAGCTGAACCTCTGCTATGTGTTAATGAGTCTGACCTCTGGTGAAGCACTGAGTTGAGGCAGGTGAAGACCAGCAGAGGAACCATCGCACACAGCGTCATCACATTATTAAACTTGGCCTGTAAGACGCTCCGGGAGTCTTCTTCAGTCGCGTTGACTGAGAAATTCGCTTCACTTGACGGATCTGCTAGACGACTGGTGAAATACTGTGAGATAAACAGACTTGAGAGGTGCAAACCTTCTGTTTTTTGAGGATGTAGTTTTTGCTTTTGCATTTCTGGTCTGCATTTCTATGGCTAAAACCAACCCAGATGTACGACTTCACACGAAATATGTGACGCAAGTCGTAAAGTGCTTACCATAGTAGCTGTCATGAAGAAATTCCACGGCAGCAGCGTTCCCAACCCCAGCATGAAGAAAATCAACCACACGCCATTATATCTGTCACGAGAAGAGGAATGTTTGACTGCTGTTGTTGAAGCGATTCACATCTTCACATCAGGTTTCTGGGTTTTTTGATGCACCAGAACAAAGACAGCTTACCCTTAAAAAACTACAGAATACCCAGTAAATTGTGATATCAGCCTTTGTTTTTAGTTTTTAGGATATGATTTGGCTCAGACATGCCTCTGCACATCTGGTGGGACTCTAGATAAAGGCATAGATTCAGCAGCAGAAACCCCCTGTGCTCTTGTTACCTGTCTGAGTCTGAGCGAGATATTCAAGCCTTTAACTGATGTTCAACTCACTTGTCTTTGGGCACCTGAGGGTCCATATCTGTGGGATTCACTGTAATGAGCCGCGATTTTAATGTTCAAGCACCTGGAAGCAACACGGACTTGTTCAGACACATGACGGGAAAAATAATAGTAAACAAAATAAATAACTACGTAAATACATACACTCTTAAAAATAAAGGTGCTTCACGATGCCATAGAATAACCTTTTTTTTGTCTAAATGGTTCCATAAAGAACCTTTAACATCTGAAGAACCTTTCTGTTTCACTAAAGCTTCTTTGTGGCGAAAGAAGGTTCTTCAGATTATAAAAAGGTAAGAAAGAGATGCTTCTTTAAAGAACCCTTTGACTGAATGGTTCTTTGTGGAACCAAAAATGGTTCTTCTATGGCATCGCTTGAAGAACCATTTGAAGCAGCTTTATTTTTAAGAGTGTTATACAAACAAGTGAAGAAGCCAGAAAAGACGAGAAAGGATCTAGTGAAAAAAGAGATCAATTTAAGCAACATCAAACCATATACCAATCTAATGTACTGTAGATACAGGAATCATAATTTAATTACAAAAAGTAATGTCATATATAATGCAAGAATACAAACAGTTATGTCTAAGTTTAAATCTAAACTATACATGAAACTAAATAAATAATTTTCAAATGTATTATGAAAAAGTTTTGTATTATATAGCCTAGTATTAAAAACATGCATGTTTTTTATATTTACCAAAATTAAAAAAATATAGAAAAATGAATAAATACCATATATAATGCAATAATTAAACAAAGTTATTTCTAAGTTTAAATCTAAACTATACATATAAACTACAAGTTATTATTAAACATTATTACGTTTATTATTATTATTATTATTATTCAGTTTAAATCTAAACTAAACATGGAAACAAACAAACAAATAAATAAATCATAATGTGCCATTGATTATTATATAAAATAAACCAGCTCGTTAAAGAAAAGTGAAATAGTGAACCTCAATGTACTGTAAATACAAGAATCATAGTTATAATTACATAAAATAAAAAATGAATACACACCATATATCATGCAATATTGTAAAGCAAACGTTCATAGCATTTCATAAGTTTAAATCCACAGTAACCAAATGAGACAAGAGAGTTTCACAATCACGGCAAATAATTCAAATAAAAAAGTGAAGTGAATACTTACTACTCTCATACGCAGCACTTGACACTAAGCCTAAGGTAGATTGCTTTATACAGCGGCAGGAGACCCCAATAGAGCTATCTGAGTGGCCACGCCTGGGCTTATTGACCACGCCCTCCGCACTGCATAGCCAATGAGGGCTTGCAGGGTTTTTTCACTGATAATACTGCTTATCTGAGTCTGCACCATCAACACCCAAACACTCAGAAAACACAACTGACACGTCTGCATAACAACACAAACCACTGAAATTCAGGGGGAAAATTCTCAACAATGACGCACAGACAATGGTCAGAACAAATAAAAAGTGAATAAAGTTATTTTTTATTTTGATTTAATAATATTCAAGATATATATTATATAATTAATAATTATATATAGAATAATAGATAACTCTAAAACTTTCTATTCTATTTTAATTCTACTTTATTATTTATTTCTTGTTATAAAAAGACTAGCTTTTATATTTTAGAGTTCGAGTTTATTATACACATACACACTATTAGTTATTAATAATAATATAAATTAAGAAAATTTATTTATATTTATATTATTCTCTATTATTTTTTATTTGATTATAATAATTATAAATATTGTACATAATAAAAATATATATATTAGATATAAATATAAATAATAAATATTAAATTTTGTCCTTACTAAATATTATCACCCCAAACACAACCACATTTTTGTGTTTCTCATGTCACCATTTCTGGTTTCTAATTAAGCCCCTAGACCCTTGTAGCGATGTCTCCCCGTTATATGATCGATGCTAATAAATACAACAACAATAGAAAACCCCACCACACTTTTAAAAGTTATCGTTCTAATGAGATTTTCTAGCTAATCTTAATGATAGTATATTTTTCCTTCACTTTCTCTCTTTCACTGCAGATCCACATACAACATACTTATCTTTTTTCTCTCCCAGCTTGTGTATTTATTATCCCGAATACGGCACCACCCTCCCCCACCCCCCTGCTCCCCCCTCCACGCACCACCCATTTCGTCCCCCGACATACACATCAACCCCACAGCCAATGGGACCCCTTATAAAGGCTTTTCAACGCTCGTTCCGGTACTCTTGTGGGCAGCTTGAACCCACACAGAACTAATCAGAAATGGAGACGGGGTCATGCAACATTGCACAACCTACTGCACTGTTGAACAGCCTATTTTAACCAATAAAGTGGTCGACTACTAGGCACGCAGGGAAGCGCACCCAACACCTGTGCATTTAAAAATGCTGAAGCCACAAAAACTGAGCACAAGACACCTGCAGATATGCGGAAGTGGGCTCTTTCTTTCCACGAGCATCATGACCGTAATGCTGCTGGACCTTCAGTGAGGTCTCCTGTAGAAAATGTTAGTTTCTCAGCCCACGTGTGTTCATCACTCACTCACTAACACACACACAACACACACACACACTCACTCACTAACTCACTCACTCACACACAAACACACACACCACACCCACACAACACACACAAACCAAAACTCTCTCTCACACACCACACTCATCACTACACACACCACACCCACACACCACCTTCACACACACACACTCACACACACACACACACACGCACTCACTCACTCAATCACACACACACACACACACCCCACACACAAACTCTCTCTCTCACACACACACACAATCACACACACTCACTCACTCACTCACCACACACACACACCAACACACACCATACACACACACACACACACACACACACTCACATCACACACACACACTTTTTTTTTCCACCTCACTCACTCACTCACACACAAAACTCTCTTCTCTCACACACACACACCAACACACACACACCCACACACACCCCCACACACACAAACACACACACACACACAAAACACACAAAACACATCACTCACACACACACACACACACACACACACACACACACACACACACCCACTCACTCACTCACTCACTCACACACACACACACACACACACACACACAACCACTCACTCACTCACTCACTCACTCACTCACTCACTCACACCACAAACACAACACACACACACACACCCACACTCCACACACACACAAACACAACTCACTCACTCACTCACCACTCACGAACTAATCACCACCACTCACAAAACTCTCCTCTCACAACACACACACACAAACACACACACACACACACACACACACGCTCTCTCTCTCTCTCACACACAACACACACACACACACACACATCTGTAACACACACACACACACACACATAACAAACACACACACACACACACACACATACATCGACTCTCTCCACCGCTGAACTCCATCATCATCCCAGCACACACTCCTCTCCACAGCTGACCGTCTGACCTGAGATCCGGCCTACACCGCTGATATTAGCAGGTGAAAGACAGCGTTTTTGGACAGGGACACATATCGCATAAGTTATGGGTAAGTTATGTATGATGGAAACCATCCAGTGATCTCCCCACAGAAATTTCTGCAGATAAGAGCTGACAAGCAGAAATACAACTTGGCAAATTCATCCATGGAAAACAAGTAAATCACAGCAAGCAGCACTGAGTCAGACACACCCTACAGAAAACACTGCCTGTGAGCGGTTTCCATGCATCCAGACATATTTATTGTATACATATTAACATAACATATTAACATAATGTTCATGAAATATAACAATATTATAGTAATGCTTATTAATCAAACACTATGGAACAGCATACCTCTGGACATTAGATCTGTGCCTTCCCTTCCTGTTTTTAAATCCCGCCTGAAGACTTATCTGTATTCCTTGGCTTTTGGACCAAATGTATGTTTGTGTATGTTAATGTGTTTTTGTATTGATTATGTGTTTTTTGAGTCATTTCTTTTTATTCTCTTAATCTCTATATTTACTTTATTTGTATATGTGCAGCACTTTGGCATACACTAGCTGTTTTTAAATGTGCTATATAAATAAACTGACCTTGACCTTGACCTTGACATCCAAAATAAAGATTTTTGTTTATATAATATATGTGTGCGCACTGTATATATTTATTATGTATATGTAAATACACACACATACAGTATATATTTTGAAAATATTTACATGTATATATTCATATTCATATAATTTATATTAGATATTAATATATTTAATATAGCATATATACATGCATGTCTGTGTATTTATTACTAGATACACTGAACAAAATTATAAATACAACACTTTTGTTTTTGCGCCCATTTGTCATGAGCTGAACTCAAAGATCTAAGACTTTTTCTATGTACACAAAAGGCCTATTTCTCTCAAATATTATTCACAAATCTCTCTAAATCGGTGTTAGTGAGCACTTCTCCTTTGCCGAGATAATCCGTCCACCTCACAGGTGTTGCATATCAAGATGCTGATTAGACAGCAGATTATTGCACAGGTGTGCCACAATAAAAGGCCACTCTAAAATAAGAGTAAAGTTTTATCACACAGCCCAATGCCACAGATGTCGCAAGTTTTGAAGGAGCATACAGTTGGCATGCTGACTGCAGGAATGCCCACCAGAGATGTTGCCCGTGAATTGAATATTCATTACTCTACCATAAGCCGTCTCCAAAGGTGTTTCAGAGAATTTGGCAGTACATCCAACCGGCCTCACAACCACAGACCACGTGTAAGCACACCAGCCCAGGACCTCCACATCCAGCATCTTCACCTCTAAGATCATCTGAGACCAGCCACCCGGAAAGCTGCTGCAACAATCGGTTTGCATAAACAAAGAATTTCTGCACAAACTGTCAGAAACGTCTCAGGGAAGCTCATCTGCATGCTCGTCCTCATCGTGGTCTCGACCTGACTGCAGTTCGTCATCGTAACCGACTTGAGTGGGCAAATGCTCACATTCGATTTGGCACTTTGGAGAGGTGTTCTCTTCACGGATGAATCCCGGTTTTCACTGTACAGGGCAGATGGCAGACAACGTGTATGGATCGAGTGGCCCATGGTGGCGGTGGGGTTATGGTATGGGCAGGCGTATGTTATGGACAACGAACACAGGTGCATTTTGTTGATGGCTTTTTTGAATGCACAGAGATACCGTGACGAGTGAGGCCCATTGTTGTGCCATTCATCCATGACCATCACTTTATGTTGCAGCATGATAATGCACGGCCATGTTGCAAGGATCTGTACACAATTCCCGGAAGCTGAAAACATCCCAGTTATTGCATGGCCAGCATACACACGGGACATGTCATCCATTGAGCATGTTTGTGATGCTCTGGATCGGCATATACGACAGCGTATTCCAGTTCCTGCCAATATCCAGCAACTTCACACAGCCAGTTAAGAGGAGTGGAGCAAAATCCCACAGGCCACAATCAACAACCTGATAAACTATATGCGAAGGAGATGTGTTGCACTGCGTGAGGCAAATGGTGTCCACACCAGATACTGACTGGTTTTTTTTTTCGGACACAAAGGACCCCCCCCAATACAGTACAACTGCACATTTTAGAGTGGCCTTTTATTGTGGCCAGCCTAAGGCACAACTGTGCAATAATCATGCTGTCTAATCAGAATCTTGATATGCCACACCTGTGAGGGGAATGGATTATCTCGGCAAAGGCGAAGTGCTCACTAACACAGATTTAAACAAATTTGTGAACAATATTTGAGAGAAATAGGACTCTTGTGTACATAGAAAAAGTATTAGATCTTTGAGTCTAGCTCATGAAAAATGGGGGCAGAAACAAAAGTGTTGCGTTTATAATTTTGTTCAGGGTATAATATAATACAAAGTACACCAACATATTAGTACACAAAATGTTGATTTTGATGCGATTAATCGTGGTTAATATATATACAATATTAATAACAATAGTTATGTTTTTATTCTGTTTTAAGTATTGTTATTATTATTATTGTTGTTGTTTCAAGATGTATTATTATTTAATCATAGCTGTTACGGCATACCATAATATTCATTGAATGTAACAATATAATAATGTGTTTTTTCTTCTCAAATCTTGGATGGAGAGGTGTATGATGTTATAAAAATCCCATAATATTCTTTAAAAAAAAGAAAGAAAAAATCTTATATTATTATTTTTAACTAATAAGATTGACAATAATAATAATAATAATATAATAAAATTATAATTACAGTTGGATGAGTAACAACTACAATACCACATGACGTCATGAATACCTCTGTCAAATTAATGAATGAAAAATCATTGGTGACCTGAGGAATCTGTTGATTTTGAGTGATGCTTGAGATGGATTCTACGACATTTATAATCAGAGGTAAGACATCTTCGTAATTATTTCCGCATTTTCTCTTGTCCACTACTGAGGGAGCTACTCTAGCAGTTTGAGTTACTGGTGTAATGTTAGATTGCACAGACATTGCCACAACGTAAAGGTGTTTGCTGGGATGTTGGCGTCAGAGTGATTGTTTTATCCTCAGGAGAGCTTTGATTGTAAAACTACAACAGTAGAACGCTGCCTATAACGCAGTTCAGACGGTAATAATCAGTGTTTGGTTGATTGACAGGTGAACAGGTGAAGCTGAACTCATGTTGTAGTGATGCTGCCCTCTAGTGCTAGTAATGTATTGTACAGAAATATTTATGTATCGTGTCATTAAAAAATAATAATACACTCTAAAAAAAGGCTGGGTTAAATACAACCCAGTGCTGGGTAAATAGGGACAAACCCAGCAATTGGGCTGTTTTGACGCAGCACTGGGTTGTATTTAATCCAGCATTTTTTAGAGTGTATTATGGTATTTTTACGTTTTTTATTTTTTATAAATAATACAAAATATCTCAAATAGGCATCAATACAGATACACTCTAAAAAAAATGCTGGGTTGTTTCAACCCAACTTTGGGTCAAATATGGACTAACCCAACTTTTGGGTTAAAAATGTAATTAAAAAATGTAACCAAACAGCTGGGTTAGTCCATATTTGACCCAAAGTTGGGTTGAAACAACTTTAGACTACTTTAGATAGCTTAGCATTGCTGTGTATGTGGAGAGTATTCCAGTATTTTTGCTTCCCATAATCTGGGATATTGTCAATATTGTCATTTATAATAATCTATCATTATAAAATGGTGAATAGGCGTAAGTTACATTGCTGTCAGTAAAATTAATATTGTAATTGGTCACATTCATAATCTGTAAATATGGCATGTTTTCAGCATTTTGAAAATTTAAAACCCGCCATGTAATTTGATGATAGAGTGGATTAGTTATTAAATTTCAGGGGTCAGCAGTAATGTTTTTGCTGCTTGCCAAACAAGTAGTTTTGCCAATATTCTTTATTTATACAAAAAATCAAACTATGTGAATTCTGTTTCTTTATATATTGTTTTATTCTATATGAATTAGTTGAGTGACGTCACAGTGTGTCACACACATCACTCAAACCATTAACGGACACTGATTAACTATAAATGATGATGATGATGATGATGATGATGGTTTAAGCTCAGTAAAGTGATTTGAGACCGTTGTGCTGTTGAATCTGGTTTCAGTTATTTACTATTTATTATCAATTTCACATTAGGGCTGCACAATTATGACAAAAATCATAATAGTTGATTATTCCCTTAAAATTGTAATTGCGATTATTAATCACGATTATCACAATTTACATTGAATGATGTTTATACCATTGTTTGATATCAACTGCATGCCGTATTTTTATATGAAAATAAACAAGCTGAAAACACTCTAACTGAAAAACCTTTAGTGCTTTTCTATAGTATTAAGATCCTCAAATGTCAACTATACATCGGATATGGTTTCTTCTTTAAATTATAAAAAAGTAAAAATATGAATGGTATTACAATGTTATACTAAAACTAAAACAATGGAAAAAGCCTTAAGATAACATGCAGAAAGAAAAAACATATCTTAAGCATGCAGAATAACATAAGTGGACTTTGAACAATTAATTGCTGCTTTGAACGATTACGTAATTGTGGCATCCATAATTGTAATCGCGATTAGAAATTCGATTAATTGTGCAGCTCTATTTCACATAGATCATAGAGAGAGATGTTAGAGGTTTGATCAAAACACAGTCCCTATGAGTAACAGTAATCTTTGTCTTAGCAAACGCCAGTAATAAACTTTTAAAGCCATGAAGATATGCATGTAAACGACTGTCCTGAGCACCCTTTACTATTTATAACCTCTGAATACACGATCATTAAAATCCTCCACCCAACAACGGCCTCTCAGATCCTCGTTTGACTCCATCTGTAAGTCACGTATCCAGATCAGATGCTTCTCACAGCAAGATGCGACATGTTTCCCAGCACAGATGGTTCATAGGAAAGCCTGATCTCAACTGTTTCTCCTGAACAATCTGTCGACTGACACGCATTAATCGCACTCGTTCTGTGGGAAGACAATGAAAGCGTGAACTAATACACCTATCAAAACAAGCAAGGTCTGTTAAGAGGTCTTTGTTGGGTTTAGGAAGTTGCTGAGAAGTTCTTGAGACTTATCTTGACCTGCACTGTCGAATCAGAGGAAGACTGTATAAACAGTGATGAATTATACATATTGATGAATGATTTCGCTCAGATTAACTACAAACTGCACAGAAGTCGTCGACTGAAATGTTGAGTGATATGGGTTTTGCACGGCCGCTGGCGTTACATACGTAATATGATATGTTTTGGTGGCAAATGAGATACAAGAACACTTACTTTACACCATAATAACTTGATTAGGCAGGTCTGGATGATCTATCATCACCACACAATAGTTGTAAATTATTAATCAAAAAGATGCAAAAAAATGTCTCTGGCCTTCCTTTTATAGAATAAAAATAGTTTTTTACTCTTGAAAGATGACCAATACATAAATCAAATCAAAGTTTTATTTCACCACAAAAGCCGTCTTTTGAAATTATATTTGCATAAAGAGAATTAAAATTATTTTTCATTTTGGCATTATTTTCATGACAATAAAGCACGTTTCCAACCCAAATTTTGTCCATTACTTTAACATAAGAAATATTTTTTTTATGTCATATATATTTCAACACACACACACACACACACACACACACACACACACAAATACAAATGTGTATGTTTTATTAATTTAAAAAAAATAATAATAATGATATATTATATATATAATATTGTTATTTTTATGACTGATAAAGCTATGTCACTTCACAGATTTCCCATTTTATTTTTAAATAATTATTTTTATTTTAGTCTGTATTATTTTTTCCCGTATTTTATTTGTATATTGCTTTTCACAATACCATTTGTTTCCAAGCATTCATATCTAAGAAACAAATTCTAAATGTTACTGTATCTCTAATATATACTTACAGTGGTGTGAAAAGTGTTGGCCCCCTTCTTGATTTCTTATTTTTTTGCATGTTTGTCACACTTTAATGTTTCAGATCATCAAAAAAAATTTAAATATTAGTAAAAGATAACACAACATGCAGTTTTTCAATGAAGGTTTTTATTATTAAGGGAAAACAAAATCCAAAAACTACATGGCCCTGTGTGAAGAAGTGTTTGGCCCCCTGTTAAAACTGTGGTTTATCACACCCTGAGTTCAATTTCACTAGCCACACCCAGGCCTGATGACTGCCACACCTGTTCGCAATCATGAGAATCTCTTAAATAGACCTCCTGGACGCAGTGAAGAGACCAAAAGATCCTCAAAATCTAGACATTATGTCGAGATCCAAAGAAATTCAGAAACAATTGAGAAAGAAAGTAATTGAGATCTATTAGTTTGGAAAAGGTTATAAAGCCATTTCTATAGCTTTGGGACTCCAGCGAACCACAGTGAGAGCCATTATTCACAAATGGCAAAAACATGGAACAGTGGAGAACCTTCCCAGGAGTGGCCGGCCGACCAAAATTACCCCAAGAGCACAGCGACGACTCATCCAAGAGGTCACAAAAGACCCCACAACAACATCCAAAGAACTGCAGGCCTCACTTGCCTCAGTTAAGGTCAGTGTTCATGACTCCACCATAAGAAAGAGACTGGGCAAAAATGGTCTGCATGGCATAGTTCCAAGACGAAAACGCTGCTGAGCAAAAAGAACATAAAGGCTCGTCTCAGTTTTGCCAGAAAACATCTTGATGATCCCCAAGACTTTTGGGAAAATACTCTGTGGACTGACGAGACAAAAGTTTAACTTTTTGGAGGTGTGTTTCTGGCGTAAAAGTAACACTGCATTTCAGAAAAAGAACATCATACCAACAGTAAAATATGGTGGTGGTAGTGTGATGGTCTGGGGCTGTTTTGCTGCTTCAGGACCTGGAAGACTTGCTGTGATAAATGGAACCATGAATTCTGCTGTTTACCAAAAAATCCTGAAGGAGAATGTCCGGCCATCTGTTTGTGACCTCAAGCTCAAGCGCACTTGGTTTATGCAGTAGGACAATGATCCAAAACACACCAGCGAGTCCACCTCTGAATGGCTGAATAAAACCAAAATGAAGACTTTGGAGTGGCCTAGTCAAAGTCCTGACCTGAATCCTATTGAGATGCTGTGGCATGACCTTAAAAAGGTGGTTCATGCTCGAAAACCCTCCAATGTGACTGAATTACAACAATTCTGCATAGATGAGTGGACCAAAATTCCTCCACAGCGCTGTAACAGACTCATTGCAAGTTATCGCAAACGCTTGATTGCAGTTGTTGCTGCTAAGGGTGGCCCAACCAGTTATTAGGTTTAGGGGGCAAACACTTTTTTTCATACAGGGCCATGTAGTTTTGGATTTTGTTTTCCCTTCATAATAAAAACCTTCATTTATAAACTGCATGTTGTGTTCACTTGTCATCTTTTACTAATATTTAAATTTGTTTGATGATCTGAAACATTAAAGTGTGACAAACATGCAAAAAAATAAGAAATCAGGAAGGGGGCCAACACTTTTTCACACCACTGTATATATATCAGATTTGTCTTTTGATTTCAGTCTGAGTCAGTTTTATTTATTATATATAATTTGTTTAATGTGTTACTTTCATGACAGTAAAGCACATTTCCCACCCATTTTTTTATGTTATTTTTTAGAATTTAAATATATTTCATTTAATTAAATATGTTTTATATGTGCAAAAATGTCAATTGTTCTAAAAGCTCTTCTTTTACTTATTTGTGTAGTGCTTTTCACAAGATATTCTTTCAAAGCAGCTTTAGAAAAAATATATTTAAAAAAAAAAATCATTCTCTTGATTTATGATTCTGACTGATGTGTCATGTTGCAGGATTTTACACAATTGAATAGCTCTACATTGACACAACCAGTACAAAAGTACGTTAGTGAAACAGCAGCAACATATCGACTTGACCCTCCATTTACAATCAGAAACGCTCTGCTCTTACCTTTACTGTTGAGAAACTTCATTCACTAACTCACTCCAGCAGTAGTTCTGAGGCGTCTGCTCTCTCAGATCACTATTACGCAATGTTTTGTACGGGTATATGCCTGCTTCTGTCACGATGATGTCAAATTTTTGCCTGCTGTCTCAAAGAAACCAAATATTAGCTGTCTGTCTGTGTTAACGCATACCAGCCACGATCTGTTTGGTGACAGTGAACAGCCACAGAAAGAGTTTGAACTGGTTGAAATACTGTAAACGTGTTATTTACCATGAGATGTCTGAATCAGCCTTGAACAGCGTTACTAAATGACGGATAGATCGACACGTTAAAATCACAGAACGTCACAATGAGGAAAAGGAACAGTTTCACTTGAAAAGCAAAGCTAATAAATCAATACAGTTCTGCCTGTGATGCAATGCTGTTTGTCAGACTGATAGTTCGGAGAATCATTAACCGCCCAGAAGGGGTGTGATTAAACCTCATATTGATGAATCATTTATGCCAAATTAACCGTATTAATTGCAGTTACAATCACACTTTAATTCTGTCTGTGCTGTTGTGGAATATTATGATTTCTGTACTCTGATGAAATGATCCACAATAGCAATTATAAACCCATAATAGTTTTGACTAGTATTATTTTTACTTAATATTTTTTGGCTTAATTTTTAACATGACAAATGTGTAGGACACTCTAAAAATACCAGGCTGTTTCAACCCAACTTTGGGTCAAATATGGACTAATCCAACTTTTGGGTTAAAAATTTTATTTAAAAATGTAACCCAACAGCTGGGTTAGTCCATATTTGACCCAAAGTTGGGTTGAAAAACCCAGCATTTTTTAGAGTGTATTTTAAGCTTAATATCACACGGAGCAAAGGTGAAAATAAATGTGATTATTTATATAGCAAAGCAATTCATGATAACAAGAATAAATAATGTTACTTTCATAATGCGTATCATGGTTTCATGTGGCCCAAAACAGATGAAAATGAATGTGATTATTTAAAACAATACAAATAATGATGATAATAATAATATGAAATGCTTTCATAATGAATATGTATTGAGATGGCATGATAATGTCAGTTATTCAAAATAATTAATTCATCTTCCAATATTTTTCATTTTTTAATAAAAATTTAGTATTTTTTTTTTTTTCTTCTACTTTTTTATTGTAATTTTTACATAATGTGTATCATTTAACTTAATCATATGTATAAGATTAAAATAAATCCAGTCTTTAGATAGCAAAGGGCAATATTGGTAATAATAATACTTATTACAATTTTTCATAATTCATATTGTTTCTTCAGGAAAGTAAAAAATGCCGCATTACTTAAATAATTAATTAATCGTTCATTCTTTACTTTATATCTTTTTTAAAATTATTCTTTTCTACTTAACATGGGAAAAAATATTAATTAATCTGTAATTTATATTTGATATTCATATCAAAATGAATTTGTTTTAAAAATATATTGTAAGATATGAAATAATATTATGTAATTGTATACTCACCTATATATATATATATACTATTATAATTGAAAGTATATATTATTTTACTTATAACTGTGTGATAATATATACGGTTTATATATATATATACTATATTTATATATATATCTGTGTGTGTATCTATAATAATTAATAATAAATAAAATATATTAATACAGAAATAAATAAGCTTTTAATAATCTAATAATATAATAATTATAATAAGAATAAAAGTATATATATATATATATATATATATATATAGTATATTATATATATATATTATAGAAATATATACATAATATTATAAATTATTTATAGTTTTATTTACATCAGTGGATGACACGTTTTATGTAAAGAAAAAAAGAAAATCAGTTTAAACAGGCAAAGATGACTTATTTCACTAGTATTGATTGGTATTGTGTCAGTCAGCAACCTATCAATAATGCGCAGAATATTCTGTTCCCTGACTATCTGTCAACACACTCAAAACATAAAATGCACATTAATAGAAAGCGTATAAAGTCAAAGCAGCCCTTACCTGCAACAGCTGTGCGTGTGTTTGAACTCTGTTCTGCACAGCAGAAGTTCAAAGAGCGTCAGGGCTCTTATCTGCAGGAATACTCTCAATGAGTGAGAGCTGACCACTATCAGCAGCAGCAAGGCCTAATCACTGCAGGGTCAAAGGTCAGCGTGAGCCGAGGGGATGTCCTGCTTTCTGTCCACTCACCGTTAGATTCACAGATTGACCTGCAGCTGCATGTCTGTATGACTGACCCAAACCCAAATAAAGCATCAGATGCTGCTTCAAACGGCATTTTTCTCTGGCAGTTGCTAGGGTGTTTTGGGTAGTCATTAGGTGAAAATGAATGCATGCACTGGATTCCTGATTACTCTGCAAAGACGTGTGACACAACAGGAAATGTGGCATTTTTTACCACTCATCCCTTCCTTAATGGAGGAAGTTGCTGGTATGGTGTTTAAACCCAGTTTTTTGTTTTGAAAAAGCATTTTTATCACAGTTTTGTGCAAACAGGATATTGCTAAATGTGCCTACTGTGCAGCCTATATATAACGAATAGTGTGGAGTGATGCTCTTCCAAAACCTGCCGTAGAGATTTGGTGATTTGTCGCCTTCTGCTGGATAGATGGTGATACTGTGGTCATGATTGAATAATAATGCCTATGTTTGTACAATTTAAGACTGATAATTAAAAAGTATTTGAAACAAAATTTAAACATAAAAGTGTGAAAGCAATACAAACTGTGCAACTGTTAAGATGCTTTTCTGCACTTTTTATTTATTTATTTATTTATTTATTTATACACACTCCTGGGGCCTGTTTCATAAAACAAGTTTACCAAATAAGCCAGGTTTATTTCAGTTAGTCTGACTTATTGTCAGTTGATTCAGTTCAAAATAAATCAGACTTACTGAAATAAGCCTGGCTTATTTGGTAAACTTGTTTTATGAAACAGGCCCCTGGCATGTTTGGTTATGTGTAAAAAAATATAATAAAATAAGTTACAATCATAAATAAATAAATAAAGCAAGCAAGCAAGCTTAGGGTGGAATCTGTTCATAATTGAACCTAGAATGTATGGAAACTTGGATATATATATATATACAGTATATATAAAATTACAGCTGTGACTATTTATCTCCCTTATCTCATATCTCTCTTTTTTTCATTTTCTTTTTCTTTTGTCCTTAGAATTGTGGGTTTAAAGTATATTTTGTGTAAAGTATATTGTATTTTATTGTAACATTTATTTTAAGTTACAAAAATGTCTATAGTATTAATTTTAGCATCAGTTTCTATTTTTGGTCAATAATAACAATACTAACCCTGTTTTTCATCTTGCAGTTCTGACTTTTTCTGAGTTTACTGTATATCTCACAATGTTTTGACTCAGAATTGCAACAAAAAAGTCAGAATCATTCATTTAAAAGTCTAAAAGATTAACAGTAATTGTTATTATTATTATTAATCCTGTGACAGAATCAAGCGTTCATATTATAAATGGATTTAAAGAATCACATCCACCAGAGATTTTTCTGGTGATTTGATGATATCGTGAAACTGACCACAGAATAAAGTTAACCAGTAGGAATGACAGCAGCAGACAAAACTGTTTTTACAAACATGATCATTTTAATTGGTTTGATTTCAATTATCAAGAGTGACTGCGGTCAAAATAGATTCCTCTAGACATAACAGCATTAGTCAGCCAACAACAAACAGACGTGTCATTCCCACTGATTCATTCACTGACACGCTCGTTCAGTTTGTGTTGTGTTTAGTGCTGTTAACTCAATTTCAGCTGTAATAGATTGTGCAAGCTTGAATATATAATGATGGCGAAATCTTGAAGCTGTGCATCCACATCACCTACACAACACCAGGAAAACAGCTGCATTACATCAGATTTGACTGGACAACTATATGTGATTAAGAAGAGATCACTCAGAGACTTCAAATCGATTATTAAGCCATAATTCTTCATTTAAAAAGCCATACACTTAAAAAAGTACCATGTAGCCACAAGACATTTACGCACTTACATGTCGAAGAGCACAGGCAGCGTTTGAACAGGAGTGCATCACCTAAACCAGATCAAAATAGATAATACATTTTCTATAATGAAAAATTACATGCATTCACATTGCAAAAGAGGAAACAAAAAATGTTTTTATATTTTCTAAATTAGTCGTGGGTAATATGACCAAAATCTTTTGAATAGTCTTCACTGTATGAATCAGATTTGAACTGAATCTTATTAAAGATCCAATAGAGAACAGTTAGTGATTTTGTCTTTTGTTGTTTGATTAACATTAATGACACAGGCTGAGGCAGAGTAGTTAGGCTGCTGTCACTTTAAGACTGACTGCACAGATCCAATATACTGACAAACATCCATTTTTCACCCCCTACTGTTTTTTTTTTTTAACACTTAACCAACTGTGTTTACGTGAATACTCCACACGACTGGGATTTTGGCATAATTGTGTGTGCGTTTGACCATTCAAGCGCAATAAGATGCGAAAGAGAATTCGCGATCGCATGCTGTCTTTAGAGAGAGGCGCGTTCTGTACGTACGGTCAATGTTAGCGCATGAGCGTCGCATTGCTAAGGCTTTCCGGGTGTTTGCTTGTAGTCTCTGTGATATTCTGGATCCTTCAGTGTGATTCGATGTGATTATTGTGCTGTTTTATCGCACCAGTAACAGTGATGCTCGACTTCTTTTCAAGCCGTACCTCCTTTTTCCTGCCAGAACGGAGTTGAGGTATTTCTTGGCCGCCATCTGTTTGCGGTAACGGCTGTAGTTGTCTGTGAAGACGGCATCTGAGTGACGTTTCACAGGCATCTGGTCCATGCCCAGCTCATCACTACAGCAGACAGACAGAAAAATGAACCCCACTGTTCACTCACCTCCTGCTGCCTCATTATTAAAAGTTTAATTAAATCAGCGTCACAACAGATACCGCATTACCTCGAGATACTTAGCACATTCAGTTTGCCATCCAGACTTATTTAACCTGTTAACTGTCATATATAATCCATTTTGAAACCGACATTGTGCTTCCACGGAAATTGTATTTTAAATCCTTTTAGCAGGCTCCTCCCCCAAGTGGGGGGGGCCAAGTGTCATATTACAAAATTTACTACAATACTAATCAAGAATGTTTCTAATCTTGTCCAATTACATATCGTTGGAAGGGTCTGAGTCTCAAGGTTCCATATTTGGTGGTTATTTCGTGAGAAGAGTAATATTGCGACAAAAATGTTTAAATGTGTCTGGAAAATGCGTTCAGTGGAGTTTCACCTGGTAGCTATTTTTGGTATTGCGCCTAAACAAAATCTCACGGGAGCCTCAATTTTTGTAATATGAACTTCAAATTTAGAGCATAATTTATTTAGACATGCGGCTTTGATTTCCAAATCACATATTTTAGTAGTCATCATAAATTAGATGTCATTTGAAAGCTTACCTGAATTTTTGTAATTTGGAATTAGACATGTGGCTTCCCTATCACATAATTTGGTAATCATTGTAAATTAGATGTCATTTGAAATCTTAAACACTCAAAATTCATCCTCTGGAACCAGTTTTGAAATCAGAAATTGTGTATAACATGTAAGTTGCACTTTAGGATCATTTAAGCAGGCTCCTCCCCCTAGTGGGCGGTGTCAAATGTCCTATTACAAAATGTACTAATATGTGTATAATTTATATAGCTATAGATATATATATAATATATATTTATTTATTTTTATTTATTTATTTAGTCATTTAGCAGACGCCTTTATCCAAAGCAACTTACAAATAAGGAAAATGGAAGCAATCAAAATCAACAAAAGAGCAACAATATGTAAGTGCAAATGACAAGCCTAACGCTGTACACGTACAAGGGTGTAATATAATACTATATATATATATAAGTATATATAGCTTATATATATAATACATTATACACGCACACACACACACGTATACACACACAAAGAAAAACAAGTAGATAGAATAGAAAAAATAAGAAAGCTAGTGTTTGTTTGCTTTTTTTGTTTTTTTTTTGTAAAAAAATTTAAAAAGAAGATAAATATAGTTAAAGTAGAATTAAAATAGACTCAAAGTTTTAGAGTTATAGAAAAAGAGGGTCAAATAAAGGTGGAACAGATGTGTTTTTAGTGGTTTCTTGAAGATGGTTAAGGACTAAGCTGCTCGGATTGATTTGGGCAGGTCCTTCCACCAGGAGGGAACATTTAATGAAAGTCCTGAAATTGATTTTGTGCCTCTTTGAGATGGCACAATAATACGCCGTTCACTTGCAGAACGCAAGCTTCTAGAGGCACATAACTCTGAAGTAATGAATTTAGGTAAATGGGTGCAGAGCCAGTGGTGGTTTTGTAGACAAACATTAATGCCTTGAATTTTATGCGAGCAGCTATTGGCAGCCAGTGCAAACTGATGTGTGACATGCGTTCTTTTCGGCTCACTAAAGATTAATCTTGCAGCTGCATTTTGATTAATTGTAGAGTTTGATAACTGCTGACACAAAAAAACGAGACCGGCCAAGAGAGCATTGCAATAGTCCAGCCTGGATAGAGCAAGAGCTTGAACAAGGAGTTGTGTTGCATGTTCTGAAAGAAAGGGCTGGATCTTCCTAATGTTGTATAAAGCAAATCTGCAGGACCGGGCAGTTTTAGCAATGTGGTCTGAGAAATTCAGCTTATCATCAATCACAACTCCAAGGTTTCTATCTGTTTTTGAAGGAGTTATGGTTGATGAGCCTAACTGAATGGTGAAATTTTGATAAAGTCATGGGTTTGTTGAAACCACAAGCACTTCTGTCTTGGCAAGGTTGAGTTGAAGGTGATGGTCTGTCGTCCAACAAGAAATGTCTGTTAGACATGCTGAGATGCGAGCAGCTATCGTCGGATCATCAGGATGGAATGAGGGTAGAGTTGAGTGTCATCAGCATAGCAGTGATATGAAAAGCCATGTTTCTGAATGACAGAACCTAGTGATGCCATGTAGATTTATTTTTATTATTTTATAATTTTTTTTTTTTGAATCACAGCTTCTTCTTTTATTTAATCTTGACAAATACATGTATCATTGGAAGGTCTAGTTTCCAAGGTTTACATATTTGGTGGTTATTTCATGATAAAAGTAAAATTGAGACGACAATTTGTAAATTTGTGACTGGAAAATATGTTCAGTGGAGTTTGGGTTGGTATAGCTCCTAAACAAAATCGCACAGGAGCCTCAATTTTTGTAATAACAGCTTCAAATTTGGAACGTAATTTATTTAGACATGTGGCTTTTATTTCCCTATCACATATTTTAGTAATCAACATAAATTAGGTATCATTCGAAAGCTTAAACACTCAAAATTCATCATATGAAGCCATTTTGACATTTGAAATTGCATTACCAAGAAAATGGTACTTTAAATCATTTTAGTGGGCGGTGTCAAGTGTCATATTACAAAATTGATTAGAATTATTTCTTTCTTAATCAAAACTTTTCCTAAACTTGACAAAACACATATCGTTGGAAAGGTCGGAGTCTCAAGGTTATTTTGTGATAACAGTAATATTGTGATAAAATGGACAGGAATATACGTTCAGTGGAGTTTGGGTGGCTATTTTTTGTGCAACACCTAAAAAGAATCTCATAGGAACCTCAATTTTTGTAATGTCAACTTCAAATTTAGAACATTATTTATTTAGATATATTGAGTTTATGTTGAGACATATGAGGCATATTGAGATTGTTTTTTTTTTTTTAGCAATTTTGGATTCTAATTATTATTTGATGTAAAATAAAAACAGTACAGTACTTTACTTAATCCATCTACTGTATGGCCATGCTTACCTGACTCTCTTTGCAAGTAAAGACTCCAGATATTCTTTAGCAGACAGTTGGCCGAGCAGTTTGCTGTATCCGCTCGTGAACAGTCCATCAGCGTGTCTGGATGGTCTAAAAGGAATACAGATGAAAAAACACTTTTTATTTTATTGTAAGATGGTCTTCAGTGCTTTCTCATAAACTCAAAGTTGTTTGTCTCCACAAAAGATCTTCCTCATCATCACATTTACAGCTGTAGTCTTTCCTCTGGAAATAGATCTATAATATTTTTTTACGAGAGAGTAAATGGAAGCTGTTGCTAATGTCATGGTGTTGCTTTCACGAACCTCTCGACGGTGTTTGCGAGTTCATACAGGAGTTTATACGCCTCCAGATCCTGTAGTGACGAGTCTCTCGTCCAGTCGATGTCTCCGTCTTCATCGAGAGCACCTGGTCTGGAAATAATTAAGATGCAAATTACAAACTATGTCCGTCATGCAAATAAGGTTGTTCAAAGAACTGATCATTTGTTGCAGTCATTTTTACAAGTATATTAAACTTTTGCATATTTATTTTTTAGTATAATTTATGAATGAATTTCAGAAATCAAAATGAAATCAAAAAAAGGAAGTCTGTATACCAACCGATATATGTATATGTGTGTGTAAATTGTGAATTTACACTGAGTTAACTACAATAATGCACATTTTGGATTTTACAATACAAAATGAACCAATAATGACATAAAATATTTTTCATTTAAATCATAGAATATATATATATGTCTCACCTGATGTCAGGATATGCAGAGATGGCCGGCAGTGCAAGAGTCCTGCAGCAGAAGACGCCACAGACGGCCATCAGGAGGAGCGTCTGACAGCTGCTCAGTGAAATCATGGCTTTCTGCAGACATTTAAACCAGGTCAGAACAAACATCTGCATTAGACTGAATATTCAGAATGATTTGGCTTTTCTTTTGATAGCAATTTACCTGTTTGTGCGTATCTGGCACTTGATAATTAACAGCAATTTGAGCTTTTTTTTTAGATTTTAGGTTAAAATGACATGAAAAATAAAATTTTAAATCTATCTTAGTTGCTGTAATTAGTTGTTATTTTAAGCTTTTTTTCAGTTTATTTTAATGATTAACAAATGCATTTATAAAAGTACACATCTAATGTAGTTTCCCAATTAACATTTTACTTTAATAAATCATCATAAATTTGAAAGGTGAAATTTGTAAATGAAGTAACCAACTACCTATGCATGTTTTTAGAAGATTTGTTTAAACAATGTATATTATATAATCATTAAAAATGCATTTATAAATTGTTAAAATATCCCATGTACTTTCCCAATTAACAGAAGCACAAAAAAAACGTTTTATTTTAATAAATGCACATACATTTTAAATGTGAAATTTGTAAATAAAGCACTCAACTACCCATAAATATTTTTAAAACTTTGCATTTTTCTAAACAATATAAATGATATAATGATTAACAAATGCATTTGTAAAATGTAAATTAAATCAAATGTAGTTTCCCATTTAACATAAGATCATAAAACATTTTATTTTAATACATACATTTAAAATATTTAGTTTTAAAAAGTAAATAAAGTACCCAAATACCAATAACTGTTTTTAAAAGTTAACATTTTTACCAATATATATATTAGTGTAATAATGATAAACAAATGCATTATAAATAAAAGTATCCCAGTATGTTTCCGAAAGTAACAGCCTCCCCCGAAAAATATTTATTTTAATAAACGCAAAAAATTAAATAAATAAACTAAAATAGTAATAAATGAATAAATAAATAAAGCACATAACTTTGAAAATGTGACATTTTTCTAACAATATAAATTGCATTAATAAATGCACATAAATTTGAAATGTTTAGTTTTTAAAAAATAAACTACAAACAAATGTTTTTGCAACTTTGCATTTTTCTAACAATATATATTATATATGACCCTGGAGCACAAAAGCAGTATTAAGTCGCTGGGGGATATTTGTAGCAATAGCCAACAATACATTGTATGGGTCACAATTATTGATTTTTTTTTTCTGCCAAAAATCATTAGGATATTAAGTAAAAATCATGTTCCATGAAGATATTTAGTAAATTTCTTACTGTAAATATATCAAAACTTAATTTCTGATTAGTAATATGCATTGCTAAGAACTTAATTTGGACAACTTTAAAGATGATTTCTATTCTTTAGGATTTTTTTTGCACCCTCAGATTCTAGATTTTCAAATAGTTGTCTGGCAAGACAAATAGGGGTCTATTCTAACAAACCATATATCAATGGAAATATTATTTATTCAGCTTTCAGATGTATAAATCTGAATTTCGAAAAATTGACCCTTATGACTGGTTTTGTGGTCCAGGGTCACATATAATGATTAAGAAATGCATTTATAAAAGTTCAGATATCCTATGTAGCTTCTACACACACAAATAAGACTGAAGAATCGAGTACTCACGGTCAGGATGTGTTTCCAGCTGTGCGGTTGTATATGATCTCCGACACCTGTATGGATGAAGAATAGTTTCCTCGGCTCAGTTCCCGTCTGTCTTTCTCTCTCTGTCTCCTGACCTCCGCTTTTATACACCTGATTATTCACGTTACTGAAGACTCTCAGCGTCTGTCCTGCGTCACACGGCCCTGTAGGATACACCTAATGGTGATCTGGTGGTCAAACTCAAATTGGGTTTCTCGGAAAGACTGAAAATGACACTGACTCATTTTTCTGTATAATACTTAAACGATGTTCACTCCAGTTTCTTTTGGGTTATTTACTGTGCTTTCTAATGAAAAAAAAATGCATTGTTTAATTGAAGTACCTTTTCGACGTCTAAATGAGTTGAGGTTAAGATGGTCTAATTGGGCATCTTCATTAGATTGTGAAAGGTATGACATGATGTGAGTTGTATCAGAGTCATTATAGAAGCATCGGTCAATCGTATTACAGAATTCTGCAGGTCTGCTAATCTAATATGACTGCACCCACACTGTATTCAGGTCAGCGTACAGTACAACAGGTCATTTCAGGTCGCAATATAACCGTCTGGAACTTAACAACATAAATATAAAACCAAACTATAAGCGATTCTGTAAGTGATTACATTAATAAATGCATTTGTTTTTGTGCTTACCCATATAAATCCTGTTGTCGGGGTGTTGCTATGGGGTTGCTAAAGGGTGTTTGCCAAGTCTTTGTGATATTTTGTACATTAATGCTGATTTAATACAATAATGCAACTTTGAATAGAGTGTAAGAAATAAGGCAAAATTACCCATAATGATTGGTTAATTTCAAATAATTTACCTAATTATAATGATTATTTCAGAATAGTTTAATTTATTGGATTGAATCATTATGTTAATTATTAAATAATCATTATTATAATAATGTATTTTCATGTGATGTTGGGTTGAAATTAATTTGAAAGCACGGAAACAATTATGAAAACACTATTCATTAATATATTTTTTTTGTTAATATTTTTTTGTTAATTAAAATATGAATATGTGTGAAAATAATTTGGTTTAATTTATAGTATAATAGAATATTATACATTAATCTTAATTTAAAAGTCTATATTTTAAAGTAACTTATAAATAATACCTGTACATTGATTATGTTTTATGTGTTTTATGGAACTTAACAGAATTAATATAGAACAAAAATATTTATGGTTCTATAAAATGATAATTCTATAATTGAAGGCATTGTTTTTTATGCTTCCCCATGCAAAGCATGTTGCCAGAGTGTTGCTTTATGGTTGCTGTGGTGTTCCAAGTGTTTTTAGTGTGTTGCGTTAACTTGCGTATGTTTGTAATGTTTTGCTATGCTGTTCCATATGTTTGTAATGTGTTGCTATGGTGTTGCATATGTTTGAAGTGTGTGTTGCTATGGTGTTGCATATGTTTGTAGTGTGTTGATATGATGTTCCAAATGTTTGCATTGTGTTGCTATGGTGTTGCATATGTTTGTAGTGTGTTGCTATGGTGTTGCATATGTTTAAATTGTGTGTTGCTATGGTGTTGCATATGTTTGAAGTGTGTTGATATGATGTTCCAAATGTTTGCAGTGTGTGTTGCTATGGTGTTGCATTATGGCAAGCCCTTTTGACTTTTATTCATTCTCAGGATATGAATTCTTGATATCAACAATTCAGTTTTTACTAGTTAAAATGTTCATTCTATTAGAATTAGATTTCTACTAATTGCTATTTTTGATATCAGCAATTACATTTCCACAAGTAACAATGTTAATTCTTGATATCAAAAATTAAATTTTCACTAGTTAAAATGCTAATTCTTGATATCTGTAATTGTATTTTCACTAGTTAAAAGTCACCATAGGCTGCCATTCAAAATCAATTGTTGATATCAAGAACTGATTTCTTACTAGTTGAAATTCCAACTTCACATATCAGAAATACAATTCTTACTAATAAAAACCTTTATTTTTGATATCAGTAATCACATGGTTACTAGTACAGATGTCTATTCTTGATATCAACAATTTAATTGTCACTAGTGACGATGTTCATTTCTGATATCATGTATGTGATTGTTACTAGTAAGAAAGCCATTTAGATATCAGAAATGACTCTCCTAATTATTGATATCAGAAATACATTTTCAGATATCAGAAATGAACATTGTCACTAGTGACAATTAAACTGTTGATATCAAGAAGAGACATCCGTACTAGTAACAATGTGATAACTGATATCAAAAATACTAGTGTGACTAGTAAGAATTGTATTTATGATATGTGAAATTGTAAATTCTTAAACTAGTAAGAAATCAATTCTTGATATCAACAACTGAATTTGAATGGCAGCCTATGGTGACATTTAACTAGTGAAAATACAATTACAGATATCAAGAATTATAGTTTTTACTAGTTGAAAAGTAATTGTTGATATCAAGAATTAACAATGTTACTAGTGGAAATGTAATTGCTGAAATCAAAAATAGGCAATAGTATAAATCTAATTTCTGATATCAAGAATTAACATTTTAACTAAAAATTGAATTGTTGATATCAAGAACTCATATCCTGAGAATGAATAAAAGTCAAAAGGGCTTGCCCTGTGCATATGTCTGTAGTGGTTGCGATGCTGCCATATGTTTGTAGTTTGTTGCTATGCTGTTCCATATGTTTGTAGTGTGTTGCTATGGTGTTTCAAATGTTTTGTAGTGTGTTGCTATGGTGTTCCAAGTGTTTGTAGTGTGTTGCTATGCTGTTGCGTATGTTTGTAGTATGTTGCTATGGTGTTGCATATGTTTGAAGTGTGTTGATATGATGTTCCAAATGTTTGCAATGTGTGTGTGTTGCTATGGTGTTGCATATGTTTGTAGTGTGATGCTATGTTGTTCCGAATGTTTGCTGTGTGTGTGTGTGTGTGTGTGCTCTGGTGTCCTAGTTTGTAGTTTGTTGCATGCTGTTCCTTATGTTTGTAGTGTGTTGCTATGCTGTTCCATATGTTTGTAGTGTGTTGCTATGGTGTTGCATATGTTTGTAGTGTGTTGCTATGTTGTTCCAAATGTTTGCAGTGTGTGTGTGTTATATGGGTTGCATTAGTTTGTAAGGTGTGCTAGTGTTCCATAGTTTGTAGTTTGTTGCGATGGTGGGCATATGTTGGTAGTGTGTTGCTATGCTGTTCCAATGTGTGTGTGTTGCTATGGTGTTGCATATGTTTGTAGTGTGTTGCTATGCTGTTCCTTATGTTTGTAGTTTGTTGCTATGCTGTTCCACATGTTTGTAGTTTGTTGCTATGCGTTTCCATATGTTTGTAGTGTGTTGCTATGGTGTTGCATATGTTTGTAGTGTGTTGCTATGCTGTTCCATATGTTTGTAGTTTGTTGCTATGGTGTTGCATATGTTTGTAGTGTGTTGCTATGCTGTTGCATATGTTTGTAGTGTGTTGCTATGGTGTTGCATATGTTTGTAGTGTGTTATGCTGTTCCATATGTTTGTAGTGTGTTGCTATGGTGTTGAATAGTTTTGTAGTGTGAGGTCTGTGTTCCGAATGTTGCTGTGTGTGTGTGTTGTGTGTGCTATGGGGTCATAGTTGTAGTTTGTGCTATGCTGTTCCATAGTTGACGGTTGTTGCTGCTGTTACATAGGTTTTGGTGTTGCTATGGTGTTGCATATGTTTGTAGTGTGTTGATATGTTGTTCCAAATGTTTGCATTGTGTGTTGCTATGGTGTTGCATATGTTTGTAGTGTGTTGCTATGGTGTTTCAAGTGTTTTGTAGTGTGTTGCTATGGTGTTCCAAGTGTTTGTAGTGTGTTGCTATGCTGTTCCATATGTTTGTAGTGTGTTGCTATGGTGTTGCATATGTTTGTAGTGTGTTGCTATGCTGTTCCATATGTTTGTAGTTTGTTGCTATGCTGTTCCACATGTTTGTAGTTTGTTGCTATGCGTTTCCATATGTTTGTAGTGTGTTGCTATGCTGCTGCATATGTTTGTAGTGTGTTGCTATGCTGTTGCATATGTTTGTAGTGTGTTGCTATGCTGTTGCGTATGTTTGTAGTATGTTGCTATGGTGTTGCATATGTTTGTAGTGTGTTATGCTGTTCCATATGTTTATAGTGTGTTGCTATGATGTTTTGAGTGTTTGTAGTGTGTTGCTATGGTGTTCCAAATGTTTGTAGTGTGTTGTGTTGGTGGTGTGGTTGCTATGGTGTGCATCGTTTTAGTGTTTGCTTTGCTGGCAGATGTTGTAATGGTTGCATCGTGAATATGTTTGTGTGTGTTGCTATGGTGTTCCATATGTTTGTAGTTTGTTGCTATGCTGTTCCATATGTTTGTATTTTGTTGCTATGCTGTTCCATATGTTTGTAGTTTGTTGCTATGCTGTTCCATATGTTTGTAGTGTGTTGCTATGGTGTTGCATATGTTTGTAGTCTGTTGCTATGTTGTTCCAATTGTTCGCAGTGTGTGTGTGTGTTGATATGGGGCTGTGCATATGTCTGTAAGGTGGCTATATGGGTTGCATATGTTGGATAGATGTGTGATATGCTGTCCAAATGTTGCAATTGTGTGTGTTGCTATGCTGTTCCATATGTTTGTAGTGTGTTGCTATGGTGTTGCATATGTTTGTAATGTGTTGCTATGGTGTTGCATATGTTTGTAGTGTGTTGCTATGGTGTTTCAAGTGTTTGTAGTGTGTTGCTATGGTGTTGCATATGTTTGTAGTGTGTTGCTATGTTGTTCCAAATGTTTGCTGTGTGTGTTTGTGTGTTGCTATGGTGTTGCATATGTTTGTAGTGTGTTGCTATGCTGTTCCTTATGTTTGTAGTTTGTTGCTATGCTGTTCCATATGTTTGTATTTTGTTGCTATGCTGTTCCATATGTTTGTAGTGTGTTGCTATGTTGTTCAAATGTTCGCGTGTGTGTGTGTGTGTGTGTGTTTGCTCTGGTGTGGATATGTTGTAGTGTGTTGCGAGCTGTGCATATGTTTGTGTGTGTTGACTATGGGTGATTGTTTGTAGTGTGTTGCTAGTTGTTCAAATTGTGTGTGTGTGTGTGTGTGTGTTGCTATGCTGTTCCATATGTTTGTATTTTGTTGCTATGCTGTTCCATATGTTTGTAGTTTGATGCTATGCTGTTCCATATGTTTGTATTTTGTTGCTATGCTGTTCCATATGTTTGTAGTGTGTTGCTATGGGGGTTCCATGTTCGCAGGGGTGTGTGTGTGTGTGTGTGCTATGGTGTCGCATATGTTTGTAGGGTGTTGCTATGAGCTGGATATGTTTGTAGGGTTGCTATGGTGTTGCAGATATTTGTAGTGTGTGGCTATGATGTTGTTACAAATGTTGCTGTGGTGTGTGTATGTGTGGTGTTGCTATGGTATTGCACACTGGTGGTGAATGAGGAGATACCCCCTGACAATGTAAAGTGCTTGGGGCCTGAAACGCGCTATATGCAATGTAATGATTATATTATGTAAAAAATATTATTATCCGTGTAGTGTGTTGCTATGCGGTTGCATATGTTTGTAGTGTGTTGCTATGCTTTGCATCTGTTGTAGTGTGTGCTATGCCGTTCATATGTTGTAGTGTGTGCGATGGGTCCATATGTTTGTAGGTGTTGTATGGGTTGATATGTTGTAGTGTTGTATGGTGTTGATATGTTTGGTAGGGTGTTGCATGCTGTCCATATTTGTAGTGTGTTGCTATGGTGTTGCATATGTTTGTAGTGTGTTGCTATAGTGTTGCTATAGGGTGTTCTGTGTGGTTGCCAAGTCTCTGTCATATTCAGCTCTGTGTGATGATCATGTGAGCTGTTCTGGGTTTCTGCCGTGATGGTGGTCTGTGAGTTTGTAACGACCCCCTCAGGACCTCATTTCTTGCGGCTGCTTCTTAACGACCCTCAAACCAGATCTCTGCATGACAGTCACAGTAAAATCAGAGAAGGAAATTAGCCACTAATTAACAAGCTTCTAATGATGCTATTTAAAGCTCTTTATCTAGAGTCCTCACAGTTCATAGTTATGGTGCTTTGAAGAACCTAGAAAATACGACACCAATGTGAGATAACTGATGCTTATAGTTTCTATATGATCCATAAATGAAAATGAATTAAATGAAAATAATGTCACAATGCAAAACACACCTATAATAATGACAAAACCATTTTATAATTTCTATTCCAAATGTATTTTATTTTCCATGTTATTTATGGGGTGATATTAATCTTATTTAATTTATGAAAATACTATACATTAATCTTAAATAAAAATCTAAATAATTTTTTTGTTAATATCTTATGCAAATAATGCGAAAAATGACAACACTATAATGCAATGCAAAAAGATATAATTTACTTTCAAATAATGTTTTTATATTTCACAATTAATATTTTGGGGGGTGAAATTAATGAATCTCTAATGCATAGTTATTGAAAACACTATTACATTAATCTTAATAAAAAAAATAAAAAAAAACATTCATAAATCACAAAAATATATATGTTTGTTGAATTTAAACATTTTTTAAAAACAGATATGTTAAGTAGGCATATGGATACTGACCAATTTCCAAGGAATCCATGTAAATAGATTTAATTTTAAATCTAATAATTTATATTTCAAAAATGTCATTTATATTTCACAATTATTTGTACAATTGAATTTATAAATACAATCATTTAACAACCTTAATTATAAATAAATAATATAATCTTTTTGTTAACTATATTTATAATTATATCATTATTTTCCAGCATTTATTGAAATAAGATCATCAGCGTATATGAATAATTACTGATTATAACAAAGGGATCCATATTTTTCATCTTTTAGTCTGTAAAATGACTATTATGTACAGTAATAGCATTTAGACAAAATATAGACAGACTCTTGATGTTTACATTAGTGTGTCTCTTTAGTAATGGATGTTTATTGACCTTTATTAACGTATTAGAGTGAAGAAACAAATGCACATAAAATGAATACAAAAAAAGAGCATGTTTGAGGGTTTTCAGGCGTCTTTAGCTGTTTTGTGATTTGTCATGTCTCACCCTCCTTTTACACTGAACAAATGATCCAGTAAACGCTCATCGAGCTCCATATCACAGACGGTCAGCGAGTGACTCAGATATGATATGGGCAGTTTGTGTGACATTTGAACTTGTGCTTTGTCTTATTTGCTGAAATGGTTCCTCAATAAATGGCGACAGTTTGATAAACGACATCTAGATGAGACATTCTGGTGCAGATTTGTTTTCCCGGGACACTGCTATTTTTCTTTGTGTGTATACTTGAGTTTCAAAACTTCATATCCGGCCTGCATTTTAAAAGAGTTTGATTCAGTTTGACGTAGTGAGCGGCGTTCATCACTTATGAATCAGACATAATCAGGAAAGCGTTTCTCATCATCTTCAGATATACTTCCTTCCCAAATCTACATGTATAACACTGTTTAAAAGTTTAGGATCAGTATGACTTTTATTTAAAGAAATTAATTTTATTCAGAAAGGACGCGTTAAATAGATCAAAAGTGACAGTGAGGACATGTTATATAATATATGAAAATAAAATACTGTTTTCAACACTGATAATAATCAGAAATGTTTCTCGAGCAGCAAATCAGCATATTAGAATGATTTCTGAAGATCATGTGACACTGAAGACTGAGTAATGATGCTGAAAATACAGCTGAGCATCACAGGAATAAATTATATTTTACTATATATTACAATAGAATACTGTCATTGTGAATTGTAAAATGTTTCAACATTTTTACTGTATTTTCTATCAAATATGTGCAGCCTTGTTGAGCAGAAGAAACAAAAAACATAAAAAAAACCTTTTGATTCAAAAGGCTTTTGGGTCGTTCTGTGATTCTGATATTTATATTATTTGCGGTGAAATAAATATTTAATTAAACAAGAAAACCAAAATAGTAAATGCCATTGATGCATATTTACTGAGTAAAGTGACTCCTTGAGTTAGTCATGTTCTCGTTTTTGAACTGTCACCATTGAAATATAATGCAATGAAGATTGCTGAAGTCAACAGATTTTACTAATATACATACCGATCTCTGTCTAAATATAATATGATAATGCTGTCATTTTTCCAAAGTAATTTTTTACCCCCTTGTAATTTGGCTCCAAATCTCATTTTGACCTCCTATACAAAATAATGGGTTACTCAGTAAATATTCATCCTTTGCATTTAATATGGCTTTTATGTTTGTCTTTCTTCAGGAAAAATATGAACAAAATCAAATCTTTTAGCTGGGGAATTTTCTCAAATGTGTTTGATTTGACGCTGGATTGACCCTGTTTTCTTTGGAGAGCAGTGCATGTTTTTGCGCTTTGGTTTTCTACCAGGTTTTGATGTAAAAAGAGCCAGTTATGGGAATAACTGATGTCACATTGACATATCAATCAATCATACCAGTGTTTGTCAATCCCGATAGCGTTAAAATACATCTGCTCCATATCTAAACTAAACCCACATCAGCTGTTTTACTGCCATTATAAAACCATTGAGCCAGAGATCACAGTGTTTGCTCCTCGCGATAGATTGTAGACTTTGTAGCAATCTATAACTTTAATACGCCGCTTGAATGGAGCGCAGGGCTGTTCAGATTCAGATTGTATATATGACACTGTGGCCTATATGTTCCTGTTTTGGTGGCATTACTCCGACATCGGATTAAATTAGAGTTTGAATGATGTCGGTCGGATATGAGCACTTTTCTGCATTTCCTCACTGATCGACTTGTTTTGACAAGAATATCTCGGTAACGTTTCCAGGATGTGCTGTTGATGTAGGGGTCATCTGCTGCTCACATCATCACGGCTGTAATTAGACTTCATTAGGAATGATGGGATACTCCTGATGAGTCTAACAGCATGGCTATGTTAAGAATAGCATACTAGTCATACTATATGCACTATATAAACTATGCACAGTGTGCAAATTGGCCTAATGGATGGGCTTATGCCGTACTAATTACAAACTGTAATTGTCTAAATGAATTGCATTCCCACAATGCAATGCACCTGACATGACTTTCCATTTGCAGCTTGATTCAGATGAACCGAAAGTGTTATCCGCTGTGATTCTTAATGTCCTTTTTGACAAAAAATGGTTTAAAAGTACAAAGCAACCATATTTATCCTCAATGCAACCAAAAATGATTTAAAAAAGTTTAATAAAATAAATATGAACTGAAATACTACTAATAATAAATACAAAATATTATCAACATAAAACAATAATAATATAAAAAATAAAACTTTTTTAATTTCTCATTTTAATGAAGTTTACTTAATGTTCTAAAATATCTAAAACTAAGATCTAACGTAATAAAAACTATATAAAAACATTTTTTTAAAAAGAAAGAAATGGAAAACTACAAAAAAATAAAACAAACGCAACAAAATTGCAACAACTTTACCTAAAATTAAAATTAAAAATAAAAAACGGATTAAAAATATTAATAAAAACTTATAGTATCTTGATCATAAAATAACTAAGAGTTGGAGTCATATTTCCTTTATTCTTGTGTAGTTTTGTTGGTTTTTCAGGACATTTTCACGTTATAGATCCACATAATTTCACGAGCTTCTACCAAATGACGGATGAATTTGTTTGCTTGGACACAAAACCTTTGACATCAACAATAAAAAAATATGGAAGTGTTTTTTACTTCCTTTTTAAAAGTGATAATCCTTTTTATTTTTGCTGTCCTAAATATGCACCATTATACGGTTGGTTGCGTTTTATTATTTGCATTTAGCATCATTTTTCTCCTGCTGTCTGTGAGCCATTAGAGCAGTTTAAAATCATTATAGTGTGTGTTACAGTACTTACTGAAGTTTATGGGATTGAACTATTGCACTGACTAGTGGAGAACATTTGCAATAGATATTTCTGACAGAGAAATTATAGCGCACCTATTATGCAAAATCCACTTCTACATGGTGTTTGGACATAAATGTGTGTTGGCAGTGTGCACACAACCACCCTATAATTAAAATCCACCAACTTCTTTTTTTAATCCACTTTAAAACCAAGCAGGTTCACTAGGCCTGATGTTTTGATCCTAATGCACGTTGTGACGCAAATTTTTCTTCCGCGCTCGAGCCAGCGGCTTACGGTCCAACAAGTCTCGCAAGGCATACGGATGCTGCTGGTTGGGATGTAAGACTGCAAAATAAGAGTCGTCATTTCTCCAACATCTGAGCGGCTGAGGACTCTGTGGAGGATTACTTTAATTTTGCACGGTTACGGCTCTCCAAAATGTCTACCTAATATGTGTACACACCCAGAATCCTTGTGGTGTCATGTCGTTATGTGCTTAGCGCTATACCGTATTTGTGCTGAGGTAATTAGGTCTTTTTTTTACCTGTAAAAAAAAGATCTGTAACATCGCGCTGTTTCGTCCCACTTTCTGTGCATTTGGCTTCCCATATGTACAGCTAAACACAGATTATCTCGCTCTGTTATGCTGCTTCTACTGGCTGTTTATTGCTGTAGGTATGCGAAGCAGAGATATACGCTATGCCCTCTTCTGAAGATGGGGCGGGAAGATGCAGCTCATTTGCATTTAAAGTGACACACTCCAAAACAGCTCTTTTTTTTAGACACACCCAAAAATAACATTTTCCAGCTGTTATAATAAATGATCTGTGTGGTATTTTGAGCTAAAACTTCACATACACATTCTGGGGATATCAGAGACTTATTTTACATCTTGTAAAAAGGGGCATAATAGGTGCCCTTTAAATAGTGTTGACATAATCTTTTTTAATGAGTGTTAGCATATACACAGAATGAGGTTTAATGACAGTGAGGTTTTTTTTTTTTTTGTGTTAGTGCTAAGCAATGGAATGCACCAAACATGGGAAAACGAGATATAAACAGCTGCCCGCGTGAATGACAGTAAATCCCTGTGGAGTAAACCGTTTCTCTGTCCGTTGGCTCTCGTTGTGACGTCACATTTATTGGCAGTAAAGGTCATACTTCAGTCTGGCTCCGAGTTTTGTTCCAGCTAGTTTGGCTTGGAAAAGCTCATCCATCTGTTTGCTCTGGGCATCAGAAAAATTATTCTTCCAGTCGCCCACCTCACCTGAAGACAAAACATGTGACAGGAAGATCACAAAGGAATCCTTTAATGTAAATGATGTAAATAAGAGATTTTTAATTTCAATACAGTTTTATTTGTCATGATACTAGCTACACACTCAAGTTTCTCGGATAACTGCTGTTGTATTTAAGGAATAGTTCACCCAAAAAAATTCAAAACCTGGTCATAATTTAATTACCCTTAAGTTGTTTCAAACCTTTTTGAAAGTTTCTTTTTTTTTCTGCTGAACATAAAGGAAGATATTTTGAAGAATGTGCGATCTGAAAAAGTGATGTTACTCAAATTGGATTAATAGTTATAAAAAAATACAATGGAAGTCAATGGGGACCAGAAACTGTTTGTTTTGAACTATCCCTTTAAATGCGGATTTGAATAAAAAAATGTGATTATTGACAGTGATAAACCATAGCAACGGATAGGACAAAAAATCTGATACCTTATGTCAGAATAGAGCTGTGCGTTAACTCTTATAGTGAATATGCTTACTTTTTTGGCAGTATAATTTTTATATTTTTATGTCAGCAGATGATTTTGCAGTATTAACAATTTTTGTGCTTTGTAAAAATAACTGTTTTGTGAAAAATATTGAGGTCATTTATAAACAAAAATCAGCTTTTTTTAATGATTAAATATTATGGAAGCCCATTTCCACCAATATAAGAATAAAGGTAATTATGACTTTTTATCATGCAAATGACTTTACATCTCGTAATTGTGAGTTTTTCTCAGAATTGTGTGATATAAACTCAGAATTGCAAGTTATAAAGTGAAAATTGTAAGATATAAAGTTAGAATTGTAAGATACAAACTCACAATTCTAAGAAAAAATGGCAGAATTGAAATCAAAGTAAAAAATGTTTTGCTCATTAGCAAAAAAAACGGCTTCTATAAAATGTGTGTGTGTGTATATATATAATACTGAGATATATGTGAGATATTAGTTTTAGACATAATATAAATACATATAAAAAGAGCTACTATCTACATTGATTTTTTTTTTTTATAGTTCTTCACTTGTATGTAAAGAATGCTGCAACTGAGGAATTTAAGGATAAACATCGGAGTTGATTCGATCTGAGATCCATCATGAAGGGATTTTTTACCTTTCCTGAAGAAGATGCTGCCAAAATTGCCATGAGATTTCTGGGAGTTTTCCAGCATGGCGCTGAACGTACTCTCTCCAGCGATGCTGCTGACCTGCTCATCGGTCAGTGGAAGGCTGAAGAACTCTGAGAGTTTCTTCACACCTTCTGGCAGGTTCTGCATGGACAGCAGAACAGCCTCAGATGTTTCAAACTCAAACAGGTCTTTGCACCACGACAGTCAGATTTGAGTTTATTTACATAGCTAATAATGGTTGTGTAATTTTATCATTGCACATTGTTCTAAAGTCTTCAAAATCTTTGATAAATATCTGTTTCTCTCAGAAATACATCACATTATGGAAGTAAAATGGGTTTAATACAGATTCGCATTGACTTTTAAGACCGGCGGCCAATGAACACGAGACAGTGATGTTGCAAACACAACACGCGCAGGTTTCTCTACCTGTTTCAGTTCCTCATATGTCACGATCATCACGTTTGGGTCGTCTAGACGTTTCTCCCAGGCAAGAGCGTGATCAAAATAAGAGCCCCAGGCAACTGAAGAGGAAACATAAATAACATCTTTTTTTTGTAATAGAAACACATAAATAAGTTTAGTCCTACACAACATTCCTTTAAATATTTCAGTATTTAACTTTCATTATTCAGTGTTTTCCCACCTTCACCAGCCATGAAGTCTGAGAAGAACTTGTCCCACGGCTCAGCGCTGGGCAGAACCGGGTTTTTGTTCATGAAATGATAGTATGAGACGAGTGTGTCTTTCGGGTTTCTGAACACCACCAGAATCTGAAAATCGACAATGTAGAAGATGAAGAGCATTAGATGAGAGAAAATAGTATGTTCTGCTCTAATCTGAATGAATCTTTATTCCTAGTATATGGTATGTAATGTTTTTTTTGCATGTAACTTTTGAACCAAAAGGCACAGAATGGTAATTCAGCTGATGCATTATGCATTTTGAAAGAATTCATTTTTTTTTTAGTTTTGAAATTTGTCCAAATGCAATTTTCACCTACACTGGCTAAATAATATTCAGTCAAATCCTCACAAAGTTAAAACCAAAATGATTTTGGTTACATCCAACATCACCAACTAGTCAAATTATGATAATTTTCTCCCCTTGTCCAATTAGAAGTTATATTTACTATAATTCAAAAGTTTGCTCATCAAGTCTGCATTTACTTGATAAATAATACACTAAAAATAATAACACTGTGAAATATTATTACAATTTAATCCCCTTGTATTGCGGTGAATCAAAAGCATATCCTTCCACTCCTTCATTGTCAACATGATCTTCAGAAATCATTCTAATATGCTGATCTGCTGCTCAAGAAACATTTCTAATTATTATCAATGTTGAAAACAGTTGTGCTGCCCAATATTTTTGTGGAAACAGTGCTACATTTTATTTTTCAGGACTCGCAGATGAATAGAAAGTTCAAAAGAACAGCATTTATTTGAAACAGAAATCTTTTATAACATTATAAATGTCTTTACTGTCACTTTTGATCATTTAATGCATCCTTGCTGAATAAAAATATTAATTCCTTTACAAAAAACCATCATACTGACCCAAAACTGAACATATGTTCTCTAACAGTGAATGTGAACGCCATTGGTGTGTTTGGCACTACAAGTTGGTAGATATCTAGTGTCATGTGACCTTTGCAATGTGGTTCAAAGTGCACTCATTGTTACTGACCTTTGGTTTCTTAGTAAAGAAAGAGGGAGGGATGTTGTCAGGGTGCAGATGAGTTCCCAGAAGCCTCCGTGGAGGCATTTCAGCCAGTTTCTGTTAGACAAACAGCGTGAAACTATAATATTACGCTGATGTTTTTGTGTGTTCAGGGTAAACATCTCCAGATTTGCAGATTGCTTGTGCACTGCACTTACTGACCTCTTGAACATCTGGAGGTAAAAACTCCACCATAGGGGGCCTTTCAGGCGGTTTCTCATTTTTCCCAGTGGAAGCATTCAAGATTTTACGCAAGACTGCCACCATCCAGTTGAAACCTGTTTGAAATCAGTTACAAACAGATTTAGGATGTAGTTGGGAGAAAGAGAGAGTTAACCTCAATGAAAGATGCAACATTTGTGTGTGTATAAAGCATTCTTATATTATAATTATATATTATATTATATATAAAGCAGTCATGGGAATTTGTCCGTCATTGAAATCATTGCAATAATTTCTGTTTGTTGGTAAAACTGCATTTTGTGAATTGTCACATTCAGTACAATGTGATAATTGCCTGTGCAAATAGTTTATAAAAAACAATTCTTATGTAAATTCAGTTTGGTGCACCAATTTACACCAGTGTTTGAGTTTCATGAATGCACAGAATTGCTTCACTCTTCAGTGTCCAGTGTTACAGCTGGTGTTGACATTGAGCATAACTCGCTCATTTTTACGTACGAATCATAAACGTGTGTCATGCATTGAAGAGAATCAGGCTATGTGAGGTTGTTTGTTTAAGGAATGAAAGATCTGGATTTGTGTTAAAGGCTAAATGTGAATATTTGCATTAAAGTTTCATTCATGAAACACAAGCAGAATTCAAGTATAAAACCATTCTTATAATCCGAATTCTCACGTTAAATTCATTGCAACATTTGTCTTTGTAAAATCATTGTTTTGCTGCATTGAATTCATTTTTCGATAGAGACCGGTTCTTACATACAGTCTAATTCATTTCCATTTTCCACAACTTTAGTGAAAATTGTTGGTAAAATTACGAAATTGTCACTTTCAGTCCAATGTGATAATTTTCAGTGTAAATGATTTGTAAAAAACCAAGTATTATGCAAATTCAGTCAGATGCACCAATTTACACCAGTGTTTGAGTTTCATGAATGCACAAAATTGCTTCACTCTTCAGTGTCCAGTGTTACAGCTGGTGTTGACATTGAGCATAACTTGCTCATTATTATGTAAGAATCATAAGAGTGTGTCATGCATTGAAGAGAATCAGGTTACGAGAGGTTGTTTGTTTAAGGAAGGAAAGATCTGGATTTGTGTTAAAGGCAATATGTGAATCTTTAATATCTAGGTTAGAGCTGTTAATTAAGTATTTGCAACAAGGTTTCATTCATGAAACACAAGCAGAATGAAAGTATGAATTCTTTCTTATGCACTAAATTCTCACAATAAGTTCATTACAAGAATTGTCTTAGTAAAATCATTCTGTGTGACAATTTTAATGTAAATTGTTCAAAAGACAGTTCTTAAATTACTGAGTTTGTAAAACCGCATTATGTAAATTGTCACAGTCAATGCAATGTGATCATTTTCAGTGTAAATGGTTTGTAAAAACCAATTCTTATGTAAATTCGCTTGGGCGCACCAATTTACACCAGTGTTTGAGTTTCATGAATGCACCAAATCGCTTCACTCTTCAGTGTCCAGTATTGCAGCTGCATGAGTCAGTTATGCAGGAAGGATTACAGGAGAAATTCCCTCAAGCAAACTGTGAAAGACCTGACAAAAGAAGGCTATGCAGCTAACATGTAACCTGACTCCACCGGCAGCCTTTGCACTAGTTTTATGGCTTGTAGATCAAACTTTTCTACATGCACGTCTTACAGAAACAACCGCAGACCTGTCTGGTTTTACTCACCACATTTAGGGTACGCCACCAGGATAAGGTCATCCTCTCTGGCCTCCAGCTCTTTTAACTTGTCCAGGGTCTCTGGAGGGCTGAGGATCGTGGAGTACAGGATTCCCTCTCGCTTATAAAGCTTGTCTTCGTCCTTCATCTTCGCTGCCCTCTCCATCCTAGACTTCATTTCACTCATAGCTGGTGTTTGACTCATCTTGGCGGTGGATTCTCGTCCCGGTGAGGTTCAGATTCGCAAACACACACACACACACACACCCACACACACAGAGTATTTACTTCTGTAGTTTCAGGCACTGAGAATGCTGTAGATCCGCCCACACGCACGGCTCGCGTGAGAAATCTCCATTTCCGCAGTCTGAGGGGCCCTCGAGTCAACATAAGGGCTCATAAGTGTCAGTCTGACTGATTACTCTGTGAGAGACACGCACAGCATGACTACACCAGATAGCTTTCTTGAAAAGCTGGTTTTGGCAGAGGTGAAAGGTAAAATGTAATCTGTAGTCAGTTCATGTAGCTCAGCTGCTGAACAGACGCTAAACTCACTCAATGTGAAGCAGCGTAGAAATACTTTTCTCTTTAGATTTATAAGACCTTATTCTTGTTTAATGGCTTTTTTTAAATGCACAACTATACTGTACAAAAATATTTTTCAAAGTTGTAAATAAAACAAAGATTACTAGAATACATTTTAGAAGAAAATACTTCAGAATGTCATGTTTAATTCAGTGTTACTTGAAGTTTATTTGTAATTATTTCTGAAATATACTAGACATTTCGATGAAATTGTTTCTACAGCAATTTTTTTCAGTGTACAAATTAAAGGAATGCCTGTGGTTCATCCAAAAATGAAACTTTGCTGACATTTTATCCAACCTCAGGCAATCCTAGATGTAGGAAATGTAGGATTCCTTCACTTGCTCACCAATGGATGTAAATGGGTGCCGTAAGAATGAGAGTCCAAACAGCTGATAAAAAAATGGAAGTAACCCACACCACTCCACACTGTAAAAAAAATTCCGTAAAATTTATGGTAAAAAAACGGCAACTGTGGTTGCTGGAATTTTACCGTAAAAAATACGGTAGCAACGTTTTAGGTTTTACGGTTTTAAATTTACAGTTAAATACCGTATTTTAACTGATATAATGTTAATATACCAACATATTGATGTACTGAAATCTGTTTTGTATCTTTGTAATTACACTGATAACCACCAAATGCAGGTGATGAGAAAGTAACGTGATGAACCAAAGCCCATCACAAGCAGCTTTTAAATAATAACATATATAGAAGGTGCGCAGCGTCATTCACACAAACACTAAACACCATCACGGTAACACACATGAAACTGAAATAATGCAATAAACATTCATTTAACAACATTAGGTGTAACACACAACCCTAATATACAAAACTGATAAGAAAAAACTAAGAAACAGTTATTTCAACAAAAAAAACATCAAATTTTGAAATGTAACGCAGGGAATTCTTGGAATGTCAGTTTACGGTTATTCACTGTAAACTATACGGGGTTTTTTTTTTTCACTTCCAAAAACGGTACACTACAGTAAAATTACATATAATGTCAAATACAGTTTTTCACCGTATATAGTAGGGGAATTTACTGTTAACCATTTAACAGGTTTTTACTGTAGCATTTTTACAGTCTTTTACCGTTAAATTCACAGTCATTTTTTTACATTTATTTCTAAGAAACACGCAACTTTTGTCTTCTCCAGATGTTAACTGATGGACTGGAGTGGTGTGTGGATTACTTGTGGATTATTGTGATGTTTTTATCAGCTGTTTGGACTCTCATTCTGACGGCACCCATTCACTGCAGAGCATCCATTGCTGAGCAAGTGATTGAATGCTACATTTCCACAAATCTGATGAAGGTTTTATCATTTTTATTCATGAAGACTTGAAGTTTTTGTTATTAACTTTCTCAGTGGAGGAGCCACTTACTACTTTCTGCTCTGTGATAATAAAAGCTCTGCATGAACCAGTTTGATATACCAGTACGTTTAATCTTTAAACTCTTTAAGGTTAATCATTAAGGTTTAATCTCTTTAAATATCAAAAGCCAGTTCCATAATGACATCATCCTGCCGAATGCGACATCATTTTGGACGGAAAACAGTACAAATATTAGTAAGTATTAGCAATGGATTGGTTCTTTTCTGTGGTATTAGTTTGTTTGTGTCCAATTTAATGAAATCACACTAATCAGTTTTGCTGCCATTATCACTGCTCTGTTTTGAAATATGGATTATATTGCTCCTTAGTTTTAATATCGTCTTTCATGAGTGCAACATTATCATACCTGTTTTTGGCAGTGCAAGCATGAGCTCAGCAGTTTCAGTCCGGTGGTCATGGCAGTATTTGTGTGGAGATCTGCAGATATGATTTTTTGAGTCGTTGCTTTCAATGCAGCAGCAGTTGATCATTTTTCATCTGTAGAGGACGTTTGTGTATATATATTATTGTGTAATATATTATATTAGTATATATTTTGTGTTTTGGTGTGTGTGTGTGTGTGTGTGTGTGTGTGTGTGTGTGTGTGTGTGTGTGCATGCAGCAGTGGCCTCTAGATGTCAGTATTGTTTTAGGCAGATTCATCAGTGTTTTGTTTACTTTTGGGATGTTGGGAATCCCGGTTGGGATCACCATCCTCACAGCTCCATTCCAACACAGAAATGACCAATAATACTTGGTTAGGGGTTCTTTCAAATCACTAAACCCTCAGTAATTTGAAGTATAATATAGTGATGTTGACTCACAAGTTCTATACTTGTTCACACGCTCAAATGCATGATGATAAGTAGAGTTGTGTTACCTATGCATTGATGTTCATGTTTTTATTAGACCTGTGGCAGCGTATATCCTCCTTACCATATGTGTTGAGAGTCACTTCCAGGTCATGTGACTTCGTCACATATACATCCTGAGCATCCCCTAGTGCTCATCTCCGGCCGCTGAAGGTGCGTTGAGTTTAATCATCGTTCTTCGGGAAAAAAAAAAAAAAAAAAACAAAAAAAAAAAACAAAAAAATTTTTTTTATCAGGGTGTTTTCCATCTGCCGGAGCCGGAGTCTGGAGCAGCACTGGACCACCAGTCCAGATAAGCAGCTTTGAGAGGAGGAGGGTCTGAAACCAACCATCCATCTGCTGGACGACCGGACTTTTACCATAGTACATATCCTATATTATTCAGAGTGAACAAGTTTATAAAGGTTACAGTATTCCAGTTACCTCACAGTGAATGATGAACCACTTTAATCTGGTTTAAGTGATATTTGTTGATATGCATCAGTGTTGGGGAAAGTTACTTTTAAAAGTAATGCATTACAATAATTCGTTACTCCCTAAAAAAGTAACTAATTACGTTACTTATTTACATTACTTTTGCGTTACTTTCACGTTACGTTTTAAATATGAGCAGGGCTTGATTGTTTTTGATATAAGGAGGTCTATTTATAGCAAATATAAAAGCCCTTTCACACCAAAAAGTGTACCGAATAAACCTCAGGCTGAAGCGAAAGTAAATTCACGTCTGTACAGTAGAACGCAGGAGAAGAAACACTCTTCAGCAATTAAAAAACTCTAAAGTCATTTTTGCTTATTAGTATGGTTGAACTGGACCATCACAGGTCAGCAGCAAAGATATTGGTTAATAAAATGGGATTAGATACATAAATTATACATATTTAATTATTGCAGGTTTGTGTCTATATATCATAGAGTTGCATTGTTTTTATTCATTTTGATGAGTACTAAATCTGTTTTTTGTGAGATTAATTAATGCACATTCACATTTAGAACTACTTTAGCATCATGTTCACACAGCGCACACAACACCTCTGCACTTACTCTCTATTTCTCTCAACACAGTGACAGGAGCTGTCAGTCAATAAATGGGAAAACAATGTAACTGGCATTACTTTTTTGAAAAGTACCTCCAATTTTAATTTTTCTTGTAAATTAAAAAAGTAATGCGTCACTTTACTAGTTACTTGACAAAGTAATCTGATTACGTAGCCTCGGCATTACTTGTAATGAGTTACACCCAACACTGGTGCATGCTGTCAGGATTAAAGTACCGTCTTGTGTTCCAGTTTCAGATTTGCAGATGTGGCACTCATTTTTCTAAGCAATCCGACTGGGAAAAAAACACAATATCTTTGTGTGGAGAGACCTGAGCTGAACTTTTCTGATAATCCAAGGATTATTATTTATTTATTTATTTAATTTAGTTATTTATTTATTTATTTATTTATTTATTTTATTTATTTATTATTATTTATTTTTTATTTTTTTTTATTGCCTTTGCCTGGAATCCCTCGTTTTATTATAATTAATTGTCTGCATTAGATTATTATTTTTTATATATTTTGTGTTTTCATTTGTAATTTTTGTAACGTTTTAGTAATTTTGTGTTTTGTTTTGTCCTTTTTAATATATCTTTCAAATATTTTTTAGTCAATTTTGCTTTTGGTGTTGATTTTAGTACTTTATGGTAAACTACTTCAAAAAAGAGAAATGTTCCCTTGCAACTAGCTTAAAAAAAGTTGAAGTATTTTTTTATTGTATTTCCGTAACATTATTACTATATCCAAGTAAGAATAAGTGTTTTTGCTATGGTTTTGGGTTTGTCAGTGAACTATATACCCCTGTTTGGAATATGCTTTTACCTTGATTGCCCTGTTGTTCTGGACGGCTGCTTTCCCCCCCCCCCTCGCGGGGCTTTTTTAGTGGTGTTGCTGGTAGTTGTATTTTTCCGCCTCAAGGGCTGCCTTCAGCGGCCTGATCACTCTGGACAGAGTTTCTGTTTCAGCAGCATCTGGAACAACATCTTTACATGGCCACGGGTTAAAAATAGGCCCCAAAAAAACGACAGTGCACAAAAATGCTACAGTTTGGGAGACCCAGGCATCCAGGTTTTTAAAATTTTAATTTATGAATACTTAATTTTGTTGTCGGTGCAGAATTTCAGTATAATTGTCACCTCTGAAAAAAAATCTGTATGCATGTATTTTATTTCATTTATTTTGTTTTGTGTATTTCTGATGCACCAAGGCCACAATTGGAACGGGCTATGATTTAAAACTGGTAAAAAAACAATAGACCATATAATCTACCCGCTATCTTATAATGAATGTTATAATATTATTAGATTTATATATATAATCGTATATAATATCTAAGAATAACATCTTATTTAAATCTACTGTTATATTATTTTAAAAAATGTTAGCGCAAAAAAAAAAATAATTTTTCCCCCCCTGTTGAAATCAAGGCTGTTGGCTGGTTTAGTTTTACTTAAACCCCCCCTACCAAGCCAAGTGGAAACTTGTAAATGTCAGACGTACATCAAACTAAAAACTAACTAGCGTATTGACTAAACCTTGTCACCATTTTGCAGTTGCTAAGGTTCAAGGAAGGGTGTAGAATTTAGTTATGATGCTGTGACCTGTTCCCCTACCGATATCCAGCCACTACAAATTGTCCCAGAATAATTTGGTTCAAACAATTAATATATGTGCAGTAACATTGTTTTTGGTAATTTCGGCTGCATCTTAAATCGGTCATACATTGATATTACCTGAGAAGGTAAAGAAATGCCTAGACAAACACAGTTAAGACATGTCAAAGTAAAAACATTTAAGAGTCGATTTTTAAATGGGTCATATGATGTGATTTAATTTTTTCCTTTCTCTTTGGAGTGTTACAAGTTCTTGGTGCATAAAGATCTGTAAAGTTGCAAAGACTAAAGTCTCAAATCCAAAGAGATATTCTTTATAAAAGTTAAGAGTCTGCCACACCTACCTAAAACGGCTCATTCTAACACGCCCCCACATATCTACATCACTATGTGGGAAGATTTGCATAACGCCGCCCAAATGTTCATGCAAAGAAAGAAAGCATAACTTTTATTCTCGCTGTAGTATTGTTGTCGCTGCCGCCATGTCGTGAAGGCGCTGTGTGATTCGTTGTGAAAGCGAAAGTGCCCTCAAGGGCACTTCAGTCGTGGTATTGAAGGTGGGAGAGAGCGCTGTACATTCACTCCCCCCACCTCATCCCTGCCGGTACGAACTGAACCCGCAACCTTTGGGGTTACGAGTCCGACTCTCTAACCATTAGGCCACGCCAGAGCAGTTATGAAGTACTGATGTCATGTGTGTTGAAGTGGTGATCTGGAGGGATTTTAGTGTGCATTATTCACATGTAGATCTTAATATCTTAACCGCTTGTGTTGATAGACAGTAAAGCATTAAAAACATTCCTCTGTATCCACACACACTGCCTGCATGTGTTTGTATGTGTGTGCGCACACGCTTGCTGGAGGTGAAATTAAAAGGTCATATAATCGTATCGGGCAAATGTCAGCAGGAGGAAACAGAGTGTCCTTTTTACAAGCAGCATTTCTTTTTTCTCTCTTTCTGAATCGTTCGGTTTTACAGTAAATTCCTCTTTCATTCTTTCACTGCAAAATACTGTGATTGTTTTCTAGTAAAAATGTAAAATGCAAAACTCCTTAAAACAAGTTTAAATTATCTGTGAAGCAAAACTGCATAAAATACTATTGCTTGTTTTCCGTGATCCCCTCCCCCTCGGTAGAAATCGTGGTCCGGGGGCACATAGACCGGACCGAAAGGGCACTTTAGCATTGGCGATTAAAGGGGCAGGGCCCCCGTGCATGCCACTGTTTAATATGTTAGTATGTTGTAGTATGTTTCTATGTGGTTTCTAGGGCATTGCTATGTGCTAGGGTGTGTTACTAGGTTCCTATGATATTGCTATGCCCTTGGTGAATTTTTCTGATTTAGTTTTTATCATGCTTTGAGGTTGATGAGTATTTCTGGTGGTTGCTAGGGTGTTGCTATGCAGTTGCTAAAGTGTTCCGAATATTTTATTGTGTTGTTGTGTGGTTTCTAGGGTGTTGCTCAGTGGTGGCGCCCGAGGGGTGTCCAGGGTGGCACTGGACTTTTTGGACTGGAATTTTGTCAGTTTTATTAAGATTTTCAAACGATAAATACAGTTTTGGAGCTCTTTATTGGCATGATGGTTCACATGCGCTCCCGCATTGCCTCAGTTCAAGCAAGGCAGGAATGCATTCTATGATTAGCATGAAATAAACATTGAATGCACAATGAGTGATAACACGCTCTCAATGAGTGTTTCAATCATGTTAAGACAGCAGCTATAAAGCATTGTCACATAACTGCCGAAAATCCATTCAGTGCCCATAAACTAGTGAGAAAAATGTACACTAGAGGAGAATTTTGCAAAAACAAATACGTTTATTAGCCTATAAATTAGTAATCATAAAAAAAAAAAAATTAAAGGGGTCATATGATGCGATTTCAAGTCTTCCTTTCTCTTTGGAGTGTTACAAGCTGATTGTGCATAGATAAGATCCCTAAAGTTGCAAAGACTAAAGTCTCAAACCCAAACCCATCACTGTGTGGGAAGATTTGCATAACACCACCCAAATGTTCACGCAAAGAAAGAAGGCCGAAACATTATTGTTGCTGCCACCTCCACCATGTTGTGAAGACGCTGTGGGGGGGGGATGGGATTTCGTTGCGAAGGGACGGGGGGCGGGGGGGTTTGAAAGCGAAATACTTTTTTTGCTTTGGTCTTCCAAAAGAGGGGACTCACGACTAGAAACAATGGTTAAGTTGATAATTTAGCAACACCCCACCAATAAATGTTCCAAAACACTTAAACCCAAATATTCAGATGTGTGAAGCGCTTTTTATGGAGGACTGTTTCCTAATCCTGGGAGAGTAGACTATGATGCCGGCGGTTCTGACTCACAGTCTGTAAATACATTTTTTATATTTAAAGGATTTGACACTGATGATTCAAACGCGAGTTTTGGGCAGTGTAGAGTAGCGCTTGTTGTTTGTCATTTCTTGTTTTTATGACATCAACAAATGCAGACATCGGTTTTATGCTTACGCGGACGTGCATTGCAAAGCCAAGCAAACGCACACCATAAAGGACAGTATAAGTCATTATAATCGTAATTATGTCCCCACTGAATGCAACAAATGCCTAGTTTATAATGGGTGTTAATGTTTTTGTCTAGCTATGCTCGTTCTTTTTTTTGTTTTCTTTTTTTTTTCCGCCCCCCCTCTTTTTTTTTTTTGACGGCCTGCCGACAGGGCATGCACATGTATGGTAGCCGGGCGTAACATTTCCGTCTCACGCTTGAGGTATTAGGCCAATCACAATGCACTTCGATAGCTGGCCAATCAGAGCACACCTCGCTTTCAGACCGATGAGCTTTGCAAAATAAAAATCGACACGTTCAGAAAGGCGGCGGCATAGAGGAGAAACATAATGTACAGTATGTGAAAAACAATGTTTTTTTTTTACTTTAAACAACATAAACACATTTCATTAATCACCAAATACACAAAATTATGTTCTTAGAAAAACGTATGACCCCTTAATAGATAGTAAAATTATTATAAAAAATGGTATAATACATACAGGTTCCCTGTATAGTTTAGTTTAGAAACATTTTGAAAAAATAACATACTTAATAGCAAACCTGTTCATTATTCATGAATAATTCTCAATCCAGGCTGAACTCAAAAGTTGGCAGCCCGGTTTGAAGTAAGTTGAAGTTTTAGGTTTCCTGAACAACATTTACAAAATTCATGTAGCCTACAAGGTAACATTAGATCTTGTGCTCCAACCACTGTTTACAGTAAATAAGAGAAATTAGTTAATGCTGATGATACATGGGGCAACTTTTTGAACTATGTTGCCGGGCAACTTTGGGCAATGTTGCCGTCAACGGGCAACCAGGTGAGAGACAGGGCCCACGACCGATCTAAATTATCCAGATAGAAATGTGTTACCTATTCTCAATGGAAAAATTACCCAAGCAAAATTGCTCAAAAAGTTGCCCTTTGTATCATCAGCCTAACATTTGAAGTTTACGGTATGTTTAAGTAATGTGGGGTAATGTGAAGTAATCAGCAATTGTTTTTATTTATTCATGCTTTTTTATGCCAGGTTGGGGTAATTCACTGATTTTCTGTCATGGTCTATGGACCCCCTGAATTAGCCTTGACCACCCCCTGGCCACACCATCAGCTCCGCCACTGGTGTTGCTATGTCCTGGTTAGATTTTCCGCTTGGTTTTTAACCATGCTGTGAGGTTGATAAAGTGCTTTGGGTGGTTGTAACTCTTTGTAACCTTGCAAGTTGCCCCTTGGGGACAAATAAAATGTGATTTAGATTGAATTGCGTTGCTAAGGTGTTGCTATGTGGGTGCTAAGGTGTTTGGAATGTTTTAGTGTGTTGCTATATGGTTGTTAGGGCATTGCCCATGGTGAGTTTTCTGGTTAGTTTTTACAATGATATTAATGGTTGCTATGCTGTTGCTATGTTCTTGGTGAGGTTTTCTGATTAGTTTTTACTATGCTCTGAGATTGCTAGTGTTTGGGGTGGTTGCTAGGGTGTTGCTACGGTGTTTGGAATGTTGTGTGTGTTTCTATGTGGTTACTAGGGCATTGCTGTGTCCTGGGTGAGGTTTTCTGATTAGTTTTTATTTGCCATGATATGATGTTGTTCATTTGTATGGTGGTGTTGCTATGTGGTCGACAAGGCATTCAGAATGTTATGTAATGTAATGTAGTAATGCTATGTGCTTGGTGAGGTTTTCTGATTGCTTGTTTTTAACAATGCCATGTATTTGCTAGAGTGTTTGGGATGGTTGCTAGGGGATTGCTAAATGGTTGCTAGGGTGTTCTGGCAGGTTGCTAGGTAGTTGTTTACTCAAAGAATGCCGAATTATTCTAATTGTGTTGTAGTTGTAAGCTTTCTTTTTACACCACAAGAGCAGCCATTTTTCCTAGCGGTTTGCGTTTGTGCTTCAGCGGGCGTGTTGTAGTAGATGAGATCACTGTGTGCTGCGGGATGCAGTGAGCGTGTGTGACGTGAGCTGCTGCCGGTACACAGTGTTCCCAGAGAGTGGCCTATATACGGCAGCGAGAGCGAGCACATCATGTCTGCCGCTGCCGCAAACGCCTCGTTTCACATGATTCCCAGATTATAATCCCAACCACCCAGCGGGTCCTAATTAGAACCTAAAGAGCCTAAAGAGAAGGGTTCCCCGTTCTCCATGGGACCCTATTACACCCATTCCACATCACTCAATTAGTGAGGGTGTCATCATCGGAGGAAGGAGTCCTGCGCTGAACTCCGGCCCAGACAGGTGTTATGTAACGTCTGGTTGGCTTGTCTTGAGAGCTGCCGATAGATCCGACTTGTTTTTTGGGGGGTTTGCTGGTTTCAGGGTTGAGTGATATGTTGAGACAGGGCGGCTTTTAGCCTTTCGTGACGAGATTGTGTGGAATGATAAAACAGCAAGTTGATGTATTCAGTGTTTCATATTAAAAACAAAGTGCACTTAAGTCTGCTATGCACATTAATTTTCTAGGTCTTCACTGAAATGATGGGTTTATTTTGTTTCTTTTAAGTAACTTAGGAGGAACATCTAGTTTGTGGTGTGTTTGTGTGTGTGTGTGTGTGTGTTGTGTTGTGTGGGGTGTGTGTGTGCATACACATACTGTAGCACTAGAGACCTTGAATGGAATTTATGTATTTGTTACACAATATTTATACAGTTATTTACAATTATTTTATTCTCTATTTATACAATTCTATATATGCTATGTATATAAACATTAATAAACTTAATATATGTATCGTGTATATGTTTATATAATATTTGTAAATTTACTATTTACTATGCACTATTTAAAACAACAATGTAAAACTTATTAACGTTGTTTTATTAATGCTATATCATATTAAAATAAAGAATGTAAATATGATTTATCGATTTTTATTGTTATTGGGTTTATGTGTTTAACTGTAAGATATTAAAATGTATCGATAATAAAAACAAGAATGTTTTTATATAATATTGTTATAATTCAAACTATATAATAATAAATACATTTGAAATATATTTTAATAAAATAGATATGTTTTCATGTATGTAGTATATATTTGTATGTAATATAATTATGGTATACTTACTGAAGCTTACTGTCTTAATCCACATTCAGGAACTGAAGTGTATTTTAAAGCTTTGTGAATGGCACTCAGGCCGGAGAGAGAGATGGGCGAATGTTTGTTTACTTAAGACCCTCCTGATAAACACGCTCTATTTAGAAACAAACACAGTCGCTGTTTCCACTCTGTCTGCTCTGCTCTGATGTCTGCGTGTGTGAGAGAGAGTGTGTGTGCATGAATAAAACATGCCAAATGTGTGTGTGTGTGCATTTGGTGCCTAGAGACATCGTTCTCAGTTCTTCAGTTACTGTCGTCTGTAGAGTTTGTACAGCTGTGGTCATCCATGTGAAAGGAGGTCAAACGCCTGGAGTACACACACACACACACACACACACACACCTCACATGTGACCGTGAGTGGGTTTATAAGAACTCATCGGTCGTTAATGCTCTGTGAAATAACGTTCCACACGAATCTCAGTGAACTGTGTGAATTTGCAGGGAAATGATGGTTATATAGGTGTATTTGTGTGTAATTGCATTAGTTTTTAATAAAACATGAACATGAGCCATGCCCACTGCCAGTTCATATTAATAATTTGCCACTTTAATGGTGCTTGCCGAGTCAAGCTTCACTCATACTCAGAGGTGTGATGCTGCTTTACTACGTGAGCAGATGCACCAGTCTCACCTGCTGCAAGCAGAAAACCCTAGCCAGCTTCCTATCTTTCGGTCTGTCTGTCTATCTATCTATCTATCTATCTATCTATCTATCTGGCTGTCTGGCTGTCTGTCTATCTGTCTGTCTATCTGTTAGGGCTGCACGATAAATCGAAATGGAATCGAGATCGCGATTCGACAGAAGCTGCGATTGTCATGTGTATCTTTCAGTGAAGCATGGTTCCCTTTCATGGGAACTTCGAACTGCGTCCTCTAGGGGTTGCTATGGGGAACGCCTTGTCGTGACCTGTGTCTGAAGCATACATTTGAAAAAAACACCAACTCGTTGGCCGGCGATAGCCATGACGTCACTACCGGTGCGACCATAGTATAAATAGGCGCCGGGAGTACATGTCATTCTCTTCTTCATCTTCACTGACTGTTTTGTTTGAAGCGTGCATTTCTGTGGTAAGAGCGATCTCTATTCATATCATTATGGCGAGCACTAGCAAAGCGTTTAGAGGATGTGTGCATCCGTGTTGTCGTTGTTTGACATCTGATGACACACACGATCTATGCGTTAGTTGTTTGGGGCGAAGAGCACGCACACGATGCCTCCGAGGAGGCAATCGGCGTGCACTACGAGCGTTTTTATTTTTCAAGGGAAAATGCTCCGCTCTCGTTTGTCTCTCTTTTTGAGGAAAGAAGGGCAGCCATCTGCTTCCCGCGATTCAGGACCCGCTGCTGCTGAGGCACGGAGGAGAATATGCTCGTGGGGATCGCAGGTGGATCTGTCCGATGAGTTTGAAGGGGGTTTTCCCTCTCGCGATCGTCGGCTGTGGACGAGACTGAGCCGCTGGAGGATGATGTTATTTCATTAACATTTTCTGATCCAGGGGCCAGTGCTCTGCTTAGTTCGACCCAGGAAGAGCAGGAGATTTCTGAGGAGGGCAAAGAAGCTGAGGCTTAGCCTTCCCAATCCTCCTGCCCTGCGAAGGATGAGCTGTTGGAAGTTATGGATCGCGCCACGGCGAGGCATTACTTGCCGTGAAGCGGGTGAAGAAAGTGACGTCGCGAGGTCATCTTGATGAACGTTTTTTTTCTGGCCATAACCCTCCAGCTCAGTTGAGCCTTCCTTTCTTCCTGTTTTCCATATACAGATTGAGAAGGAATGGAAGAGGCCGTTTTTTTTTTTTTCCTAACCCGCATCAATCGGTTCCAGCATACGAGTTATGCCAATATCGAGGCAATGCGCGAAAGCGGTTATGAGAAGTTGCCCCTATAGAGAGACGCTGGCCAGCCATCTCTCTATGGGTGAGACATCCTCTAAGACTCACCTCCTTGACATCTCGCTCGGATGCCAGGACATACGCAGCAGCAGCAGGTCGGGCTGTCGCTTCGTTGCACACTATGGTGATGCTCCAAGCATTTAAGGCTGACCTGCTGAAAGACCGGGATGGAAGTCCATGTCTGAGCCCGAACAACCCAGGGGTCCCAGCCCGTCTCAGTTTGAGGATCAGAGACAGGCACAGAAGTCTAGTGTCATGGCTCGCGCTCCTCCACTGCCCGCGGGTAGGGGTAGGTAGAATCGCGGGTCAAAGGAAGGTAGGCAAAAGACCTAAGGGATGTGATCCAGACAAGGAGTCAGCGCTTTTGTCTGGATCAGAGTGATACCTCAGTATCTACTCATTTCCTTTGGGGGTTTTACATCTGCCCTTATCTTCACCTTCCTTATTCCCCTGTAACCACCATCTCTCCATCTGACCGAGGTTAGGTGGGAAATTTCTTGCATTATAGTCTCCTATACTGGACCTTAGGTTTGGTTGGTTCTATGGCTTCATAGTGACCATCTTACTGATGGTCCAGTCTAGAGGCTTCTCCGGACAGAGCTCCGACGAGGGAACCATGGTGGTTGAGTACGATCCATTTCTAAATATATGTATATATAAATATATTTATATGTGTGTGTATAAACTAATGAGCTGTTGGTTGTGTGTATAACCCTTCTGCTAATTTCTTTGCAGTGTTTCCTGTGTGTTTCTGTCCCTTTCTAGGGTACGTCCTCGCGACACGCCACCCCTCGGCTGGGGGCAAAACCGGGTGCTCGATTTGCAGTGTTATTTCACTCGTCGATATATGTCCAGACGGTAAGAAAAGCCGGGTTTCGGCTTCATACTTCCTGGATCATGCGGCCATAACACAGGCTTCTGCGGGAGCCTTCGTGATCATCAGTCCCCCGGCGCGTCACTGCAAAAATTTCCCGGATGTCTGGGCTGGGGTTTTTTTTTTTGTTTTACTCTTTCCATGCTACCCTGACTGTCTACCGTATCTGGGTCGCCCTGAGGGGCTTCCCGATCACCAGGATATCCCCTCTTGCTGAGGCATCGAGCGGGAGGTATAGGTGGCATTTGCGATAACCTTCTTGTGTAATGCTGTCTCGGGCAGTGCTGTAAACAGATGCTTGGAAAACTCTAAAATCCAAATACTATGGTAAGTGCACACGTTAAGCTTTGCACATTTTTCTATAAATCCACATAAGTGGTAAGAAATCCACGTAGCTGCTATGTGTGCACGTTATGCTTTGCCCACTTTCTAAAATCCACATAAGTGGTAAGTGTGCACGTTATGCTTTGCCCACTTTTCTAAAATCCTGTATGGTAAGGGTTACGCGTTATTGATCTCGTTCCCTTTCTCTTAGTTGGTTAGACCCCTGAACTTGGCTTCCACTCAACTATTGTGCTCTGTTGACACCACTCTGTAAGCTCGCTCTCCATCACCCGTGCGTTGTATTTGAGCTTTCCTCTCCCGTTTGGCCCAGTACTTCCGTGTATCTGTAAACAGATACTTGGAAAAACTCTAAAATCCTAATACTATGGTAAGTGCCCACGTTAAACTTTGCGCACTTTCTACAAATCCACATAAGTGGTAAGTGTGCACGTTATGCTTTGCGCACTTTCTAAAATCCACATAGCTGGTAAGTGTGCACGTTATGCTTTGCCCACTTTTCTGAAATCCTGTATGGTAAGGGTTACGCGTTATTAATCTTGTTCCCTTTCTCTGAGTTGGTTAGACCCTGGTAACTTGGGCTCCACTCATCTAGTGTGTCTCTTTTGACACACTCTGGAAGCATCGCTCCCCTCACCATTGAGGGTTATTGTGAGTATGGTGCTTTCTTTCGAGCATTAATCCTCCATTAAAGCTCCATGGGCTGTCCTCGTGGTAGTATTGAGCAGTGCTCCCCTTTATCAAGGGTACCTGGATGAGCAACGTTACTCCTCTGGATTTTCGATTTCTCCTCTCACATGAGAATTTTGAGTTCTTCTGTTTTCTCCAGAGCATCCTGGCACTCATCAGCATCAGGTGAATTGTGCCCCTTCCTCTGCCTTCCCTTATGCCTGAAGTGTTTTCGGCTAGCTTGCAGTCCTCATACCCCTTTCTGATTTTACAATCATCTGCGTCATGTCGCCTGGCGATCCCCCTTCCCTCGACTGAAACTAGGTTGTGTTGCTCATCCACCTGCTGCTTTTCTCTATGGTAAATAGAGCTAGCTGCTCATCTTCTAAGCGCCTTTTGGAACAGCTGTCAGGTCCGATCCCCCTGTCCGCGAATTGAGAACTGGGTTTGTTGCTCCCTCAGCTAAGTAAATTATTGTTAGCTGTTCCACCATTGGAACATGCTTTAGGTTGAGCTCCCTCTCGATTGAGAGCTGGATGTTTGCTCCCTCAGCTACAGATTTACTGCTAGCCACTCCAGCATTATAGCCGTAGACATAGCGTTTTTGGGGATGCGCTATTTCTACCTATGGGGTGCTCTTTCAGGGTGCCACGAGAACCCCTAGAACGTTTTTCTGAAATCCACATAGCTGGTAAGTTTGCACGTTATGCTTTGCCCATTTTTCTAAAATCCACATAGCTGGTAATTGTGCACGTTATTCTTTGCCCACTTTCTAAAATCCACATAAATGGTAAGTGTGCACGTTATGCTTTTTTTGCCCCCTTTTTTCTTTCTAAAATCCTGTATGGTAAGAGCTACGCGCAGCAGCTTCATGCTTTTTCTGAGTGGTTTAAAACCCCGGTTTCCGCCTTGGGCACCACTCCTCCTATGTATCCTTTGGATACCTACTTAACAGGGTGTTGCTAATAAGGGTCTGTTGAGACAGTTCCTCCTCTTCAGCACATACAAGAGAACGTGCGGTATTAGAAAACTCCCCTCAGCAGGGCGGCTGGGTAAAACCTTCCCCATAGCGACACCCGTATAGTACGCAGTTTCAAAGTTCCCAGAAGGGAACGTCTCAGGTTACTACTTCATAGTAGGGAAGCGCTACAACTGCGCGCTTCCTCTAGTTGTCCTTTCTTTTTCTTCTCTTTTCTTCCCTTTCCCTTTTTCTTTCTTGGTTTTCCCCTTGTCTTTGCCATGCTGCGGACACATAGCTTCAATACGAGAAGTGATAGGTGTGCCTCCCGCGCCTATTTTCTACTATAGTCGCTCCGTAGTGAACGTCATGGCTGCACCGCCCACGATTTGGTTGATTTCCAATGTAATGCGTTCAGACCCGGTCACGACGAGCCACCCCCCATAGCGACCCCTAGAGTACACAGTGTCTCGTTCCCTACTCAGGAAACCATAGTTACATAAGACCCTGAGACGTTCTGTGATCAGCAATAAATCTCCATCCAAAGGCCAATGGCGCTCCTACGCGTGAAACGCCAAAAACGCCCCGCATAAGAACCCAAAAATGCCTAATCACTGCAGCTGAATAAACAGAGATTCACGCTTTCATTGATTCATCAACGTGACTAATAACACACTACTACGGGCAATATACGGTTTAATCTGAGTTTTTTTATTATAATTTTCATTAAAATAAAGTATATTTATATTGCAATGCCTTTATCACTGCTTAAATACTATGCAATATGTTGCGTGCCTAGAAGATTTATTTCAAACACTATTATGACGATGACGTGAGTTTTGAGTAAAACATATTTTTAAATGGTGGTATTTTCACATTGGCCCCCCCTTTTTTCAGATGTAGCAGCATTTACTTCACAGAGCCGTAAGTTCACTGAGAAGCTATGCAAACAGATGTCATTATCGCGACTTATATATTAAATAATAATTTCTTTTTTTTTTTTTTGCGTCAGTGAACCATGGCTATGTGTAGTAAATTCTGCTCCATCTGAAAGCATGTGATGATGATTTCCTGCTGATTACAGAACCGGCTTTACTATCAAAATGCGCATGACAATCGCATTCGATTAATCATGCAGCCCTACTATCTATATATATGTCTGTGTCTGTCTGTTTCTATCTATCTATCTATCTATCTGTCTGTCTGTCTGTCTGTCTGTCTGTCCGTCCGTTGTTCTATCTATCTTTCTATCATTCTATCTCTCTCACTTTGGTTGAATGTTGTTTCCGTTAAACACTGCATCTAAATTGAATTTGACTGTGGAGAGGGAGAGTAAGTGCAAGTCTTTTTATAGCTGATGGAACATGATTCTGCGGGTGTGATTTTATATATTCAGATGCGTGATGTATATTTCATTGTCTCTATCTCTGGCTTTGTGGGTCAAGCCGACCTGAAAAGTTGATACCATTGCAAACCCAGTGGATGTCTTTGTACATTTTTATCCCGTTTCCCATCTATACCATGAACAACAACAAGCTATAGAACACAGTGGTGGACGAAGTACACAAATCAAGTACTTGAGTAAAAGTACAGATCCGTATAATAAAATATTACTCCAGTAAAGGTAAAAGTACTCAGTTTTCAATTTTATTCGAGTTAAAGTACAAAAGTACTTGATTTTTAATGTACTTAAGTAAAAAGTACCGATAGATAGTAGGCTACTTTTATCATTTAATTTTATATTAGCATTTTTTATAATCCTACTGCTCAGAATACCTGGGATTTTCCCAAAATAACCAATACGGAAATAATGAATACAATAAGGAAAATATCATTATATTTTCATAATGATTTTTTTCTTCTCAAACCTTGTCTGTGGTGTAAAAACACCCCTTGCCAAATGCCCCCAGAGGGCATCACTTCCCACTTTGATAATTACTGTAGTTACCATTGTGACGAGTGGGGGCATCTGAGTAAAACTACTTCGTTACTGTCCACCACTGATAGAACATGCGGCTTATCCTCAATGCTTCCCCTATGGCAGCATTAGTGTGTAATCCCTGTATGTGTGTGTGTTTGGTGTCAGTGCTGTGGCATACATTAAGCCTAATTAGTTTACACACTGTCTCCATCGCTGCAGCTATAAGTGCTCAGTAATGGATATGCTAACATGCTCTCTAATACCTACTACAAGCACAAAGCTTCATTCACCTCATCCATGGGTCACCTGCTCATTTACTATTGGTTAAAACGCTGTATGCAGATTAAACTCGGTTCGGTAACAGCCTGCAGCGTTTGCTCTTGTTTTGATTACGTTGATCTTTCTGTCGTATCGTTGAACATATTGGGAACACACATGTGTGTGTGTGTGTGTGTGTGTGTGTGTGTGTTTGTGTGTTTGTCCTAAGCCCTGTGTGTTTAATATTATAATGTTCATAAGCCCCATAACCCAGATTGACTTCCTGCCCTTTATTCTATAAATATAGAGCAACATTTCATATGAACCATGAAAAATGGCCTTTATAATATCTATATAGTGGTCTGCATTACTTTCTGAAGACCTTCTGACCAGCAAAGATCAGAATGGACCATTTCAGAAATTGTCTTTTTGCAAACAATCCATCATGCATGTTAGTCAGAAAATAACATGTATGTCATTGTGAGCTCACCAATGGATCCTCTGCAGTGAATGGGTGCTATCAGCTTTATTATGGATTATGGACTCATATTTTAGACAGAAGCAATTGTTTAAAGTTAAAAACATCTTGATGGATTTGTTTCAGCTTTTGTCTTCTCTAGATGTTAGCTGATTGACTGGAGTGGTGTGGATTATTGTGATGTTTTTATCAGCTGTTTGGACTCTCATTCTGACGGCACCCATTCACTGCAGAGCATCCATTGCTGAGACAGTGATGCAATGCTACATTTCTCCATATTTGATGAAGAAACAAACTCATTGAGATCTAGGATTGCCCGAGGGTGAGCACATTTTCAGGTACTTATCCTGTTTATTTTTGGGTGAACTCTTCCTTTAATATGCATGGATTTCAGTGCACGTTCACCAAGTAGTTTCAGATTTGTCTCCATTTTTATATATATATACAGTATATATAATTATATATTATAATATATATATAAGATTATTATATATATATATATATATAATCATTATATATATATATATATATATAACACCTTAAATCTTTCAGGGTGACTTTAAAAGCATTGTTGTGATCGTCGGGGTTCATGAAATGCTTTTGCAGCTTTAATTTATTCTTAGTCTGAGTAAGAACTCCCAGAATCCCACAGTAAATGTCTCATGGGCATCTGTACCAGAACATTGCACTAGAACATTTATGGGTTTATGCACAATTATTCATTCTTGTATGTATGTGTGCACGTGATGTGTGCATGTACAAGGAAATCACATGAGGAAACCATCATTCTGGAACATGCATTTTTTTTAACCTTCTTGCATTGTGTGTTCTTGAGTAAGCGTGTGAACTGTTGCACAAATGCATGTGTGTATTTAGGCTAAGGCACATCAAGTGAGTGCTAAGCCATCAATCCGATATCCTGAGGAGGCAGCACCTTTGTGTTTGTGAATATGGATTATTGCTAGAGTTGGTTAAACATGTCAGCGTCACGTTTGAAAACAGCGACGTCCTCTCGCCATGCAAATCTAGGCTTATCGGCCCTGCAGCGCAGACAGATTACCGAAAGCTGCGCTGCCAGGAACTGATCTCACCTCTGGGCCTTTTCAGACCGCCACTTTATTAGAATCCAGTTTGCCTAAGCAGCAGCGGGGGATCTGATCACACGAAATATGTGCACTAAATAGTTGAATATACTTACTAAACACACTGAAAATAATTACTGAAGCTGTCTGTGCTGGAAGCACCTGTTGCGGCACATTGCATTGCAAAGCACCATTTTCTATTTTTCACACACTGCAGGGCTTCTCCAGCCACATCCCACCCATCTGAAATAAAAAGTATATATCATTTATTTATATCACTTCTGAACATTGACAGATTTACAGAACGCTCCCACTTGAAGTCAGACTCAAGCCATTGCAGCATATTATTGATAACATCTGATGTAGACAGGCTTATGATTGACCTTTATTGTATGATGTAGCAATTTATACATGTGCATTATTTATTTATTCATTAATAAGTAGGTTTCTAAAGTAAAGATATGATTATAAGTTGATAATTTCATATGTCATATATATTCAAAACAATACACCCTTATATTCATGCTTTAAATTTTAAGTAGGGTTTTGCATTATTGGTCTGACATTCATTCATTCATTCATTCATTCATTCAAGGATTTGTCTTCATTTGGCAGATAATGTCATATTATTTATTCAATTTGAAAACAGTATTTATTTGTTCATTCGTTCGTTCATTCATTCATTAAGTATTGGTCTAGTATCAGTTAGCAGATAATTTCTTATTTATTTATTCATTCATTCATTCATTTGTTTATTTATTTATGTTTTCTAGTATTTGTCTGATATTTATTTAGTAAGTATTTAGTATTGGTCTCGATGGATGGATGGATGGATGGAGAGATATATAGAGAGATAGATAGCTAGATAGTTTATTTTTTCTATACATATTTAAATTGTTTATTGCTTTTTATATGTATTTTTTTTATTTTATTTAGTTATTAGAATTTTCCAATATTGGTCTATTGATATTTATTTATTTAATAAGCATTTAGTGTTGTGATTAGCAGATAGTTGTTTATTTATTATTTGTTTTTGTTCTTTATTTATTTTTTATTATATTTATTTTATAAACAGTAAATCATTCATTCATTCTTAAAAATTCAATATTGGGCTGGTTGGTAGCAAATAATTTTGCATTATATATTCAATTTTGAAACAGTTTATATGTTTAGTTAGTTTATTTATTTTGTCATTTATTTTAAAGTATCCATATATTCTCTGTACTTGCAATACTATAATGCATTCATTCATTCTTTGCATTTAAACTTAAATGTAAAAAGAAACACAATATGTAACATAAGTAGATTTTTTTATATTTTCTGAACAAAATGTGAGTGGTGCTTTCTGTGCGAAACACACTACCACAATATTTCCAGTCCATTGCCGTGTGGTCACTAAGGTGCTCTGAGCGTTTCTGCGGTTGCTCTAGCTGTTGGGAAACTCAGTCAAATATTCATCTGCAGTGTGTGACGTTCTCACCTGCCCCCGTGTCTCTTCCTCTCTCTCTCTCTCTAAATGTCTCTCTCATGGTTGGATTAGGCCATCGGAAGGGATTCTGGGATTCTCTGCTGATTGTGTCCTGACCAAAGCAGATCAGTGGCTACTCACATTTAACTGGAGCAGAACACAATGTTCTGAGCGCGCTCACCTCACTTTCCCTTTCTGCTCGACTGTGAGTGGAAGGCATTCACCCGATGAGACATTTAACTTCAAGAAATGTTCTGCGTTAAGAACGTAAACTGTATTTATTAACACCCTTTAACTCATGTCATCAAAGCATATTCAAGGCAACTGTCCATAAAGCACAGTTTACATGGAGAAATGCCCTCAGGATTTACTGATGGATGGAGTTTATGAATGTTTCATGTCACAGGTTCTATAGATGTTAAATTGTGATTGTGGATAATCCGGAATCCTCCTATTGGATGAGAATTATCAGTGTATTTGATGTTCATCCTTAATGTCGTTCTAAACCTGTATGACTTTCAATCTTCCGTGAAACACAAAGGGAGATGTTTAGCAGCATGTGCACACTGCTTTTGTCCATACAGTGAAATAAAAGGCACAAAATAAATACAATTCCAGTAAATAATGCACCTATACATACATTTCACTGTAGTTTCCAGCTGAAATGAACACAAGAGGCAATCCATCACCAATAACGTTTATTCCTTTTCACACAAATTATGATTACAGGACGGATTTAATTTCACGCAGTTCCTTGCACAATTATGTTATGAGCCCACAATACTTTTACCATAGTGCATGAACTTCACAGTTATACAAAAATACATTTTGATATGCATCACATAACTAGTGTATGTTTTTTTGACATAGTAAACTTGCTCGGTAGCACACCTGGTATGGCATTGCACATTGATATATTATAATAGTTTTTATATTATTTTGAATTTGATTTGATTTTTAGATTTTCAGTTTTTATTTTAGTTAAAATTTTAGTAATTTTTGTGTTTGTCATTTTATTATTTTTTTAATTTTTTAAATGTCTATATATAATATTTTATTATATATCTTTGATTTTAGTGTTTTGATGTTTTAGTACTTAAATGTAAACTTAACAAAATAAGAAATGTTGCCCTGGTAACTAGTTATTTTTGTATTTTTGGCAATATATTAATTTTTATTTCAGTTAACCTTACTTTAAAGTATTGAAAATTATGTTTTTTTGAATGGTGTGGATTTATGTTTTTTGTAAATAGTTTTAATTTGAGTTAACAAATAAGTGTTACGGTGCTGACGAGACGTGAGACGTGTGAATCCATCTGCAACGATTTTATTTAAAGGTGTGGTCATAAAAACAGGCAAGGTTCTGACAATGGCAAACAGGTATATTGAGGGTAACACAAAAGAATCCAAAACGGTCGTCAGTCAGTCGACAGCAAACGTTATCCAGAGGGCGTAACAGAGGGGAATCCAATAACAACGAGCATAAGTCCGCAGGGGTGCAAACACAGTGTCCTAAACAGAAAGGAAGGGTTACTTCCAGATAACAGTCAATATTTTTAGGTAACAACGGGGAGAGCATCAGAAAGACTATGACTAGACTAGACTAATGACCTAAGAAACTGGGCGCAACTGCTCCCAATAAAGGTGTTGCACCACTAGGAGAGCGATATACGCAAACAATACTCGGCGTTGAATGGTGGTGTGAGACTGATTTATATAGTGTGTGTTATTGGTAGCAGCTGTGTGTGATTGGTTTCAGATGAGCTTTTGATTAGTGCAATGGAGCATGGGAAATGTAGTCCAGAGTGATGTGTAACAGTTTGTGTAGTGCGAGAGTCAATATCATGGGAGGGCGACCTCTGGTGGCAAGTGGATGGAAGTTCATGGACCGGATTCATGACATTTTTATTTATAGTATAAGTAGTATATTTTCAACTGCATTTTCAAATCCATTCACCTGACGTTTCATTTCCGAACTATTAACCAACTAATTAAACATCTGCATTCATACATTTTTTTGCTAAAACGAAACATACTTTTAGCACCACTCACTGAATATTTCACTTTGATAGTGTCACGAATTAAGCAAGAAGCAACATAATTTCATTTTGCATAAATCTCACCACAGACACATACAGACATATTGGGATAATACTTTAGCTATTCCCATAAATTTTAGCCCAGAATATTAATTTAAGCTAACACACTTTAACATACTGCAGTTAATTCACCTCTGTTGCATTGGAAGTGCATAAAAACACAGAAAACCTCCAAAAACGCTGCCTTTATTTTAACACACGTTCGTTTCCTCATGCTGAAATCATTCAGTCATGCAGGAATTGAACACTGTGATCTTCCAGTCTGAATATTCCATAATTCCGGCAAATTTCACGATTATCCGTCCCTGTAGATGCCTCATGTCCGGAAGCGTGTCTAATTTAAACATTGTAGTACCTCTTTCTCTCTCTCTCTCACGCTGTGAATAAGGGTGATGCAGAGTTTACAGTTGCATTTGCTGAACTCTCACTGAACTCTGGTTGACCCCGCTCAGACTGACCTGGATGTGTACGTGTTTTGTGTGTGTGTAAGCGCTCAAACGGCGGGTGGTTTGCATGACAAATACACACACGCACACACACTTTGGTGTATGCCAATTTTTGTTACTAGCAAACATGCTTGTGTGTTTGGTGCATTGGATTCAAATGTCAATATCTGATTTCAGTGTTTATGTTTGCGCTGTACAGTAGTTACATGTATATGGGTGGCGGATTGGCTGTGTAAAATTTGATTGCATAGCTGTCCTGTCAGGATGGACGCTCTTCTGAAGTAGATCAGGCTTAGAAGGTTATACTGAAGTGAGAAATGGATCTGGTCAATACTGATGTCCTTTCTGTGAAATTGAGTCATTTCCTCTCAAGCTTTATAGATTAGAGGCCTTTACTTCTCATAAGAGTCGAAATAAGAAACATGAGATGCTGCCTTAGACTTTTGCCGAGTAACTACACTACCGGTCAAAAGTTTGGAATAATTTTAATGTTTTTGAAAGAAGTCTTTCTGCTCACTGGGCTGCCTTCTTTGTTCCAAAAATACAGTAAAATTGTGAAATATTATTACAAGTTAAAAGAACTGTTTTCTATTTAATGTGTTTTATAATGTAATTTATTTCTGTGATGCAGCACTGTATTTTCATCATTACTCCAGTCTTCGTGTCACATGATCTTCAGAAATCAGTATAATATTCTGATTTGCTGCTCGAGAAACATTTTGATTATATATTCAAACAGAAAATAGTTATTTCACATTGTAATAATATTTCATCCATACTGGACGATTCTCAGCTGTCAGGAAGCCACTTAATTCACATTTAAAGTACCTGGTACAAGAGTAATTGCAGCAATAACACAGCCAGCATCTATCTCGAGTTTAAGGATCAGAGGAGAAACACACACAGGCTGAATCAATGCTCTGACTGAGCTTATACTGCTGTAGAAACCATGTGACGTGTTTTAAAGCAATGTTTAATCATTTTAGCAGAGATCAGCAGCACTTTAGTGCAAGAGAATCGCACAATGTATCATAGTAAGAAGGTGTGAGAGTACGCCACTGACTGAAATCTGTTAGCTTGAAGACTTTCATATCTAACAAAATCTCACAGAAGAAATTTCCAGGTCACATTTCACCCCCCAAAAATTATTATACATATAAAAAAGAAATATAAAAAACAAGAAAATAGAAAATATATGGAAAAGCGTTATAAATTATTAATTACTAGTGTCTATATTTTTAAAAAATATGTAATCTATTTAATAAATATGAAATATATAAATAACCTCTGTATTTTATACATTATGATTTATTTCGGAAGTTTACTTTTGGATCTTGAGTTTTAATATAGTTGATATAATAATACATATAATATTGTATATATTCAATAAGGGGTCTTATTATCTCATTTATAAAAATACATAATATATGTTAACTGTAAAAAATTAAATACTGTACATACATCGTTTTTAAAATAAAATCAACATCCATTAAAGACAGTAAACAAATAGTACCATATAAATGTTGTATAGTGTGTATACTTTTTTAAGTTTAAATAAGATGAAAATATAACCAATTTTCATTAAAACAATAAAGTCACGATGAAAAATCTTAATGGTCCTAAAAATAAACTTTGTTATTCTTTTGTTCCTATTTTTTTGTCAATGGATGTAATTTATTGTTTTATGTTGGGGTCAAATGTGACATCTATGCATATTTAGGGAAGGACATGATCTTTTTTTGTTTTATTGTTTTTCCCCTGGATTTGTTTATGATGAAAAACATATTCACATCCTAATTCAGAATTTATAACCAGAAAATGATACAAAACAAAGTATAATATCTCCTTGTTTGGCCCATATGTCTGGTTCACAATGCTGGTCTCATTGAAACCCCTTCTAAAGTGAAAGTGTGTTGCGTAACAGTGAACGGGGGGAAGGGCAGAAGATTCTTCTGTCTGCTGCTCCATCTGTCTGTGTGTTTGTCCTAATGCATCCATACACACACACACACTCACACACACTGGTTTCCATTTTTTGTGGGGACTCTCCATAGGTGTAATGGGTTTTATACTGTACAGACCATATATTCAATTGCCCTACACCAACCCTACCCCTAAACTACCCCTTACAGGAAACTTTGTGCTTATCGCTTTTCATACATCCATTTGTGTGATTAAGGCGTTTTGAAAAGGGGGGACATGGGTGGTAATGTCCTGAAAAGTCACATTCCATGTATACATGTCATACCTTTGTCATATACAAATTATGTCTCCTTGTACACAAAAACGTGCGCACACAACACAACCCACTACTCTCACACCACACTCACAACGCACACTCTCTTCACACATAACACACACACACACACAACACACACCACACACACACACACACACGCTCCCACAACACACAACACACACACACACACACACACCACACACAAACACACACACACACACTCTCTCTCCAACACACAAACACACACACACACACACACACACACACACACACCCACACACACACACCAAACACACACACACTCTCTCTACACACACACACACAACACACTCTCTCTCACAACACACACACACACACAACACACAACCAGGTTGTTTGTGAAAACGTGGGGATATCATCGGTGTACTGGTTTTTGGGCTCGTTTTTATACTGTACAAATTGTATTTTCTATTGCCCTACACCAACCATACCCCTAAACCTACCCCTCAAAGGAAACTTTCTGCATTTTTAGATTTTCAATACACTCCATTCTGTGTGATTTCTAAGCGTTTTGAAAAGTGGGGACATGGGGTAATGTCCTGAAAAGTCATCTCCTTGTAATACCTATGTCATACCTTTGTCATTATACAAATTTATGTCCTCATTTGTAACAAAAACGTGCACACACACACACACAAACACACAAAAAAACACACACACACACACAAAACACACACAAACACACACACACCACACACACACACACACACACACTCCAATCCACTCTCTTCTCACACACCCACAACACACACACACACACACACACACACACAACACACACACAACAACTCTCTCTCACACACACAAACACACACACAACACCACACCACCCACACACAAACGCAATCACACTATCTCTCTCACCCACAAACACACACACACACACAACAACAAAACATCACACTCTCTCTCTCACACACACACACCCACAACAACACAAACACACACACACAATCACACACACCCACATTCACACCCTCTCTCTCACCACACACACACACACACACAATCCCCACTCCTCTAAAAACCCACACACACAACACACACACAACACACACACACACACACAGGTTTGTTTTTGTGGAAAGTGGGGACTCTCCATAGGCGTAATGGTTTTATACTGTACCGACCGTATTATATTCTATTGCCCTACACCAACCCTACCCCTAAACCTACCCTCACAGGAGACTTTCTGCATTTTAAGATTTTCAATTCACTCCATTCTGTGTGATTTATAAGCGTTTTGAAAGTGGGGACATGGGGTAATGTCCTGAAAAGTCACCTTCTCCTTGTAATAACTGTCATACCCATGTCATTATACAAATATGTGTCCTCATATGTCACAAAAACTTGCGCACACACACACACAACACGATGACACACACAGGTTTCTTTTGTGAAAAGTGGGGACTCTCCCATAGGTGTAATGGTTTTTATACTGTACTGACCGTATATTCTATTGCCCTACACCTAAGCCTACCCCTTACAGGAAATTTTCTGCATTTTTACTTTCTCAAAAAAAAGCTCACTCTGTATGATTTATAAGCGTTTTGAAATATGGGGACATGGGGCAATGTCCTCATAAGTCACCTTCTCCTTCTCCTATGTCATACCCATGTCATACTTTGTCATTAGACAAATTTGTGTACTAATTTGTCACAAAACACAACACACACACACACACACTCCTCTCTCTCTCTCTTTCTCTCTCTCTCTCTTCACACACACACACACACACACACAACACACAGAAACACACAAAGACACACACACACGCCTATTCACACACACACACACACACACACACACAAAGACCAGGACACCAGACACACACACACACACACACACACACACAGACACACAATCTCTCTATCACCAACACACCACACAGAGAACACATACTCTCTCTCTCTCTCTCTCTTTCTCACACACACACACAAACACACACTCTATACATACACACACACACCACATGAGACACAACACACACACACACACACCACCAACACACACACACACCACTCTCTCTCTCTCTCACACACACAAAAACACACTCTCGCTTCTCTCTTTCACACCACACCCCACACACACACCACCACACACAAAGGACACAGCCACAGGAAACCCACCACCACCCCCACACAAAACAACCACAAAAAAAACCAAAACCACACACAACACACACCAGCCAGACCACACACCCACACACACAACAACAGACCAACATCTCTCTCTAACACACACACACACACACCACACACAGACACACACACACACAAAAACACACACACACACACACACACCACAGACACACACACACACGGGACAGAGGATTCAGACTGGTAACCCTCATTGAACGCTGCTCCTGCAGTCACACAGGAAAAGCAGGCCTTTGTTCTCAGGTGTGCTGGAGAATGTGGTTAAACATTAGAGAAAAGGCCCAGCGGCGTCTGCCATTCTACTGCAAATGCTAATTAGTGTGATAAGAGTTTAGGCCAAAGAGTTTCCTTCAGGTGTCTGTGCCATTAAAGCTAGATATAAACATGCTGAGAGTTTAACTAACATGCTGAGTCAGATTCTCCTCAAACTGTTAAGCTGAAAGTGAAAAATCCCTGTAGAAGAAGAGGAGATTGCAGAATGGTGAAAATTTTTAATTTGTGTAGCTAGTGTGTATTTAAATGATTGTATAAATGATTATCTAAATGTATATATTACATGGTAATAAAATACTGTAATACAAAATACATTTAATGTGTATTTAATATGCTACAAGATTAATAAAAAACTATTGTATTTCGCATTGTTCTTTTGTATTTTTGTAATATAATAATTGTGTCTCAGCATTAAGTTTAATTTATGAATTGTATTATATGTGTAAAAAATTAATAAGTTTAAAGCTAATTAATTTGAATATTGTAACTGACAAACCACTGAATACAGTAACATTAATGTGTATTTAATGATTCATATAAATATTATATAAGTTATTTATAATACCCCTCATTCACCCATTTATTCAATACAAAGATAAAATGATAACTGCAGATCCATTGCATTTAATTATCTCTATACCGACCCCCCCCTCCCCTGTATTTATATATATATANCTTGAGCTTGCCTGAGTTGTGTTGTTAGAGCTTTCGCTGTTGGGCATGTGGCCCGTTGCTCAGTCCAACATTGTCTGGCTGCTTCTGGGAGTGTCGACCGGTTTCAAGGGATGCTCATCCCTTGGAGGGGCCTGATGCTGTGAAGCAGGCAAAGAGTCAGAGGTTTGTCCTTCTCAGTACTCATTAGTTGAGTTTTGTTCAAGGAGCTCATTTGCGAGTGTCAGCAGCTCCTGTAAACCAGAAGTAGGCGTGTCCAGCTGTCCATGTGTAGCCTACGTTCGGCCAACCGATGAAGGGTGTGGAGGGAGGATGTTTGGTGGACTGCGTTGGACATCCATGGTGTTTGCAGGATGAGGATGCCTTTTTCCATAGCTTTTCCAGTGGTTGGTCTGGAACCTGGGTCTGTTGCCATGGTGATGGCTTTGTCCTCTTCTGTCTAGGGGCTTTCTGTAGAAGGGTTTTTGCATTGTGGCAATGCTGGGTGCCTTCTGGTGCACGCTTTGGATTCTGAGTTGTGAAGTTAAGAATCAGCAGTGATCAGTCCCTGTTCAGAATCTGGGTCTGAGAATTCCTTCATGATGGCTCATTTAAACTGCTGGTGAGACTGCAGGACCAGTTCCTTTGATGTCCTCAAGGTCTATGCAGTATTTAGGTTGCCAGATGTATCGTCTCTGGCCAGCTCGTTGGGGTCTGAGGGGTCACACGGTGTGTGTATCTGCAGTGATCATCTGGAAAGGTCCCTGCCCCACCCCCATGTGGCTGCTGGTTGGTGACGTGTGAAAAGTGGGCTCTCGCCCCCCCCCGCGCAGATTCGGACTCTTGGCTGAGGGGGTCTGAGCCTGCTTGTCAGGGGAAGTTCAGTTTCGTGTTTTCCCTATCTGTTCGCATTGTGGTCTGCAAGCATATTTCAGTTAATTTGTGACACTTAATTCACCTCGTTGCGTTTCTTCGGTTCGCCTGAAAAATTTTTTTTCTGTTGCAGCTGCAGAGGTTTTCAAGGAGCTGACTTGTAAAGTGTCAAGCAGAAGGCTTTGGCTCCCTTTCCCACCTTTCGTAGCTGTGCACAGGCGTGGAGGGATTGCACTGATGGCGACGTGATGTTCAGCCGGCTGTCCTTTGCTTAAGTCTATGAGCAGTCGGTAGGACTGTTTAAATTCTTTCTGATCCAAGTCAAGCTCCTCTCTAATTGCTGCGTCAGGGTTTGGACCTCAGCTCTGGCTGAATGCAGCTGGCCTGGTAAGGCCTTAGATGTGGTGTCTCTCTCATTTAGTTCCACCTATGTTGTTTTAAGAGTGACTTTGTGTGAAACAATTCTCTTTCCAAGTCCTGTCTGATGGCTTTTTCCAGTGGCGCTTGGTGTCTAGCAGCTGTTAGAGCCTCTGTGAGGACTGGTGATTTCTTTCTGTCGCACCACTCGGTGAGGTTCTTTGCATCCGTTCTATGCTTTCTCTCATTGAGCAGGTGTCAGATCTCTGCAGAATTCTGTGACTTGCAGATTCAGCTCATATACCTCCTGTCTGAGACCCTTGAGGGTGTGGGCCAAGGAGAGGATGATGCTGTTCAGGTCCTGGTGTGTCAGGCAGGTGTCGGGTTGTTCACTTGTGTCGCAGTCTCACTTTTCCTTTCTTTGCCATGGCAGGTCGTTGGCTGCTTTGAGATGTACGTATGTTACATTACCGTGCTCTGCTGGGTTTCCAGGTGGTCCTGGTGAGTTGGCAGGGCTGGATGTCTGTGGAATGTTTGCGACATATTGGCACACTTGTGGGAAAACCAGAGAGAGAGAGACACAAGGCAAATGAAGGTACGTACAGAGGTGTTAAACTATATCTAAGGGGAACGGCTGTGTAGGCCGAGTAAGGTATGAATAGCTGGTGGGAGGAAGCTAGTGAGGTAGGGTGCTATGTTTCGTGAACACAAAGGGAGAGTTTGAGTAACTTGGTTGAGGGGCCGTAAGCAGGGGTCAGATGATGACCGGGCTATACATGTGGTCAAAATATTACTTAAAGCACTGATGGTTCACAGGTTTGGTCACCATGACGAAACTGAAAAAAAATAAGATAAACTCAAAAAAAAAAAAGGAAGATTTTACCTATTTAGTTTTTTCTAAGAGATATGGCTAAACAGGTTTCACTTGTGTGTGATGCTGCAATAGAATTCATAACCCTAGGGTTAGGCTGTTAGATAAACTAGCAGGGACCCACCAAATACCTCGTCAAAAGAAAAGGAAACAGTGGGAATTGTTTCTAGTTTAATGTTAGCCTACATTGTGTTGCAATGCTAGCTGCCCTTCAACGTATTAGGCCTGGCACTGAGGCGTGAAGAGAAGTAGAGAGGAAACAGGGATTAGGCTCCTAATGACCTGTATAACTACTGAATCTATACAAAAAGCGAAGTGGTGATGGTGAACTAACTAAAAATAAGTAAAGTAAAACCACAACCAAAAATTAAATAAACAAACGGGTCTAAGAGCGGTGGGGAAATTAAAATTAAATTAATTTTTTTATTTAATTTAATCTCAAATTTAATAAAAATCAATTTAGTTGAATTGGTACATTTGTGCTAAACAATTGTAAATAAATGCAATAAAATTAAAAAAAGGTAGAATAAAGTCAAAACAAAAAAAATAAACAATAACACAAGTAAAACTACAGTATGTGGGTAGGGACCACAGGGACCTGTGATGGCATCAACAGGAAGTGACACCAGGGGTGACGGGGATAGAGAGAGAGAGAGAGAGAGAGAGGGAGAGAGAGGTGTGGTTAGAAAGTTACACTTTACACGCCTATCTAAGCGTTAGCCAGATGCTAACAGCAAGCAGTTGAGGTAAAGGGCTTAGCTTAAAAGTTAGCGTTAGTTACACGCAATTCTCTGTTTACCCACAGGTCTGTGAAGTGGATGCTATTGTCAGATTAACCGGAAGAGTCTGCACACACTTCCGGGGTCACGTGTTGCTAGGAGACCAATGCAAGCTCACAACAGGTGCACGTGGAGCAGACTTGCACTGCTGTGAGCATGCATGGGAAACTCATGCATGTCCCATACAAATTCATTCATTACTCAAAACAGCACATTCACTTCACAGGCAATGGTGGATTCGTAGTTAGCTACGCTAGAATAACACCATTAATTTTACGTAAATGTTTCACATTAGCGAGTCAAAATGAAATACAATGATACTAACACATACTAAGGCCTTAAATCAGTGAAATGAGGAACATCACTCAGATCACCTACAACAGTGCTGAAAAAGGGGATTTCTTCAACCAAGATCAGACCGATTTATTCTGGTAACATTTATATGAGCTGCTAATCCCGAGACTTCGTCGTCAGAAAATAGACTTGTGCTCTACTAACACAGAAATTTTTAGGGGGGGGGGGGGATTTCTTCGCTAAAATCAGGTTATTTTCTTATCGTACGATTTAAACACATTATTGCACTGAAAACTTCTTACTGCTTGTATGAAGGTGCATTCAAACTATAATTTTATTTGGTTTTGATCAGGAACTGGTATGCGCTTGGAGAAGAAGTTACTAACTTATGAAACAGACACATACGATTGATTATTGGGTCTGCTTGCAAGCAATGTTTAAAATGACGCCACCGTTCTAAATTACTGCTCGTACTGCATAAAGTAGGAAACTATTGTTTCCCTAGCCATGTGAATGCTGGGATTTTCTGGCTAGCTTGTCAAAGTCTCAGGGGGTCACATCATGCGCTGCTGCGGGATGCTTGGGAAGGGACCCCCTCCTTTCTGTGGTTGCTGGAGGTATTACAGTTCTGTCTGCTGAGTTGTTAAGCAGAAAGTGTCGGCTCCCCCCTTCGTAGATTGTTGCATATGAGGGAGTTTGCACGTCTGAATGAGGATGCGGGAGTAGGGTGACTCTCCCACTGCGTCTCTTTTCGCCGCCCGTAGGAGTCCCTGAGTTCTCTTCGGAACATGTCAAGCTTGTCTTGAGTGTTGTTCAGCTGCTGGATCAGAGTCTCTTGAAGTCTATCAATTTCCTCCTGTAACTCCATTCTGCTGGGGTCCTTGTGGGATACCGCCGTGATCTGTTGCTTGAGATCATTTACCTCCTGTTTCAATCCCATGAGGTTGTGAGCCAGGAAGATAATGACCTTGGCGAGCTTTTTGTAGCCAAAACTCTCGCCCGAGTCCTGAGTCTGAGGTACACTTCTCTCTGTGTCCAGTTGCTTTCAGCTCAGTAGGTGGTCGTCGGGCCTGGTTAAAGGGGGTGTTCCTCACGACGCCTTGCCAGCCCTCTCTGTTCTGCATTCTGTGCAGTTAGTCTGAGCATCTGCAACTTTTTTTGTTGAGAGTAAGGGCTAGAGACTACTACAAGATCAAAACAGAGTGTGAATGCTTAGATAGGCTTGGGTCAGCATATGTTTGCTGAAAAGGGCGTAAACAGGGTTTTGATTGATGACTTAAGACTACTCTTATTGTCAAATCATCACTCAGAATTTACTGACGGTTCCCCAAACAGGCTTAAACTCTGAGGTATGAAGGAGAAAAGGGAAAAACATAAGGAAAAGGAGAGCATTTCTATTCAAATTATGCCTATTATTTGGTACTCAGGATAATAGTCATGCCCTAGCGTTTGTCTAGATGACTTATGTAACAGGGTCATAAAAATTAGGGCACACGTTTGAAAATAAACAAATCAAAAATAAAAATGTCTCTGGTTCCTTTTTAGGTTCAGAGAGAACAACAAGGGGGCATAACATGTAAATGGATATAAAATTAGCCGACTGCTATATTAAACCAGATAATCATGGGGATTAGAACAACTAGCGCAATAGGGATTAGTGTGTACTAAAAGCACAAGTAACCTAGATGATTCTTCTCTAGATAGACAGTTATGATGTAATTAAATTTAGATTTAATTAGCTAGTAACTGAGCGATAGCATTCAGGAAGGATACATCTAGGTAGTTAAATTCGCTGAGATGAATTGAAGATTGGGAAACATAGAAAAAGAACAAAAAAATTAAAAGAAAGTGAAAAATCAGAAACCATGGATTAGGTTAATTTCAAATTACTTCACACTGCACACACACACATGTTGTATTTAAGAGCTTCAATTAAAGAGTGTTAAACCCTAATTGTTAAAGTTATTTGGTAGCTTAGCCTAAGATGAAAGTATGTTAAGTCGTGTTAGCTTAGCTGCTTCAGTTGGTTTGTTTACAACATGGCGTGTTGGGCTATGTGAAGTTAGCGCTTCCTGTGAAGTTGTTGTCACGGTAACCAATGCATGCCAGAGCAATTAACACAGTTTAGTGTCTGCCTATTTTAAAAGTTGCCTACAGTTTTAGAACGTGGTGCTTTCAGTGAGTGCTTCTCTAATGTAACAATAAACTTCATGCACTTGTTTAAAGAATTACAAAACATGTTTACTGTAAGTTAAAACCGTTTTAAACATATATGTAGTTATGTTTGACTCACATATGAGTACTAAAGTACAGTAATACACCTTTAATTTCACTCAGCGAGTGAAACACAGTAGTGACCACCAGGTTGCTCGGCTTATATAAATACAGTCAAAGTGTAGATGAATTGCATCAATCAAATTATAATCTATAAGGCCTTTATGCTGTAGAAAGAAGAGCAACGCTCACATCTACCTTGATATAACTACTGAGATTTCTTCTTCAAAGAAACAATTTAAACAATACTTCAATTTTGTGATTTCTTCACTAAAGCTTATTACATTATGGTACAGTTTGGACATTCCGCTGAGCTGAGATTCAGACTTATGTTTTGTCAGAACAGATTTATGCTTTAAGACTGAAATTAGGGTTTCTTTGCTAAAATCAGATTAACCTTACACTGATACCATTAAGCATGAAATACATACAGACTCTCACAATTATAATAGCGGTACCAATCCAAACCCCCACTTTATCTGCATCTAAAAAAACCAGCAAATAGGGACACAACAGGGCATCTGAAGTCAGTCCTATTTTAACCTGGGCTATCATGCACACACTTTTAAGTTGACAGTGTTTAAACCCATAACTTTCGTTTCTCCTCCGCTTTTATTCCACCAATCGTAAGAATAGCCTGATTATATGGAAATGGAGCGAATCCATAACTAGCTATAATGAAAAATAATTAGCTTTAGATAGCTGTAGATATTTAGCTGCCCTTCAGCGGTCAACTGTCTTGTCAATTTAAAACGTTAATTGCCTGGTTAAGCGAAAAATAACTTTTTACGGTACAATCTACAACGCTGTAGGTACATCTGCAGATAGTGACTCGGTCTGAGCAAAACAAATGAACACGTAAAGTGTGATAACTAAGGTTTATTAAAACATACATAAACACTACAAAACCTAAAGTCTAAATACTAATAAAACACATAATAAATGGTCTAACATCTACATACACACTTAAACTGGTCATAACATACAACATAAACCCAACCCCAACAAACAACACACAGGGGGTATAGGACAGGAAGTTCAGTTTAACTAAGACAGAAAGAGGCAACAAGAATTATTTTATTGAACATTTGCTATTCAAGTCTAAACCTGATGGAAACATCAGATTCTTAGTTCAAACGCCTTTGTAAAAAGGTGCTTTATGATACTTAATGTATCAATTAATAATACTAAGTTTGATACTTGTGAGTCTCGTCTGTCTGAAAGAGATTCTTGATGCAATCTTAAGGTTTCCAGTTGACTTTTTGCTGAAGTTAGTTGATGAGAAAAGAACCAGTCTTGAGTCAGAGAATCTTGACTGAAATGGAAAGGACAAGGCCAAAGAAAGGCCTGGCACAAATGCTTTGATATCCTGAAGCGTTCCCTCACATTTTCTTAGCTTCTGACCGAACCACCGACAGGGCGGGTCACATGGTGTGTCAGCTTTAAGGTCAGAGAAAATCCCCGCCTCTCAAGATGGGCTTATCCAATGAGAAAGGCCGGAATCCCAAGTGGGAGTTTTGAGATCCCGTGAAGTTTATGACTCTTTGTGTGGAAACACGGAACTTAGTATCTGGAACTTGAATCAAAAATAATAAAGATTCTCAGGACACTAATATATTGCCTATGTACCAACATATAATATACACGCTTGTTTCGATCATAATAAGGCGAATTCATAGATACTAAACACTGTATATGTAAGGTTATATGAATGAGTTGTTTATCGTAAGCATGAATAAAATATTATATAATACAACAGATTAATACAAAACAACAATAATATACACAATGGCCTGAAGAAAAAGGGTGTTCATTCAAAGAAGGTTTTCCTATGAATTAATTACTAGAAAAGTCAATTTCTGCTCTGCCTCTCCTATGGGGACAAAGAGTGGGTTATCCTACTCACATTCCTGGGGGGGGGGGGGTCATAAAACCAGTGATATCAAGATTAGTTGTCATGGTGACCAAGGGGGGATGGTGTTCAGCAGAAATCCTGGCATTCAGTTTATTGAGTGAGGGGACTGTGACGATTTGTTAATCTAATGAATAATTGATTTGTTAAATCAAATAAAAATTAGTGTGTCAGATTGGTCGAGACGCTACATAGTATTTGCAACTTTACAGTCTGTAAGTTATGTACCAAGAGCTCGTAACACTCCAAAGATAAAGGAAAAATTTAAATTGCATCATATCGTCAGGAGCCACAGGTATTAATTTTGTCTTGCCTATCCATCTTTTTCCTATGCCCCATGATGCGTTGCACAAATTATGGGAGTAACTCCCTTTTTACACTGTAAACAATCAGCAAAAGGTTCGCTCTGTAAATGCAATAGTAAGCATTTTCAAAAACTGGGTACAATGAGGTGACATTATTTTCTCACCCTTCAACCATCGATCATTAAAAGGAAATTGGAAAGTGTAAAAGCATTAACAAATTACTTTCAACAAACAGTACCATGAATAACTCTTAAAGATCCTCCTTCTATCCACAGCAATATTACGGATGTGTTAAATATCATTATAGCAATATATGTCTATATTTTGTAACAATTACATTTTATAGCACCCGTGTTAAAACAAACCTGGAAAGAGACATGAGGATTTGTGGAGAAAAATGAAAGTTTCTTAGTGCATTCCAGGGAATTATTCATGGTTTATATCGTAAATTAAACCAGGAGAGCCAACCACAAATGCACAGTACGTCTTTTTTAATTTACATTTTCATTTTTTCATTTTCATTCTTTTTTACAGTATACTACAAAGGAAACATGAAAATAATCAGGAGGAAAATAATGCAGCAGGCTGAAAAGAGCTATTCTATAGATATTGTTGTTACATCACGTCACATTAATATACCAAATGTAAAGTTATTCAATTAAATAGGCAAGTCACTTATGAAAGTGAAATGTGACATTTGAATTAAAACCCTGGCCGACGACTGTCAATGGTGGTGTGGATCACACCTCACTATACTGCATTTCCAGGCTTTTCTTGTCTCAGTTCGTTTTACAGAAGTAGCAGGAGGCAAAGACACACAAATGAATCTTGTCACAACATGATAGACATGAATAATGGCTGACAGGTCTTGTAAGGTGCTAATGGAGGCGTGTGTGAGTATATCTGTGTTTACATGCCTGCAGAGGCTGATTTCGCTCTGCAGAGCTTATTAATAAAACAAGAGCTGCAAACACGTACAGTAGTGCTATTACATTCATAATTGATAATTAGTGGTGTTTACTAATTCACACATCATTATTAACATTGCTCATACTCGTAGTTAAAGGTTATTTTCCCCAGCAGCGTTTCTGCTCAAACTGAGACAAGAAAAGCCTGTAAATGCAGTATGTGTGTCGTCCTTCAGAGTTTGTGATCCACACATAGCAATTGTACACTTGGCCAGGGTTTTAATTCAAATGTCACTTCTCACTTTCATTAAAAGTGAATAGCTTTTTTTGGGGTTCTCGAGCCCCTGCCCATTTAATTGCCAAGGCGAAACTGCCCTTTCGGTAAATTTTCATTCATTTTCTATTTTTAAAGTCCGTAGAATAACATTACACTTGGTATATTAATGTGAATGAATGAATGATGCATTATAGAGCACTTTATATGCATTTTAGGACTGTGAGTAACACAATTTCTGCTCCAAACATTAATGATTCCTCTAATAATGTGTGCTCTTGAGGAAGTGATCAAATGCACAATTCTCACTTGCTGGATTATAAAAATAGCTGGAAATTACCACAGATTGGATTTGATAAAGGGACCGGAGCATCAAAATACCATAGCAACACCCTAGCAACCACTCAAATACAATAGAACATTTTAGAAAACACTCAACACTTTTGGTGTTTGAGTGTTTAAACAAAAAAAAACATTAGTAGGCAGTTACAAATGCCTCACCCAACATCACACAGGCAACGCATAGCAACGACTAGAACCACTCAAAAAACACCATAGCAACCGATAGCGGACATATTGAAAAACACTCAAGATTTAAGGTGTTTGGAATATTTTTTAACATGTTGCAAAGTTCTTTGAAGACAGTCCACTAGAAACACCAAACCACCATAGCAAACCCTAGTAACCACCAAAACTTCACGCTTTTAAAAACTACCTTAAATGTCTTTAAGCTAAACAAAAAACCTTTGCCAAACAAGTTGAGTGACAATATTTTTAAATCCTCATTGAATGAATCAGAATTGAGTAATATGTTGCAGTGCATAGCAACAGCCCTACACTCTAAAAAATGCTGGGTTAAAAAACAACCCAATTTGGGTTATTTTTAACCCAAGGACTGGGTAAATATAGGACAGAACACATGCTGGGTTATTTTGAACCAGCTGGTTGGGTTAAACGTTTTTACCCACCATGCTGTGTACCCCATTGTTTAAAAATTATTGTATTGCTGGCTTAATATGGGCTGGAAATTAAAAATCACACAGAATTACTAGAGGCAACAGTAATAATCAAAAGATGAATATTTATTATTAAGCAAGAACACCCATGGTCAAAATACAAGACAAATTGAATTTATTTGTGTGAATACAGCATAGTTTACAATATTAAATACATTTAAACTCATTTAACAAGCATTTTAGAAATAAAAATGTCATATTTAACCCTTTAAGTTACGGGGAAAGATGCCGTGACTGACTCCATAACCTGCCCATAAACAAACAGTACTGAGAGTAGAGAACATATTTTAATATCAAATTAAATTAAACTCAGTATTATAACGAATAAAATCCATTTGTTATGCAAGGCAAAATGCGTTTCCATCATGCGAAACGACCGCTGCTGACGCAGCTAATTGACATCTTGTTCTTATGTTGTGTTGTGTAAAATAATATAATTTACAGCACAGTAAAGACTTTATAAATGAAATAAAATGTACAACTACCCAAACCCAATAGGCATAACCACAGCAAAAATTTTAAACTTTCAAAACCTAGAATATTTAAATGTCTTTTTAAAACATGTTGCTATGCAATTGCATAGCAAAAACCTAGAAACCACCTGAAACACCATGGCAACCACCCATAATGCCTGACAAATGTGCAACACCGTGGCAATCAAATTAATTTAAGTAATTGCTTTTATCCTTCTTTGAATTGAGGTAGCAAACAGCAAATTCAAATTTACATGTAGGAAGTAGAATTAAAATGTTATAACTAGCTCTGAGCCATGGGTGGTGATTCTATTAAAAAAATAAAAATACAAAAATAAATAAAAATGTAGTTGCAGTGCCGCTGGCGACCACTAGAGGTCCTGACAGCTACAGTTTATGCTTCATTAGAGACTGTGTGATACTCACTCATGTGTGATAAGGACATGCATTTTAAACAATCAATCAGTTATTCAAGAATGTTTGGGGGATTTAATTGTTTGTTTTCACTGTGATGCAACTTTAAAAGACTTGTTTGTTTACACTTGTAATAAAAAGGGCATCCTGGGTTAGCAACAACACACACATACAGCAAAACGCGACAGTGACGCAAGGTCCTGGCAGACAGGATGTTTGATTATGTTCTAGATTAGCAGCTGCTGGCAGGAGTCTATGTACACACACACACACACAACACACACTCACGCTCTCACATACACACAATTTGTATTGTCGCATTATTTCAGCTATACTGTCACTAAATGAATTCCCCTTAATCTGAATTATCTTTGATAAATTCACTTCTGCTAGATCCAGTCCTCTACAGTGTGGGTGTGTGTGTGTGTGTTTGACCCCCAGTCTACGCTGTAGGGCTAAAGCTGTTGTTGCCACACAGGGGGTGTGTGCTGAATCATATTGTCATCAGTGCTAAGGTCAAGCGCAACAACACGGGAAGTAAGAACAGTGATCAGATTCACATGTGAACTAATGCACCAAACACACACACTCTCTGATCTGACCAATTAAAATGTGTAATGTTGTCCCTTATTTTGCAATTGCTTTAGTATGATTATTGTACAACAACAACAACACTTCTTTGACCACAAATTAGCAAAGGCAGCAACACCCTAGCAAAGACTTAAAACATAGCCCTGGTATAACAAAATCAAATATAAGGTTAAATAAAACAACCCAGGCTGAGAATCCTAAGGTTGTTTGGCATGGTGTTTTTGCATGCTTGCCTGTTGTATGCGTTACAGCAACCCCTGCAAATAATGATTAGTTTCAGCTGTTATAGGGTTTGTATTGAGCTAGAATGTGATGTTTTGTCTGAAGCTGTGAGGTTAGAAGTGTTCATTGTACTGTTCTGTGGAATCTAATGTGTGTGTGTGTGGTGTGGTGGGTGTGTGTGTGTGTTGACTCGATGTAGTTTGCCATTTCAGCATGTCTGATGCAATAAAAAAACTGATAGAAAACTCAAGAGCAACGTTATCAGAGACCGTCTGTATATATTACGTCTTAAACAATACACCGGAAACACTGTACAACTTGATAACCACTTAGAACACGTGCAACATAAAGGTGCTTGGATGTTTCTACGCAGTTGCCCAGTAACCACCCTGAAACCAACAAAGCCCCATAGAATATAGGAAAACATTCCAAAGGTTTTAAATGTTTTACATGGGGCTATGCAGTCCACAGCAACACCGTAGCACATGTTAGAACACACTTATTCTAGCTGTTTTGATAGGTGTATTTTTTTGTCATTTTGCTAATGCATGGGCACAGCGACACCATAGCACACCAGGTTAGAACAAAACTAAAACTAAGGGTTTGAATGTGTTTTTTAAACTATGTTGCACAGAGTAAACACTACCAACACCAAAACACATAGTAACCAAATAGCACCATGTTAGACTTCTGATGTTATCGAATCAGTTGTCGTTTTAATCAATGAATGAATGAATGACTGAGGCTTATAAGAGCGTTATTGTGTATTGTGTACACCCAAAGCGATTTACAATCAAAGAGGGGGTATTCCTCAACACCACCGTGGACGCATCAACCTGGATGCTGCGACGGCAGCCAGGGACACCGTGCCAGTGCGCTCACACACACCCGGAGTGAATAAAGCCAATTCAGTCAGTTAATGAGGTGAGCCACGGACCCTGACTAGCTGCCCAATACAGACCTCAGCCCGTTTTGCGGAATCAGTTTTAGACGGGTCGACAAGGAGTGTGGCAGACCTCATTGCTGTGTGCTTGCCTGACCATGGCTGGCACGATTAGTTGGAAAGATGATTGGGTCACCTAAGGGATTGAAGGTTCGGAAATACCTGACACCGCCGTGTAGATAGATGGGAGGAAAACAGTTTAACCCATAACCATTCAAGGATTTCATATTATAGATTTTATTTAAATAATATGCCTCTTCGGTTCACCAAGCCCGCATTTATTTGATAACAATACATACAATCAGTAATATTGTGCAATATATACAATTTGAATATAGTGTTTTCAATGTCAATATTTTAAAAATGTAAATTATTTCCTGTGGACAAAGATGAATTTCAGCATTCGGTACTCCATTCTTTAGTGTCACGTGATTCTTCAGAGATCATTGTTATATGCTAATTTGCTGCTCAAGAAACACTTCTTATTATTACCGGGTGAAAGAAACCGCTTCATATTTTTGTGGAAGCCGAAATATATTGTTTTTCAGAATTCGTTGATGATAAAAAAAGTAAAAAAAGAACAGCATTTTTTTGAAACCGAAATCTTTTGTAACATTATAAATGTCTTGCCTGTTCCTCACTCTTGTTCCAGAGTGAGGAACAGGGCTCAGAAAATCACTCTGGACCCATCACATCCAGCACACTCCCTCTTTGAACTTTTGCCATCTGGTTGGCGGTACGAGCACCGAATACAGGACAGCAGGACAAGAACGTATCTTCCCCAGGAGAGACCAGTTACTGTTTCTCCGGACAGTTAAGGTTTTCTCCCATTGGGAAATTTCAAGTACGTATGTGCAATAACCTTATACTTATTTATCACCCTAAACCCTAGTACATCCCTACAACTTATTTTATTTTATTCTATTCCTCTATAGCACACCTTTACATACAATTTATTCTTTTTTTTTTTGTGGTTTATTTTTATGCATGTGTATTTTATTCACATCTCGTTTTTATTATCTGTGTTGTTGTTGTTGTCTCCGTGTACTGGAAGTGTAAATAAACAATTCCTTGTATGTGCAAAACATACTTGGCAATAATAAAGTCTTTCTGATTCTGTTCTGTCTTACTGCACTTTTGATCATTTAATACGTCCATGATGAATAAAAGTATTTTACGAGTTCACGCCCACCAGTCGCGAGGTTAATGGTACCAAACTGGGTGCTGTCGTAAAAGGAGGCTCAAACCCGAGGCTCGGCTTGAGTGCCCGGTTCCAACCCACACTGGGTTCTACCTCTAGGGAGAAAAAACCGAAACTAGGAGAGATGGGGGAGGTGGAGGGATGCGGAAGTAAAGGGGGGAGTATTGTCACTGGGACGGCGCAATGACTGCTGTTTATATAGACTCATAGTGATGATTGACAGGACTGAATGATTAGGCTCTTCCCGAACCTACGTTTGGAAATTCATCATTAATTTCTTACAAAAAAAACAAAAAACGTATCAACCCCAAAACTTGCATTTATTTGAAATGTACTGTAAATGTTTTTGGAGCATTAGAAATGTCTTTCCTATCCCTTTCGATTTATTTAACGCATCCTTGTTGAATAATAATAACAATATCTTAAAAAAAAAACAAAAAAAACAATACTTGACCGTGAATCATTTATGGAGGCTCTTCAAAGTGTTTATAATTAAATGGGCTTTAGTTCTCTCTGTCCTGCTGCTTTCACAAGCCCAGGACGTGTTGTGTGGGTTTAGATATGTGTAATTTTCATGCAGCTCCCAAGTTATATTCCCTTATATGGGAGACAACCTAGACATTTTATTGTAGGTACTCTGATATACTTAACGGGGTGTAAATTGTACAAAGGACTCCGAGGCTTCCGGTGTTGACATGAGCCAGCCTTGTTTCTCCAACATGGTTTTGCGACATGCCAGCTCATCATTCCAAAACTCCGTACACAGATCTGTTGGTGGCATTGTATTGCCAACCAAAGCTCAGCATGATAAATTGTTAAAGCTAGAATCTCTTGCCAAGGGCGGCTCTGTCAAGAGGCGAGCTTCAAAATGGTTGGGGAAAGGCGGCCGTGCAGTGAGAAGCGGAAGGCTGATGTCTGGTGCTGTAACTGTTCTGACGGTACACAAATGCTGGAAACGAGGACATAACACGATTGCACACACACCGAGCAGCAAAGTGGACGGTAAGCGCTTCGTCCTTTGCTGAAAATGTCATAGTATGCATTGTATTTAATGCATTTATTTGTGCCTAGCAGATGTGATGACATGCGACTAGGACAGATGGAAAACGGTCGATCTTGGTAATCTGTCCGGTAATAACACACAGTCAACGTGACTACACATGAGTTATGTTCAACATGATAAACGAGCTTATAGCAGGACATTACACCCTGAATCACTACAGTGCTGTTCAGACGGTGGAATGACTCAGATGTATTCCCAGATCAGGCTGGAATATTATGGTAAGTTATTGTAACATATGTAAGACTTATAATGTGTACAAAAGTGTTAAAATGGGAAAAAAAAAAGCTTAATGAATTCACTACACAATTTTAAGGAGTGGTTGCAATCAATTTCTTTTAGCAAATTAAAAAACAATTTAGTGATGAACTTCAACAGTATTTTTGATTTTAAATATAGTAAAATAACTGATTGCAACACCTAAACCTTAATTTTTTTTAGTAAATTCATAATCTTTTTTTCAGTGTACAAATATTTCTCTTTCAAATAATGCTGTTCTTTTGAACTTTCTATTCATCTGTGAATGCTGAAAAATAAAATGTAGCACTGTTTCCACACAATATGGGCAGCACCACGGTTTTACATTGATAATAATAAGACTGTTTTCTTAATTAATTTATTTATTTGGAGCAGTAAATAGTATGATTTTGAAGGATATGGGACACTGAAGATGGCTAATGATGGAAAATACCGCTTTGATCACAGAATAAATGCGTCACAGATATTCACATAGAAAACAGCTGTTTTAAACTGTAGTAATATTTCGCATTATTACTCTTTTTACTGTATTGTTGATTAATTAAATGCATGTGTATATGTATATAAATGCCTTTGATTATGTTTTACTTTTGTTGCAGACTCGGTCCATTAAATAATATTAAAATTTTGATTTTAATAATGGATTAGTAAATGTTGAAATGAACATAAACTGAGATTAATAAATTCACTTTGAGTATTTTTATTGATTATGTTAGTTAACCTTATTGTAAAGTGTTACTGTATTTTTATTTGGATAAGATGAAATGTGATGTGAGAAGAAAGAAAAATCAATACAATTTCAATTATATTGCTGGATATAATGCTATCCAAAAACTATAACTTTGTCAAATAAAGTGCGAACACTAATTAATCTTGTATTTAGACACATAAAAGCAAGACAAAGGAGTCACCCATTACAATCCAAAATGTTTAAAATGTCATTTTCATCATATAATGCCTTGAAACATCATTTGGTTCAGAAAGAAATGTCATAAATGACAGAATTCGAATGTAATTACTGCATATACATTGTTAGTAGATAAATAAAACAAACTAATAAGAGTGTGAAAAAACGAGTTTATTTTCTTAGTTGCAGAAGCACTTAAACACCGAGTTGATTGTGAATGGATGAGATGCAGCAGACGTTCATGCGGATCAGCCTGTAATATCATTGTTTATGATCATCCATCAGCAATATTGAGGAAAGAGTCGTATGCTTCCCTGCCGTGATAATCTGCAGCGTGGTAATACAGAGAATGGTTTATTACAAATTAACTGTCTGATCCACAAATATCTATTCTATGAAAGATTTAATCTGATTTATTGATGCAGCTGAATATGATATGATGAGTATTTGCATTTCAGACAAAGCTTTTCAGAAATAGATGTGTTCAGATAATTTAAATCTCATTTTACTAAGACATATTATTGGAGATACAGAGTGGCCACTGATATTTAGAACATTTTATGTAAGTAGTTTTGTCCATGTAAATATCAGCATCTGCACCAAATTGCATAATTTTGCTCAGTTTGGGCCTGAACAGTTTTTTCTATATCATAATATACAGTGGGGCAAAAAAGTATTTAGTCAGCCACCAATTGTGCAAGTTCTCCCACTTAAAAAGATGAGAGAGGCCTGCAATTTTCATCATAGGTATACCTCAACTATGAGAGACAAAATGAGGAAAAAAAATCCAGAAAATCACATTGTAGGATTTTTAAAGAATTAATTGGTAAATTCCTCGGTAAAATAAAGTATTTGGTCACCTACAAACAAGCAGGATTTTTGGCTCTCACAGACTTGTAACTTCTTCTTTAAGAGGCTCCTTTGTCCTCCACTGGTTACCTGTATTAATGGCATCTGTTTTGAACTTGTTATCAGTATAAAAGACACCTGTCCACAACCTCAAACAGTCACACTCCAAACTCCACCATGGCCAAGACCAAAGAGCTGTCAAAGGACACCAGAAACAAAATTGTAGACCTGCACCAGGCTGGGAAGACTGAATCTGCAATAGGTAAGCAGCTTGGTGTGAAGAAATCAACTGTGGGAGCAATTATTAGAAAATGGAAGACATACAAGACCATTGATAATCTCCCTTGATCTGGGGCTCTACGCAAGATCTCACCCTGTGGGGTCAATATGATCACAAGAACTGTGAGCAAAAATCCCAGAACCACACGGGGGACCTAGTTAATGACCTGCAGAGAGCTGGGACCAAAGTAACAAAGGCTACCATCAGTAACACACTGCGCCGCCAGGGACTCAAATCCTGCAGTGCCAGACGTGTCCCCCTGCTTAAGCCAGTACATGTCCAGACCCGTCTGAAGTTTGCTAGAGAGCATTTGGATGATCCAGAAGAGGATTGGGAGAATGTCATATGGTCAGATGAAACCAAAATAGAACTTTTTGTAAAAACTCAACTTGTCGTGTTTGGAGGAGGAAGAATGCTGAGTTGCATCCAAATAACACCATACCTACTGTGAAGCATGGGGGTGGAAACATCATGCTTGGGGCTGTTTTTCTGCAAAGGGAACAGGACGACTGATCCGTGTAAACGAAAGAATGAATGGGGCCATGTATCATGAGATTGAGTGAAAACCTCCTTCCATCAGCAAGGGCATTGAAGATGAAACGTGGCTGGGTCTTTCAGCATGACAATGATCCCAAACACACCGCCCGGGCAACGAAGGAGTGGCTTCGTAAGAAGCATTTCAAGGTCCTGGAGTGGCCTAGCCAGTCTCCAGATCACAACCCCATAGAAAATCTTTGGAGGGAAAATCCGTGTTGCCCAGCGACAGCACCAAAACATTACTGCTCTAGAGGAGAACTGCATGGAGGAATGGGCCAAAATACAACAGTGTGTGAAAACCTTGTGAAGAATTACAGAAAACGTTTGACCTCTGTCATTGCCAACAAAGGGTATATAACAAAGTATTGAGATGAAATTTTGTTATTGACCAAATACTTATTTTCCACCATAATTTGCAAATAAATTCTTTAAAAATCCTACAATGTGATTTTCTGGATTTTTTTTCTCATGTTGTCTCTCATAGTTGAGGTATACCTATTGATGAACCATACAGGCTCTATCATCTTTAAGGGGAGAGAACTGACAATTGGTGGCTGCCTAAATACTTTTTTTCCCCACTGTATGAGTGATAAAAGCCTGATATGTGAAAAGAAACACTTGCAAACTTATATATATGTTGTAGAAAAGTTTGAAAACTGAAAAAAATAGACTATTATTTGATTTGTCAGGCTTTACAGGATTAAACTGTTGTGTTTGACCTTAAACCCACAAAGAACAAGTGTGCAATGTTCTGTATCCCATGAAGACTTGTTGAGTTTTCAAAATAAGGCATAAATCCTGTTACATAATGAAACTAGAAGCATTTGGATGAATGTTTTATAATAGAGTTGTGCAATACTGTAAAAAGCTGCTTTCAGCGAGTCAGATCCAGGTGCATAATTCATCATCCGGGATTTGGTTATTTACCCTTTGTCACGATCGCCATTTGACCTGCTATAGTTTTCAATAACAGTATTTTGAACCCTGTTATATGTGGATTTGAAATGGATTTGACAGAAAAGTTTAACTGGTGAGTTGATGGTTGTTGCTGTAGCTCTGTGAACTGATAAAGGATGTTTGGATAAACATCTGCCAAAATGCCTACATTAAAAAGTGAGATTGCCTACTCTAGTAACTACTTTTCTTTCAAGATTCACATTTTACATTGCTTGTCCAATACAATACCTGTAGATGACCACACTTCCACACTTGTGGTTGAAACAAACTGCAAGTTACTTGCACAGAAACACTCTTTTGTTTTGTTTGTTTACATTCATAGTGTACTTCTAATAGAGTATCATTTTGTGTTGTAAGACGACTGGACAAAAAATTAGCGTTCAGTGGATTTGTGCCAGTGTTATTTTACTGTTATGCATAGTATGTATTCATATTTTTCTTTAGCTTTTATTTTTATATTTTCAGCTTCATTTTAGTTTAATATCAGTTTTAGTAATTCGGTTATGTGCCTTTATTTTTATTTTGTTTTAATATTCTGGTGCGTATATATAGACTGGATGTAGTTTTTTTTTTTAGTTATGTACTATTACAGTATTTAACATATTTTTATTTTGCTTTTATTTTTATATTTTCCATTTTTATTCATTTACTGTAATGTGTAATTTTGTGCCTTTATTTTTATTAATTACTGCCTAGAACTGAGTTGAATTTTCTTGAATTTTGTGCTACTAATAAAAGTTAATTTCGATTTGTTTTTGTTTAATCCTACAAGGTCATTCTGTAATCAGTGGAGTTGTGAAGTGTTATTTTAGTATTATTTATATATGATAGTTTTTATTTGTATTATATCTAGTCATTTTAAATTTTATTACTTTTTTATCTTTCAATTTTTGCCTACGAGTTGCATTTTCTTTCATTTTGTGTAGCTTCGAGCTTCATGTTGACATCTGCCTAATTAATGACAATGGATTAATCACAATTATAGAGTTTAACTGATGTCCGCAAAGGACACGAGTAGCTTTTTCTCTTCTCTTCTGAAAGTTGATAGGCTGTATCCTAACTGTTCCCCATTAAATGGTCAGTTGTGACCCATTTTTAGGGAAGCGACCCGCCCGCTGAGAAACCTCGGTTCACAAGAGTTCCACTGAACTCATCGACCTGCAGGATGGACGCCCGTTTCTGCACACTTTCCTTAGAGTTTTGTAAGTAATGCATGAATAAAGGCAGTCCAAAGATGATTCAGATGATTCATTTCATTGGTTGAAATCGTTCTGCGCTCAGAACTTCTAAGTGTGTTTGTTTGCATATTTTTATTCGCTTCATTGTGTAATTGTCACTGAAATCAGAGGACTCATCATTTAAACTAGTTGGTCGTAGTTTGCTCCAGGGCAGCAGTGCTGTCTTGTCCCGCGTTCGGAGGGAATGCCGGTGAGGCAGATGGTGCGATCCCATGTGACCGCCCCTCATCCGTGTTGTGCCGACGGCTGGGCTTTTTAAGGGTGACTGGCTTTGCTCCTGTGTCCTCTTCCAGTGAGCCTGCTGGGTTTGTTGAGTCTGAATCCTGTCTGAAACGGCGCTCAGCCGGACCACATTTTGAGCCCAGCTGGTTGCGAGTACTAATGATGTCTTTATCTAGGTTAGTGATTATTCCAGACAGGCGTAGTGAGAGTTTAGTATGTCCTCTTTGTTCGGACATGCAATGGCATGATACCAAATACACGCAGTAATCTGTGTGGTGTGTTTGGAGATTGTCATGGATTGTTGAGCAACAAAAACCGGCCCTGATTATCAGCCACACAATCACTTTTGACTTTTTATCCAGCCTCTCTGTTGTGTTCGTTTGCACCCATATGCACTTGAGACTGAATGGACGTGCCATTAGTGGAAATAATCTGTCTCTGAGGTTGTTACACAACACTGCACAGTCAGAACATTTAGTACAGAATCACATACACATACACACACAGTGATGTGCATCCTTTCTGTTGCTCTGAATATTTCTGATGTTCACACCAACCCCTCGCAGTGGCACTTATATTGCATTATAAAGAGCCAATGATTTTTCTGATGCAACTGTGTAATGAAAGAGGAAACCAAGCAACAATATTTGACTGTCGTCATGGAGGAACCTGGCTATTAATTTATAAATATTTAATATAGTGCCATTAAATAATAAATTAAATAGAATGTAAATAATTAGAATTAAATAAGTGTTTTGGAGCTTCTACATGCAGTATTTATTTGGTCGAACACTAGTGAAAATGAATTTTCTAATTTTATACAAAATCACAGTTAAGTGTTGAAAAAAGTGAAAATAAAAAAAGTTAAAAATTAACTTTTAAAAATGCTTTAATTATTAGCTTTTTGGTATTAGCTAGAAGTTACTAATAAAAGTTTTAGTTTTTAATTTAATTATTTGTTAATTCATTTTTTCTCATTCATTTGCAACAATGTAAGCCTACTGGACAAAAGAGCCCTCTAAGGTTATTTAGGTTGCAGTGGATTTGTGGCACTTATTTATTTACTTATTTAATTCAGCTTTTATTTTTAGATTTCTAGTTTTTATTGTACATTTAGTTTTAAGCTTTAGTCATTGTTATTTTATCATTTTTATTAGCTTTATTTTAAATATTTTATTTACTTTATTTCATTTTTAGTGATTTTAGTACTTATTTAAACTTATTTCAGTTTCTTTTTCTTTTCTAATTTCAAATTAAGTTTTATTATTTAAACTATTCACTATTATTTAAACATCGTTGTTTAAACAATTTTATTTCGATAACCTAAAGATATTTTTAATAGTTTTTGTCAACAATAACAATGCTGATTTGTGTTGCATGTGTTTCATGTGAGAGACTTTCCATAGGCTACTTAGTTGCTCGTTTGCTGTTATGTGTGTTACAAAACCACAAAGTTCAGCAAAAGCATATTATTTATGTTCAGAAAATCTTGTACACCATATATTTGCTTCATTATCTCACCTGTTATATTTAGCGTAAGCTCAGTTTTCCACTTACTGGTTTCCACCTATCAGGGGGTTTATTGTGGTGAGATTTTTGCAAGACCAATGAGGCGATCATTGCTCTCGAATCCATTCAGAAAGACAATATTTCATTCAGAAATGAAAATGCTTTTTGAACTAGAACATGCAGTTCTGGCATCTACCAGCAGGGGCCCATGCTAACTAGTCAAACCTTGACTCGTTCCGTTGGTCAGTAAGGTCATGGAATCTGCAATGATATTGAAAGTGACAAGTTTCAAAACATGTTACACGTGAGATTCTGGGACGGTGAAGAGTTGCAGGTCAAGTGCAGCTGATGTAAACACACACACACTGACCTAATGATACTATAATTGCCTTTATGTCTGTATATTTCTATCTGCATGTTAAATATAATGTTACAGCTGTCCATCTTTCATCTGAATCCTATGAGGTTTGTTTCAATGCTCCCAAATACTGAAGGCATCTAGTTTAATGTGCTTTGTGTACTTACAAACATGATGTCCTATGTGCTTTTCTTCAGATATCCGTATATATCCACGGGCAGATGTTGCTGCAGATAGCGGCTTCATATTTAATCCTGTATCGGAAATGATGTCACTCCGTCATTTTGGGAATGTGGAGTATCTTTGTGAGAGGAATTAGGCAGCTTAGCATGACAGCTGTAGGCCAAAACACAAATATCAAACGTTCCACTGTTCAAACTATAAAGGATTATAGTGCAATACTTGATTTGTTTTAAATTTTTTAAGATAAATTCAGATGAATAGTTATAACTATACTTTCCCAGTTGATTGGTTATGTGAAAAGTTGCAAACATGTTTTGTATTACAAGATTTTTTTCTGAAATGTTATGGGTAAATATGCAAATGATGCATTATCTAATTAAATATACACCAATTTGCATCAATTTCCAGAAAATGAATCCGAAAAATAAATAAAGCCAGATTCAAAGTTCTTGTTTAATTTTTTTGACATATTAGAGTTAAAGGTTTTTACAGAAGGGATTTTGGATGTCTTTTTTTTATCACTTAATAAATCAGAAAATACTGTTATCAGACAAAAAAAAAAAATTTCGCCATGTTTTAGGAAATGGAAAATCTTGTTAAAAATTAGGCGAATGACATATGAGCAAACCCCTCTGTAAAAACCTTTAGAATATAGAGAGGAACACAACTGTAAAATTTGGTTTATGTAAGTGCTGCAGAAGTGGAGAAACAAACTAATTTTGAAAAAACAGCCTTTTCAATTTGTATTGTAATTGAAAGCTACAGATGAAAAAAGACAAAGTATAATATTAAAATCAGTGTGAATGATATATGAACAAACCCGTCTTTAAAAGCATGTATTGTAATTGAAATCAACAGATGGAAATAGATGAAGTGCAATAATAAAATCAGCCGAATTATATATGAACAAACCCTTCAGTAAAAACCTTCAAAATATAGAGAGGAATAAAACTGTAAGTTTTAGTGTATGTAAGTGCTGCTAAAGTGGAGAAACAAACTCATTTTGATAAAACAGCCTTTAAAAATATGTAATTGAAAGCTACAGATGCAAATAGATAAAGTGCAGTGATGCAGTGTGAATGTTAAATGAACAAACCCTTCTATAAAAACCTTCAGAATATAGATGGGAATAAAACGTCTCAGGTTACGTATGTAACCCTAGTTCCCATTCAGTCAGTCACGTTCAACGTTACGTCAGTGACCGACGAATTGGGATCACGCTTAGAGAGACCAATCCACTTAGAATGTAAACTAAACGAGCCAATGACGTTGCGTTGCGTGTTCGCCACGCGACCCGCCCCGCAGAGCGGGGATAAAAGGAGAGCGCGTGCAAACGCACATCATCTTTTCGCTTCGGAGCCGAGCCTTCTTCAGGACGAATCTCCGCGAGTGTTCGGGAAACAGCTGGCGTTGGTGTTACGGCGTGTCAGTGGGGGTTGCCATTCAGTGCTGCTCATGTTCGGCGTGCTGCAGCTTCCATTCTGTGGTCTCGCCGTGACCTCCCCTGGGCGCTTTAGCGCTCTCACTAAAAGAGTGTTTTTCCATTATAAAAGAGCAAATTCTAAAAGAGCTCCCCGAGCGACGGGCGTCTTTTTAAAGATGGCTTCCGCTCGTGCGTTTCTGGATGTGGTCAATTCCTGGCTTCATCTGATGGTCATGATCACTGCCTCTAGTGCTTGGGCTTACAGCACGCTGAAGAAGCGCTCATGGATGAGTCATGTTCTCAATGCGGGAACATGACCATCGCGACATTGCGGTCCAGATACCTCCTCATTAAACGGGGGGGTATCCCCCTTGCCATGCCCCGCTCTAGCTCTTCTGGTTCTCGGAGGGCTACTTCGGTTCACGGTCAGGGAGACCTGAGGGGTACGGTGAGAGCTTCCCCGTCGAGTAAGTCTCCGCGGGCCTCTCATTCCTCAAGCATATCGCACCACCTGGTGCTTCCGGACGAGCGTGCTGGGTCCTCGGACAGGGCGGGGTCTAGCATCTTGTGCGGGGCACAGGCAGAGGACAGGATGTCGGTCGCTGCATCGGAGGGCGAGCTAGGCTCTGGAGATGAGGATTCGGCTGCGCTGCCACCGTCAGGTAGAGTGGCGTTGCCCGAGTCAGATCTAGATCTCATAGATCCGCTATGGTTTCCCGGGCCGCCGAGAGTGTTGGGCTGCACTGGAGGCCTCCTCCTTCTCCCGAACGCTCGAAGGCTGGATGATTGGTTTCTGGGGGTGCAGGCTGGGCGTCGGCAGCCGCCTCCGGTTCCCTTCTTCCCGGAAGTGCATGAGGAGGTTTCTAAGTGGTGGAAGGCACCTGTTTCTGCCCGAAACAGACTTGGTGCCACCTCCGTCCTCACCACCCTCAATGGTGGGCGGCCCAAGGGTATGTGGACATTCCTCCGGTCGAGCGCGCGATTGCCATGCAGCTCTGCCCGCAAAGCGCCGCCGCCTGGAGAGGTAGTCCACGCCTTCCGTCCAGGGCCTGTAAGTTCTCGTCCGCTCTGACGGCTAAGGCTTACAGTGCCGCTGGACAGGCCGCTTCCGCCCTGCACGCCATGGCCTCCTGCAAGTCCACCAGGCCAAAGAGTTGAAGCAGTTGCACGAGGGTGGTGCAGACTCAGGTGTGCTGCAGGAACTGCGCACCGCGACGGACCTCACGCTTAGGGCGACGAAAGTCACGGCGCAGGCCCTGGGTCAGACGATGTCCACATTGGTGGTCCAGGAGCGCCACCTATGGCAGACCTTGGCGGATATGAGGGAGACCGAAAAACATTTCTTCCTGGACTCCCCGATCTCCCAGGCCGGCCTATTCGGCGAAGCGGTGGAGGGCTTTGCCCAACAGTTCTCCACCGCACAGAAGCAGACGGAGGCGTTCCGACACATCCTGCCCCGGCGTTTTGCTGCTGTCCGCACCCCACTGCCGGCTGCAGCCCTTCTGTCTGCTCGTCGCCGAGGGCGCCCTCCGGCGGCCTCCACCTCCGCTCCGGCGCGGACACAACAGCAGCCTTCACAACGGCCGCAACGTGGAGCTGGCCAAAGGAAACCGGCGCAGCCCGCCTCCTCCCCTGCCAAGCCCGTGAAGCGCCAAACCAGGCGGCGTCCCTGAGACGGGCGACCCGGAGCCCTTGGATCCTGCTCTTCAGGAGATTGTAACCGCACCACTCCTTCCCCCGGAGGAGGGACGGGTGGAGAATCTTATGTTCCCTTTGTTTTTGTTCCGCCACTGGCTACACAGCCAGTGGTACCCAAAACTTCAATAAAATAGCAGTTTCCTTTGCCTCCGGGTCCCAACAGGGCGAGGACGGCGGTGCACGAGACACAGTCTCCACACAGCCGGCCCCCTCTCCCTTCGCTAGCGGGCAGCAGGGTTCAGTTCAAGGACGCTACGCCTCCTCACGAGCCCTCTGCCCACCAGTGGAGCCAGGTAAGTCACGCGCTGCGCACTCAGACCCCACCCTGGGACGCGCGGCCTCCCGGGTCGGGTCCCTGTGTTCCACTCCGCTGCCCCACTGCGGATACATCAGTGGTTTACCTGGTCCCACTTGTTTGGTCGCTGGGGGCCTGGTTAGCCCTCCCAGGCCGTCTCGCTGGCTCCTGAGAACCATCAGACGCGGCTACGCGATTCAGTTCGCCCGGCACCCTCCCAAGTTCAAGGGCATTCGGTTCACCTCTGTGCCGGAAAAGGATGCTCCTGTCTTGCGTGCAGAAATCACGGTCCTGCTGGCAAAGGACGCGATACAGCCGGTCCCTCCCGCCGAGATGAGGTCGGGCTTCTACAGACCGTACTTCATCGTACCCAAGAAAGACAGTGGGTTACGACCAATCCTGGACCTACGCATGCTGAACCGGGCCCTTCACAAACTCCCGTTCAGAATGTTGACGCAGAAACGCATCTTTCAATGCGTCCGTACTTTCGATTGGTTTGCAGCGGTCGACCTCAAGGACGCGTACTTTCATGTCTCGATTCTCCCTCGACACAGACCGTTTCTCCGCTTTGCGTTCGAAGGGCGAGCATATCAGTACAAGGTCCTCCCCTTCGGGCTATGACTGTCGCTCGTGTCTCACAAGGGTGGGGCGCGGGGGGGGGGGGGGGGCAAGGGCTCGTGGAGGCAGCCCTCATTCCAATGAGGGAAGCGGGCATTCGCGTTCTCAACTCCCTCGACGACTGGCTCATACTGGCCCAGTCCCGAGCGCAGTTGTGCGAACACAGGGATATGGTGCTCAGTCACCTCAGCCGATTGGGGCTTCGGGTCAACTGGGAAAAGGGCAAACTCTCTCCGGTGCAGAGGATCTCTTTTCCCAGCATGGAGCTGGACTCGGTCAACCTCTCAGCACGTCTATCAGTAGAGCGTGCGCAGTCGATGCTGAATTGCCTGGGGTCCTTCCAGTGCAAGACAGCGGTTCCAATGAAACAGTTTCAGAGGCTCCTGGGGAATATGGCATCCGCAGCCGCTGTCACGCCGCCCGGGTTGCTTCATATGAGACCGCTTCAGCGTTGGCCTCACGAACGGGTCCCGAGATGGGCATGGCGACACGGAACTTACCGGGTTTCTGTTACCCCGTTCAGCCATCAGACCCTCAGTCCGTGGACAGATCTTGCCTTTCTTCGAACAGGAGTATCCCTTGGGCAAGTATCCCGGCATGTTGTTGTGTCAACAGATGCCTCCGCCAGGGGCTGGGGTGCCATGTGCAGTGGGAATGCAGCTGCGGGGCTCTGGTACAGTGGCATATCAACTGCCTCGAGTTGCAAGCAGTAATGCTTGCTCTGCGCCGCTTCAGATCGCTGCTACACGACAAGCACATACTGGTCCATACGGACAACACTGTGACCGTTGCGTACATCAACCAACCGGGGCGGTTTACGCTCCCGTTGCATGTCGCAACTCACCCGCCACCCTCCTCCTTTGGAGTCGGAAGGGTCTGAGGTCACTTCGTGCCATTCACATCCCAGGCGAGCTCAACCGTGCAGCCAACAAGCTCTCACGTCAGCCCGCCCTCCAGGCAGAATAGCGACTCCACCCCGAGACAGTCCAGCTTATTTGGAGACGCTTTGGGGACGCTCAGGTAGACCTGTTGCCTCCCCGAACACGTCCCATTGCCAGTGGTTTTACTCCCTGGCCGAGGGTCCCCTCGGCACAGACGCACTGGCGTGCAGCTGACCTCGGGGCCTACGCAAATACGCGTTTCCCCCATTGAGCCTTCTCGCACAGACACCGTGCAAGGTCAGGCAGGACGAGGAGCAGGTCCTCTTGGTAACGCCATACTGGCCCAGTCGGACTTGGTTCCCCGAACTGATGCTCCTCGCGACAGCCCCTCCTTGGCGAATTCCTCTGAGGAGGGATCTCCTTTCTCAGAGAGGGGGCACCCTCTGGCACCCGCGTCCAGACTTGTGGAATCTCCACTTATGGTCCCTGGACGGGACGCGGAGGTTCTAGGTGGGCTACCTCCAGCGGTAGTAAACACCATCACGTCAGCTAGAGCCCCGTCTACCAGACACGCTTACAGGCTGAAGTGGAACCTGTTCGTCGATTGGTGCTCTTCCCGCCGGGAAGACCCCGTAGATGCCCGATCGCAGTCGTGCTGTCTTTCCTGCAGCAGTGGCTGGAGCGAAGGCTGTCTCCCTCCAACCTGAAAGTGTATGTTGCCGCCATTGCCGCACATCACAATGCAGTAGACGGTAAGTCTCTAGGGAAGCACGACCTGATCATCAGGTTTCTCAGAGGGGCAAGGAGGCTGAATCCTCCGCGCCCTCACCTGTTTCCCTCTTGGGATCTCCCCTCGGTCCTGGGGGCCTTGAAGGAGGAGCCCTTCGAGCCTCTGCAGCCAGTAGAGCTTAAGGTTCTGTCATTAAATACAGTGCTCCTCACCGCATTGGCCTCAGTCAAGAGGGTAGGGGACCTGCAGGCATTCCCGGTCGACGATTCGTGCCTAGAATTCAGAACGGGTAACTCTCACGTTGTCCTGAGAACCCGCCCCGGATATGTGCCCAAGTTCCCACACGCCTTTCAGGACCTAAGACCAGCTCTTTGTCTGCTTTGGAGGCCAGCAGAAGGGAAAGGCTCTCCAAACAAAGACTTGCCCACTGGTTATTGGAGGCTATAGTCTTAGCATACCAGGCCCAACATTTACCATGCCCCCCCCTGCCCCCCGGAGTGACAGCTCAAATATTAGAGAGGAGTGGCACTTTGGGAATTGGCGAGGGGCGCTCGATAGCAGACATCTGTAAGCTGCCGGTGGGCGAGCTAACACGTTTGGAGATTCTATAATATCGTGTAGAGACCGTGTCTCCGTGTACTCGCATCAGTAGGCGTTACACCGGCCTGGCTCCCCCCCCCCCCCCCCCGGTGTCGATCCGCTTGTGCGCCATTCCCTCACGAGACCGGATACGTGCGCTTTTCTGCTTCTCAGTTCAGTTCCCCATGGCGAAACCTGTTGGAGTTCCTCCCGCACCCTCTGCGGTCAGGCGTGGCGGAGCGCCAGAAGCCAGGCTCAGCACTCGTGGGCATGCCCAAGGTCAGCCCTTGTGCTAGGCTAGGTGCCCATGTGCTGTGATTCCCCCTATGGGCGATCCCACATGTGTATTCTTCCACGGCACGGCTCCCCTCACGGTAAGCCCGTGACTTCCCTGGCAGTCATTCGCTGCCATCTCTACTGCGTAGTTATCTCACCCCAGGCGGGTTGAGTCTACCGCAGAGACCTCCATATGTAGTACTGCCCTGGGCCAGTCTATATGTGTAATTCCACATGATACCTCATATGTGCAGGATGTGGCTTCCGTAGCATTCCCTACTGGGTACGCTTTTTTCCCAGTGTTATCCAATGTACCACTGTTTGGAACAGCAGTGGTGGACACCTCTGCTTAGCCGCTGTCCTATCTTCCACCCCAACTGGTGTTTGGGGACTTGCCGGCTTCCGCAGGGCAATGGAGGGGGTCAGCAATAGTGGCATTTTCCATACGGATCCCAATTCGTCAGTAACTGACGTAACGTTGAACGTGACTGACCGAATGGGAACGTCTAGGTTACTTGTGTAACCCTCGTTCTCTGAAGGAGGGAATGGAGACGTTACGTTCCGTTGCCACAGTTGCGGTACCACCGCTGTACGGCCGGGGCACGTAGTCTCAGCTCCTCAGCGAAAAACTGATGTGCGTTTGCACGCGCTTTCCTTTTATACCCGCGCTGCGGGGCGGGATGCGCGTTGCGAAACACGCACGCCAACTGTCATTGGCTTGTTTATTTAACACTCGAAGGTGATTGGGCTCTAGGGCGAGATCCCAATTCGTCAGTCACCGACGTAACGTCTCCTGACATCTTCGGGAACGGGTTACGTATGTAACCATGGTTCCTCGAGGGAACGAGACACTGCGTCGAAAATGCTAGGGGAACGCCTTCTGCGACTCACGCTCTGAATCACATGTGAAATCAGTCCAATAGCTGAACGGGACGTCACGGCGGATGACGTCATGACCAGGAAGCTATAAAAGAACGTGCGGTGGAGCCAGCGTCAGCTTCAAGAATGAGGCAAGTGCTGGCAGGGATGCCGGAAATATGGCACCGAGACGCAGCGTCTCGTTACCTTCAAGGAACCATGGTTACATACGTAACCTAAAGACATTCCCCTTCAGGAACTCGAGCAGCGTCGAGAACGCTAGGGGAACGAGAATGCCCACGCCGCCAGACTTCCAAGTCTCTGCCTAGTGTGGAAGACTGCACAACTAGGGCGAGAGAACGGAAGAGCCGGGAGTGGCTCGCATTTCTAGCTCATAAAATCTAACAAAGGTAAGGGGCGTGGATCAACCCGCAGCGTTGCAGATGTCCTGCATAGGCACACCCGCTAAGAAAGCCTTAGAGGCTGCCACACTTCGAGTCGAGTGAGCCATGACCCCCAGAGGCGAGGGGAGATCAGAGGACTCAAGCAATGGAGATGGCATCCACTATCCACCGACTGAGGGTATGCTTAGTTGCTGGAAGACCTCTCTTAGGGGGACCGTAGTACACAAGCAACTGGTACGCCCTCCTCCCAGGGCAGGCTCCTTTTCTTTTTTTAGGGACGTATGCATCCAGTGCTCGTACTGGACACATACAGTTAAGCTTCTGCTGGTCTGGTTCCCCGAAGGGAGGAGGACTGAAGGCCTGAAGTACAATGGGCTGTGGTGCTGATGAGGGGACTTTTGGGACATACCCCACACGAGGGTACAGAAATGCTTTGGCCAGACCGGGCGCAAAGTCAAAATAGGAAGGGGCCACAGAAAGGGCCTTTAAATCCCAGACTCTCTTAAGAGAAGATATTGCCAGAAAGGTAGCCTTTATTGTAAGATGGCGATCAGAAATCTCTTCGATAGGCTCGAATGGAGGCCTACAGAGAGCTTCTAGCACCACTGCTAGGTCCCATGTAGGGACACGAGATCGTACCGGAGGCCTCAGCCTCAGCGCACCGCGGAGGAAACGTGTAACCAGGGGGTGTCTCCCCACTGAAATGCCACCAAGAGGGGTGTGGTAGGCCGCAATGGCCACCACGTAGACCTTCAGGGTGGAGTGGGTTAACCCTGTAGAAAACCGGGCCTGCAGGAACTCCAGTACTGTAACAACTGGGCAGTTAGCTGGGTCGAGCTGGCAGTCTCTGCACCAAGAAGTGAAAAGTTTCCACTTCAAGCATACAGTTTCCTCGTAGAGGGAGCTCTGGATGGAGGATGGTCTCAAAAAAAAAACCCCCAAAAACAACCTCAGTTAAGAGACCGGAAGCTACTAGTTGTGCCCCCTCAGGGGCCACAGCCATAACTTCCACAGCTCCGGGCGGGGGTGAAATATCGTGCCCTCCGCCTGTGAGAGGAGGTCCCTCCTGACAGGAATCTCCCATGGAGAGCCGTCGAGAAGGGAAATCAGGTCCGAGAACCATACTCGGCCCGGCCAGAACGGGGCTACTAACAGTAAGCGGACTCCGTCCTGGCGCACTCTCTCCAGAACTCTCGGGAGCAGAGCGATCGGGGGAAAGGCGTACAGGCGAAGCCTAGGCCATGCCTGTACCATGGCATCCAGCCCCAGCGGAGGCTCCCAGCACCGGGCCCTGAGACAAGAACCAAGGCTTCCTCCACATGTCTAAGGCACGTAAGCATCTCCGCGTGACCTTGAACATGTGAAGCGGGTTTCCCCTCGGGGAGAACCCCTTGGACTTGAGCCACCACTGTAGGGGTCTCATGTACAGCAGGCCAAGAGTAATCACGTTGGACGCAGCTGCCATCAGAACCAACAGTCTCTGAAACCGTTTGACAGTGAGCGACTGGCCTTCTCTCACTCCTCTTACGGCTGTAAGAATTGCTTCAATATGAGCAGGAGACAACTGTGCCTGCATCGTGGTCGAATCCCACACCAAGCCCAGATAAGTGCGTTCTCGTAATGGAGAAAGCACACTCTTCTTGGCGTTTTAGTCTTAACCCCAGCTCTCTCATGTGGGCGAGACCACCGTCTGCTCTGATTGAGCTAAGATCAACCAATCGTCGATATGGTTCAGAATGCGGATGCCCTGGGGTCGCAACGGAGCCAGAGCAGCATCCACATGCGGAAATACGGGGTGAGAGTGCAAAGGATGCAAGGAAGAAAACGATCTTGGTACGCTTTGCCCCCAAAAAGAACCTCAGAAACGTCCTGTGATGCGGAAGGATGGAGTATGCGAAATAAGATCTTTCAGATCGATAGGACAAACACAGTCCTAGGACCTGATCTGAGAACACTGTTGAGTGTGAGCACTATGAACTTCAGTCGCATGACTGAGTAGTTCAGCAGACGCAGATCTATGATTGGACGCAACCCCCCATCCTTCTTTGGAATGATGAAGTAATGGCTGTAGAACCTGGAGTCTATCTCGTGCGGAGGGACCACCTCAATGACCTCCTTCTTTACGAGAGTAACTACTTCTTGTTATAATACCAGAGCCTGCATGGGACCCACTATCATGGGGGTGACCCCGTTGAATCGAGGCAGACGAGAACCGAACTGGATTCCGTAGCATCTTTCTACAGTACGCAGGACCCATTGAGATACATTTGGCAGTAGCTTCCATGTGCTAATAATCTACTAGGGAAATCAGTCTCTCGAGAATCCCTACAGGGGACAACCAAACTAGCTGCTCTGGGGACCTACGCAGAGGCCGCGAGCCTCTCAGTGCAGCTACGTTGCCGGGCGGAAACTGAGAGAAGAGCTAGCCGGAGACCGCTGCGCCCTGGAACACCGGCAGGGTTGGCAGAGCAATCTCCCGAGGGCACTGGGGGGAGACAGGCACCGTGTAATGCTGTGTGAACCTCTCTGCCCCAGAAGGGCCTGCCCTCACTAATCCTACACTGAAATAGTCAGGACCGTTTGGTTGAGGACCTCTTCGCCAGAAGGACAGTCCGCAGATGCTTAGGGCGTCGAGGCCCACAACCCCAGGTTTTGGTCTCCCTATGTGAGGATCTGGGACGCGGTGGGGACTGCCTGGAGCTGAAATACGGCGAGGAAGGAACCACTGAAACGCCGCCGCTTGTTTTCGAGCCTCCTGGTCATGCCTAGCCGAACACCCCTGACCACACATGGACAGCGTTGCCGAACAGGCCAGAAGGCGCAAGCGGGGCGTCAAGGAGGAAGACCCGGTCTTTCTCTTTCATATTAGACAGGGTCAACCACAAATGCCTCTCCGCTGCCACCATAGCTGCCATGGACCTCCCAATGGCGCGGGCGGTCTCTTTGGTGGCACGGAGAGAGAGATCACGAGTTCTCCTTAACTCTGCGATATTATCAGCGCTAAGCTCCTCGCCCTCCTCCAGCTTTTCAGCAGGTCGGATCTGGACGCCTGTAACACAGACATCGTGTGCAGACATGCACCGGCCTGACCCGCTGCCGCGTACCCCTTGCCCACCAGCGCTGATGTTGTACACAGCGGCTTGGAGGGCAGTGCCGGAGCCTTTAACGACGATGCCATGCCCGGGGACAGATAGCTAGCTAGCGTCTGTTCAACCCGGGGCATCGCCTTATAGCCACGCTCAGATAGCCCTGCCACATTTCCATAATAATCTGAGGCAGGGATGAATAGGCGGGCCGAAAAATGGCTTGGCCATGGGCCCATGCGGGGAAAAATGGCAGGCTCCGGCATGGAGGTGGCGGCCTCACGCGCAGGAAGCGTTCATCAAACTTGCTTCGCTGCGGCTCGGCCTGCTTCTCAGCGGGCCAATCGATTTTTAACTTGGCCACGGCACGAGTAAGCACCTCCACTAGCTCCTCATATTGGGGCGATTGAGGGGGCGAAACCTCTTTGACGTCCTCCATGTCAACCTCCTCGGAGGAAGACAGGAGAAGCGTCGAGCCGTCACCCCGGGAGGAAGTAGCCGCAGAAAGGGCTTCCGAACCCAGAGATCGGGCACTGGATCTGGTGGGTGAGGAAGGAGATAGGGACTCGCCCGTCTCCATTCCCTCCGTCAGATCCAACTGCGAACCCCACGAATGCAGCTGCCGCTCCGACTCGACGGAAGCGGGGCCAGCACCGCGAGGAACGCTGGCGAAGGCTCCCTCCTCAAAGAGAGCCCTCCGGGAGCGAAGTGTACGCAGTGGGAGGTGCTCGCAATGCAGGCAGCCGGCCCCCTCAAGAGCCGACTCTGCATGCTTCGCTCCCAAGCAAACCACGATAAAAATAAGGGTCATTCTCTGAGGAAAATCATCTCATTTACATTTAAAACAAAGATGGAGAGATATACACACACACACACATTTTATTATTTTATTTGGATCCACAAGACAAGCAACTAAAAGGAATCCAAATACACACACACGATATGAATCATCAGCATTTGCCATTTAAATCACATTGTTGTTGTTATAATTATAATTATTATTATTATTGGTATTATTTTGTGTAAATATACTACATTTTAAATTTAAACATGTAAAACAAATATTTTAAAAACAAAACTGGTATATTTACACAAAATATAATCGTCAATATGCATTTAATTTGATAATTTTACATTTATTCTCAGTCTCAGTTTATTTATAAAGCACAATTTAAAAAAACTACAGTTGACCAATGTGCTGTACAATGTTCTAGAAAGACTTATAAAAACATGTATACAAACCAAGCAGACCACAACAAACAACATCACAAATCATAGGCTATAGTGAAGAGATATGTTTTTAACTTTGATTTAATGTTGGTGCAGTTCTAAGATGGATCGATAATGTGTTCCAAAGTTTAGGTGCGGCTATGGCAAAAGCTTGATCACCCCTAGATTTTAATTTTGACTTTGGAACAGTTAACAAACTCTGGTTGGCAGACCTAAGGGTTCTTACCGGATGATGTTCAAGCAACAAGTCTGACAGGTAGGGGGGAGTGAGGCCATTTAAACATTTAAAAACAAGCAGAAGCACTTTAAAATCAATTCTAAAGCGGACTGGGAGCCAATGTAAAGACATTAATACAGGAGTGATATGTTCGTATTTGAGAACACCGGTTAAAAGACGTGCAGCCACGTTTTGGACCATTTGTAATCTGGATATTGAAGAATTATTTATTCCCAGATACAGGGAATTACAATAATCAATTCTAGAAGAAATAAAAGCATGAATTGCAGTTTCAAAGTGCTTAAAAGAAAGGAAGGTCTTCACTTTAGCCAACGCTCTTAGTTGGAAAAAACTTGATTTGACAACTAAATTTACTTGCCTATCAAATTTAAGTGTACTGTCAAATAAGATGCCCAAGTTTTTTACACATGATTTAACTGAATCAGATAAAACACCAGAATTTAAATGAGAAATTAGAAAAAATTCAGAAGTGCCAAACACAATGATCTCTGTTTTACTTTAATTTAGATTTTAAAAATTCAAAGACATCCAGGCTTTGACATCGGAAAGACAGGCACAGAGGGAATCTAAGCCATTTTTGTGCTTCAGGGGCAAATAAAGTTGAGTATCGTCTGCATAGCAATGATAATACAAGCCAGGCTTTTCAAAAATAGAGGCTAAAGGAAGCATATATAAAGAAAACAGTAAAGGGGCCAAAATAGAGCCTTGTGGGACCCCACAAGTCAGGGGGACCGCCCCTGAATAACATCGTCCTATATTGATTGAGAAGCTTCTATTTTTAAGATATGACTGGAACCAACTTAATGCAGTTCCTCTGATGTGCACAACTTGCTCTAGTTGAGCAAGCAAGACCTCATGGTCAACTGTATCAAATGCCGCACTTAAATCTAATAGTACCAGTACAGCAGAGTCACCTGAGTCATTTAAAATGTGAAAAAAGTAGATAAATTCGATTAAAAAAAAATATTATTAATATATTATAATTACTATTAATATTTACATTCAGCATTTAAATCACATTATTATTATTTGATTATTAAAGATTATTAATGCCACGGCTGCTATTGGTGGAGCTTGAACTCTATTGAATCAGGAGTTTTTTTTAGTTTGAGGTGTATTTGGGTCTCAGTGCTGCTTGACCTCATGTGTTCAGTAGTTATGCATGTTTACCCCAGCAAGGTTCACACTGATCTATAATGGAGGGACACAAGTTACGAAACAGCAGCGCTGACTGTGGCAGGAGCGTCTGGCCCCGCAGCAATGTTTACGCTCTGAGTGATTTTATTAAAACAGTATAGGTCAAAGCAACTGGGCCATTTCTGTTAGCCCCTCAGCTCAGCCACAAATATGCTTATTCCCCACGGGCCTGGAGCTCCACTGACTCATGGAACAGGATGTTCTGCACTTGCTGCAGAGGAGGAGGGAACCACAGAGACACAGAGAAAAGGGGAATGAAACAAATCCGTGAGCGGCGGCAGCAGAAATCCGGCCTGTTTGTTTTCAACAACTTTACATGTGCTTTGATGCTTGAATGACAACTCAAACATACAGGGCCAAACGCTGAGAGAGCGATCGCAGCGAGGGCCTGCCGGGGCCCGTCATGTGAACAAACACAGACCTCACACAAATTGATTTGTTTTTAACAAGCGATACGGATTCGAATAATGCTTTTCATTTATTTTGCCTGAACAAAACAATGTGATGTAATTCAATGCAAAAAGATTTTAATTAAATGTTAAATGATATGTATAAAAAGTAAATATGTAATAATGATTATTTTGTATGTTTATTCATAATAATGTAATAATTTATAATAATGGTTATTTTTATTATTTTTAAGTTTATGACAACAGAAACTTATACAAAAAATTTAATTATTGTTTTATTTCCATTTTAATGTACTTTTTGACATTATTTTTAGTGATTACTCTTATACAACTGATACCCATTTTTTTAAGTAATAGATAACTGCTCTGATTATAATTATTGTCATTATTAATATTTATATATATAAAAATATTTTCAAAAAATGCATTTTTGTGACTAATACTTATTAATTTATTACTAATAACTTTTTTTATTATGATGCAGATGTATTTTTCTAGTAAGTTGGCTTATAAAAGAAATTCAGTACCTTTTATAATGTGTTACTTATCTTTTTGGTTTTGATAAGTGATTTGCAAATCCAATTTTGAAGTAGTATCATTAATTATTGTAAAAAATGTAAATATAAAGAAATTGTAATATAAATTTTTAACTTTATGTAAATAAATAAAATAAACATGTAAAACATATAAGTTAGTGTAAATCTGGTACTTTGGCTCACTAGAAATAATTATTAATAATATATCTGTTTTTTTATATATTATATATATAAAGAAAACACAGAATCATTTCTTTTGCTTAGTCCTTATTTTTTTATTTTATTTTCATGTGAATTTTATTTTTTACTACCAATACCCATTCTTTAATACTTGTTTGGCAGACTGATTTTTAATTATTGAAAATATTAACTATTATAAAAAAAAGCTCATAATCATTATAGTGAAAATATAATATTTTTACATATAATACATATGATGTTTAATTGTCTGAAAACTAATGTCCAGAACCATTTTAAATGACTGTTTTATTTGTTTTAACACAAAGAAAATTATATAATGATTAGACTACAACAGTATACAAAGCATTACCATTATGAATATTTTAATTATTTAAGCATTTCCGTAACATAAGTATTATCAGTTTATGCAAAAGGCATATTGAAATACAAAGTTTCCTGTAATGTGTGATGTTATTGTTGCTGCTGCTCTTTAGGTGCAACCTAGATGGTATTTATCTGATATTAATGAACCAATAATCAAACAAGCAATCATAGAAGTGTGAATATCAGTAAAACAATGCGGGTGAAAGCGATTATAGGTTTATCTGAGTATGTAAACATAGACTGCACTGTGAAATGAAGGAGACGGTAGGCTAAAAACCTCAGAGTAACAAAACATAGGGGCGAAAAAGAACAATCCGGAGTCACCTGCCAAGGTGCAGGGAATCAGCGCGCTGTTTTTTGAAGGAAAAGCACAGAAGGGCCGGACCAGGCGTCTTTTCTCGAGAGAGAGTTAGTTTTTTGGCCTCGGGTTTTGTTTTGATCCCTCTCTGCTTGTGTGTGTGCTGACAGGATCTAAGTGAGGGAGAAAGAGCAAGGAAACCCGTGAGCCCTGCATTAAAGATCCTGGCCTTTCTGTTGCTTCATATAAAACAAATACATACTCACTAGTTCAGAAAGGACGCCTCGGATGTCATAATGATTAACGTTTTTTTTGCCGGGCGGGGTGTAGCGAAAATCTGAGTTTACATGGGGGTCTATCACTGGTTTGATGTGTAGTAGTCACAGATGTCCTGGTCGACTATGTAATCATTGGCTGGCTGATGTAAGAGGCTTCTCTTGCGTTGCTGGTCAAAGTAGCGATTTGGTTGGATGGTTTAAACTTTGTGCACACAGGCTCGCGCAAGCTGTGTGCCCCTCGCAGGGCCAGAATCAATAACACGGCTTTAATATCGATGGACTTGAGGTCCTCTTTGCGTCTGAGAGCCGTCACATGTCTTTCAAAAGCATTTGTATAACTCTTTAAAGCCGGCGTCTTAGTTTCCACTGCGGATTTGTGGACGATTAAAGGAAACAAAGGCAAATTCAAGATGCTGCTGAATCTGGATGCCGTTCTTTTTTTTGGGGGGGCCATCATGGTTTCCATTCACTTTGTTTGGGATTAGACATCTTTCATGAAGCAAATTAATAAACACATTTAAAGCCATGTAGTGGCTTACAAGAGACTTATTCCCCCTCCAGTGACCTGAATGTTGTGCTGAAGGATTTCATATAGAAAATCATTTAAATGCACCTCATGTGTGTTGAACATGCTTTAAATGTTTATTTATTTTTATTTTTTTGTTTAGATGTTAAGTAAGAAATATAAAGTTGTGAGTTAAGATAGTAAGAATAAGTCATTTTATGATATTTTGCTAGTTTTGCTTTTTTTTTTTTAGTATTAAATGTATTACAAATGGTAAATTTTTATTGATATGTAAAAAGTGAGTGTGACTTGTTCGCTGCAGCCAAAATGTAAGGAAAAAAATAATTTAAAGTAAATTTGGCCGTATATATGAGTTTTTTACTAATTATATATGGATGCTATAAATGAAATTAAGGTTTTAAAAATGATGTTTATAGAAAGGGCTGGGGACGTGAGACTGTTAAGTACAGTCATAAGCTGGGGGAAAAAAATAAGTGATTTCATTTTTACGTAATCAATCCTAAGACAAGGTATCAAACATATAAGGTAATTTACCTTTTCATGCCTAATCAGTTGATGCAAACTCGCACTACTGACCGGATCATTGATCAAGATACAGTTGCAATCTGTCAGTACAAGTTCACGAATGAATCGTTTCATGCAGGTTTGCAAAGCCAATTCATGAAAAGAATCAGATCAATTCACACACGGCCACTGCTATTGCAACGTGGTCCTTGGCGTGATTGCAAAGTCGAATTACCGTTTTTAAGAATAAGAAAAGCAAGTCAAGAAACACAAAATTAATACCCGTGGCTCCTGACAATATATTGAGGTCTTATGAAGAGAAACTATCAGCCTGTGCAAGAAACTGAACATTATTTACAGCATTATTACCTGTAATCCAGAGCCTCAGGCAAAATGGTTCCGGGAGTGAGTCCTGTTTCACGAAGCGGATGCAACTCAATTCGTTTGAAGCCAGTTACTTTGGATTAACTGAACAAGTTCATCAAAATCGGTAAGGAGAGCAATGAAACCGCCTAAAGAGTTCATGGCTTGAGCAGAGCAGATCTAGTTACTCAATCAAAAATCACTTTCAGACGCCTGACAGTCACTCTGACTCAAAATGAGCCATAATAGCGGCGTATCTGATCCTGTGATGTATGAACTGATTCAGCTCCAGTTCCTACAACAGTCAATGAACTGAGGAAACGGTTCGACTCGGACCGAAGACCGATGAGCTGCTGATATGTGCATGCGTGAACCGAACACTTGAATGAAGGGAAGAAATGAATGTTTTTTATGTTTTCTCATTGTTTATGTAAAAAGGTGAGATGATGAAGACTTGTTTATTCACTTTATATGTTTTAGACATGTAAAACATTAGCATTTCTCATCAATTTTGATGGCTTTGATGCATATGTGATGTCATTGTGTGATTACCTAAATTAACTAGTGAAATGAACCAGTTTATTAAAACAAACGGTCTAAAACAGGGGTGCCCAAACTCAGTCCTGGAGGGCCGGTGTGCTGCAGAGTTTAGCTCCAACCCTAATTTAAACGCACCTGAACCAGCTAATCAAGTTCTTATAGGCATACTAGAAACTTACCAAACTTACCAGTGTGTTGAGGCAAGTTGGAGCTAACTCTGCAGGACACCGGCCCTCCAAGACCGAGTTTGGACAGCCCTGATCTAAAAGGACCAGTTCGCAGAAGCCGAAGAGAATCAGAGTTCCCCATTTGCCTGAGGCTCTGAATTACAGGAAATAATGTTGTAAATATTGTTTCGTTTCTTGCACAGACCGATTGTTTCACTTCATAAGAACTCAATATATAGCCTTATAAAAATAAACTCTGGAATAGCCTTCCTGATATTGTTCGGGGTTCAGACACACTCTCTCTTGTTTAAATCTAGATTAAAGACACATCTCTTTGGCCAAGCAATCAAATAATGCATCTCATAATCTTTTACAGCAGTTATATCTGATCAAATGCACATTATTATTCTTTCGTTTGGGTTAAACAAATCAATTTTGCATTGGTTGGAACAGCAGCTACGCTAATAATCTCTATATTTGTTTCTCTGTTTCTGCTAGGATTTACACAAGCTTCAGTCTAAATCCAGAACACCTAAGAAGAGATGATGCCAACCCCTCATAGGACCTCAGATGATGCCAACCCTGAAACAACATAGAGAACTACCACATTTTGCTATAAGGTTGATTGCATCATATAATAATTGCTAATAATTAATAGTGTTCATCGTCTGTTTCTATTAGTTCTTGTAATGTATTTTTCCGTACAATTTCTGCAATATGTACATTAATGACACAGTCACCACTGTAAAACTACCACATAAATCTGGGTAGTACAACTAATTTGACTGTACACAAGTTGGCTTTTGCCCAAGGGAATTGGACCGTGAAAAGCGCTGTAAAAGAACAAAGAAGGAAAATAAATATATCCTAAGAGAGACAGGGGTATTAAGTTTGTGTGGTCCTTTATAGGTTCTTGTTTATTCTCAAAAGAGTGGCACAGCCTTGACTTGCATTTTAATGAGATTCAACTAAGGGACAGCTAAGAATCTTCGTTACACTTCTGTTGAAGTCCGCTTTAGGATCATTCTACTAAACTATAAGCAACTTGTAACTAGATGTCAACGACATACGTCAACTAATTTCTCATTCAATTTGCAACCTACCATGTTAATAACTCTCAGAGTGAGCTGTTAGAGGTTTAGGTTTAGGGTTAGTGAATAAGTGGACATATACTTGCAACGTGTATTATGTGAGTTTTTGTGTGTGATGGACCCTCAAAATAAAGTGTTAAGAAGTAGTTTAGCAGGCAGGTTACTAGATACTCTAGCATGATGCTAGTTGGACATGTAGTTGCGCAAAGTATGCGTGTATGTAGTATGAGAGTTAAGAGCGGACTAATCCGAAATAAAGTTGTTGCCAACTTTCTTCTGTTCTACTGGAAGGAAAAACTGAGGGAGAGTTGTTTATGTTGTTCCAGCAAAAATGTTTATTCTGGGTGAACTAAATAAAAATATTCATTGCCTGTCCCGACCAGAACAAAAAAACGCAAAGAGTAGTGTCTCCTCAGAACTAGACTTTTGACATATCCAGCATTTTTACAGGCATGGCAATAGGAGCTGAGTATCTTCAAAAGGGCCGTGAGAAGCACTGAGAGAATTAGAGAAGAGCATTAGCTCAGAGTACAGGGGCTGAGAGCGTTAAAAACTCCACGGAGGGGAGCCCGGGATGGTTTTTACCTTGATTTCCGCGTGCAAAAACTCACCCTAACATACTCCTCCTGCAGTGCCACACATCACTAGCCGATCATAATGACATCTGTGTTGTCCGGTAGGGTTGTCTTACTGTAGATTTCCTGAAGTTGAACCCGAGTTTGTCATTCATAATTCGATGACTGGTGCGCACTGCTAGGTGCCACCATACGACCCACATGGACGCCAGCGAGTATCTGGTGCAATGTGCGGCGGCATCATGTATCTGTGGAAGGTGAACGGGGCCAAAAGTCTTCAAACGGAACATGGAATTTAACCGTGTTAACACGAGGCGGAGAGTAGGGGAGTCCAGGATTTAGATTGTTGCAGGAAGGGGTAGGTGAATGTGTGAGGCAAGTGATGACCTTGTGAACGAGTTGTATTTTGTATGTGGCCCAGGGACTCGACATTTGGGTGGTATGGAGATACTTAGGGCACCTGCATTGACATGAAACTATGGGAGGCAGTGGAATTGGATTAGCACTAGATGTTTGCATATTTTACACTGCTCTATAGGGAGGCCGCGTCAGACGACCATGTGATATGTTTTTTTGTGTGGGGTGCCTAAACAGACCGCAACTGCTTTGTTAAGATTATTCTAGCCTTATTCTTCAAAGTAATGGTAAGTTAATTGTGTACATGGTGGAAGCGTTTTTATAACAGTGCTGAATATATGGTTTACAGTTGAGTTTAAATGATAGGTGAGTGTGAAATGAAAAAGTCCCTACCCACAAGGCCAAACTAAACAGTAAACCACACTTTGTTATCTGAGACAGAGGAAACATGACGACATATAAAAGCTGCCGACAGGAATAATATAATATGAGTAACACTTTACAATAAGGTTCAGAGTGAAAAAGTAAATACTTTAGTACATGAACTAGAGATGAACAATAGTTGCTTCACATTATTAAATATTGTTAATGTTAATTTCACCCCCATTTACTAATGCATTATTTAAAATCAAATTTGTGATGGTTTAACAGTAAGCACTCTGACAATTAAACATGAACCAAACCAGTGACCACAACTTATATCATTAACTAACCTTAACAACGATGAGTAAATATTGTAGTAAATGTATTGTTCATTGTTTGTTCACGTTAGGTAATACATTAACTAACATTAACTAATAGAACCTTATTGTAAAGTGTTACCTTAATATTAAATACCAATATATTATTTTTATTCACTTCTAAGTAACAGAATCAGATATAAGTTGTTGTTCATTTGTTTTTTGACTAATTATCCAAATAATGTATAGTCCTACAAAGCTATTATTATCAGAGCGTGTGAGCAGAGCATAGCGTCACTGAAGGTAGCGTCATTTTACCAGTGTTGCCCAGTACAGCTGTACTACAGCATGTTACAGCACAGTAGCTACTGCAAACAGGAACAAGTATACTGCATAGAAATTTCCTGTCAGCGCGTTATTTGAGCTGACTTTGCAGCTTTGAGCATGAGCGGTACATCAAACCACGCAGTGACGAGGAGAGTGAAACATGCACGCTGAACACTGCCAGGCGGGGCCGCGTCGCGCCATATATATTATTATTACCTATATTTTCTGCCATTTTTCTCTTTCGGCTGAAAACCAAAAATGCCATTTTCGGCCGGAAATTCGGTGCGTCCCTACTTATATATCAATGTTCCATCATGTCCAGGGTTTGAATTTTTCACTCAACAGCCAATTTGGGTGCTAAATTTTTAAGTCAAGTCAAGTCAAGTCTGCTTTATTGTCATTCATCCACATGTACAGCACATACACACAGATGATTGAAATTGCGTTACTCTCAGACCCTTGGGGCATACAGATAACACTAACAGTAGAAAATAAAATACAGATAGATACAGATTAAACACAAAATACAACTATACAAATATACAAATAAGGAAAATGTAAAAAATAGATAAGAGCCAAGGCTATATGGAGGGATGAGAGTGCCAAAACAGTTAAGTAAACAACCGGGCAGAATAGTGATTGGAGTGCAAAAAAAAAAAAAAATTACGGCCATCATAAATTCTACCGAGACAAAATTTTTTTTTTACAGAAATAAACCAAAACAGGCTTGCGGTTGTCCACACTGGATGTGATAAAAGCGGGTTATTGCAACTCACTTGGTGTCAGTAGTCAATAGGAACCAGGCATTAGTTTACTGTCAGGGAATTTGTTGTCACGCCGCAGCCATTGTGTAGATGGCATTCCATTAGTGATCATAAGGGTTCATTTGTATTATGACCCGTCAGGCCACTCGCATCCAGTGTAGGACACGGTGGAGTCTTAAGTCGTTTTTTGACTCCTTGTTATTGCTTCAATGCAAAAGAAACCAGCTGCGTACACCATGCCTCTATTTGGGAGTATGTTCAAGCAAGCTAGATATGCACAGATGCTGCGCAAGGTGGCTGTTTTCTATCATGATGACTCACGAGTCAGTTTTGTGCGTAAATATGCGCAGATTTGTCTGAAATTGATACTTGCCCAAGAACTTATGGGCGTGCGGTGAACGTAATTTACTAAAAGTAACCCGCCAAATCGGCTAGTGATTTGACAGTGTTACCCGCCACAGCTGCATTTACCTGCATTTGGTGGGTGAATGGAGTGGGAACGTTATGTTAAATTTCAAAACCTGATCGTGTCACATATGCAAATATAATCTCAAGTACAGCAACTTCATTGGCTGCTATGCATGTTTTCGCGTTAACATGGACAGCTCTGTTTAAAGACTTTTGGCCCTATCTGCCTTCCATATTCTCCCGTCGCATCCTCCGGAATGGGATTGCAGTTCGTTCGAGTTTATAAGGGGCCTTATTGAGTCATAACATTCTCAGCTGAATGAACGTTTCGGGCGCTAAAAAGCTCTCCCCCCCCCCCAGCACGTCAAGCTTACAGACGCCCGTTGATTGTTTTTTTCAAGAAAAAATTCTGATATCTCTGTGATCGAGTAGGTTTTGGCCCCGAAAAATCATATCTTCGTTTCAGGCCTGTGACAGAGAAATTGTGAGGCTCTAATGAGCTCCAAGGTGTTGTCGGGTCGCCGTCGAATGTGTTTTGGTACACTGCTCCTGTTACAATATGCCTCCGATCGCAGTCTCTCATGAGGGGAAGTGCAGTTTTGTGCTGGTGTTGATAGCTGCTGAAGTATGTTTGGGGCCGAGGACTTCAGGAGGCTGTTAATCTGAATGGATTGGCCCATAACAACACCACTTGACCTACATTAGCGCATCAGATGTGGAAATGTATGCGTTTTGTTAAGATGCTGATGGGGTTGGTTGGCTTTATATTAGTAGCCATGCCCACAGACCGCCAATTTTACATTCACTGCCCACCTTATGCTAATGAAAATGACTGGAATCGCCAGTTTCAATCTGATTGGTTGGTTTTTACGTCACTTCCAGGAGTCATTGGCTTTTCTTTTATCGTTTTTGTGTTTGTGTCACTGGATTGAAGGTTAGTTTTGTTAAATCTTTGCTTTTATTGTGGAACTTTTAATCAGATATTTTGGAGAAGAACTACATACTGAGCTTTGTATTACGTCTTCAAAATAATGACTTGTTTTGTCCAGAAATGGATTGTTTTCCACTGTTTTGTGTACCCTCAAGATGTGTCATGCATATTTATAATTTTTTATTATTTTATTTATTTAATAAGTCGAATTGCTTAGAAGAGGGATTTTCAAACATTTGAATGTCAAAGATTACCAAATATGATAATTCCTTTGCAACAAATATTATAAAGACAACATGTTGTTCCCTTTCAAAAGGGAACTCAACGCTGCATCTTCTAGAGGGCGCTAGGGGAACGCCTCCAGCCTGACCGGTGTCTGAAGTATGAATGAAAAAACGACAATGAACTTAACATTGGCAGGCAGCTCTGACGTAAACAATTAACAAGCGAATGCAGGATATAAAAGGAGGGTGCCTTGGAAAACTACCCTCTTTTTGTCTTCAAGACTTGTGTACGGAGCAAGTACATGCGGTTTGCACTCACGGGATCTATAGACAGGTAAGGATGCGTCACTGTTTGCATGGAACAGAAACTCTAGAGCATTGGGAGGTCTGTACTCACGTTTTTGTCAGAGTTTTGCACGAGCAGCGTTCGCCTCTTCGAGGCGAGTTGAGACAAGGCTTAATGCGATGCAAATTCACTGGAGCCGGTTCTGTTCTTGCTGAGTCTTGAGAGAATTAGTGTTTGACAGAGTGTGGTGGCTTCTAGATCGGAGTGTGATTTGAGCCACGCTGAGAGATGTGATAGCGTTGAGACTGCCTCTATGCTGATTCTCTTTGAGAAATTGAGCGCCTCGCACACGCGTTCGGGTCGCGCGCTGCGAGCAGTTAATCAGACTGCCGATACGGGTGATTGAGGCGGGGCAGTGGAAGGGATCTGAGGATGAAGTGCGTATCTCTTTCCGAATCCTTTTTTGGGCCTTTTTTAATTTTTCACATAATAGGAACTGTGTATAATGTGAGATCTACATTATTGGTGAAGGAGGCTTCTGACTTGGTGTAATGGCAAGTTTTTTTGAGTTGTTAGGCTCTTGTTTGAGACTCCTTATCCTCTCAGCCCAGGTACGTGAAGTTTGGGTTTGAAAAGCCATGGTTGGTGGCTCCTCCGTTTCCGATCATGCGTAGTTATACTGCGCTGGACTCGCTCCCATTCTTTTTATTGCAGGTATTTCAGGGTGGTTTGGAAGGTCTCTCTGTGAGCCTCCCTGATCAGTGATTACAGATGATGTCTGGGGTCACGGGGTAGTGCCACACCCCAGAACCAGCGTCTGAGTGTAGTCAGGCTTCCTCTGTTTGTAGAGGGTACAGATCAGCTGAAAAGATCTCCCAACTTCGGCGGTCTCTATGAGGGTAATTTGAGCGTGTTAGGCTTTCCTCTGTTTAAGAGAGTCGTCTTAGCATGAAACATTGCGCCCCCGGAGCTCCGATTGGACCTGGTTAATGCAGTTGTAGGCTCTTTTTTGAGCCTCACTATCTGCCTCTGGTGTTGAGTGTAGCTAGGTCTCTTCTCACTTTAGACAGTCGTTATGCTGAGACCTCCACTCTTAAAGAGTTCCCCTACCAGGATCAAGTGTCGTTAGGCTTCCTCTCGTTTAAGAGAGTCATCCTGCTGAAGCCTCCACTCTCCAAAGCACCACTTAGGCAGAAATATGGGTTCGTAGGCTCTCCCCTTTTGAGCCTCACTAACTGCCTCTGGCGTGGAGTGTAGCTAGGTCTCCTCTCACATTAGACAGTCGTTATGCTGAGACCTCCACTCTAAAGAGCTCCTCAACTAGGGTTGAGTGTTGTTAGGCTTCCTCTCTTTTAAGAGAGTCATCCTGCTGAAGCCTCCGCTCTTTAGAACTCAGTCTTTGGCAGTAATATGAGTTTGAAGGCATTTTCTTTTTTGAGCCTCACTAACTGCCCCTGGCGTTGATTGTAGCCAGGTCTCCTCTCATTCTAGAAAGTCGTTATGCTGAGACCTCCACTCTAAAGATCTCCTCAACTAGGGTTGAGTGTTGTTAGGCTTCCTCTCTTTAAGAGAGTCATCCTGCTGAAGCCTCCACTCTCCAGAGCACCGCTTAGGCAGAAATATGGGTTCGTAGGCTCTCCCCTTTTGAGCCTCACTAACTGCCTCTGGCGTTGAGTGTAGCTAGGTCTCCTCTCGCTTTAGAGAGTCGTTATGCTGAGACCTCCACTCATAAGAGCTCCTCAACTAGAATTGAGTGTTGTTAGGCTCCTCTCATTTAAGAGAGTCATTCAAGTGCCTGAAGCCTTCCGCTCTCCAGAGACACGCTGAGGCAAAAATATGGGTTGTAGGCTCTCCCCTTTTGAGCTCATACTGACTCTGGCGTTGAGTGTAGCTAGGTCTCCTCTCGCTTTAGAGAGTCGTTATGCTGAGACCTCCACTCTCTAAGAAGCTCCTCACAAATCGGGTTTTGAGTGTGTTAGGCTCCTCTCGGTTTAAGCGAGTATTCGGCTGAAGCCTACGCACTTTAGAACTCCGTTTCTTGACAGTAATATGGTTTGTAGGCCGCTGCCTTTTGAGCATCATAACTGACTATGGCGTTGCAGTAGAGTAGGTTCATCGCAATTCTAGAGAGTTGTTATGCTGAGACCTCTACTCTTAAGAGCTCCTCAACTAGGGTTTAGTGTTGTTAGGCTCCTCTCGTTTAGGAGATTCATTTTGCTGAAGCCTCCACTTTGCATAGCTCCGTTTAGGCAGTATTAATGTGCAGGCTCTTGAGCCTCACTAACTGACCCTGGCGTTGAGTGTAGCCAGGTCTCCTCTCATTCTAGAGAATCGGTATGCTGAGACCTCCACTCTTAGAGTTCCGACTTTGGTAGGTGAGCACTGGCGAGTTTGAGCCTGCCTGTAGAGGTTGTGGCTCAGGTCCTGGCAAAAACAATCTGGCTGGGGCAGGGATGGTGTTCCTTTAGTCCTTGACTTAAGGAATCCACTTTTGGGCACTCATCCCTCAGCATGGCAGCGTTGTTATACCGTTCCCCTAGCGCCCTCTGGAGGATGCAGCGTGGAGTTCCGTTTCGAAAGGGAACGTCTCAGGTTACACATATAACCATGGTACCCTGAGAAGGGGAACGAGACGCTGCGTCTCATTGCCATGCCTCGGCATTCCTGCATGCGTCTCCTTCAGACAAAGAAGTGGATGACGTTTTCCGCAGGTGCTCTTTTATACCCGCATTCGGCCTTTGTTACTTCATACGGCGCGCAATGCCACTGCCATGTCAAGTCATTGTCGTTTTTTTCATTGCATGCTTCAAACACCAGTCACGCTAAAGGCATTCCCCATAGCGACATCTAGAGGATGCAGTGTCTCGTTCCCTGTTCTCAGGGAACCATGGATACATGCGTAACCTGAGACGTTTCTGCAATTAACTAACTAATTTTTATTATCTAACATTTTTTTATTCCGTTTTTTTGTGTAGCGCCTTTCACAGTAAATGTGAATTTGACAGAATTACTGAGCACAATTAAACCGCGATAATATTCTGTATGTGTGTAAATTTTGGAGAAAATGCATACAGAACGCAAGCAGCGTATGCTATTCTGTGTCAGCCGCGCTGCACGGATGCGCTGTTTTAATTCAAATCAAAGCGTAAAGACACATTAAAACAACTTGTGTCCTTGTGTCACGGCTGACACAGAATAGCGTACGCTGCTTGCGTTCAGCGGATATTCTCCAAAATGGTGCTACGGTGATGCGGAGAGACACAGATGAGACGAATTGTTGAATTAAGTCGTTAATTTTTTTTGATTCGCATACACAATAGTATTCTCGGCGCTCATAACGTTACGGTTGACACCACTGATGGCAGATGGACTATTTGACGACTGTCTTTCTATTTCTGGACCTGACGTGCAATTTACTTGGCAGTCATCGGACAGTCACAGAAGCCTCCGGTTTTCATCCACAATACTCACTGTGTAGTCTCCGAGAGAACGCCGTTTTACGGGTTTGGAACGACATGGGGGTAAGTGATTAATGACAACATTTTTATTTTGAGGTGGAGTATCCCTTTTAATAATAAACATTTTTCACGAAATAATTCACCGGCTGCACATTTCTGCTTACAAACCCTCCTAGCCATTGCTCCAGTGTAAACGCATGGCTGTTTGTTTGTTTGTTGACGTGATTTTCCGTTACAGTCGAATCCAGTTGCTCTAAATTCTAGCGTTTCTCTCTGACACACTAATCGGGACGCATCTGCACCGAGGCCTAAACGGGAGACGTAATTTGTCTGGAGCGAGCGGCTGAACTGTGTTTTTGAGGACGTCTGTGTTTTGGGACACGAGCGAGCGCACTTTTCCAGTGCAGAGTGTTTGTGGATGTTTATTGCTTGGCTGGAGCTTGTGAGTAAAATTACCCAGCAGGCACGGTGGGGTAGAGCGAGCATAATCTAGAGAGAGAGAGTAATGTGGGTGGCTGCCGTCTCGCTGCCATAAATATTACATAACGAAGATAAGTCTAGTTGGCAGGCTATAAATACAATTGTACACTGTGTACCGACATTGTGGAACGGCACAGACTGCGACAGCGGGACAGATTAGTTTGCAGTCAATTGGCCCGTTCCGGCCGCAAAAGGAAAAAAACAAATGCAATCCTCTCCCAGGCAAATGTCTGTTGGCAGATGAGTTTCCCCCGCCTCTCGCTGAGTGTCTGGCCCGGCCTAAAAAAGGATGCGATGCGCTGTGATGCTGAGGAGGTCAGACATGTTTATCCAGAAAGAGCCCTGGGTCAGTCTGGCATGAGGAAGTGGAGTTATGTGTGCGAGATCCACGCTCGTGAAATAGCTCTGATTCCAGCACCTGTCACTCCGCTCGCGCTTTTCATCTGAGAGCCGAGGGTTTGAAAACAAATGTCATTGCCGCTCTCCGTTCAAATGATTTGATTATTCTCAACTAATGCTCACCAGTCCATGTGAAATCACAACTGTGACACTGTTTGTTTTCTTAATGCATTTTCCTGTTTGTTGTTGTTGTTGTTGTTGTTGTTTTGTGTGTGCATACAAATCTGGTTAACTATTTTCCATTTAGTCACCAAACTCTAGCTATCCAATCATGATTATTCTATGGATAAAATCAAGCCCTGGAATTTACACTTATGCATTTATCATTGCATACATTTATCCAAAGTGACTTTGAGTGCATTTCCGGTATGTTTATTTTTAGTTCATGCATTTCTTTGGAAATGAACCAGTACATTTATAAAAATGTGTAAACATAATTAGTGTTTAAAACTTTTTTACAACAAAATTTATATTCAATCATTTAGCAATGCATGCATTTATTCAAGAGATTACACGTGCAGTCGAAGGCAGATTTTTTTATTAGTTCAATGCAATTTCCAGGGTTGAAAATGGGGGTAAATTTATAACAAAATGTTATTCTATATAATTCATTTAAAAAACATATATTTTTGCAAAGCATATGATGGGTGGATGAATATGTGTGTTTTTTTTTTTTTATCAATGCATGCATTTATCCAAAGCAACTTACATTGCAAGGATGCATTTTTTTTCTGTATCATGATTTTCCTGAGAAGGAACCAGTGTTGATATGTGTATACATAGGGTTTTTACATATATATAATATTATACTATATATATTATTTTTTTTTTTTTTTTTTTTTAACAATAAAATTGAATTCAGGATTTAGCCATGCAAGCATTTATCCAAAGTGACTTAAATTGCATTCAAGACATGATTTGTATTTAGTAGTTCATGCGTTTGGGATTTGAACTGGGAATTTTAAAAATGTCTATTATATAATAATTAGGATTTAAAACATATATTTTTGTTACAGAAAAGCTACATTGAATGAGGTGGATGAACAGGTGTATTTTGAATTTTTTTTTTTTTTAGCAGTGCATGCATTTATCCAAAGCAACTTGCATTGCATCAGGCATGCATTTTTTTAAGCTCATGCAGTTCATGAGAAAGGAATGTCTTAGTAATTAGGTATAGTATATAAAGTAATTAGGGTTTAAAACATCATTGCATGGTTCATTAGGGTTCATTACAGCTAAGCAAAACTGAATTAGGTTTACTAATAGGTGTATTTTGTATTTTTTCCCTTCTTTTTTAATTGTTATTCTATTCCTTAAGAGTTTAACCAGGAAATTAAAAAAAGAATTGTGTGTATATATATATGCATTTATAATAACTTAACACACACATTTTATGTTACAGCAAAGCAAAATTGAGTGGAATTATTTGTTGAAAACTTTTTTTTTTCATACACATTTTTTTTGTTTCAATTCAGAATTCTTTCCTTATTTTTATTAGTTCATGCATTCCCTGGGAAATTAACCATGACCTTGCCATTGCCAGCACCATTGCCTACTATCATCACTTTATGAATGTATGAGTTGCAACTGATGTTTTATGTTGATGTTTAGGGTGAAATGTGTCCATTTCTTCAGAATTGCAAAAATAGTTGAATCAGAAAAACTGGCTTTGCTGTATGAGTTTGCGATGCTCAAATGGTCAGATCAGTGTTTTTCTGTATACCTCACAGAGAGTTTTTATGAATATCTTAAAGTCTTTGCAAATTAACCTGAGATAGGAGAAACTATTTTATCATCCAATACATCTTATTTACATTTGATCATATGTAAAGCTGATCTCTTCAGGTCATCTTCGGCTCATGTTATTCTATTATTCATCGAGGTTTGAGTTTGCACAGGCTCATGAGGACAAAAGCTGTTCCTCTGTAAACTTTTGAATAACACGAACATAATATGAGAGATTTGATTTGATTTGGGCTGGTAATCCTCTCTGCAGGACTCACCAGTGTGCCATCAACATCTCTGTAATCTCTCTCGGTTCATCCCTGAAGTGATGGGACAGTGATAGTGCACACACACACACTCACGAGTGATTGTGACAGTGCACACAGTTTGTCATAGCGGGACTCTGCTGCCTGCAGTCTAATGGTCTCTCGACGTGGGGCCGCTCAGGCGCTGACAGGCTCAATACAGCGTCTTGACCTGTTTGCCGTTTCGCCCCATGCAGGAGCAATCTTTTTTGTGTACTAACCGTTTGAGAGATCTGCCACCTGTCCCAGCCGAGGCTCTCTGTTGTGTGTTTTGTTGTGTAATGTGTGTGTGGTTTGTGTGTGTGTGTGTGTGTGGTAACCTTTCGGGGTTGAGCATGACATTTCTCTGTAAAGACACAAAAAACTTCACAGTAGGAAACTTTTTTTCCCCCACTTGTTTCCCCATAAATTTTTTTTTTTTTTGAACTTGTTCACCTTTCGGTTCTTTGAATTATTAAAATGAATTGCATTTTATTTAAAATATAATATGATGTGTGTCTATTTTGACATTATATGTGTAAATAACTCCCCCCCCCCCCCCCCCCCCCCCCCCCCTTCATTATTATTTTGGTTTCCTGGTTGATTTGAATTATTTACAGTGATTTAAATGTCATATTCAAATGTAATATGATCTGTATTTTTTTATGATATTTTGACACCTTGTTGTTTATAGTTATGTTTGTGTTGTTGCAACCTTCCTGGTTATTTTAACTCTCTGACGTGTACAAAATGTAAATGTAATAGTTGGATATTTTGACATTTATATTAATTTAATTTAAAAATTTGTATGTGTTTAGTGATTTATTAGTATTCAATACTGTGCTGGTTTGTAGCAGATCATTTCGTTTATTATTTATTAATTTGTTTGTTATATACTGTTTTACTTCTACGTTGGATCTTTCCTAATCGGTTATCAAAATAACTTTAGAAATTCAGAGTTTCGAAAAGCTCTTTATTGCGATCTATTGATTATCTCATCACATATTTTCAATTCAGTAATTTCACTTTAATGGCAACGAATAGGTTATTTTCATTGAGCAATGATATGACCAGATGCTGCCAAATTACAACAGCATATTTAATTGTTTGATCAAAATGATTGCTATAATCGCTGGTAGGGGACATGCATAGCGTGACTAAATTCTACTCCCTTGTATCTAACGCCTGTTCTTCATGATCCAATTCATTGCAATGGATAAAATCCTGCCCTACATTTATTTTAATGTCAAATATCCTGTTGCACCTATAAATGCATTCAAGTATTATTTGCAAACAGTAATGTGTGTTGACATTTAAGTCAATGTAAATGCACAGTTCCCATCAGAACATGTATATTTTCTAGAACGGAGCTCAGGTGCGCCAGGTTACATTCGGTGACACTCATTGGCTTATGAGGGTTTTCCCTCCTGATCGACGTTAAGCGCGCACATTGAGGCTCTCGTTTGTCTCTAAACGGCTTTGAATCCTCACGTCTTGAGCCATGTGCTAAATTAAGCCACCCAGCTCACGTCGCCGTCCTAAAATACGACATTAACACCCAAGCGTTGCTCGCACCTGACCACAGTTCAACAGAGCGTTCCCTTATAGCGTCATTTCCTGAGTGCCTGATACGGCGTTTGTCGTAATCCCCTTTGCGCCGCCCCACGCTTGTTTTCACAGTATTACAGTATAATCCATTCGCTCATATTCGCGTTATGTCACATATTCGCCGCGGCACGCTGTTTAAAGTCAGATTAGGGCTGCTAATTGAATGTGAACGAGACTTGAATGAGATCAGGAGCGGAGAGGATGAGTCCTGCTCTGACACAACAGCAGCGGAGGTGAACGGATGGATGTAGGTCAGGATGTTCCCAACGCACACACCGCTATTAACCCGTTCAGCGCCGCTATTACGGGGGTCAGTTCGTGTCATAAACAGATTTCACTTGGATTTCAGATGTAAATGAGGCACTTCTGATTTTAAGTAAGGGCGCGCAACAGAAAAAACTATAATATTCTCTAGTGCAATAAGTACAATTGACTTTTCATTTTAAATTTATTTATTCGTTTCACTGTCAATATTATATATACTATATATTTTAATGTAAAATTGTATACATAATAAATAATTTAATATAGTAAACATAATAATACAATTAGCCTATATTATATGATAATAAATATGACATTAAAGGAACATTTTAAAAAATTCAATTTGAATAGTATTAAAGTTTAAATTAAATAATGAAATGGTAAATAGTAATTATAACAATTATAACATTAAAATCGTTCATTATAACAATTGTAATAATAAAATTGGTGTGTGTTTTGTGATTATTGTTTATAATTATTGACTGTTGTTGAGCATGAAATCATGAAAATTCAAGAAACATTAACATTCACATTTGATTATTATTATTATTATTTATGGATACCACAAGTTTGGGGTCAGTAATATTGAAAAATATATAATAATAATTGGTACTTTTATTCAGCAAGGATGCATTAAATTGACAGTAAAGACATTTCTAATGTTACCAATGTTTTTTTATTTTTTATAAATGCTGTTCTTTTCAGCCTTCTATTCATAATTTAATCCCAATCCTGAATGGTTCCAAGAAAATTATAAAGCCGCTCAACTGTTTTCAACATTGATAATAATCAGAAATGTTTCTTGAGCAGCAAATCAGCATATTGGGGGTGGTGATTATTATTAATGATTATCTTTTGTTACAGGGCTGGAAACTGGAGTAATGATGCTGAAAATTCAGCTGCGCGTCAGAAAGAAATTAAAGTTTAACATATATTCACATAGAAAAAGCTGTTTTCAAATGCAATAATATTTTACAATTTTTTTAGTATTTTTGATCAAATAAAATGCAGCCTTAGTGAGCAGAAGAGACTTCTTTCAAAAACATAAAAAATTCTTACCGACCCGAGTTAAGTAAGTTAAGGTTATTCATAAGTTTTGTTGTTTTTTCATAAATGGTATTTTTGCTGTAATTTGGTGCTTCGTGTCCTGAAGCAAAAAGCAGCTGAGATTGACTATTCCTGCACATCAGTCAGTAACAAACACGGCTTGCTTCTTTTGAACCTGAATGAATTCAAGGCTTTCGGTTGCTCTGGCTCAGGCCGTGTCCCCAAACAAACATTTGCCTGTTTGAATCGATTGTCTTCATAGCGCACAAGCACAGCAGCGTTCCTCTGATCTATCAATGCATTCACTTTAGACAGTCGAGTGATTCCATCAGACTCACGGCACCAAACACACGCAGGTCCTGAAGTGTCCCCAAACACGGGCCCCACGTCAGAATGACCAGAGCTTGTTTGGACAACAGATTCAAATGACGGCCAGCACAGTGTTCAAACTACATGCTGCTGAACTTCAGGCTTTACACGACAGATAGGGAACAAAGAAAGACAACTGATGTGTGTTTAGGCCACAGTTAGATGTATTTCAAACTAATTACAACATGCATCACTTTGAAGTGTCTTTTTGTTCACTGAATATCGTTTTTTATTCATATTTTATTTATTTGTATTTCATTTTTATTTTAATTCTATTTAAAGTAATGTAGCTCTGTGTTTATCATTTTTATTAGTATTTTATTGTCTATATAGTATTATTAATTTAGTTAAACTAAATGAAAATGAGAAATCTGGCAATAAGATGAAAAAAATGTTTTATGTTAAAGGGTTTTTTTTCAGATAAAAAGGTCGTTATTTTTTATACTTAGTGCTTTAATCAAATAATAACAATTCAGATATTATTAAAAATATGAACCATTCGCTTTGATATTGCTAACTTTTTTCAGATATTATTTATTTTCACTTTTTATCTAAATAATTACATTTTTAAGTAATTTTTTTAATCAACAATAAAAATTCCGATTGATTTGTAATATGTATTTATATAATGGGTACTGAAGTATCAGACCCCCTTTCAATTGTTCACTTCTTTGTATATTGCAGCCCATTTGGCTAAAATCATTTAGTTTATTTTTTTCCTCAGTAATGCACAGCCCCCAGACTCACAGAAACACACAGAATATGTGACTTTTTTTGCAGTTTATAAAAAAGACAACTGAATTAGCAATGGTCTAAGTTTCAGACCCTGTTGCTCGTATTTATGCAGCACCTTGTGTCTAACGCCTGATCTTTGGGAAAGAAGCACACGTTTTTCCACACACCGGCTTTTGGGGATCCTCTGCCATTCCTTTTTGCAGATCCTCTCCAGTTCTGTCAGTTTGGATGGTAAACGATGGTGGACAGCTATTTTTAGGTCTTTCCAGAGATGCTCAATTGGGTTTAAGTTAGGGTTCTGGCTGGGCCATTCAAGAACAGTCAGTTGTGAGTTGTTGTGAAGCCACTCCTTCGTATTTTAGCTGTGTGCTTAGGGTCATTGTCTTTTTGGAAGGTAAACCTTCGGCCCAGGCCCTGAGGTCCTGAGCACTCTGGAGAAGGTTTTCGTCCAGTATATCCCTGTGCTTGGCCGCATTCATCTTCCCCTCGATAGCAACCAGTCGTCCTGTCCCTTCAGCTGAAAAACACCCCCACAGCATGATGCTTCCACCAACATGCTTCACTGTTGGGACTGTATTGACAGGTGATGAGCAGTGCCTGGTTTTCTCCATACATACTGCTTAGAATTAAGGCCAAAATGTTCTTTCTTGGTCTCATCAGACCAGAAAATCTTATTTCTCACCATCTTGGAGTCCTCCAGGTGTTTTTTCATGTGTCTTGCACTGAGGAGAGGCTTTCGTCGGGTCACTCTGCCATAAAGCCCTGACTGGTTGAGGGCTGCAGTGATGGTTGTCTTTCTACAACTTTCTCCCATCTCCTTACTGCATCTCTGGAGCTCAGCCACATTGATCTTTGGGTTCTTCTTTACCTCTCTCACCAAGCCTCTTCTCCCCCGATAGCTCAGTTTAGCCAGACGGCCAGCTCTAGGAAGGGTACTGGTCATCCCAAACATCTTCCATTTAAAGGATTATGGAGGCCACTGTGCTCTAGGAACCTTAAGTGCAGCAGAAATTATTTTTGTAACCTTGGCCAGATCTGTGACTTGCCACAATTCTGTCTCTGAGCTCTCAGGCAGTTCCTTTGACCTCATGATTCTCATTTGCTCTACATGCACTGTGAGCTGTAAGTTCTTATATAGACAGGTGTGTGGCTTTCCTAATCAAGTCCAATCAGTATATCAAACACAGCTGGACTCAAATGAAGGTGTAGGACCATCTCAAGGATGATTAGAAGAAATTGACAGCACCTGAGTTAAATATATGATTGTCACAACAGCAAAGGGTCTGCATACTTAGGACCAGGTGATATTTCAGTTTTTCTTTTTTAATAAATCTGCAAAAATTTCAGCAATTCTGTGTTGTTCTGTCAATATGGGGTGCTGTGTGTACAGTAATGAGGAAAAAAAAAAACTTAAATGATTTAGCAAATGGCTGCAATATAACAAAGTGAAATTTAAGGGGGTCTGAATACTTTCCGTAACCACTGTATATATATATATATATCTATATTATATCTATATTTTTTTTTTTAGCCGTTGTTTTGTTTTGTTTTGTTTGTTGTTTGTTTGTTTGTTTTTTAAATTAAAAGTAAACCTTCAGCTATTTTTATTTTTTTAAATTACCGAATCAATTATGGCTCAGAATAAAAGCTTATTTCATTTTCTTTTTCTGTGTTACACCAATAAAATTAACAAAAATAAAACAAACACTCGCTAATAATAATCAAACTACAAAGCACTTTTGTTTTTTATTATAAGGCTCAGTGTTTTATTTTAATGCTCAATTGTAGCAATTATAGGCCATTCAGCTTTAAATTTGTGTATTTTTTAGCTATTGTTTTTATTTTTAAATGGGGAATTTTAATTTTATTTCAAGAAACAAAAATATTTTTATGCCTTTAGTTTCAGTTTTAGTCAACTATAAATATATAATATATAACTATAATAACCCTACTCATTTGTGTATTTATCATATCATTTTAAATGTGCATATGTTGGTGGTACCATGAATTTTGATGTTATGTAAAGAGAATATCCATCTATTCTCTACTGAGAAATTCTGCATTCATAAAAATCAATAAACATGCTATTCTGTTAAACAACTGGTCATCATGTTTTATCATGAGAGTTGCACTCTCACTATGTTTTGAGTGTGTTTAGCATGTTACTGTGTGGTTGCAAATGCATGATTTGAGGAATCATTCATGTAGCACAAATACTGCGGGACGACACACACTTTAATGCTTCATCTGAGCATGCAATATTGTCATGCAAAGATTACAAAACGGACAGCTGTAATTTTGGAGAGTGAGTGTTTTTGTCCTTCTCCAGACAAGAAACATTATGTAATTGTGTTGTTGCTGCTTCGGCCTGAAATGATCTCTGCTGAGTTGTGCTCAGGACAGCCTGCAGTTTCATTCATTGATCTCTAGAGGGCTTCTTACCAATGACTGCACATGTTCAGTCCTAATGATGGTTTGCAGAGAATAATCTGAGAATTTATTAATAGTATAAAATATAGAAGCATTCATTCATTAATGAATTTGTTTGTTTGTTTTATTTATGTATTAGGTGTAGAAGTGCTATTAACCCGGTTATTTCTATATCCTTTATTTATTTATTTATAATTATGATATATTGAAAACATTATAAAAAAGAAAATTATAATTAAATAATAATTATATTAAAGCAATTATAATTAAAACATATATTTTTAATAATGCAATTCGGCAAACGCTATTCATCTTTTTTGTGATGTGTATTCAGCAGACAAGATAATCTTAGAATTACTATAAATATTATACGTACTTTTTAATTTTATTATCATTTATTTTATTAATTGTAATAAAAGTTATTGTTATTTTATCTACTTAAAAATATATTTGAAAATATTATCAAATGTTACATAATAAACTAAAAATGCATCTATATCTAATATATATAATACCCCCCCACACACCTATTTTATATATAACATATATACATCACACACCCACAACACACCACACACAACACTCATATTATACAATTAGTGTGTGGGTGTGTTGTTGTGTGTGTGTGTGGATGTATATAGGTACTATATCTATATATGTGTGTGGTGTATATATAAATATAGTATATATATATATATATATAATACACACACAAACATATATATACAGTTATATTATATATATCTACCTATATATAATATTAATATATATGCAAAAGCTATTCCTCCTTTATTTGAGATGTATTTTTCAGCTATCAAATCAATTATAGCACAGACACACACACAACCTTACAGTGTAGGGTTTTCTCCTTGTGTGTGTGTGTGTGTTGTTGATTTTTTTTTTTTGTAGTATAGAATAATAATTAAATTGGACTCATGTGTTATTTTATGCTTGAGGCAGTTTTTACCCATAATTCCCGTTTCATCATCTGATTTGGTTTCTATGTAAACAGAAGAACCCTGAGCTAATATCACAGCATTCATTCACTGACCCACATGCTGCTGTAACGGATTATGCATAGAAGAGCTGTGTGTTGTGTGTGTGTGTGTGTTGGTTGATGAGATAGAGAGAGAGAGAGAGAGAGAGAGTGTGTGTGTGTGTGTGTGTGGTGTGTGAGATAAGAGAGAGAGAGAGAGTGTGTGTGTGTGTGTGCGGGGGTGAGAGAAGAGATAGGGGTTGTGTTTGTGTGTGTGTGTGTGTGTTGAGAGAGAGAGAGAGAGAGCGATAGTGTGTGTGTGTGTGTGTGTGGGAGGAGAACGAGAGCGGATGGAGAGAGGAGGTAATTGTGTGCGTGTGTGAGAGAGAGAGAGAGAGAGAGTTGTGGGTGTGGTGTGGTGTGTTGTGTGTGTGTGGGTGTGGTGAGAAAAAGAAAAGGAGAGAGAGAGAGAGAGAGAGTGTGTGTGTGTGTGTGGTGAGTTGAGCTAGAGAGCGAGTGTGTGTGTGGTGTTAGAGAGAGAGAGAGAGGGTGTGGGGTGTGTTGTGTGTGTGAGAGAGAGAGAGAGAGAGAGAGAGAGAGAGGGTTGTGTGTGTTGTGTGTTGTTGTGTGAGAGAGAGAGAGAGAGAGAGAGAGTGTGTTGGGTGTGTGTGTGTGTGTGTGAGAGAGAGAGGTAATAGCGAGAGAGTGGGGGTTGTGCGTTTTGTGAGAGAGAGACGAGAGAAGCGCTAGAGTATAGAGAGTGTGTTGTGTGGGGTGTGTACGCTGTGTGGAGATAGCAGAGAGAGAGGGAGAGAGATGTGTGTTGTGGTTTTGGGGGGGGGGGGGGGGGGGTGTGGGTTTGTGGTGAGTGAGAGAGAGAGAGAAGGGTGTGTGTTCGTGTTGAGAGAGAGAGATAGGGTGTTTGTGTTGTGTGTGTGTGTGGTAGAGAGAGAAGAGAGAGAGAGAGAAGAGAGAGGTGTGTGGGTGTGTGTGTGTGTGAGTGAGAGAGGAGTGTGTGTGTGTGTTTGTAGAGAGAGAGATAGAGATGTGGGGGGGGGGGGGGGTGGGGGGGGGGGGGTGTGTGTGGTGTGTGTGTGTGAGAGACAGAGAGAGAGACGGTGTGTGTGTGTGTGTGTGTGTGTGTGGGTTTGTGTGAGAGAGAGAGCGAGGAGAAGAGAAGAGAGAAGAGAGATAGAAGAGGAGGAGAGAGAGAGAAGAGAGAGCTGCTCTCTTTGTGTTCCCTGAGATCCCTGCTACCCAAAACCCATGAGATCTGAAGGTGGCCCGTGATTCTTTGACACACAAATCCCTCATGATTATTTAAAAATATTACAACATATTACTGTACTCTATTGTACTTTGTTACTCATTCCAGTTTAATGACCAAAATTAGTAGTATTAAGTAACATAAGACAGTGGCTATTGCTATAAGTGAAATAGCAAGACATTCTATTTTTTCATCGTGTAAATAGTGATAGATTCTGTTTAGGCATCCTATGTAAAACCACTAGCATATTTTCCTGCTATTCATAAATACTCCATTGCAATGTTGCATTACCTGCACCTCAGTATGTAGACTTATGAACCGTATGCCTATGCAAATAATAAACATATTGAGTGAAATTATCATTTTCCTTCAAATTATTAAATGGATGACAATATAAGCCCTCCCTACACCTACCCGATATTTTATTTTCAACTTTTCGATTATTTCCTCCATCTTTCTTAAAATAAATGCCTTTTCATGGTGCACCTGAGATTTTGAAAAAGGGAGAATAAGTTCAGCAGAAGCTGGATTTCGAACCAGACTCAATCGCATCAGCAAAGACTACAGCACACATTTTAGCTACGGCGCCCACTTGATTCCGTATTGACTTGTCGTCTTTTTTAGTGTTGACTCGCTCAATCAAACCATTTATGGGCCAAAGTTTGGTGTAAGCCTCTGCACAAGGTGGTTATATTGTGCACTCCGGTAACGTAATCTATTACATTACACATTTTTTGTAATATAATCAGACTACTTTTGGATTACTTTTAGATTACTTTTGATCTAACTCATTATCCTAGTGATTTACATTAAGACTTAGTTTAGATGCTGGGGACAAATAAAAAATGATAGAATAATTTATTGTTATTGTGTGATAATGTAATCCTGTCCTCATAAAAAAGTAACTGTGCTCTGATTATGATATAATTTAATGTCATTAAGCTAATTACAGTATTTGATTTTTATCTTATTACGTAATCCAGATTAAATCGTGTTAAGGTGTGAAGGCCTGTTTTTATTTGAATATTTTTTTTTTTTTTTTGTTCCCATCTATGAATAAGTGTCTGTTGTTGATGGCAGGTCATGTCGCTGCACGACAATGGCATAAAACTCCCAATGTTTTCTTGGATCAGGATTGAATTTAGCCAGTAAGTATAATAAAAACTCTTAATGTTTTTAAAGGGGTCATATGATGCGATTTTTTAATTTTTCCTTTCTCTTTGGAGTGTACAAGCTCTTGGTGCATAAAGAAGATCTGTAAAGTTTTCAAAGACTAAAGTCTCAAACCCATGAGATATTCTTTATAAAAGTTAAGAGTCAATCACGCTTACTTAAAACGGCTCGTTCTAACACGCACCCCCCTGTCTACAGCACGATGTGGGAAGATTTGCATACGCCGCCCAAATGTTCACGCAAAGAAAGAGCACACTTTATCCCTCTATAGTATTTTTGATTGCCCCCGCCCCGCCGCGCCATTCCGTGAAGACCCTGGTGTATTTTCGTTTGAAAGTGAAACTACTTGATTGGTCTTCCAAGAGGATGATATCTGCTTCGTCATGCTTGGAGCTGATCCATGCTGATTGCTGAGGAAATACTTTAACTTTGCGCTGTGGATCACCAGATCGGCTTTCACTGTGGACGAAGTGGAGTCCAGCCCGGGGTCGTCACATGGGGTTTGCCGCAAGCCCTCCGGACGCTCCTCCATTGAATCCGCCGGCCGCGCCGTTCTCTAGCCCGCGGCCTCTGCTCACTCTAGCCCTCCGTGTGTGACGCTGTTTCGTTGTGAAAACTAAACTACTTTGTTTGGCCTTCCAAAAATGTACACGACTATAAAATCAGTGTTTAAGTTGTATTTACAACACTGTTCACTTCAACCCAAATATTCAGATGTGGTGCAACGCATTTTACGGAGGACGAGGACTATTTCCTGAACCTGGGAGAGTAGACTACAATGCAGGCTGTTCTGACTCACAGTCTGTTAGTACGTTTTCATATTTAAAGAATTTTGCCACTGACTATTCAAACGCAAGTTTTTTGGGCAGTGTAGAGTAGCTTGTTGTTTGTCATTTCTCCGATCACAATGCAGACATGGTTTTATGGTTACGCTCTTGGCCGGACAGTGGCATCACCTTATGGTGAGGGAACGTAAATTCCGTCCACGCTTGAGGGACTCGCAATCACAACGCACTGGAAGCTTGGCCAATCAAGAGCACACCCTCGCTTTTTTCAGAGCGATGAGCGTTTTGTAGAAAATCAACGCGTTTCAGAACTGGGCATATTAGAAACATAATGTACAGTCATGTGGAAATAATGTGTTTTTTTTGAACTTTAAAAAACTGTCATCAACACGTTCAGTACACCAAACACAAATACATGTTCTTTTCTTTTTTGCAACTTCATATGACCCCTTTACGCTGTCACCAGCATCTGTTTGCTGCAAATCACTAGTTCAGTGACTACTGTTATCTGAACTCTACTTACACAGTGAATGAATGGAGACATTATCGTGGCGTTAAATTAAAATTAAGTTTTGCTCTTTCCTTTTAGCAACGTGTTGCTTCAGCTTCCAAAAAATCTGGGTCTCTACATATTATTATGTGGGTTGAGCCATACTACAAAGTTGCATCCAGTTTAAATAAATCAATAAGTAAATTAGCTAATAACAATTTGCCGGTCAGTTAGTTTTATTTATTTTCTTATTTTTTATATTACTGTCATTATTTTACATATTATTACTAGAAATGTACTATTTTGCTATTTTGTTGTAATTACATTTTCAACTATATGCATTTTAAATTTAATTCTATATTTAAAAATTACTTTTTTTATTAAATGCAACAAACAAATACGTACACTGTAATGATATCTTACAGTTTTGCTGGTCTGATTGGTTTTTATACATGTTTTTTTTTATTATTAAAATTATTTTATTCTATTACTACTACAATGATTACTATAATTTACTTTGTTATTCTTAATAGTAGTAGTGGTAATAGGATGGTTTTACTTTTTTTGTAATTTTTATTATTTTTTTCAAACTATGAAAATGAATAAATTAACATAATAGCCTATATACCCACATACATAGGCTACATATAATTATAATATTTAAAAATGTTATAAAATAATATATTAAAAATACATTTAAAAATGACATCCAAATATGTAAATAAAACACATTTCAATTAAATAAAACAATACAATATAAATACAATACATTAACTTGATCAAAAGTGACAGTAACGACTTTAACATTGATGATCACTTCCTGTGCGGCCTTCAGGCCCGAAGCCTCTCTCAGCTTCTTCTCATGCTGCGTCTCAATGTGCCTACTTATAATACGCCCTTAAAGTATGTACTCTTTTTTTGGTGAAGAAAAAGTACACACTTTTTGAGTGTGTAGTAGAAGAGTATGCAAGCTTTGGGACATACTATCACGTCACACAACTGCGCCTTTAAAGTCCCCATGAAATTAAAATTTAAGGTGTTTTTTGGGTGTTTGTATCAAGTCTTAAGCTTATCTATAAGGCAGTGTGCTCCAAAACAGTGACAAAATTCGCATTTAGAAGATATAAGTATTCAAAGCTTTCAGTTCGTCACTTCCGCCAAAACGTCTCAACGATTTTTTTGACGTCACATCGTACTTCAGCTTCTCATCCAACTTTCTGACCAATCAAATGCTCTCTAGAACCCGAAGCCCCGCCCCCTACACTATAAAAATATACGCTGAAGCCGCAGCTGAAATCGGTCACTTATCCACAGAATTAGAATTTTCTGTACAATGAATGGCATGTAGTGCACTATATAGTGGATAGGGAGCTTCAACAGTGTAAATATCTTTCCAGTTGAGGAAAAAAAGAGTCTGGTTTGGGCGCTGTGTCAACGCTACCACCTGGCACCGCACACACACTCATGCCCGGTCCCCAAGACCATATAGCACGGAGCGATCCATGCGCAGACCACAAAAAGTACGGAGCTCTTCGAATTCTTACACAGACAGGCTATATGGTTCGCAATAATGATGAGATTGTGGCGTCAAATGCGGCTTTACGGATCTCAACGGCTCTGAACGGCTCTAGCCAAAGTTGTGATATAAACGAATGCTATTGGCTTTTTTTAAAAAGGGGTGGGGCTGCTTGATATTTCCCGCCCTGTCTTCCTGTTTCAGTTAAAGTGACGTCAACACAGAGTAATGCTGCATGTTTCTAAGCATTTCAGGTGACCTTTAAGACGCTCTGTCCGCACCTTTGATACACACCCTGTTAACTGTAAACTGCCTGTCCATCATCTTGTCACAGTTACATCCTCCGCATTGCTTTGATTTAACTTCCTACCGATATTGGAGAGAAAAGAAAGCAATTGTCTGACAGGCGCGGGTCGTTCATGCCGAGAACTCTGGCTCATAAGTTATGCATACTGTGCTGCATTTAAAAGTTACGCCCAAACGGATCTTATAAAATTTTACTTCTGTTGTCGAGAATAGAACACAGATGCATTACTAAGATATTTTTCACCAGGTTAAATGTTGAATATTACTAACTCAAACCCCTTTTTCTAAGCCTCTCTACCGCCGGTCGTGCACATCCGCCATATTTGTAGTTTTTTTACGTGTTTTATAGTTCTGGACAGAATCCTTCACCAAAGCACAATGGATTGTGGACAATATTAGCCATTACAGTGTGCACTTATCACCCACTTTGCTATCAAAAATAAACCTGCAATAGTCACGACCTCCGAGGGACTTTTTGATACTCCTTTTCCAATACTATCTGTTGGGACACACGTATTATATATCACATACTGTTTTTAGGATGGATAGTATGAACATTGAGACACAGGGATAGTAAATCTATACTGTCATATTTTAGCCTCAGCTGCGTTCCTGAGCAATTAGTCAGATCCATGCGTTCGTTTAGTCAGGTTTTGCTCCTTATATCCGTCTGTCACAGAGGTCCGGCACAGTCCTGGCGCCATGGGCGGGCATTGGGGGGCCTGGCCCGCTCTGTGAGTCACTAGTGCCCGCCCTGGACGAGCCTGCTGTCTCCCTTCACCTTTTCACCAGTCCTTGCTTGTTTGCACAATTTTTTTTTATCAATAGGCTACTGTTATCAAAAGTTATCGTTTTGTATATATATAACTCCTGAATAAAAATAAAAATGTGTTTGGTCTGATTTAAAAAATATATATATTTTAGACGTATTTGATTGGTTTGTCGATAGTGAGCGTGGAAATGTTTGCTTTTTTGCTAAGCATAGCGCTACCGCTTAACGTTAGTTGTAAATTTTATTAATTTTTTTTAGTGCTGAGCGATCTCGTGTGGCGGTGCTATGGATATACGGCGTTTCTTTAATCAAAAACCACCAAAGTTGGCACGAGAGAGCAGCAGCGATGTAACGTTAGGCGAAAACCCTGGGTGTGCAGTTCGCAAGACGTTGATTCAACTCCCGACAGTGCAGAGGCCAGCCGTTCCAGTTGCCCAGGCCTCAAGCAAGGGTCGTCACAGATGGCAGCACCAGGGGATCTCGGAGTTGAGAAACCCAACCAAGTAATCTTAAAAAACCTTCCCGCACGTGTTTTCTCAGGCAAAAAATTATCATTCAACAGCTCCTGGTATAGAAGCAGAGACTGGCTGGAATACTCTATTCACTAGACCTAGTTTTATATTATTTATTATTATTATTTGTTTAAACTTATTGGAGTGGTGAGTTGCTTATATTTGACTGTTTTATAAAATCCCTGCCTTTTAAAAAACTAAATGTAACACAAAGATATAGGCTGTAACAATGAATACATAAATAAAATGTGTCAGGGCTTGACATTGTGACAATTGTGTTGTATATAACTGATTATGAAGCAATATTCTCATCAGAGTTCAATCAGCTTTGACATATTTAAATATGCATGTTTGTGATATTTTTACCTTTTTAAAGGGCATTTTCCTCTTATCTTTTTAAATATATGCTTTATCTTTTATTTTAAATTCTCCATTTTGATCAATAAATTAAATTAGAAGACGACAGAAGCGAAGGTCGTTTCCCAATCAAATTGAATAATTTACACTACCTAATTCATATTACATAATTTATAGATTGTTTTTTTGAATATACAAATAGAATTTGAAAAGATACACGTTTAAACACACTAAACCGCCAGATGAGCGGTCTTATTAAGCCAGTCATTGAGTCATTCATTCAAACGATTCGTTCAAAAGGCTGATTCATCAAGAATGAGGCAGTTGTTTATGAATGGGTACTTGAATCTTTGACTCAATCCGATTCCTTCAACCGCATAATTAGTAATGAAAACAAGTTAAGTTGCTGTGACGTTCTTTCTGGCTGCCGAAATCCTTTTGTTTTGACTATTTTCCGTGCCTGAAACCAAAAAAACATTCATTTTGCGTCTAACTGTAAGTGACTTAATAGTAATACTTTTTAGGTGAACTGTCCTTGAAATCAGTGTCACATTTTCAAGCGTGATGGGAGTCAATCCCACTCTTGGGTCTTGTGATTGCTTAACTGTATCGTTTCCTAAAAACTATTTTTTAACCAGTATGTTAACTGATTGTTAACTCACTTGTTTTGCTTCGCGCTCCTATTGGTTTTCAATTCTCAGCGCAGCCTTGTTGCCTTCTTACATATGGCATTATCGATCGCCATTTAGACTAAATGATGCAGAATCATGATGTCGAGCCCTGTTTAGACTGCTTCAGTAGGCTAGGTCTAATCTTTACGACTCCTCTGTTGTATTGTGTCAATGGAGCGGTACGTCAATTCTTCCTCGGTTTTTGTCCATTTAATTGATAATTCATGATATTATGCATTGCAATGAGGTTGATCTCATTTGTGCCCCCCTGAAAAAATGAAGTGCCCGTCCGTGAATTTGCGTCTGGTGCCGGGTCTGGTCCGGCATTAACGTTTCGGCCTTTTTTTTTTTTGTTGTCTGCGGTGGGAATCTGCGGGTGTCTCGCTCAGCCCGCGCCTGTCAGACCCCATACATGTGAGCATGACTGAACCCGACTTGAACAAGAGATCTGAACCCCTCCCAGCCACAAAATAAATCATTCAGATATGAAATGCTTTCATTAAACTGCACTAGGCTGCACCAGAGTTCGGTTGCACCGTTTGGATGAACGCAAACCTTCACGGTTTTGTGATTGATAAGAATGAATTTGGTTTTCTCGTAGCGGGTTTTGCGCTTATTACAGGGTCAGGATTACGGGGATTATTGCTGTTTGTTTAACCCCTTCACCCCCGTTTCGGGCTCTTCGTTACCCTGATTAGTTCACAAGTCGTCAAGCACATCAGGAGGATCCGAACACAGAATTCCGTTTCAGTGGGACACGAATGCATGTTCATTCTTACATGTACAAATGCATCTTAGAGTTTTTAATTTTAGATTTCTAGTTCGTTCAATGAGAACTTTCAGAGCTGCATAACAAACACTCGTATGATTTAGTAGAATGTGATGTTTCTCTGCCAGTGAACTCATGCACAGTGCAGGGGATCTTTGATCTTTTTGGTCATGTAAAATGCATTTATTTATTTATTTTGTCCATGCACAATTAGTAGCTATAACATCACAATAATAGAGAACGGTAATGAAATAAATTATAAAATGTATAACTAATTAGTGATGCCATTGCTGGATTGTAGACTTATTTTTGGACTATATTTGATCTTTTAACATTCCATATATAAATTATATTATTTTTAAATGTATAGTATATAATATCTTATAAATTATAGAGATATATATACATGTGTGCGTGAAAACGATTATCGCGATTAATCACATCCAAATAAAAGTTGTTTTTTCACTAAATATGTACGTACAGTGGGGAAAAAAAGTATTTAGTCAGCCACCCATTGTGCAAGTTCTCCACACTTAAAAAGATGAGAGAGGCCTGCAATTTTCATCATAGGTATACCTCAACTATGTGAGACAAAATGAGAAAAAAAAATCCAGAAACTCACATTTTGTAGGATTTTTAAAGAATTTATTTTTAAATGATGGTGGAAAATAAGTATTTGGTCAATAACAATTTAATCTCAATACTTTGTTATATACCTTTGTTGGCAATGACAGAGGTCAAACGTTTTTCTGTAAGTCTTCACAAGGTTTTCACACACTGTTTCTGGTATTTTGGCCCATTCCTCCATGATCTCCTCTAGAGCAGTAATGTTTTGGGGCTGTGGCTGGGCAACACGGATTTTCAACTCCCTCCAAAGATTTTCTATGGGGTTGAGATCTGGAGACTGGCTAGGCCACTCCAGGACCTTGTAATGCTTCTTACGAAGCCACTCCTTCGTTGCCCGGCGGTGTGTTTGGGATCATTGTCATGCTGAATGACCCAGCCACGTTTCATCTTCAATGCGCTTGCTGATGGAAGGAGGTTTTCATTCAAAATCTCACGATACATGGCCCCAGTCATTCTTTCGTTTACACGGATCAGTCGTCCTGGTGCTTTTGCAGAAAAACAGCCCCAAAGCATGATTTTTCCACCCCCATGCTTCACAGTAGGTATGGTGTTCTTTGGATGCAACTCAGCATTGAGTTGTTGAGTTTTTACCAAAAAGTTCTATTTTGGTTTCATCTGACCATATGACATTCTCCCAATCCTCTTCTGGATCATCCAAATGCTCTCTAGCAAACTTCAGACGGGCCTGGACTTGTACTGGCTTAAGCAGGGGGACACGTCTTGCACTGCAGGATTTGAGTCCCTGGCGTTGCAGTGTGTTACTGATGGTAGCCTTTTTTACTTTGGTCCCAGCTCTCTGCAGGTCGTTCACTAGGTCCCCCCGTGTGTTTCTGGGATTTTTGCTCACAGTTCTTGTTATCATTTTGACCCCACGGGGTGAGATGTTGTGTGGAGCCTCAGATCGAGGGAGATTATCAGTGGTTTTGTATGTTTTCCATTTTCTAATAATTGCTCCCAGAGTTGATTTCTTTACACCAAGCTGCTAACCTATTGCAGATTCAGTCTTCCCATCCTGGTGCAGGTCTACAATTTTGTTTTTGTTGTGCTTTGACAGCTCTTTGTTCTTGGCCATGGTGGTGTTTGGAGTGTGACTGTTTGAGGTTGACAGGTGTCTTTTATACTGATAACAAATTCAAACAAATGCCATTAATACAGGTAACCAGTGGAGGACAAAGGAGCCTCTTAAAGAAGAAGTTACAGGTCCGTGAGAGCCAGAAATCTTGCTTGTTTGTAGTTGACTAAATACTTTTTTTAACTGAGAATTTTACCAATTAATTTTTTAAAAATCATACAATGTGATTTTCTGTTTTTTTTTCCTCATTTTGTCTCTCATAGTTGCGGTATACCTATGATGAAAATTGCAGGCCTCTTTCATCTTTTTAAGTTGGAGAACTTGCACAATTGGTGGCTGACTAAATCCTTTTTTTCCCCACTGTATATGTGTCCTGTGTATTTTACTATGTATAGTATATATATATTAAACTCACACATAACATGCAGTTATATATTAATCTACTAGAAAATATTTACATGATGTAATTCCATTTTATATTTATATTCTTATATTGTTATATTATAATATCAATATATTTAATACATAACCAACATATTTTTCTTAAAATTATATACTGCATGTGTTTTAAAAATAAATACAAATCACATACCAAATAAATCAAACCAACAACACCCCAACAAAAGTTATACCACATAATCGTACAAACAAAAAACTTTTATTTTGGATGCGATTAATCATTTGAGAGCAAAACAATACAGTGTATGTGAAAAATAAGATAAATATATTAAATAGACGAAAAAAAAAAAAAAAAAGAAATAAATGAAATACTTGAAGTTTTCAAATGAATAAACCCATTACAATCTGAATTTTCTGCCATTGGGTGTCTAGTGGAGTTATAAACTTTCTGATTTAATTATTATAACTATATTTAATATTTTACAGGGTATATTATATTTAAAAACCCATATTGTTAAAAGGTAACTTGGAATTACTGTTTATTGCCAACGTTGACTTTGTGCAAATCTGATTGCTGAACAATCGCATCTTTACTTTAAGTGACAAAGTAGCACTTTTATTAAAGGACTTCTCAAATTTTGACCTAATAGAAAATACCCTGCAAAAAAATATATAATTTAACAAATGATCATTATTCATAACTATGTCATTTACTTTGGGTGGTATGAAATATCAATTTTTGATGATGCAGAGTTTGAAACATTTATGTTGGACGCACCTGGAACTCTTTGTCACAAGTTGTTTCCAGTGTCTGCATATCGCTCCTCATGTCTTTAATTATTTATATTTATTGAGAAATCCAGAATGCTTCTGATAAAATCCACAAGAATACCGTTAAATGCTGACCTTAACTGAGTGCAAAGCTTTACAATTGTGCTTAAAAACATGTTTCTTGCTTTTTCTTCAGTTTAATATTTGTTATTTGTTTTATTTATTTCTGGACGGGAAAAATAAATAAATTCAAGGAAAAATCACAAATAGCCACCTCATGTTCAATTATTTAAAGCAGAAATGTTTAACATCAGCAGTGGTGACTAATTTATACTTTACTGTTAGTTTACTACAATTCTAAAATACAAATAAAGAATCGTAATTAAAAAAGTTTGCATATCTCCCAATTGAATAATTCATTACCCTAACCCCATTATCAAGGTGTTATTTTTGATGAAAAAATCACCCAATCAACATTCCAATACTATTCATGAAAAAAAAAATATATAATATATATATATATATATTAGGATATATATATATATATATATATATTATATTATTATTATATTATATTATATTTTTTATTCTTACAGATTGAATTGTAATTATTATTATTTTTTACTTTATCCTTGCTCAGTGAGTCTCGTGTTCAACAGCAGTCAGTCGAACGTGGGTTAATTCTCAGCTAATAATGCCTCTTTTTAGAGTCCTGTAGGTTTGAGGGGTTTCACATTTCAGAAACACACCTCATTCCCATCTGGGACGATCCCAGGACGGATATAGAGTATATAATATATCATTAATGATGTGCTTTTGTGTGTGTTTGTGTGTTTTAGCCAGATATACTTAATTGTCTGAAGAGTTTGCTGCTCCTATGAATAAAAAAGTAAAAGATTACACACTTGGGAAGATGTTTTTCAACCTATTTTTAAGTTCTCACCGCTTACAGTGGGTAAGTTACACCTTTAACCCATTTGATGGACATATGTTATATTTGCATTATATCTATTCATAAATAATCATAACCAATGTTAAACTGCCTCATATGTGAAGGTTTGTTTGTCTTTTTTTTTATGCAATAAACTTTTACAAGTGTATAAATATGTATTAATTATTTCATGAGATAATACAGTGCATTACAAGCAGTGTTGTAATTAATTATTGTAATTGAATTACTTTCCCTTAAAAAAGTAAAGTAAGGGATTATTCTTCATTTTTCTGTAATTTATTTAGTTACTTATGTAATTGCAATAAATACTGTGCATAGAACAGATGTTTTTTATAAATAAAAGAAAAGTGGATTTAACATCTAATGTTAAAATGTATGTTTTTAATGTAACATTTTCTCTTTAAATACTTTAGTCAGTTTATGCAATTTTATATTATTTATTTACAGAATTAAAAGAGCAGTTCCGTGTCTGCTCTTGTATTGTGCAACTGGACTAGGTTGATATGGAATTTAGAAAGCAATTAGTAGTAATGCAATACTTTTTAGAGAGAGTAATTAGAACAATCTTATTACACGGTTGAAGATATAATCAGCTAGTAATTAATTACTTTTTACATTTTTAACACTGATTACAAGGCATAATTAATGCATCAAAAAGACTTTTATAATGCATTATGTATAAATGCTTTAAGTAAAATGTCCTTTTAATTCAGATTTAACTTCACTTTGTATAAGTGTCAATGAATAAAAACACAGAAAAAATATCTCATAAAACCCAAAGTACAGTAAATCATCAGAGCACGATCTGAATGCGCGGTCTGTGTTCAGCCTGGAAGGGTCTTATTTATTTTAAAAAATAATTTTTTTTGCAAGAGTAATTGTTGGTGTTGAGTAGTTTAGGAGGTTTTCATGAAGACCTGTGACCTGTGGTTGGGTAAAGGCTTTAAATGAAGTGTTACCAAAATATATCGTACACGCATCAAAACAGTTTCAATCAATTGTGAGTGCATAGTGTACTTGATCAGTCGAATGCTTAACCTGGAATGGTCTAAGTCTTCTTGCAGAACTATAACAGAGGACGTGTTGGCGTGTGGAGGGAGTACAGTAGTTCAGGGGAACATGAAGAGCTTTAATGGCTGGGTAACAGAGCGTGGCCTGAACGTGTTGGAGTTAAATAAACTGACATCCAGAAAGCCAAGGTCTTGGTTCTTTTCTCTGGAGTCTCCATGCACACGTCATGCTTGAATGACTCACAACATGGCTTCCAGCAATATAGGCACTCTATAGTAAATGGCATCTGTTTACGTTGCGGATTGTATGTACTGCATGCGTCACGTCATAATGCTGGAGCTCTCTGGAAATAAGTTAAATAATGTGAACGTTATGCCTCATTGCTTTGCCAAAAAAAGAGAAATCGCTCAATTTTGCAAAAAAAAAAAGTAAAATTGCATGCTTTCAAGCAGAGGTAAAAATCTAATCATCTATGATGTTTTCCCCATTAAAACTTGACATTTTGATTGTGCTGTAGTAACTTTTAGGATTTTTTTTTTTTGTGCAAAGGTATATTTTGCATGTTCCCTGTGTTGGTTTTGTTGAAAAATTCTATGCACTTTTTTCAGTTGTAGTGAAAGGGAAATTTTATCTAGTCTGTAAATGTAAACTGTTTGATCTGCATTCTATTAAAAACACAAGCCATTATGACATTATAGGAATATATATTATTATTGAAGCACCAATTAAAAACAGAGAATATTTGAGTGTTTTTAGTATCATATTTTTAATTAATTAACTAATTTTTTGTCCAAATGCTGTTTTCATTGGTAGCAATATACAATATCTGCTACACTGAAAAAATGATAGGCTACTAACATTTTTAAGGTAAGTGGTTGCAATCAATTTATTTTAGCTACATTTAAATAAACTAACTTTCAGCAAAATTTGTTTATTTAAATGTAGCTGAAATAAATTGATTGCAACCACTTACCTTAAAAAATGTTTGTAAATTCAATGACTCATTCTTTTCAGTAAAATGTTTTTTTGTTTTTTATGACAAACATTTTTAAATAAAACATATACATTGTACAAGAGATAAAACCTGTAACTCTAACATTTTATCTACATTTTGTTCCACTAAAAATAAAGTACATTTTACTTTGTGTCACACACACACACACATTCGTTTTACCACAACATGCCATTTTGTCCTTGATTTGAAACATAGTTTTGAGTGTTGTATTTCCACTTAACCTGTTACTTTTCATTTATTGCATAACATTGATTTAGTAATGTTCGTCTTTTGTCAAATACTGTAAATGTCAGATTTTTACTGTAGATTTTTAATAAATGTAATTATACTTACAGTGAATCTTTTTTTTTCTCTTTTGTCTAGCTTTTATTACACAGTGATGCCAATAAATGTGAACTGAATAAACAGACTGAGATGAGTGTGTTCAGAGCTGATGTGGATGTATTGTGTCGGACATGTTTAGACAGCTTTTGTCTGTTTTGTGAATATCGTCCCTGTCTTCGGGGAATATCAGTGAAACGTTACCTTATAGTGGATCATGATGTGTTTATTTCCATATAAACACCAGAGTTTCAAACTGCAATTATTCTGCTGACAAAGAATAAGGCATTCAGCAGGTGTGTTGATCCCTAAACGACCCATAATGCCCTTTTCTGTGCTTAGAGGAAAGAGTTTTGCAAATTAAGAGCGGTTTTGTCTCCAGTGACCTGAAAAAGAGCCCTTAAGACCCTTCTTTTGTCAAAGGAGCTCTCCGAAGGGTCTTACCTTCATACAGACACGCAGAAAAACTCTTCCACTTGAGCAGAGACGCTTCCAGACACTTGACAAAAGAGCAGCGGATCTTCAGAATGAACCAAAAGCTCACATCAAAGACCATCCTCGACTTTCTGTGATCAGATCATTAGTTGGGTTACAAATTACAAATGTTTCTTGTGTGGCACAAATGAAGATTTTGATGTTTCACGAAGAACCAATAAACGCGTATAAGCCCAGATTTACATATATTTTTTATTATTATTTTCAAAACAAACGTTGTAGTTGAGCTGAATCTTGTGTTAAGTGTTACTGTTCTAATTTGTGCAACTTTGAATTAAAACTGAGCGCACGCGGAGAATCTGACTTTTCTTTTTTTTGTTGTTTGTTTTTTTGAGTATTTTACAGTATAGGCTACTTTGGTTCTCCATAAACGAATTGAATCGTCTTGTAGCTTAAAAGAAAAAAAATGTGTTGCATGGTATTTTTTATTTATTTATAGTCCTATAGGCCTATATTGCTGTGCTATTTTACGGTTTGTATTTGAAGATCAAGGCCCTGTTGCGTTTAAGACCTAAATGCATAAAACAGGGTTTTGTTTTTTGTTTTGTTATTGTGCATAGCGGCCGTATTTTAATTATTTATTTATAGGAGGTGAAACTAATGAATTAACACGTTACGTCCTTTGATGGTCAGCTGTTTAATTTATTAGCCTGCTTATACTTCAGATTAATATAAAATAAATAAACACACACACGTATAAACGGGCCTTGAATCTGAACAGTAAAAAAAATCGTATTTGCTATTGGCAAAGCCTCATTTTTTATATAAATCAAAAGATACGTAAAACTGTTAATAATTCGATGTTTTATTTATTTTAAAATTGATGAGTTAACATGTTTCTTCCTTTGGTCAGCTGTTATAGGCTATTAGCTTCTTAATGCTTCAGGTTAATGTAAAATAAATTAATGAATGGATGAATGGCCTTGATGTAATTTAAACAGTGAAACTTAGTAAAAAGACAGACAAATTAGTCGTATCGGCTATCATTGGCAAAGCCTAATTTAGCTCTAGATCTTAAATATAGGCTAGAAGTCATTCAAATGATTGTTGTATAGGCGATCAAAGTCTCATTTGGCTCTGAATCAAGTTTTGTAAAATTTTTATTAAATAAATTATTCATTATTATTATTTTGCTGTAGGCTACACACTAATTTACATAGCATCATCGTATATAAAGAAGTGTTAGTGGATGGCAAAATACGTATACGAACCTATTACCTCTTAATTCAAATCAATTATTTTGACACGCCAAAACTTGTTTTTAATAACAGACTGTTTTTAGAACTTTATTTTTGGTCACGTATTATGTAATATTCCAGTCTCTACAGTAAATAAAGTGCAGGAATTGTTTTATAAAGTAACAGAGCTGTGAATTGAGCATCTTTGTCCGTGCGTCCCTCCCTCTGAACGTCTGTCCGAGCACATTAATGTCGCTCCTGCTCCTCTGAAGGTGTCTGGAGTTTTTTGGACTTCATATTGTCTGTGCCTCACTGAGTGTTTCACTTCTGCTTGATCCGGGACACGTGGAGCTGAAGTTTCAGGAACATCTGGACAGTAAGTTTAGCATTATTTCTATTGGAAATGGGTCAGAATGACTCGTGAACCGATTTCGCTGAATGTTTGCGGAAAGGCTCAGTTATTTCTTAACTGTATTACTATAATTATTATTCATTTGTGCACGTGAAAACAATGCATTAGTTCGTGAAGTGAATATTGTGGTTTCGTTATTATAGTTTTATTTGTCTGGATTGACTCGATGGCGCTGTATAGACTTTACGCATATTATAATTGGTGGCTATATATTATATAACTTATATATATGTATATGTGTGTGTGTGTGTGTGTGTGCTGGTGTATGTGGTGTATGAGGACACAAATTTGTATAATAAAATGGGTATGACAGGTATTACAAGGAGAAGGTGATTTATGAGGACATTTTCAGTGTCCCCACTTTTCAAAAGGCTTATAAATAATTCAGAATGAGTTTTTTTGAAAATCTAAAAAAACAGAAAGTTTCCTGTGAGGGGTAGGTTTAGGGTTAGGTTGGTGTAGGCAATAGAATATCGGTCTGTACAGTATAAAAACATTAAGCTATGGAGGGGGGGGGGGGGAGTCCCCATAAACCATAAAAACAAACCTGTGTGTGTGTGTGTGTGTGTGTGTGTGTGCATGAACTAGGCCTATATCAGTGACGCAATAATGAAAATGATGTGTTGTACGACGAAAATATTCCAGCAGTAGGCTATATTTAACATTTCTAGCATGCATAACTTAAATGCATAGCATGCAGGTGAATGCATTGAGATTAATCTGCGTGCGTGAAGCTGAATCCCTCGAGCTGGTGAGTCTTTGTTCACACAAAAAGCGGATTTGTGTTGCATGACTAGAAAGGACGCGTTTGCATTCATACAGAAATATTCCAATACTTTATTTCTTTGTTCTGAACGGAAGTTCAGGCATATATACAAGAAAAAAAAACTAGTACAAATCTGCAATTTAAAAGACTATGACAACTAAAGGTGCAGAACTATAAATCACATGTTGGTTAAAAGGGAACTAAACCGCTCTAGAAATCACATTTCTGATTTGCACAGAGAGTTGAAATAATGGCTTTAGAATGTCATAATAGCAAATGAATGTGCAGGGATGTTATATTTCAAAAAAAGCATTAATGATCTGTCTTTGGTGCTGAATCACCTCCACGCGTAAAAACTGTAAATAAAATACTGTTATGTGTGTAAACAAAACCCTTGTGTCGTCACAAAACAGCATTTTACGTGACAGTATGTACATATATAAACTGATCCCACACAGAGTTCATTTTAACCAGTGCTTTAATTCAGTAGCTTAGCTTTACTAGTAAGTCATTACATGACCTGTCTGAACACGGGCCCACACTAACCGACAGGCAAATTCATAAAACATTGCATATAGATGTATATGTTACCATATTTCAGGTTTACACAGCTAATAACAATAATAATAATGTTTCATTGTCAGAACGCACACCTGAGACGGTCCGAACGCTCAACCCTGATTTAAGATATTAAGGCGCATTCACAGTTTGAGACATAAATAAAAAAGGAATTAGTCATACTAAACGAATAATATGTGCTAAACATCTAATAATAACGGTATCCCACAGTAACAAGGGATAAAAAACATTTCGAATAAATACAAAACCATCATTCACATAGAAGTACTATAAATAACACTTTTTTTTTTTGAAAAAAAGAAAGAAAAACAAACACGCACTGTTATTGCCTTTGGCATAACATCACACTACTTCTACAAAATAAACTTAAATAGACAAAAACAAACAAACAAAAAAATAATAATTCCAGACGCACAGTCCTCACACAAAAGGACAGCTTGCACATTTCGAGGTTTTCTAGGAAAGTGTGGATGTTCCCATTGGAGAGGGCGCGCAACGCTCAGCTTAGGAACGAATTGGGCGCGACGCGTTTGTGTTGAGACAGAAGTCCGCTAGAAAGTGGTGCTGTGAAGGACGGTAAGCTAGTTCTTAGGGAATCCGACAGCAGCGGGGACGGAGAGCTGGAGATGCCGTATCCCGGAGCACTCGGGAGCGGCTGCGGCTGCTGCGCACCCGGTACGAAGTATCCATTGTGCCCTGAAAGTAATCCGGCGGCGGACGGCGGAGACACACCGTACCCGTTGATACTCCCGCTAGAGGCTCCCAGAATGTGGCGAGACATGTCCCCGTTCCCGAGCGGCTCCACGCCGGAGAGTAACGATCCGTACGCGTGTCCCTGGTTTAGAAATCCGTGCGTGGAGCCGTTATAGTGCGAATGGTGCATGGGTAAAAACGGAGACAGCTGCCAATAAAGCGGGTTGCTCGGGCGTTCGCCAAGTCCGAGACCGAGGGGCGTGAAGCGGAGGCCCCTTTTCATCACCAGCTTGCCCCGCGAGGTCGCCGAGCGCCGGCGGAGCTTCCCGGTGGTTCCGCCGATAAACACATCATCGCTGGAGGGATCCAACATCCAGTAGTTCCCTTTCCCAGGATCGTCATAATGCCGCGGGACCTTCACGAAACATTTATTGAGGCTCAGATTGTGCCGGATGGAGTTCTGCCAGCCCTGCTTGTGCTCCCGGTAATACGGGAAGTTCTTCATGATGAACTCGTAGATGCCGTTGAGCGTGAGCCGCTTCTCGGGACTCTGTCTGATGGCCATCATGATGAGCGCGTTGTAGCTGAACGGAGGCTTGTCGAATTTCTTTCCCTTTTTAGACGGCTGTTCCTCCGCGTCTCGCTGCGCGGAGTCCATCTCGGACGCTTCCAGGGGTTTGTCCAAGTCCGGTGCTGCCGGGCTGCCGCTGCGCACCGCGCCCTCATTGTCAAACTTCGATGGGAGTAACAGGCTCTTGATGCTGAACGATGTCGACTTCTGCACCATGGTCGGCTCACTCTGATCTTCCATACCGGGCGATGGACACACAAAAGCCGTGGTTGAAAACCCAGGAGGTCAGGCGCGCAACGGTGGGGACGCTGCATGCATGACAGGACTTTCGAGACGGAGGACGCGACGCGATGCGAGAAATTGGTGATTAACCAGCGCTCGGTCTTACCAACTACCTCATCTCAGGGGAGGGAGGAGGAGCTCTTCTCTTGTTGGAAGCTGGACAGTACAGTCTCGGCTCACTCCATCATAATGCGCGGAGAACCCCGTGCGCGCTGGAGTCTGGAGAGTCTCCTGTGCGTCACCGATCACGCAGCCTGAATAGGAGGGACTAATAATTGTGCACACATTACCTGAAACGCACTGAAATAAAGTTTAAATGATCCAGAACTAAAGCATTCGTGATGTTGAATCAAAGTGGCACTCTCAAAGTGTCTTAATAATACTTCGAGGGGATTCGGATTAGTTGTGTTAAATAACAGGGCCCTAAAGCGTGCATAATATCCTGCCTGATCCGATACAGTGTTGTATATTACATCCAGTGCGGATCTATTGATTAGTAGGCTTTCCAAGAATAATAATGAATAATAATGCTGTGCGTAAAAGCGCACAGGCTGAGCCAAGGGCGCCTCTAGTGTCAGCGCGGGTCACAAATCCACTGAGTTCCACTGAGTGCAGAAGTTATGTTGACACTTTGAAGGTCTAATTTATGTCGTTTTTAGTCATTGAAATATATAAAGCAGTGTAATTCCAGTGCGCTGCGTTCAGTCATCTCAAACAGCATGTTTGCGCGGTGGGAAGTGACCGGGGAACATCATAACAGTCTAGTCGCACTGTTGTTTACTTGTATTTTTTTATCGATCAGTTAGTATGAAATTTTGCTCAAGTTGCATCAGAATAATCTTAATTATGCGTTTAATCTAAAATAGCTTTTTTATTTTTAAATTACGCATTTTGCATTCTGAAATAAATGTTCCCCCTCCCCCCAATTCACACTTTATTATTTGAGAATAAATGAATATCTTTGTTAAATATCATAAATATCTTTGTTAAATAAATGTATGATTTCGGAACCAAGAAACAATCTTTTATTGTCGCTTTCTTGTTTGAAGGCTGTTTGCATCTGTTGCTGTTGCAGCGTTGCCGACTGAGAAATGATTTGATTTAACGCATAAACTGTGTATGTTAGGGATGTCCACACCAATACAGCACTTTATTTTATATTATTAAAGAAACATCGAATGCGCATAAAACAAAAGGAAAAAAATAAATAATGAATCCGTTTTTAAGATATTGTGAAATGGCTAAAATATGCAAAGCAAAAGAATACCATTTTAAATGTATTTTTATTCAACATCAACAATTCATGTTATAATAATTAATGTTTTTTTTATATGTGCACATACATTTTTATTTTCTAAATATTGCATATTATCACTGCGTCCGACGATAGTGTTCTCATACCGCAGTAATTTTATAATGAATGAAAAAAATATATTTGTTGAATTTATGAAAACTGTTTTGCAGCCCAAACAATAACTCATGTTGTGGTTTTATAGCTATAAGTAGCTACTGCCCACTTTTCAACTGACTTCTTAATAATCAAGCTTTATCGAGTTCTAAACAGCTCACGTATATTCACGTACATTTATTGTCTTGTTATTTATAATGAATTATTATTATAAAAACGACGGGATGTTTTAGTAATATTGTTTTATCAAATTATAGTTTATTTTGATTTCTGATATTTTCAACATAATTAAAGCATCACTAAGAGGCTAAATGATTTCCAGCTAGTTGTCGAGCTGTTTACAACCGTTCAAGATTTTATTTTTCATGCTTTTTATTTATCAAAGCCTTTCCTTTCCAATAAACACAGAAAATGCTAAGAAAAATAAAGAAATGTTACGAGTAAGAAAACACAATCGTTGCTATACGAGCTTTTCATTCTCCAGGCGCTTATAAATTGGTATGTTTTTCAAGCGCTTTTTAATCGAATCCCTCTATAGTTAAATAAGGAGATGCGAGTTACATGCATAATACATGTGTGTGTGTGTGTGTGTGTGCGTGTTTATGTGGTTTATGAGGACACAAATTTGTATAATAACATGGGTATGACATAGGTATTACAACGAGAAGGTGATTTATGAGGACATTTTCAGTGTCCCCGTAATTCAAAAGGCTTATAAATAATTCAGAATGAGTTTTTTTGAAAATCTAAAAATGCAGAAAGTTTCCTGTGAGGGGTAGGTTTGGGGTAGGGTTGGTGTCGGGCAATAGAATATACGTCTGTACAGTATAAAAACCCAGTACGCCTATGGAGAGTCCCCATAAACAATAAAAAACAAACCTGTGTGTGTGTGTGTGTGTTGGTATATTTTTAAAAATCAAGCATGAGCATGTTTGAAGAAGTATGACAAAAAATTAAAAATTAAAAAACGTATTTTTTTTCAAGTACTGCAATGCAAATGGACTTTACAAAATAATTTTAAGTATTCATTATCATTTGAGGTCATACACACAAATAGGTCAGTCGTGCCAAAATGAGTAATTTGCAGGGACAATTAATCGTTTCAGAGAGTTATGACCGGCATTGTTTACTTACATGAAGAACACCCCAAACACAGACAAAGCACACCACACATCAAACACCACACACACACACACACACACACACACACACACACTGTCTGTACATGTGTCTCGCCCATACAAGCGCTGCGTGGCTTGTAGCATGGCCTCAAGGCTTCTTTTGAAACTGTTTGCCAAAACATTTAATGCCAAACCTGTACAACACACACACACACACACACACACACACAAACACACACACACAAGAGCACATGAAATTGACGTGCAAGGTTCAATAAAAGGTCATACTACACTAAAAGCAAGGTGATGATGGGGTCTTCAGGGTGAAGGAAGGGTCTCTATGGGCCTGTCCTGGATTTCTTACTGTGGTGAACCAGCATCCAACAACAAGAGCTTCATGATGAAGACTGTCCTGAGACTGACCTTGCGTTTAAACTGACACGTGTATCGCTTTTTTTCTTAAGCTTCCTGCTTATAAACACCAGACTGAACCTGCTAGCTGAGAAGCAGAAGCAGTAAACCTTTGTGAGTCTTTTGTTCGGAATCAATTATTCCTCAAACCCCGTGATATCAGTAAACGAAGCGTCGTAACGTCTCGAAGTGTGCGTTGTTCGCACTGATCGGGTCAGATTGATAATTTAGAGGCGTTAATGTAATAAATGAAAATGTAATAAAAAAAGAAGATCAGCTGTTCGCACAAATCAAATCCCAAAAATAGTAACAAAACATAGGCTGGCTACATTAGGCACTACATGTCAATGGTATTAGATGATTTGTAGATTGCGTTTTCAGTGATGAAGATGTGGTTAAAAACTATTGAACATTTCATTTAACACACAAAGCGGGGCATGTTGTCACAAATATATGATGCCATCTGCCATAACATATGCATAACAAATGAGCGCTTTGGAAGATTCGAAACCTTTGTGAAAAAAACATTCCAAAAATTGCCAAAGTCACGTGATTTCAATAAAGGACGCTTTGTGGCGTCATAAATGTTTCGAAAGGCTTCTAAATTGAATTTGAATTCGCACTGAACTCGGATCCGTTTTTATAATGTAGACATTTTAATGGCACACTTGTATAATAAAAAACAAAGAGTAGTAGTTGATTGATTCTTATTGGCATGATTAGCTAAACCTTCTGTAAACACAGCTCTAAAATAATGAAACATATTATAAAGACACTGCAAGTTTAATGGTATTTTATGATTTGTAGAAGGCATTTTCAAGAAAACATTTACGACTGGTTTCTAAAAAGCGTGTTTTATTCATATTTGGGCAGATTTTTCGTTGAATTTAGCTACACCATGAATCATTTAGTTGTTTCTCCCGTCACTAAAAGTAACTGTTTAAACTGTATTTAATTATAGGGTGTTTTATTACTGTTTCGCCAAATTAATCAGAAACACAAAGCACTTTATGAATCAGCAGATATCATAATTTACAAGGGCGTGTGTTTGATTTTCGAGATGTTTTCTTTGGATTGTTCGACTACTCAAAAGAGAATATAGGAAATTATAGCATCATTAATTTGTGTTTCCTGCTAGCTAAATTTCACATGCATAGACAAAAATCTGTCTCTGAATCTTTTTTATAGGCTACTCAAAGATTATCTAGACAATTAGGCTACATGGAAACTATTCAAAGTTCTGTACATCCTAAAGCAGTGAAAACCGCATCTTTATGTGTCCTCTTAAGGTAAAAACAAAAGCAAAAGAACATGGTTACTATAGTCCATAACCACAGATTAACCATGGTCTTGTTACATGCTTCATGGTTTTATTACACTAGCCACAGTTGAACCATTTGTAGTAAATCTGTGCTTAAAAAACATGGTTATTACACTTTTACTAGAATAAAACAATTTGATTAAGGGATTTGTATTTGTGTATTATTTATTTTTATTTTTTTCATTGTTTTTTTTTTTTTTTAATATGCTGTTGTAATGTTGATGTTTGTACTGTTTATTAAAAAAATAAATCAGAAAAAAAGATGCACGCTCCAATCAAATGATTTGAAGTCCTGATCTGAAATGTTTGGAGTGTGGATGGTGAATCATTTGATTTAGATCGTGTTTTTGATGTGGATCGTGAATCATTTGATCAAGATCAGAACTGTGATTCTATCAATATATTTCTATCTATATTTTCACTCGTTTCATCTCTTTCTCTGACTGTTTAGAGTTGCTGTTGAGAACCAGGCAAATGCAGCTGATTTGTGTTTCACCATATGACCAAAAGAACACAGATAAACTGTGTTTGAGACTAGTTTGCAAGAGTAAAAATAATTGTAGCATTTTTTTACGTTTCTTACAAATCTACCGGCCAAGTTTCAAATTTAACAAATGCCTCTTTTAACACTTGGGGAAAAAATTGTATCTGAAAAGTCAAATCTTATAACTTTACATCTATGTTCTGGTTTGAATGAGACCAGAAATATCATCACTCACAACTTAACTGATCAGTATAGTTCACTTCAAATGGTCCTGTTGTGTGACAAATTACAAATATTCCATGCAGCCTTTCAATTTAATATAAGCCCATGCATAGCTGATAAATATGAAAGAATGAGCAAAATGCAGTTTAAAATGATTGAAAATACAACTGTCTCAAATAACCATATCATCAAAAATATTGTAAAACCTTGTACCGAAGGATCTGTCATTCATGTTAAATTCAATGAAATAGATCAATTCAAAGGCATCAAAACTCCATAAATAAGAAAAATAATGGACATACAAAAATGTAGTTTTTATATTGAATATTAAAATCAGAGTTCTTTCTTAAATTTTTCATAAAGTGTTTTTTTTTCTCTCAAGCGGAGCGAATATTACTATATCATCACCATGTTTACACCTTGGACTAAGTCGTATACTACAGTCATATAGAACTGTTTTTGTTGTTCTTTTAAACATTATATTTTCATGATATCATGAATGCTTTGCTTTGATATTTTGTTATCTAACACAATGACATTTTAGTGTGAGTTAAGTGTCTAAATACTGTTTTTGGTACAGCTGTATCTTATGTAAGAGCAAAACATTGCCAAATCAGACTGTCCTGATGGAGTTTGATGCTCAGCACCCCTCAAAAAAACCTGCGGGGCACTTTAGCAGCGGATTTCATAAAGCCTTTTAATTCACAGAGAGATTCGACCAGAACAATTAGAGAGTCAAAACAAGACACAGTCACAAACAATGATATAAATCCATTCATATCATCAGAATCATCACAGTTTCTTTATTCACACAAGTGCAATTAGCCGTTATGAACGAGAACGTTTTTTTTCTTCTTTTTATCTGTGATTTAAGGACAAAATTGTCCGTAGAATTTCACTACATCTGATTAAACCTCACTTTAAAAACATCCACGCTTGTCTACAGTTGGAAAAAGGATTCATTCATACAACAAATTTATATATATTTTTTTATTCTAAAAATGCAAAACATTTTCTTTAATGGTGTAGGTCAGATTTTGATTAGTCTGTTGCTGTTGTTATTATAATTAGCTTTATATGAAAGCAATAGAATATATGCACTGATTTAGACAGCTAAGTGTGTGTGTGTGTGCGTGAGAGAGAGAGAGAGTGTGCGTGCTTTTTTGTGACACACGAGGACACAAATTTGTATGATGACATGGGTATGACAGGTATTACAACGAGAAGGTGACTTATGAGGACATTACTCCATGTACCCATTTTTCAAAACACTTATAAATCACACAAAATGGAGTGTATTGAAAATCTGAAATAAAAAAAAGTTTCCTGTGAGGGGTAGGTTTAGGGGTAGGGTTGGTGTAGGACAATAGAATATACAGTTTGTACAGTATAAAAACCATTACGCCTATGGAATGTCCCCACAATTCACAAAAACAAACAAAAGTGTGTGTGTGTGTGTGTGCTGATGTGCCGTACTGTTGTAAGTCTGAGCTCTAGGATTATGGGTTTTCTCTGTTGGGCATTATTGGCTCAGAACAAATCAACAAATGATGTGTGTGTGTACAGTTACTCCTCAATCAGTCGGCACAGCTGTGATATTGACAATCCAAAGATGAGCACACTGTTGTGGAGTCTCTAAACGTGCCTGTTTTGTGCTTGTTTTGGCTGTAGCTTACAGATCAAGATGGTTCTTTATGATTAGCAAAAGACCCTCGTCTCATCAAGAAATGTTTGATCTGGTTTTGGATTGCTTTATGCATCTTTGGAGACTGAAAAATGTATTAATGTTCTTCAGTGTTTCTGAGCTAAAGTACAAGGTTCCCCTTTAACACCAGACCATCAAACATCGTATGATTTATTTTATTTTTGCATTGTTATTTCAGCATTTTTTGTTGACATTGTAGTACATGACAAAGGAGTCAGATAATCGATGTCACCTATACATATAATGTAGAAACTCAAAGTCATCATTTAGAATTTAGTTTGACATTTTTAAAACGTAAAATCAGAGCATTTTTATTCATTTCCTGGTTTAAGTGAGAAGTAGTGGAAATACCATATAGCTGTAATAAGACTAGACATAATACAATATTCATCCTTATATTTATTGCATAGCTTTTTCTGACATTTGTTTTTAGATTCAGTTTAAAAACAAATACTAAAACTTTTTATTTATTTTCTTGTTTAAATGAAAAGAAGAGGAGATATCAGAGCTCTTTATTGCTCTAATTAGAATTAAATTAGAAATAATTATACTAAACATCTTTAGCGTGACCACAGATACATTTATTTATCTTTATATTTATTTGATTGCTTTTTACTGACATTTTACTTTATTTTTAGATTTAGTATAAATAAAACATTCTGATTTAATGCTAAAAAAAAAAACTCCCGAAGCATCAGTGTTGACCGTTGAGGCTGACATTTGTAAAATTTAAAATTCTAAAACTTGAAATGAAAATAAGAGGAAATATTAGCCCTCTTTAATTGCTCTACACTCTTAAGAAAAATGGTTCAAAGTGTTCTTCGGCTTTTTAGTGCTAAATAGAACCTTTTTTATAGGGTTCCATATAGAACCATGCTTTGAAAATGCTATGTAGCACCTTAATGGTGTTATAAATAACCTTTTTAATTATAGTTTCCATTAATATTAGTATGATAATATCATTAATATTAGTATTATTTGTATATATTATTATTAATATTGTTTTTACCCCTCTATCTGCCTGGTCTTATAATATCTTGAAGTGTCTATTAGGGTTTTACATCAAATCAACAACAACAACATCATCATCAAAAACAACGTGTCAATTAGGAACTTTTATTTTTTTAATGACGTGAAATTGTAGCAAAAATGACAGTGTTCTAACAACAGTTATCAGCAGAATACATTATTGAATGACAATGGACATTGAACATAAATAAATGCTTAAAGTAAAACAAAATATAACATAAAATAATATATGGAAGACCAAGCTCCAGTTGAAATATCTACACATTACCATCTTCACTCTTAAAAATAAAGGTGCGTCACGATGCCATAGAAGAACCATTTTTTTGTATAAATGGTTCCATAAAGAAACTTTAACATCTTAAGAACCTTTCTGTTTCACAAAAGCTTCCTTGTTGGTGAAAGAAGGTTCTTCAGATTATAAAAGGTAAGAAGAGATGGTTCTTTAAAGAACCTTTGGCTGAAAGGTTCTTTGTGGAACCAAAATGGTTCTTCTATGGCATCGCTTGAAGAACCTTTTGAAGCACCTTTATTTTTAAGAGTGTATGATGCCTTTAAGTTAATCATTAAGTGTATTTTGTTGTGATTGAATGGCAGTTTCTCTCTGCAGATGACAAAGTTGTAGGATGTGACAGCATCTGTAATGCACAATTGAGTTTAGATATACAATGTATCTCCTTTCATTTGTTTATGTGAAAACAATTGTTTATGAAGGCCACAACTAGTATGTGAGCACTTCACAATGTTAAAAGGAAAAAGTAATATAAAGTCATGGGATAGCTGGGTACAGTGTGTTTATATGGCAAGCCGTTTTGACTTTTATTCATTCTCAGGATATGAATTCTTGATATCAACAATTCAATTTTTACTAGTTAAAATGTTCATTCTTGATATCAGGAATTAGATTTCTACTAGTAACAATTGCTATTTTTGATATCAGCAACTACATTTCCACTAGTAACAATGTTAATTCTTGATATCAACAATTACTTTTCAACTAGTAAAAACTATAATTCTTGATATCTGTAATTGTATTTTCACTAGTTAAATGTCAGCATAGGCTGCCATTCAAAATCAATTGTTGATATCAAGAATTAATTTCTTACTAGTTGAAATTCCAATTTCACATATCAGAAATACAATTCTTACTAGTAAAAACCTTTATTTTTGATATCAGTAATCACATGGTTACTAGTACGGATGTTTCTTCTTGATATCAACAATTTGATTGTCACTAGTGACAATGTTCATTTCTGATATCAACAATTGGGAGGGTAATTTCTGATATCTAAAATGGCTTTCTTACTAGTAGCAATCACATTCATGATATCAGAAATTAACATTGTCACTAGTGACAATTAAATTGTTGATATCAAGAAGAGACATCCGTACTAGTAACCATGTGATTACTGATATCAAAAATAAAGGTTTTTACTAGTAAGAATTGTATTTCTGATATGTGAAATTGGAATTTCAACTAGTAAGAAATTAATTCTTGATATCAACAATTGATTTTGAATGGCAGCCTATGGTGACATTTAACTAGTGAAAATACAATTACAGATATCAAGAATTATAGTTTTTACTAGTTGAAAAAATAATTGTTGATATCAAGAATTAACATTGTTACTAGTGGAAATTGAATTGTTGATATCAAAAATAGCATTTGTTACTAGTAGAAATCTAATTCCTGATATCAAGAATGAACATTTTAACTAGTAAAAATTGAATTGTTGATATCAAGAATTCATATCCCGAGAATGAATAAAAGTCAAAACGGCTTGCCATAATGTTTATGCATAAACCCTAGTAATAAAAAATAAAAACAAAACGGACAATAAATTCAATATCTTTGTTCCTTACTTAGTGAAGAAGATGAGAGTAGTATCCTTAACTGAATAGAGCTGGTCACACTTACATGTTCTCTTAAACTAAAAAGAGAAAAGACATAGAAAAACCAATTAACATTTGAAAGTTATAATTTATAGACATTTTAAGAAAGAAATTATTTACCTGTTGAGAGTGTGTTGACAGTCAGTCTGAGATCCAGAAAATCCCCCCTTTCTTGTTGGAATGAGGCATCTTAGAGTGTAGCCTCGGTTAGGGTTTTACATTAAAACAACAACATCAGCAGCATGTTGTGTGAATTATGTGTTTTTATTGACATACAAAATTGTCAGTGCTCTTAACAACAGTTATTAGCTGAATACATTAATGAATGACAATTGACATTGAACATGAATAAATACATAAAGAAGTAAAACACAAAATAAGAACAAAAAATAGATGTGATGAAGACCAAGTTTCAGTGAAACAATCACAATCCAATCAATATGATGCCGTAAAGTCCATCATTTTGGTGTGATTAAGTAGCCATTTTCTCTGCAGATGATGAGGTTGTGGGATGTGATACATCTGAAATACACAATTAAGTTTAGAGTTACAGTGTGTACACTCTTAAAAATAAAAGTGCTTCAAAAGGTTCTTCAAGCGGTGCCATAGAAGAAACCATTTTGGTTTCAAAAAAGAGCATTAGTCAAAGGTTCTTTAAGAAGCATCTTTCTTACCCTTTATAATCTGAAGAAACTTCTTTGCCACAAAGAAGCTGTTGTGATAACAGAAGGTCTTCAGAGTTAAAGTTTCTTTATGGAACCATTAGACAAAAAAGGTTCTTCTGTGGCATCGTGAAGCACCTTTATTTTTAAGAGTGTACATGTGTTTGTGTAAAAACAATTATGTTTATGAAGGCCAAAAGCAAAAATGGATAGTATGTGAGCCCTTCACAATGTTAAAAGAACATCGACATTAAAAGTGATATAAAGTCATGGGATAGTTTTTATATTTTTGTTACTGGGTATGCTTATACATAAACCCAAGTAATAATTAAAAAATCTAACAATATGAGTTATAAATTCATTGTCTCTTTTACTTACTTTGTGGAGGAGAGAAGTTTCCACAGCTTAGCAGCGCTGCACGCACTTAACGTTATATGTGAACAAAAATTAAAAAAGCGATAAGAACATGTCTGTTTGGAAACCAGTTACATTTTTAAAGTTAAATTTGTATTTCAGTTTTAAGAATGAAATCATTTACCTGTTGACAGTCTGTGTAGTTGGCTCACTGAACTCCAGAAAATCAGTAATGAGATGGTTTACAGATTTGAAAAACAAAAGGGCAGGAAGAAAGAACCATAAAGTCTAACACAAAGAACCATTTCAGCATAAAAGGGTTCTTCAGAATGCTATGGTTCTAAATAATACCATTACTGCATGTAAAGAACCTTTAAAGAACCATCTTTTTTTAGCGTGTACTATTAGATTAGAAAAAATGTTTACCAAAAAAATTAATAAGACCACAATTCCTTATATTTATTGCATTTTCTTCTGACATTTTACTTGATTAACTTGATGATTTTACTCCAGTACGTATTTCAGGAAATGTGGTTCAGTAAACGAAAGATTCATTAATGCTAAAAACTCTCCAGCATCAGTGTTGACCTTTGAGATTTTTAAAGGTACAGAAAGTCTAATCCCATCTTTCTGTGCTCATCAGACATGTTCAAACATGTTAAAAACATTTAACCTGTCGTGTGCCGGCTCTAAGGTCTCTGTCAAATCCAAATGTGATTTGTTTTTTTGACAGGATTTGTCTTTAAAAGAAACCTAAACCCTTGTATGCAAATTACATCTCTAATAAAAATGTTTGTGCATTCACAAATCTAAATGTTTTTGAACACACACTGTAACTCTCTAATCTCTGACGGCCAGGATTGTGTTTCAATCATAAACATACTAGATTACAGAGAAAAACGGTGGCAGGGAATATTAAAATCTCATCAGGACGTGAGAGAAAACTGTGTTTTGTGTGTATCGGCACATTTCTGAAGCTCATTGTGTGTGATTAGTGTTGTGATCTGCTCAGTTTTTTAAAAATTCAATCATTCTGGAAAGAGACAAAATAATTGGATGTTTTTACATCCAAAAAGTATGTGGGACTAATTTTTATTCATAGGGTTAATTTTCATAATCATTGCATTTATGTATAATTGCATATTAAAATTGTTACATAATTTTAAATCTATTATTCAAATCTCATTTATCTATCCGTAATCTCCATAATGTAAGCATTGCAGTGCAGATCCAGTTTTGGAAACTCTCGTTTTCTCCTCCAGAGGGAGCTTGTTAGCTTCTCAGGGCTGTTTTAGTCTTTTTTTTATTTATTTATTTTATTTCATATTCATCTGATAAATTTCACTACATCTGATTAAACCTCACTTTAAAAACATCTAAGCTTGTCTACAGTTGGAAAAAGGATTCATTCATACAACAAATTTATATATAAATATATATTTTTATTCTAAAAATGCAAAACATTTTCTTTTATGGTTTAGGTCAGATTTTGATTAGTCTGTTGTTGTTGTTATTATAATTAGCTTTATATGAAAGCAATAGAATATATGCACTGATTAAGACAGCTAAGTGTGTGTGTGTGTGTGTACCTGTTTTTCTATTCTGGTGGGAACTTAAACCTGAATACACACAGACTCATGGGGACTCGTGTCACGGTGGGGACCTAAATTGTGGTCCCCACGGGTACAAAAGCTAATAAATCACACAGAATGAAGTTTTTTGAAAATCTAAAAATGCAGAAAGTTTCCTGTGAGGGGTAGGTTTAGGTGTAGGGCAATAGAAAATACAGTTTGTACAGTATAAAAAACATTATTTATATTACAGCACCAAAAAGCTTTTACACCATTGTGCATTCATATGTATTAACATAATATGTGAATTATTCTTCATTACAATGTGTTTATTGTATACAAGCAGACAAATTACATTTGTATAAACAGTTACAGCACTTATTCCAAAAAACAAAACAAAACTCAATTTCACAAACGTTTGTCTTTTTTCAGGTGTTTGCTTCAGAATGGTGAGAAATCTGTGGATGACATAAATGAAGTTTGTTTTACAGAGCTTTTTGCTTCCATGACTTAGAAAGGAGGGTGGAACCTACTAACACTAGCAAAAATACCATGGTAATGGCATTATTATATTTTATGGTTTTCTAAGCTGTCTGCTGTAAAAGGAGTGATTCCTATGCAATTGCAAGCAAATACTAGATCTTTTAGATGTAAGTTTAGCCTAAGTCGCTGAAATCAGTTTGATATCCGAGTACACTTTAGTAGACGTTTGCACTAGCGTTGTAAATGTGCCGGGTTTGATTCCTAGAGAATGCATGAACTGATCAAATGTGTCCTTTGAAAGCAAATGAAAGTTGCTTTTCTAAATGCATGCATGTAAATGTAACCTACATATATCTCTCTGAATCGTATTTTTCATCTGTTTTACTGCAGTATACAGGGGCAGAAGCGCAGAAACTCGGCGTGACGGGCTGGGTAAAGAACACTAGACAGGGCACTGTGGTTGGACAGGTGCAGGGACATTCTGAAAAAGTTAAAGAAATGGGAGTGTGCATCTGTCTTTTAATTGTTTTTGAGTGTGCAATCATTTTTAAATGATGTATAGGTCTTTATTAGGATATTCAAATGTTTGCATAGTGCTCTATTATGTCAAATGTGTACAGTATTTATTGCATGTAAAACCTAAAAATACTGAAATACTGAAATACATGAATTATTGTTAATTAAAACTAAAACTGTTGAAACAATTCTGTTAGATTTAAAATGTGTATATATATAAATCTAAATAAATATATCCTATAAAGTAACTAAAGTTCTAAAAATAATAAATAGCGTTTTAATAAACATACTAAATATATAATAAATACCAAATAGAAGATATTAGATGTGAAAACTGAAACTACTTAAGTTTTGAAGTGCTAAAATTACCCATATCTAAGAAATGACTAAACTGACTAATCAGCGTGAAATGAAATAACGAACATTGTTAATATAATATAATAATAAATCTAAAGGAAATAATAAGCACTAACAAATGTTTCAAATTTATGTGTTCCTCCGAAAACTGTTTAAGAAATACCCTTTAAAAGACATCGTCTTTTAAATGTATTTTTAAAAAAATATAACTATAAATGCGATATAAAATAAAATAAGTATTTTTCATTCCTTCCCTTGACAAACTAAATAAATAGAAGCTAACATAATAATTATAAAAAAGACTAACAATTAGAAATTTACACTACCATAACCAAATAAAGAAATTAATAGGAAGATATAAGATTGAAAATCTAATTAATAAATGAGAATGTTTTGTCTTTGGCAACTACTTGATAAAATTTTAAGTCTGAAGTAACGTAAAATATACACACCTGGATGAAATAAACTGAACTACAACTATACTAAACACTATACGAAATAATAAGCAAAATATACAATTTAAAATCTAAAATATAGAATTATAATATTTACTATTTAATTGGGGAAATAAAGAGTTTCATGACAAAAACCTGTCATTAATGCAACTTTGAGTGTGTTTTTTTTAAAGGGTTCCATGGTGATATGATTCTTTAGGGTTCTTAATGAAAAGTCTGTAACATAGTGTGGTTAAAATTTCTCAATGGTAGTGTAAAAAAACACCTATTTGTCACCCTGTCAAAAACAGCTTTTTTCAGATCAAGCCATTTTTGTAGCATTTTTCTTTAAATGTTAATGAGCTATGCTGACCCCGCCCCTCTCTTTCCGAGCTACTCTCAAGGGACTGTTTACTTTAGCCGCATTCATCATGAAACTTGCTAATTAGCACATCATTTAAGACGAGGGTCTCGATTGCAAAGAGTCATTCAACATTATACTCATCTGCTCTTCGATCGATGAAGGCTAGACCTGATGATTCGCGCGACATAGACTCATTTATGTACTTGATTCCGTGTGGCCACGCCTCAGAACCATGTTATCACTGGCGTCTTCATCGTGCGTCATATGTCGGCCGTAAATGACGACTGCTATGTTCATTATTCCATCCAACAACAGAACACCTCAATCGAATAGGAGTCATTCTTGTCTACATCTGCTCCGGCGGTGAAACACTGGCGGACTGATGACAGTCACTCAGAGGCGGAGCTAAGACGCCAGTCCAGTCTGTGCTGAAACACTACTGTCAATCAAACTTTCGTGGGAGGGGCCTGTCTGTGTGACGTCACACAGACAGGCATCTGAGATCGGCTTGATTTGAGAAAGAGGAAAACATTTAACCAAAAAAAAACACTGTGTGGATGTTTATCATTATAGGGTGGTTGTGTACACACACTGCCAACACACATTTCAGTTCAAACTACTTGTAAAAGTGCATGTAGCATCCTATGACCCCTTTAATGGCTTCTTAAACGATTTAAAGGTCTTTATTTCCATACTCTGAGCCACTAAATCTGTCACATGTGCAGCGTCTCTTGTCACCAGTTGATGGCGTCAGTGCTTCAGTAATGGTGTCATGGAACAGTCTAGAAAGGCTGATCACAGTCACAGTGCGAGCATGAACATGGAAACTCACACTGGGTCCCCCTTTGAGCGCATTCGGCCATAACGCCCGGTAGATCATATAACAGCAGGAGCTCCAGCCGAGCAGAGCTGTGTGTGTGGTGTGTGTGTGTGTGTGTGTGTGGCCTATGTGTCTGTGGCAGTCTTCATTCCCATGGGTGGGGCGGGTCGAGGAGCGATGATGCCATGATGTCAGTCCAGGCGGGGAGGCACTCAGGGGCGAGGGCCGTATGACATCACAGTCTCAAATGTGAACCAGACATTAATTTGTGTGAGAGCTTATATACTGTATTTCCGTATGCAGATCTTTAGTATGCATAACACATACAAATGTTTGCATACTACTTTGTTATGCAGACTGTGCATAACATTATATTGTGGTAACACAGCAAGAAAAACTAAAGCGGTAAAAATGTTTTTGTTAATTGAAAGCTGGAATCAAATATAAATATTACAAAAACTTGGCACCTAACTGAAATAAGAAAAACTTGGCACCTAACTGAAATAAGTTTAACTGGAAACGAATGAAAAGTAAAACTGAAAAACAAATAATTAAAAAGAAATAGCACTATAAAAATTAATACTCTTAATATTGCATATTTTATTATTTTTTTACTTAAAACTAAAGTTAAAATAGTCTTGTTTTTTTTTTTTTTTTGTTTTTTTTTTTTTTTGTTTTTTTATTAAATTATTGTTATAATATTGATCTCTTATATTTTGTATTTTCATTTTAATTACAAAATCAATTAAATGAAATTACTGAGAACGGAAGGCTGAAGGACTAACAAATGAATGACTGGACATCAATAAAAACTAAAACTGAACTAAAACTAAAACTGAAATAAACGTAAATAAAACCAAATAGTAAAATAAGGAAAAAAAAAATTCAAAATTTAAAATCAATATTAAATTAAAACTGAAAATATAAAAAATATAAAAATTCTAAGTATTCATAAATACTGTAATAGTATATAAATAAAACTAAAATAAGAATTATATTAGCTGATGTTTAGTTATATTTATCTTAATCTATTAAGACATAATTTTATACAAAAAATATTACATGAAAACTTAAAACATTATTAAATGCTCTAAACTTAAATAAGTTTCAGTTAATTACTAAGCTGGAAGAATAGAATTTTTTAATTAATCTAATATTAGACTAACTATATTAAAGAATTTAAATTATTTAAAACTACTAATATGTAAAATAATTAAAAATTGAAGTTAAATTTCAACTATGAAACACCTTATTGACGCAATGTGAAACCAATAAATTATATATAGATTATTAGATCATTATAAGATCTAATGACATTCCTAAAACAATTTACTTTTGTAATGTGCTGTATTTCAAAAAGAATGTGCAATGAGAAAAACACTGGAAAGTACTTGATTTTTATTTTATTGCATTTTTAAAGTAACAACAAAATCACTGCATGTGACAACTAGCTCCTCTGTCAGGTCAGTTCCCCTTCATGGGAACTTTGAACTGCGTCCTCTAGGGTCGCTATGGGGGAACGCCTCGTCGGGGACCCATGTCTGAAGCATACATTGAAAAAAAAACACCAACTCGTTGGCCGGCAACAGCCATGACATCACTACCGGTGCGACTATAGTATAAATAGGCGCCGGGAGCTACACATCATTCTCTTCTTCGTCTTCATTGACTGTTCTGTTTGAAGCGTGCATTCCAAAAAGCAAAATAAGAGCTTTTTCTTTCCTACTATGGCGAGCACTAGCAGAGCATTTAGAAAGTGTGTGTATCCGTGTCATCGCTATTTGACACCAGATGACACACACGTGATCTGCTTGTGTTGGTTTGGCGAAAAGCCGCCGCGATGTCCGCGAGGGGGCAATCTTGCGTTGCATACGAAGTTTTCGCAATGAAAAGCTCTGTTCTCGTTTGTCTCTCTTTTCAAGTAAAGAGGGGCAGCCATCTGCTTCCCGCGGTTCAGGACCCGCTGCTGCTGAGGCACGGAGGAGAATGAGCTCGTGGGGATCTCAGGTGGACCTGGCCGATGAGTTTAAAGAGGGGCTTTCCCTCTCGTGCTCATCGTCTGTGGATGAGAGAGAGCCGCTGGAGGATGATGTTCTCTCTTTGACATCATCTGATCCAGGGGCAAGTGCTCTGCTGGGTCCAGCCCAGAAAGAGCAAGAAATGGCTGAAAAGAGCGAAGAAGCAGAGGCTGAGCCTTCTCAATCCTCCTGCACTGCGTATGATGAGCTCTTAGAGGTTATGGACTTGCCGTGGAAGCGGACTAAGGGAGTGGCGTCGCGAGGTCGTCTCGAGGAACGTTATCTTTCTGGCCATAACCCTCCAGCTCAGGTGAGCCTTCCTTTCCTTCCTGATCTCCATACTGAGATCGAGAAAGAATGGAAGAGGCCATTTTCCTCACGCATATATCAGTCTCAACATACGAGTTATGCAAACATCGAGTCAATGCACGAAAGCGGCTATGGGATGATGCCCCCCGTGGAAGAGACGCTACGCTAGCTATCTCTCTATTGGGTGAGACATCGTCTCTCAAAACTCCCTCCTTGCATCCATGCCTCTTCAAGCTACATCTAAATTGAATGGCAGGGCATACGCAGCAGCAGGTCAGGCTGTTGCTTCGCTGCACACGATGGCGGTGCTCCAGGCATACCAGGCTGACCTGCTGAAAGACCTGGATAAAGGCGAGGGCCTTTCTCCTGATGAGGTAGCTGAGTTGTGCCGCACCATGGATCTCGCTCTCCGTGTTACTAAGCAGGCTGCCTCTGCCATGGGAAGATCTATGGTGGCGATGGTAGTAACGGAGAGGCAGCTTTGGGTAAACCTGGCAGACATCGGGAAGTAAGAAAGGGGTTTTCTTCTCGATGCCCCTGTTTCGCCCTCTGAACTTTTTGGTACATCCGTTGAGACGGTCGTTGAAAAGTTCAGGGAGGCAAAGGCGCGCTCAGCGGCCTTCAAAACCTTCATTCCACGGAGGTCCAGGTCTGAGCCCGAACGACCCAGGGGTCCTGGCCTGTCTCGGTTGGAGGATCAGAGACGAGCACAGAAGGCTTGTGTCGCGACTCGCGCTCCTCCTCCGCTTGCGGGTAGGGGTAGGAAGTATCGTGTGTCAAAGGGAGGTAGGCAAGACCTGAGGGATGTGATCCAGACAAGGCGTCAGCACTTTCGTCGGGATCAGAGTAATACTTAGGTATCCACACTTTTTCCTCAGGGGGTGTAACATCTAACCCTTTTTCTTCCCCTTCCTAATTCCACTATAACCACCAGCACTCCACCTGACCGAGGTTATGTAGGAATTTCCTGCTAACATTCTCCTTCTGGACCTATGATGTTTTGTTTGGTTCTATGGTTAATCATAGTAACCACCTTATTGAAGGTCCGGTCTAGAGGCTTTTCCGGAAAGAGCTCCAACGCGGGAGCCGTGGTGTGTGAGTACGATCCATGTCTAAATATAGGTATGTATAAATATATAAATAATGAACTGGTGGTTGTGTGTATAACCCTTCTGCTAGATTCTTTGCAGTGTTTCCAGGGACCTGTGTGTTTCTGTCCCTTTCTAGGGTAGGTCCTCGGTGGGCACCCCCGCTACTGGGTTCAGAAACCGGTGCTCGACTTGCAGTGTTTCACTCGTCGTTATATGTCCAGAAGGTAAGTAAGCAGGGTTTCGGCTTCATACTTCCTGGATAACGCGGCCAGATCACAGGCTTCTGCGGGAACCTTCTTGATCATCAGGCCCCCGGCACGTCACTGCAAAATTTCCTGGACGTCCGGGCTGGGGTTACGCTTTCATGCTACTCTGACTGGTCTACCGTATCTGGGTCGTCCTGAGGGGCTTCCCGATCACTAGGATATCCTCTTGAAGCATCGCCCCCCTCACCATTGAGGGTTATCGTGAGTATGATGTTTCTTTCGAGCGTTAATCCTCTCTGAGGAGTTGGATTCCTCGCTCCATGGGCTGTCCTCGTGGTAGTATTGAGCATTGCTCCCCTTTTATCAAAGGTTTACCTGGAATGAGCAATGTTATTTCCTCTGAATTCGGAGTTCTTCTCTCACTTGAGAAGTTGAGTTCTCTGTTTCTCCAGAGTACCTGGAACCAGCAGCATCAGGCGAAATAGGCCCTTCCTTTGCCTCTCTGATGCGCTGAGTTTTTTTTGGCTAGCTTGCAGTATGCTTACCTTTCTGATTTTACAATCATGCTGCAGGTTGATCCCCCTCTCTTTGAGAGCTGGGTTTGTGTTCCCTCAGCCAAGGTAAACTACTGCTACTACTACGCTACTACTACGCTATTTCTGCTCTTTCAGAGTGCCACGAGAACCCCTAGAACTGTATTCAAGTGTGTGCACGTTATGCTTTGCCCACTTTTTTAAAATCCTGTATGGTAAGAGCTACGAGCAAAGACTTCGTGCTCTTTTTGAGTGGTGTAAAACCCCGGTTCTGCCTTGGGCACCACTCCTCCTATGTAGCCTCTGGATACCTACTTAACAGGGTGTTGCTACTAATGGTCTGTTAACGTGCTGTAGCCCCTGTGTGACAGGCCAAGACTAGTATGATTCTAGGCTCTTGGTCGTATCCCCTTAAAGGAATTCATTATGATTCCAAGCCTTGAGCTCTTCCCCCGGGCCCAGGAGTCTGGCCCTAACAGGTAAGTATTTGTGGTATGTAGCCTAGGCCTTTGGCCATATGGAATAATGTCACTGACAGCCGTCTAACTTCCCAGGGGCGACTCCCATAGCAATATGGTAGAGTTGGTACTTAGTGCTCGCTATGGTTCCGGCTTGCACTCCCCTCAGCATGGGTATACCGTTCCCCATAGCGACCCCTAGAGGACGCTGTTCGAAGTTCCCATGAAAGGGAACGCCTCAGGATACTTATGTAACCATGGTTCCCTGAGTAGGGAACGAGACACTGCATCCTCTAGGTTTCTTGCCATGCTGCGGACGCAAGCTTCAGACGAAGAAGAGAATGACGTGTGCTCCCGGAGCCTATCTATACTGTAGTCGTACTGGTAGTGACGTCATGGCTGTCGCCAGCCAACAAGTTGGTGTTTTTTCAATGCATGCTTCGGACACTGGTCACGACGAGGCGTTCCCCCATAGCGACCCCTCGAGGACAGCCAGTGCCTCCGTTCCCTACTCAGGACCATGTTACATAGGTAACCGAGACGTTTTTCATGTGAAGGTTATTATCTGTGTCCTGTAAGACATTTTTAGCTGTGATTCTCTGGTGAAATCGTGTCCTATTTACTTACAGCCCAGAAACTCATGTAGCTGTGCATGCCATTGCCTGGATACAGTGACGAAGAGCTTTTCCTCCTCTTCCTCCTTCAAGCTGCTGAACACGAGATGGGAGTGAACAGAAATGTGTTTGCTCATTAACTATTTAAACAGCGGGTGGCAGGCCTCCAGGCTCCGCCCCCTTTACTTCTTTTCCTTTCTTTCATTCCTTTCCATTGACATCTGTCAGTCTATTTGCAGTGTAATTGTTTGGTTTGGCTCTCTGCAGTTGCTTGTTAGTATTGGGCTTGGTTTGGTGAATCTCTAAGGTTGCGGGTGACTTTGATGAGACTGTCGATCCCAGAGGATCGTCCCCAGACGGCCTCCACCCTCCCAAACGCTCCACCCATGCTTGAATTACGACTGGGTGAGCTCTGAAGTCTAGAAATACTGCCAGAGAGCGTTTCAGCTATCAGCTGTTGACATGACATTTTACATCAGTCTCTGATCTGATCTGGCATAATGCATTTATTTTAGAGCATTTTGCAACAGCATTCTTATAATTATTGTGGATTGCTTGCATCACTGTGACTATTGCTCATATTTAGGGTTCATTTCATTTATTGTGGGCATTTAAGGAAACCCCAATAATATAATATAATATAATTAAAAAGTAAATATTTAAGTAATTTTTAAATGAGTTAGCTAATTACAATTATTATCCATTAAATTAATACTATTAATATAAAAATATTATTGAGTGTGTGTATATTATTATTCTTGTTCATTTTTTTTATATTTTTATTGATTTTACATTAATTGTAATAATTGATCCTGATAGTTCACAGTTCAAATATCTCTAATACAAACAGTGTAAACATTTTTAAATATATTTTATTTAATAATATTACTTATCAAATAGACAAATATTACTTGAGTTGTGTAAATTATTATTTTTATTATTAGTTTTCTTTTCTGATTGATTATATACATTGTAATATGTGATCCAGTGAACCTTTGATCAGGTTGTATAGATAAGATAAATAAATTAATTTTTTTATTCATTGATATTAACCTACACAATGCAGTCACAGGTTGTTATAATATACTATAATATAGAATATAATATAATGTATTTTTTTGATTCATTGAATATTCCAAATCAAAAAAAAGGAAGAAAAACCGGGCCGGCGGGAGAGGCTGGTTTGATAAACCCAATGGCCGTCACAGGGTGGTAGTAAATATAAATATAATGTATTTTTTATTCCTTGATATTCCTAACACAATGCAGTCACAGTTTGTGAATAGTTGCTGGTGTTTTGATGTCAACCCATCTTGGTGTTCCTGGTGCTGTACTAGAGCTGAGTGAGGAGCGTCCGGTGGCTTGTTAGATGGAGGTTGATGTAAATGGCGATCCGTATGAGGAAGTTCCATCCAATCACAGCGTGTCAATGTTATCTGACTTCCTCACCAGAGCAGATGGGAAACTCCTTTCCTTCACAACACAATGAACACTACAAAGACTCAAGTGTTTATACATTGCGAACACAGCTGTGCGGTGTTATTGTTCAGAGAGAGTGAGAGTGTTTAGGAAGAGCGGATAAGTCCTTCAGAGTGTGAGAATAATGGAAAGTTTATTGTCATTTGTGTTTAAGGCAGTCTGTGTCACCTATATGAAAACACAGAAGGCCATTTAAGTATCTTAGTCATTATAAATGACCCTCATAAACCAATAAAAATTCCCAAACAATCTTAATGAATATAAATATGCCAATAAAACATATCATTTTTGGGACTTTAATATTATATGAAGTTATTTTATATGATGTTTACAAAAACTTGTCCTGTTGTGCAGTTTAAACTCCTGATTTGTGTGATTTTCATTATTCTTTTCTAAATATTAAATAAAAACTTTTGTAATTTTTATAACAGTATAAAAAAAAGCTTATCTTATACATACATATATATGAAATGAATTATTCTTATATAATTCTTACATAATATCTTTTTTTTAAAATTATAATTATATATAAATTAATTAAATTTATGAAAATAGTTTCAAAGCCATTTCAACTAGCAATTTATGAGTAAAATATTATTTCAAAGCCATTTTTACTAGTCATTTCTAAATTAAAATAGTTTTAAAGCCCTTTTAATAGCAATTTGTGACTGAAAATAGTTTCAAAGCCATTTTTACTAGCAATTTATGAGTAAAATATTTTTTCAAAGCCATTTTTACTAGCAATTTATGAGTAAAATATTTTTTCAAAGCCATTTTTACTAGCAATTTATGAGTGAAATATTTTTTCAAAGCCATTTTTACTAGCAATTTATGAGTGAAATATTTTTTCAAAGCCATTTTTACTAGTAATTTCTAAATTAAAATAGTTTGAAAGCCTTTTTAATAGCATTGTGTGACTGAAAATTGTTTCAAAGCCATTTTTACTAGCAATTTATGAGTGAAATATTTTTTCAAAGCCATTTTTACTAGCAATTTATGAGTAAAATATTTTTTCAAAGCCATTTTTACTAGCAATTTATGAGTTAAATATTTTTTCAAAGCCATTTTTACTAGCAATTTATGAGTGAAATATTTTTTCAAAGCCATTTTTACTAGCAATTTATGAGTGAAATATTTTTTCAAAGCCATTTTTACTAGCAATTTATGAGTCCAATATTTTTTCAAAGCCATTTTTACTAGCAATTTATGAGTGAAATATTTTTTCAAAGCCATTTTTACTAGCAATTTCTAAATTAAAATAGTTTTAAAGCCCTTTTAATAGCAATTTGTGACTGAAAATAGTTTCAAAGCCATTTTTACTAGTAATTTATGAGTAAAGTGTTTTTTTTTTCAAAGCAATTTTTACTAGCAATTTGTGACTGAAAATAGTTTCAGTGGCATTTTTCAGTGTAGTTTCTCTGCCGTGTAGTTCTCTCTCTAAACTAATCAAAGTGGGATTTGTGATTTTAAAACGGTAACGGGATGCCTGTTCATGAGAAGTGTCTTTTCTTCTGTCAGGGTTGGATTTCCTCAGTATTGAGTGAGCCGCACCCTGACGAAACTCGAGGCTTTCACGTCCAAAACAAAGCTCTTGATTTGGCCGTAACGGCTGATAACCCCGGAGTAACCTGGATCCGTCTGTAATCCGTCATTCCCAGCACTCAAAACACAGTCTGTGCCGGTTTCTTTATCACAGGCCGTTCCTGCGCTGTTGCTGTAGAGATTGTGGCTGTTCTCTTTGACACGGGCTCCTCCTCTTCCTGGCAGGCCCATTATGAGCTGAATATTGGGCAGCCATGCAGATGGTCTGAGCGCGCTCTCTCTTATCCAATATGAGATCAGCCCCTGCTGCGGCCCACTGGGAGAATAATGCATTTACAGCCTCTGAGGAAAACTGCATGAGAGATCCTGCATGTCTGTCCGGCTACAGTCCGAGTGTGTGTGTGTGTGTGTTTGTGTGCCGTGCCCTTGTTTTTGAGAAAGAGAAAGAAAATTGAGTTTTTTTGTCCTCCTGATGGAGTTTCTTTAGCATTTCTTATGCTGTTCTTTCTTTTATGGAAGACAGAGAAGTTTTTTATATTGAAAGTGAATGGAGATCCAAAATTGATGTAAAAGCATCATAAAAGTATCTTAAATTTTTTAATAACATTTTTTTAAATGCTTGCGTTCTTCCTTTCCTGAAACTCTTGAACACCTTTTCACCTCAACATTTTGGATGGATGTTTTTAACTGGCTTCTGGTGAAAGAAAAAAACATCCTTTAGTTTTAGAAGATGTCATGTTTTTTTAAGACTAATTTAAACGTCCATGTTTCTGACCTTGTTAATATCATTTTGGTTGGTGAATATCATAATCACACATGTAAATGGAAGAAATGTAAACCTTCATTTGTGAAAAAGTTTCAAATACAAAAAAATAAAAAATAAAAGTAGAAAGACAGAAAACAATAAATAGACAAATTTTTACTGTTTAATACTGTCCTGATTTGCATCTTTTTGTTAAAGTGAGTCAATTCCATTTCAATCTTGTTTTTTTAAATTAAGGAATTCATTTTTATTTTAAGTTTTTCATAATGTTTTTAAAAAGTTTTTCATAAAGTATTCATAATGAAGTTGGTACTGCTACAACGAAATAATACAAAAAAATTGTGTGTGTGTATATATATATAGGATGGGAACCATATTTTCCACCAATATATACATATATAATCATATATACAGTATATTGTAATATACATAGTATTATCAAAAAGTATATATTTCCCAGGCAACATTTCATCAGTTTCATTTCAATTTAAGTTGCGATGTTACTATGGTATTACTTTTTAATATATCTAGAGTATATATATATATATATAAAACCTAATACAAAATCGTGCCAATGCCCACAAACAACTACTAAAAGTTGACTGAAATTAAATGGAAAAAGAAAATGCAGCATAAAAAAACTATTCAAAATATTAAACCAAACAACATATCTCAATGGTACAAAACAACACTGTTTCCCGTCTTACATTGTAAATGGGCAAATTTGTAAAAAAAAAGCGTCTTGGCCCTATATTTCGATTGGTTTCCTGTGTTTTGTGCTGTCGTGTGTGATCTACAGACAAGTCTGGCTCAGTCAGGTGGGCAGTTTTCAAGTCTCTGGACTCCCCGCTGCTCAGTTCACCAATGACACCACATCTTTTAAACACAATTTTGGCACTCCGCATACGTGCCACCCAGCCAACCAAAGAGCCATGCAAGCAACAACACACAAATACTTGGTAGATAGTTTTACAAGAACAACTTTATCAGAAAACCAACCTTGTACCCCCCCATATCACTTGTTCTTTGTGGGTTATATTTTATTATCATACAGTATGTAAAATAGGAATATTTGTTTGAATGCTATGCACCTTTCTCGAAGCAAAAAACGCCAATTTTAATGAGTCATATGATTTTTCTGATTCATCAATTCAACTCAATATGAAAAGATAATAAAATATAACATATTGTAGTGGATTTTTAGTCTTAGCATTTTTTTAAAATGTTTTTGAAAGAGAGTTCTCTCGCCACCAAGCTGCTTTTATTTGATGATGAAATTACAGAAATCAGTAGTATGTGAAATATTTGTACAATTTAAAATAAGTGTTTTCTATATGAATATATTTTAAAATTTTTTATTTCTGTGATGCAAAGCTGATTTTTCAGTATCATTACTCCAGTCTTCAGTTCACATGATCCTTAAGAAATCATTGCTGAGATGACGGATTTGATTGCTCAAGAAACATTTCTGATTATTATCAAAAATAAATTAATACTTTTATTCATCAAGCACACATTAGATTCTGAGGGAATCACATCAAAAGTGACAGTGAAGACATTTATAATGTTACAAAAGATTTCTATTTCAAATAAATGCTGTTCTTTTGATCTTTCTGTATATCAAAGAATCCTGAAAAATAAAATGTATCACGGTTTCCACAAAAATATTAGGTGTTTTCAACACTGATAATAATCGGAATAAATGTTTCTTGAGCAGCAGATCAGCATATTAGAATGATTTCTGAAGATCATGTGACACTGAAGACTGGAGTAATGATGCTGAAAATTCAGCTTTGATCACAGAAATAAATTACATTTTACAATATAACATCAAGTATGAAAAATTGTTGTAACATTTTATAATATTCACATTTTTTACTGTATTTTGGATCAAATAAATGCATCCTTGGTGAGCAGAAGATACTTCTATATGTCCACAACAGCTATTTGTCAAAAACAGCTATTTTGATGTAAAGTTTATTCAAACTAATAAACCTCTATTAAAACACTGAACCCATTGTTTTATTGCAAATGAATCATTTTGACTGTTTATCCAGTGAGCATGGCTGTAGTATGAATATTAGGCGTCCTCTGATTCTACAGCATGATCCTCTTTCAGGAGATGTTCACTTTACGCATAATCGACCAATCACGGCCCGCGTTACACTCATCACAGTTCTGTTTCCATGGAAAACCTGGCTGCCCTCACACAGCTCTGTTAAGGTGGCGTCTGTATCAGACATCAGCGCGTTTCGCTTTTGTGCAACATCAGCGTCTGCGTCCATTAAAACTGCATTTGGAATGATTATTTAATAATAATGTCTTTAGAGATGAGCTCAAATCTCTCAGATTGTCCGTGTTGACCCAGAAACACACATTCAGGTGTCCCCAGGGTGTCCTTTTTCTCCCAGCATGCATCACTTCAGCAAATCTGCATGTGCACTGGTTTGGGAGGCTGGAATCCTCTTAGCTGACAGTTGCAAGATTAGATCAGAGGCTTATCGAGGGTTAGTGTATCTGAATAGACGGAGGGCTTTCAGACTGAACTGGGAACAGTTTGCTGTGAGCAAGTCTGTGTCTTTGATATTTGAAGAGAGCAGGGGAAGTTGATCTGGAATCAGTATGAAATCGCAATATCTATTAGATAAAGAGCCCAGATCCGGGCCTCTGATGGAATGTGATGGACTCTTTGTTTGGGATCCGTCTCTGTTTCCTGCAGCCTAAATGAGACGGCAGAAACACTTTCACACGGACTAACAAGACTTTGGAAACTTAAAGGTATAGTTCAGCTGAACATGAAAATTTGCTGAAAATGTGCTCACCCTCAGGCCATCCAAGATGTAGATGAGTTTGTTTCTTCTCAGATTTGAGAAATGAGCTTGCCTCACTGCTCAGCAATGGGATGCCCCTGCAGGCAAGTGAAATGGGTGCCGTCAGAATGAGAGTCCAAACAGCTGATAAAAACATCACAGTAATCCACAAGTAATCCACAGCACTCCAGTCCATCAGTTAACATCTGGAGACGACAAAAGCTGCGTGTTTGTAAGAAACAAATCCATCAGGATATTTTTTTATACTTCAACTGTTGCTGTTTAAAATACAAGTCCATAATCCATAATAACGCTTCCTCCAGTGAAAAAGTCCATCTCTCTTGTTTGTCATCCTCCCACATCAAAATCCACCAGCATATTTGTTTAGAAGCTGTTTTTCTTTTTTTTTTTTTTTATTTTGTTTTTTTTGTTTTTTTTTTTTTTTTTTGGCTTGTAAAAACCCAGCTTGATCTGTGCAGATTCCTCTCCTGATTCAGACCAGACCACTTTTTCACTGGAGGAAGTGTTATTATGGATTATGGACAGGTATTGTTTTCTTAAAAGAAGCAGTTTATAGTTAAAAACATCTTAATGATTATTCTATGTTGATTATTTCTTTCAAACACGCAGCTTTTGTCGTCTCCAGATTGTTAGCTGTATGTCTTAGTGGTGTGGATACTGTGATGTTTTTATCAGCTGTTTGGCCCTCTCATTCTGACGGCAACCATTCACTGAAGAGGATCCATTGCCTGGACACGCTTCGATGACACATTTCTACCAATCTGTGAGAACAACTCATCTGCATCTCTGGTGGCTGAGGGTGAGTAAAGTGCAGCAAATTTTAATTTTAAATGACAGTAAAGGTATCTGAATGTCATTGCTTAGGTTATTGAACCCAGGGCCGTTTCTAGGCATAGGCGAGCTAGGCAGTCGTGTAGGGCGCCACCAGCTGAAGGGGCGTAATGAGCGCACGTACTGGCTTTTAGCAGGGTTGTGATAAAGAGTCTCACGGTCACCCTGTAATATGACTGCCGCCCACACTGGATCCCCCATTATTGGGCTAGAGTACTGTTAATCTGACGATGCCTGTATGCCACTAGATCAGAGTGCTGTCAATTGCTGCCTGATTGTTGCATTTAAAGTTTGCATTTGGAGCGCTCAACAACACCATTAAATCAGTGGGCTCTGTCAGTGCTTTGGCAAGGTAACACTATTTTTTGCCATGCAATAAAGCTGAGTTCAAAGGCCAATTTAAAATATTGCTACAGTAAGTGCACAAAATCAGTATTTTGTTTTAGGCAGTATTTGTGGCACTTTTGTTCAAATATTTGTGGCAGATTTGTCCAAAATGTGTGTGTTTTTTGCGCAAATGCATTGTTAAAGGATCAGCGTGTCATGTAATATTCCCATATAAACTTTAACATCCAATTAAAAAATATTTGTTTAGTAAAATTCGCTAATTCACGAGATCATTACATCCTTTATTAGACCGCTTTGTCGGGTTAAATGCATCCTTACGGAGGTGTCGAAATTCTGAATCAATTCATTCACTTCCAACAACGCTTAATGGGAGCAGCGTCATAGAGGGCAAAGCGTCACGTTATTAAAGGGAACGTTAACACGTTAACGAGTAGCAAATGATTATGTAGCTGCATTGGTTACTTTTATGCCGCTGATAAAGCTTTTAAATGTAGTTTGTGGTAACAAAGGGGTTTTATAGGTTTGAATGAAATAAAAATGCAATAACTGACACTTTAAATCAAAAGAAAACAAAAAAATTGAACAAAAAACAGATAAACAAAAAAGTAGCCATTGATAATATCTAAACAATATGTATTAGTATAGTATATAGTATCCAAATCAAAACGTAATAAAATTAATTTATGTGTGATTTAGTGATTCAAATATGGGCAAGGTCCCCTTAGGCCCTATGATCGTACATAGGTGCTACTACAAAGATATATAAAAAAAAATATATGATAATATATATATATTATATATATATACAGTATATATAATTTGGGAGGGTTGCAAGTAGGGAATTTCGCCTATGACTCAATTGGCTAGAAACGTCCCTGATTGGAACCAGTAGTTGACGTTGATTGTGCTTGGTCGTCAGTGCTCTAAGGGACTCAGGGTTTGATTGATTGATCATATTCTGATGGTCCTGGTCTGTACGCGTGTCTTTATCGGAGTCTTTACAATTTAAAGTTACCTGCTAAACATTGTTATCTGACTTTTCTGAGTTTCCCTTTAACTTTCCCCACATTGCTTTGTGTGTGTGTGATTATATATAATTATATATATCAATTTAAATCCCGATAAATGTGCCTGTGTTTTTGTTTCTATTTAGTCCCATGACTGAGTGTTTAACCACATTACATGTCCAGATTGAAGCAGGGAGCAATAACAGACAGAGGCAGTGAAGAGACACAGGAAAACTGGTTTGTTGTTCATTTTCCAACTGCCGGTTTTTTGTCTTGGTATTGGAAAAATTGTGACTCGGGAGCACACATGTTTCTCACTTCAGTCCTGGTAACTGTTAAAAGCCACACGGTCCTGCAAACCCGGTCGTTACTTTCACAACAACCAACCATGCTTAATCGAATGCCTGTTTTCTGCATTAAAGTTTATTTTCAAAAGGTTTTTGGATTTTATAAGATTTTTGTTTTTTTAAGAAATAAATATTTTATTCACCAAGGAGCATTTAATTTTGATCAAAGGACAGTGAAGCCGTTTATAATGTTACAAAATATTTATATTTCAAATAAATGCTGTTCTTTTTAACTTTCTATTCATCCGTGAATCCTGAAAAATAAAATGCATCATGATTTCCGCAAAATATTGGGCAGCACAACTGTTTTCAACATTGATAATAATCAGACATGTTTCTTGAGCAGCAAATCAGCATATTAGAATGATTTCTGAAGATCATGTGACACTGAAGCCTGGAGTAATGATGCTGAAAATTCAGCTGTCATCACAGAAATAAATTACACTTTACAATATATTCACATAGAAAACACTTATTTTAAATTGTTATAATATTTCATTTTTTTACTGCAATTTTTTAAATCAAATCAATGCAGCATTTCCTCAATTTTCTCAAACTGTGTGTTGGTTATTGTGTTTTTTTTTTTAGAATAACAATGCAAACCATGGCAACACTTCTAAACAAATATGACATGCAATGATACTTTTATGTTACCAAGAAGTTCACCACAGACTTTATGTTTTATATGAATAGATTAGAAAATTTCTGTTCTGTTGTATTGGTTTCCTTATGCATTATTGTGTTTTATAGTAGCAGCTCTCTTGAGTGGGTGTCAGATTTCATATCATCACTGTTGCATGGCAACCTTTAAAAACTCAAGCTTCACCAACAGCACTGAAGCCTCTTCATTCACTATTCAATGGAAAAAAGCAAATGTACCATTATGCAGAAATATGTTTACCTCGAAAAAAGAAGGTTTGGGAGTCTTTCCAGTGAGTATTTGTTCAAATGTGCCCTGCTTTCCTCAATAATCTCATTACAGACCTACAGTTTAGCATATTTGAACTGTCTCTACTGTATCTGCAGTTCAAACACCTTCAGGATCTTTGATGAGACGTTGCCAGAGTGTCTCGACCCAATCAGAACCATAAAAATCCTGCAAGAGACCCACAACGTCCCACATCCTCACAACGCCAGATTCATCAGGACTAATGTCAGATTCCTTAATGAGCCCATCGCTCACATGAAGACGAGACACGCTGACACTGAACAGGTGCAAATGCTATTTATATAGGCATATTAATGGGAAATATTAAGATATGGGGAGATCGGGGAAAGCTGAGAGTCCAGTTATACCAATAAATTAACTTTATGTTTGTCAAAACAATTGTTTGAATGTAACATTGTCCTGTGTGTAAGGTATTTTATTGAAGTTTTTACATTTTATAATTATTTAAATTGAGCTAAAAAGACAATAATTATGAAGGACTAGGAGTGACCCCTTTTTTCCCTTCAATTTAACAATTCAGATATAAAAATAATAAATAAATATACTTGATAAATAAATAAAGATACTAAAATGATAAATCACTTTTTACAATTTAATTTACAATTTAATATACATTTTAAACTGTTTAATTCATGATTTAAAATGTAGTTAAAACAATAAATTATTAAATCACTTTTAAGTTAAAAAAACATTAGGACACATCATTTTAATGGTCCAGTTTAAAATTAAGCCTAACCTTTGTCAATTGCTTTCCTTTGTAAAATGTACATTTAAACAGTTTTAAATGTGTCTATGTTTACATTTAAAAATTCATTTTTTGTGTAATTTATTTATCTACATTTTAAATGTGATTTAATAAACATTGATTTATGTAAAATGTATTCACTTGTTCGATTACATTTATAATAAATTAATCTCATTATTACTAAATTACAATATTCTCCCATTTTATAAATGTTTGTTTACATTTTATTGTATTTTTGCATTATCTATACCACACCAGTCACAAGTTTAGGATCAGTAAGACTTGTACTGTTTTTTAAAGAAGTCTCTTCTGTTCAACAAGCCTGCATTTATTTGAACAAAAATACAAAAAAAATCACAGGTATATTTATGCAAAATGTTGATTACAATATAAATAAATGGTTCTATTTTAATATCCTTTAACAATATTCTCTTTATTTCATCGTTATGCAATCTGCTTCCATCATTCTTGTTACGCCATAGAAAGTGTCCACGTTATCCTAAGAATCACTCTTCTAATATCTTGATGTATTATTAGAATTATCAATGTCTGCGCAACATTTGTTGCTGCCAATATTTTTGGGAAACCCGGCATACTTGTTTTCCGGATTCTTTGATGAAATAAAAATTAAAAGAACAGCAATTTAGTCAAAATATAAATCTTTCAACTGAAACAAATTCACTATTAGAATTATTCTGAAGGATCATGTGACACTGACGACTGGCGTAATGATGCTGAAAATTCTGCTTTGCATCACAGGAACAAATTATATTTTTAATGTATATTAAAATAGAAAACGTTATTTTACATCATAATAAGATATTTCACCATATTTACATTGTTTTCTTTATTTTTTGTCAAATACATGAGTCTTGAATGATCAGAAGAAACTCTGTCAAAAACATTAAAATCATTCCTGATCCCAACTTTTGACCGGTGTATGTGTAAATGATTCAATAACAATGTATTATCTTAAATATATAATATTAATAGTTTGAGTTAATTGTTAGGTCGTTTAACATTATCTTTTATTTCCTGGGCAAACAATGGAATTATTTTTGTTTTGTTTTTTGGTAGTAAAGACTATATATAATTATACATAAAAATATATTTATGGGAATTTAAATTGACAAATGTAATTAAGTCAAATGTAATCTACAGGAGATTTCATTGGATCATTTATTGAACTAAAGTGACTTTACACTGTGTATACTGTACATACAGTTCTATCATAATTATCAGATAGATTCGTCAAGTCAAATTCCTTGTGTGTGTAAACATACTTGGTAATAAAGCTCTTCTGATTCTGATTCTGATAAATGTTGGTCATTTTGTGTCTTTTGCTAGTTCAACTGGTGGTCAAACAGTCCTGAAGAAGATGGACCCGTGAAACTCAGAGAAGTGATTTCCAGCCGGTCAGAGAACGAGACAGCACTGGAATCAGTTAGTTGGCTGATGTATATGATTTGACATCAGCCTCTTTTATAATGAAACATGGCTTTCTAATTGCTCTAAGTTCCCTTGAACAATCAAAAACCTCCAGGATTCTCCTAGATGTGAAGGATTGTTGAAGATTACACGATCAGCCCTCCTAAAGAAGGTGAGACTTTTTTTTCTACTGTTAAAATATCAAAAATCAACAGTCTGTCGTCATTTACTTACTCTCATGCTGTTTCTGTCTGCTGTAAAACACCCGATAATAATGACTGAAGAATGTCTCTTTTCCAGACAATGAAAACCCACAATGACCCATTCCAAAAACACAATTAAAGCACCATAAGTATCATAAAAATAATCCATAACCCATATGAGCTTAAATTATGTGATAGTGAGGAACATATTTTTACGGTTTATATAATATTAATCAATAAAAACTGCCAGTGTTGTTATTGGTAACTAAAAATACAACTGTTAATATTCGTTTTTGGTAATTGAAATAAGTAACATGTAAATATTAGATGAAAAACTTAAATGAAAATAACGGATGTATGAATGAACAAGAATAATAAATATAAATTAAGGCTAAATAGAAATATTGAAAAACGAATACAATTACAAAATCACGACAAAACTACTAAAACTTTGAAATTAAGATGTTAAACTATGTTTTCTATGATATTAACCAATAAAAACATGCCAGTGTTGTTATTGTTAACTAAAAATAAACTACTAAAACATTTTTTGAAATAAAGTAAAATATAAATATTCGAAGAAAAACTTTGAGGAAAATGAAAACTGATGCCTTGGCAACTAACTAAAATAGCTGACGTGCTAAAATTACTAAACGTACTAGAAAACACAAAAAGAAAAAAACTAAAACTGAAATAAAAATAAATGCAAATATAAAAAACGAATACAATGGCACAAACGCCAAAAAAAAAAAAAAGCTAAACTGAAAATGAAAATCGTTAAAACTAAAACTAATAATAAAAGTGAATTCAAAATTTGAATATATAATCGTGTAAATAATACTAAAATAGTAATAACTCGTATCTGAAAAGTGCAGATAGGAATATATGAAAAACATTTTTGTAGATTATATCTAACAGTAACGTTGTTTCACTTTTAGAGCCACAGTCTTTAAAAAGCATTGTGGGATACATCAACATTCTGTTCATCTTTTGTATTGTGTTGTACGTTGTTTACTCATGTGGTCAGTTTTATTCATGTCTTCAATAACAAAAAGCCTGAAAGCAAACACATGCTGCTCCGGATTATTTATCTATTGATTTTGTCATGCCACTATCTCATGTTGTAGATGCATAAATCAAGTTCCAAAACCCCTTTTGAAAGTGACAGCACTGTTAAAGTTATTCTCACTTAGGTTTAGCCGTAGTGTTTTACAGCTAACATACTCTCGCAGATGAACGGCCGTGGAGCTTCACTGATATGTGAAATGACTTCACGCTGTGAAGGATTGAATGATTTCAGTGAACAGTCCGTCAGGACGCTGCATCTGCTAACTTTCACAGATGTGCGCACCCCTCTTCTCTCACTGCGAGTCTGAACTGACTCTTGGCTGGCCTTGAACTTTAAGTCGAAGCGTTTGCTACAGCTGCATTCATTCCTCAACACACACGTGCTGGACTTTTGTCCTACGTGAAAGGAATAGTTCAGCCAAAAATGAACATTTGCTGAAACTTTACTCACCCTCAGGCCATCCAAGATGTAGATGAGTTTGTTTCTTCATCAGATTTGGAGAATTGTAGCATTGCATCAGTGTCTCAGCAATGGATGCTCTGCAGTGAATGGGTGCCGTCAGAATGAGAGTCCAAACAGCTGATAAAAACATCACAATAATCCACAAGTAATCCACACCACTCCAGTCCAGCAGTGAACATCTTGAGAAGACAAAAGCTACAACTTTATAAGACACAAAAGCATCAAGACGTTTTTAACTTCAAACTGTTGTAGAGAGTTTAAGGAGTCCATAATCCTTAATAACGCTCCTCCAGTGAAAAAGTGGTCTGGTCTGAATCAGGAGAGAGATCAAACACCGTTTACAAGCCAAAACAGCTTTAAACAAATACAAACAAAAAAAATTGGGATGTGAGAGACCACAAGAGATGGACTTTTTCACTGGAGGAAGCCAGTTATTATGGATTCATTTTTTAGTTAAAAAAAAGGTCGTGATGCATTTGTTTCTTTTGGCTTCACAAGACATTAACTGATGGACTGGAGTGGTGTGGATTACTTGTGGATTATTGTGATGTATTTTTCAGCTGTTTGGACTCGTTCTGACGGCACCCATTCACTGAAAATGATCCATTGCTGAGCAAGTGATGCAATGACACATTTCTCCAAATCTGTTCTGATGAAGAAACAAACTCATTACATATTGGATGGCCGGATGGGTGAGAAATTTTCAGTACATTTTAATGTTTGGCTGAACTATTCCTTTAAAGCAGAAGTTCTGATCTCAATGCCCGGGCCAAACCCTAGTGAATGTGGTACTGCAGTACTGTTTGGTGCAACATTGCTTTAAATCGTTTCCCCTGCTCTCTCTGAGAGACGGGAGGCGACGGGGTCCGGCACATTCCAGAGCACAGAGGGGTCGCGTTTGCCACTCGGCAGGACGGGCAGTTGAAACTGATCTCAGTGGCCTCGCTTTAAGCTAACAGATGTGGGAGAGAAACGAGGGCCCATCCAAGCAGAGAGGGACCCCAGAGATCAGCGTCCCAGAGACGGAGGGAATCAATTTCGTTCGGTGGGACAGCAAACTGAAAACTCATAAGACATGTCCCAGATAATATTTCACCTCAAAATCAAAAGAAGAAAATGTTGTATAACGAAAGAAGATTATTTTCATGAAGCATGTATAGCCTACCCCAAATTCTCATTACAGTTATGTAAAAATAATTGATATATATTATTTGTAATAGTAGATATAATTGATATATTATATATAGAACACACAAACTGAGGGATGAGTCAAACTTATTGTCTGTCATAATCAGCTGAGCTTAACTTGTATTGTTCATGTTACTGTTTGTTCAGAAAGTTTCATATTTGCACTTTTCAGAGTTATTTAGTGTTATTTATTACATACTAATACCTTAATAAATTAGTATGTATTCATATTTTGAATAAGCTTTTATTTCTTCATTTAAATGCTAGTTAATTTTTGTTTTAGTAATTTTGTTGTGATTTTATTTTATTCTTTTGTTTTTTTTCATATTCTATTAGTTGGGTTTATTTTATGTCAGTTTAGTAATTTGTTTTGGTTTTTCTCATTGTATTATATTTATTTCATAGTTCTATTAGCCTTAGTGGACTGAGTTCAGTTTTAATAATTTTTTTGTGATTTTCTCATTTTATTACATACTATTACATATTAATATTTTAAATGATCTTTTATTTTTATATTTTCAGTTTCCGTTTCAATTTGTTACATTTTAGTAATTATATTGTGATTTTGTCATGGTATTTGGAGATAGTTGTTATTTATTTTTCAGGTTTAGAGTAATTTGTGTGATTTCATTTATTATTGTTTTATTTAAATTATTTTATTCATTTGTTAGGTTAATGTAATAATCTCATTTTTTATTTTGTATATTTATATTTATTTTATTTCAGTTTTAGTTTTAGAATTTAGTACTTCAGGCTTAAGCTTATTTATTAGCTATCCAAGACAGCATTTCTAAGTTAGTTGAATGTTTAGGTTCAGGTAGGTCTCATCTAAGAGTTATATTAATTGAATATTATGATAAGAGTTACAAATATGTATATAGGCATATGCCCATCATGAAAATAATGTCACAATGCAAATCTTGATGGTTCTACAAACAGTCTTCATTTTCTTTATGGCAAAAAAAATTATTTCTTTGTGTGGTGAAATATGACTATTAATTGAGGTGTGTGCCTGTATCCAGACTGTCAATGTTTTGGTGCAAACACATTCTGTAATCCAGCAGTAAAGTGTCTCATGTGTCCCGTCACTCACAGCTGTCGTTCCTTTTGGGTTGGATCATGTCATTTGTATCTCCAGTTGTTGATACTGTAGCTAAATGTTCTGTTGAATTAAAAACATTTAAAGAATTAAAGTAATATGAATCAATGAAATCTCAGCTAATTATTGATACATACAAGCATATAAGCCATAACCAGGATGACATGAACACAAAATTGTTGTCCTTGTTGGTTGGACAGACAATTTCCAGAGATGTCCCAAGAGGAAGTCCATTCCAGTTCTTTATGTATGAAAGGCCTTCTCTTTGAGTTATGAATGTTGCTGAAGCCATGTGTATAACACTGCATTCTCTTCATCTGATTGGAGAAGAAACGTGCTGAACAGTAGCTACAGTGTTTGCTTTACTTGACTTAGTTACAAGGTTTATTATTTGATTCAGGAAGATCCCAAATAATAAAAACAACAGCAAGAATAAAAACAATTGCTCGTTTACTTTGACAGCCTGTGCACATTATACAGCTGCGTGGATTTTTACTGGAGCATAGCATTGCCTTTTAAATTGCCCAGCATCTGCCCCAAAATAATTTTAGGCTGGAGAAACAGGTTTTGATTTTAAAGTGCATCATATTTCAATATCACATCAAAGCACGGACTCATAAGCATCACAGATGTCTGGCCTAAACGCTGTATATCCACTGACCTCAGAACAGCCCATAGTGAGTCAGTGGTTCTTTTGAGTCGATTCATCTGAACTGATTCGCAAAGCTTTCTGTGGGTATATGAGGTAAGTAAGAAACATAAACAACGTCTGGCACAATATTGGTAGGTATTTTATCTGGCATAAAATATCGTGATAATTTACATCAAAAGTAGGCCTACATTGTGCAAACGCGTATTCAAAAGAATCAGTAAATGTCGTTTTTGAACCGGTTCGAACATGTTTCGGACTTCTCATCGGACGTAAACATCAAAAACGCAAGAAACGAATCAGTGAGTCGGTTCACACAAAGATTCCCCGCCCCGCGTCTCAGTGCAGCAGCTGACGGGGAGGCAGGCAGTGCGCATCGGTCACTCCCAGCGCAGTGTGTCCAGCCTCTCTCTCGCTCATTGCGCGCTGCGGACTCCAAAGGCGGTGAAGTTTATCACGTATTCTTTTATCGGTAAGTACAAACAAACCTTTTATTTTATCTTCAGTTGTTTTATTAAGAACGTACAAGCTGAAATGCGCTCGCGTAGACCCGTTTGCCGCAATAATAACAGTGATTTCTCATAAATACGTGGGTGGCGATGGAGTCCAAACGAGAGGAGTTTGCGTCAAAGATATAAACCCAGGTGTATTAAATGCTGATCCAGATTTAGAGGCCTTAATGCATTCAAATAATCATTATTAGTTAATACAGTGTATGTTATATACAAACAAAGATTGAGGTTTGATGTGGGTCTATGATAGTGGGAATCATAGACGTGAGCTGTGGAATAACGGTACAGTAGAATATGGATGCAAACAGGCGTGGTCAGATCCTGAGGCTGGAGTTTTGCCTTATTCAAAGCGCAGACTTGCATTTGCATAACCAGAGGTTACTGTAATCAGTAATCTTACTGTATGGATGTGATTTAGCAGTTTGTGATGAGGTAACTCGTCATCTAATGGTATACATGTGTAAATCTGGCGCGTTACTCTCAGTGACCTGAAATGGATGTTGATCATCTCACTGCGGTACTCCAAAGAGAAATCACCATTTCACACGTTACTGTTGCGCGACAGAACCGCAGCGGGTTACTAACATCCTTCAATCGTCCCCGCGGGTTTGTGTTTTCACACTTCAGGCGTCGCGTCGCGTCCGTTTGCGAATGATGATCGGAGGCTATCCGTGACATTCCCTGCAGTTGTGGATTTAAATTGTGGTAATCAACACATAGAGTGTTTGTTTGTCATGCTGCAGTACTAATGCGGCCTTTGCGTGCTTATTCTGGGCAAGTGCGCAAAAATCGCACTAAATAAATAACGCACATTTGCGCGGTTACGCAGTCGCCACATTAGCGCTTAATGGAAACCACGAGACTAGTGCAGCAAAACAGTCGGACATGATGTCATAATGGCACATGTAACGCACCGCGAGTGTTTGTGATGTCATAAAGCCACGCGCATGACGCATAACATCGGAATGCAATACTAGCGTACTGTGCAACTGTTCTTTAATAGTGTGCACGAAGACATCTTAAATGGCATCCAGTTGTGATTGCAAATATTAAAATGGCCATTTTGCACTGTAATCCAATTTCAATCTCTTCTTAGCATAAAGGTTGAGTCAAGAAAACGTTAAAAGCCACAGAAAATGGATAGTTAGGAGTTTTGGATATTTTGATGAGTTTTGACTTTCACATGCTGTGCATTTATGCATTTAGCTGATGCAATTTGTCAAAGAGCCAACCATATTCAGCAGTTTTATTAGACAACTAGTTAAGGAAACAAGCTATAGAATAGGAGAAATGCAGAGGAAAAAAATTAAAACAAAAAAATATATATATATGTACAATATGAAGTCGTATGCTATTGCAAACACAGCCTGGATGCCTTCCCGAGCGCCACGCAGTCCCCATAGTGATTCTGTCTCTCCCAGCAACATTCACCAGAGACGGCGAGGAGTGCATTGTGTGTTCTGACAGCAGGATTTTTCATTAGTTTAATGGCGGGAGGCGGGAGGGGATTTGGAGGTGTTAAAAAAGACCTGAAACTTGCAAATTCACTTGAATTTAAAGCAGCTCCAGCTGGTTTTGTTCGACCCCTGGAGTGACGCTGCTCACATATTCCATTTGTTTTTACACTAGAGCCACACCTACTATATATTATGGCCACATTTAGTCTCTGGGAGATGTTTGCACCTGGATATCAAATCTTGAGGACTTTCTGAGCAGTTTTTATGCATATGCACTATTAAAAAATAAAGGTTTCATGGGGAGTTTCAAAGTAATGTCATGGAAGAACCACTTTTGGTTCCTCAAAGAACCTTCCAGTAAAAGGTTCTTAATAGAGCCATTTTGAAAAACTTTTTCCACTGTAAAGAACCTTTTATGGTTCCATGGATGTTAAAGGTTCTTCATGGAACCATTAATGCCAATAAAGATCAATTTTTTAAGAGTGTAGGCATGCATTATTCTAGAAAGGCTTCCTCATAAAATGAGCATGCTGTTTAAAATAACCTTTTAAATAACCTTTTGTCTTTGGATGAATAGAATCATTGGTGTGAATGAGATCTGGTGTGAAACTATTTCTCACTGCAGTCTGAGAACTCATGAAGCATTCTTCACGCTGGTGTGAAATGACCTTTCATTTGATGCTTCAGTCAGCACCATGTTGCTTTTTGCTCTTTGGAAGACAAATTTCTTTTTCATTTCTTCTCTAATTAATATTTACCCCTTCCCTTTTATAGTTTTAATCAAGATTTGGCAGATGATTGAGTCAGTTTTATTGGTAAAAGCTTTGGTTCTGGTTGGGCTCTTGGCAAGCTTTCTGAGTGTAGTGGCATTTAAGAGCTTGGCACAGAAAATGCACTCTGCATTCGTTTTTTTTCTCTCTTGATGCATCAGCTTTATGCACAGACCTATTTGCTCAAGAAGATGTCCTCAGCTTGCTTTACAACTATAGAGTTGCAGTATGGCCTTAATCAAACTCTACACAAATGCAGGTGCTTAATTTCATGCATTGCTTTTCTGAAATGTGTTAGACCGCAATTTATAATGCAACACAAATACGCATCGCCACCCCGCCACAGGAGTAGTGTTGTTGTAGGCGTCTTCATCTGCAGTCAGTTTTCTTGGATAGTTTTCTCGCAGCATGGCACAGCAACAGTTATTAGTTTAAAATAAATTGTTTAAATAGATGTGGCATGTTTATAGTTACCTACTTGATTTCTGGAGGTTTTTACTGCCGGAACAATGCAAGAACGCATGTAAGGATAGTTCACCCAAAAAGGAACATTCGCTGAAGATATTCTCACCCTCAGGCCATCCAAGATGTAGATGGGTTTGTTTCTTCATCAGATTTGGAGAAATGCAGCATTATGGATCCTCTGCAGTGAATGGGTGCCGTTAGAATGAGAGTCCAAACAGCTGATAAAAACATCACAATAATGCACAAGTAACCCACACCACTCCAGTCCATCAGTTAACATCTTGTGAAGACAAAAGCTGCATGTTTGTAACAAACAAATCCATCATTAAGACGTTTTAACCACAAACCATTGGTTCCAGCTAAAATAATATCCATAATATCGCTTTCTCCCGTGAAAAAGTGCCTGGTCTGAATCAGGAGAGAGATCTGCAGAGATCAAGCAGCGTTTACAAGCCAAAACAGCTCTAAACAGATATGTGGCTGGATTTTGATGTGAGAGACAACAGGAGAACGACTTTTCCACTGGAGGAAGCATTATTATGGATTATGGACTCGTAATGGGCTCTCTGGAAAACAAACTCGTATTTTAGTTAAAACATCTTAATGATGGATTTGTTTTTTACAAACACGCAGCTTTTGTCGTCTCCAGATGTTAACTGATGGACTGGAGGGGTGTGGATTATTGTGATGTTTTTATCAGCTGTTTGACCTCTCATTCTGACGGCACCCATTCACTGCAGAGCATCCATCGCTGAGCAAGTGATGCAATCCTACATTTCTCTAATTCTGATGAAGAAACAAACTCATCTACATTTTGGATGGCCTGAGTGTGAGTGCATTTTCATCTAATTTCATTTCTGGCTGAACTATTCCTTTAACGTTTGCATGCCATGAATGTTAATGTGTCTGGCCTATTAGAGTAATGAAACCTTGATTTGCATCCCATGAAACTGGTTTAAATTGGCTCCAGCTTATTTTAGTTAGTTTGTTGAAGTTTGATTGATTGTTTAGCATCAGTACGATCTTATCATTAATTGTGTTCATGTGTTCTTGCATTAATCAAATTCCAAGCTCTTTCCTGCACTTCAGTGAATCGCTTGATTCTCTTCATAGCAGCCAAAATAAGCAGTAGAATTCACAGACTCTCCTGTCGATATTTCCATCATGTGAATGGCTTTAGGTGCGCTTGTCCAATAACAACATCACAGTTTCCCTCCGACACTTCCCAACAAAATGGAGCTTCCACTCAAGAGCAGTGAAGCGTGCAGCGACACAATATCCCGTGGCTTTTTTCATAAAGGGATACCTGTTGTACGGCGAGGGTGAGTTCATTTCTCAGCACAGACCGTGTTACAGTAGGACAGGTGGTGGGGGTTCGATGTTTACCATCAGGGACTTTCTGTGTGTTAAAGAGGGGAGGAGCGCTCGAGGTTTGGAGGCTGTAAGTGACTGGGGACCAGCTGTCATGACTGTGGACAACAGGTGAGGGACACATGGTCCCTATGGGTGGCCCTAGAAAGAGAGTACTGTTTGTGTTAGGGCTGGGTGATAAAGCTGGAAAAAATGACATTGTAAATTATACAAGAAAACAAATTCAGCCTTTTTTGAGACTATTTGATATAGGTTTTAGATTGTGTGTTTGCTCAAATTTTTTATTTTTTTTTGCAAAATAAAGTCAAAATGTTCAGTGCTAAAAGTAAAAAAATAAATAAAAATAAAAATTATTAGAAATAATCAAAGCATGATTTTTCCATGCTGTTTTTGTACAAATCAAACATATGGAAAAAAATATTATATCTTTTTTATTAATAAAGCATTTTAAAATTATTACAGATTAAAAATCCCTGTTCATTTTGTATCAGAAAAATAATATATTGTAAATTTTTCATATGAACATATTTAAGCACTGTAACGATGATTAAAAACCAGTCAATCCGTTTTTGAACCAGTTTGAACATGAATCAGACTTTTCAATGCTATGTAAAAATCGTAACACCATTTGAAATTATTGAAAAGTTAAACAAATAAATTCATTCAAATAGTCAAAAGTAATTATATATTTTTATTAATAAAGCACTTTAAAATTATTGTGGCATTCAACATGTTGATTTATTTTAATAATTAATGTGTATATATAGTAACTTTCTCCAAAGTGCAGGGCATGTTTTGGCTTTTTTAACGTGATGTTGAAAGTGTAATAGCGGCAAATCTTTTCTTTTCTGTTTAACAGATTATCGAAAACAGAAAAAAATGTTGGGCGGGGACTTGCTTCTATGCATCAGTTGCTGATTGGATGTTGAAATGTGGGTGTGGCACTCAAAAATGGAGGCGGGTCTAAATTCGAGCTTAAGGGGGTGGAGTTTAAACTCACTAAATAATTATAGTCTCTCATTCCACCGGAAAATCCAGTTTGACTGAACATTGCGAGGCCAAATTTACAACATGCATTTAGAAACAGGTGAATTTTCATTTAATTCTGAACGAGCACATGCCTGAAACACCCCCTTCTCCGTGTTTCTACAGCTGCCACTCCTCGGGCTGCCTGGAATTTAATTTACGCTCTTATTTTTGGGTCTGAGAGCATCTAACCCAATGGAGGCAGAGGAACTGAAAGCCATTTGTCTGCCCGGTTGCTTTGATACTCACTGCTTTGAGCCCCTTTGCGACCTCAAAGGAAGCAAAACTAATTGCAATGTCCAGTTGGGTCTCAGAGTCCGGGCTGAACGTTGCATTATTGCAGATCGAACATCATTTTCAGAAGTGTTTTGTAGTTTTGAACACACGCCCTGCACAGTTTGACAAAGGCGTGTGTCAGAACATTCTGTACAGGATTAGATCACATCTTTATTTAGGATCATTTCCGTAATATTCTGTTTAATGTTCAGATTTCGCTTGAACCAGATGTCCACGGCTCTAACAAATCAAACAAAGCAGTTGCATCAGATCAATGGAGCAAATAAAAGGCATTGGCTGAGGAACTGTTTCCTGTATGAGCGTATATGTTGGTGTGGAGCTCGGGCGATGGCTGATGTGCTCGGAGCAAACAGAGATTGAATTAGGGGAAATGAGGAAAGTCCTGAGGGACTGGGTGAGGTCTGCAGTGCTGGACGTCTCCTCTTTTCTCCTGCTTTCTGCTCCTTGTCTCCTCTCCTCTCCCTGTCATTTGATCCCTTCGCTCTCTGCGTCTGAAGTGTGTCGGCTGATGTGTTGCAGGATCATGAGATGATTAGAGAAGTATGAAGCATCTCCATCTCGAAGCTTTTAGAAGCCATTAGAAGAAGTACGTCTTCCCAGTGGAAAATTGTATTTTTTCATTAAGAATTAAATATTTTATATTTACAATGTTATAGTACATTTATTTTTATTTTATGTTTTTTGTGAAACAACGTAAAAGTATATATAATTAATAATTTGGATTTTGGGGGAAAATTTATAAGAACAATGTGAAATCGAAACTTGTGCTCAGAGAAGAGAAAAAAAGAGAAAAAAACATGTTTTTCATGGGTGGCTTGCTTAATCAGGCTTAAATCTTGAAAAAATTAAATGTTTAATTTCAGATTGCCAGTAGTGCTGGGCAACAATTAATGCATCCAAATAAAAGGTTTGTGTATATTTAGTTTGTATATATATGCATGTATATATTTAAGAAAAATATGTTATATTTCTGTATTAAATATATTTATATATAATATAAATTATATGAATTTAAATATAAACATGTAAATATTTGTAAAATATATACATGTATGTGTATTTATATATGCATAATAAATATACACAGTGCACACACATATATTATGTACACAAAAACTTTTATTTTGGATGCGATTAATCGTTGCTCAGCACTAATTGTCAGGGACAAACAACAACAAAAACAAAAAAGTAATTCTAAAAAATAAGTATTGAAATTATATAATGATTAATGTATTTTTTATTATTTTTTTTATTATGCACAACTCTATTTATTGGCTAAATATTGATATTGGATAAAGTAAAACCAACACACTCTCATGGCAATTCTTAAGTATTTAATGTTTTGGTGAATTGACGGCAAATTTATATACTCTCAATTTTTCTCTAAAAATCATGTTTCGTTGAATCAAATCATACAAATAAATACAAAATCAGCAACTCGTAAAATAGTTTTCTTATGAGATTGGATTGGTGAAACTTGAAGGATACAGTGTTGTCTAATTTGTGAGTGAATCGTTGTCTTGATTCTACTACACTGTTGAATCAGTTCAAGATACAAATTCATTAGTCAACCAGAGTTGGAACCTTAATGAATGATTTTTGCAAACACTAATCATCAAGCCCACTATGAAACACGCCTGTTTCCTGTAGATTCTCTGGCCGAAGCTTTCGCTGGTTTGTCTCTGGCAGTTTCCAGCTGCACAGTTTAGGCCAGCGTCCAGTTATTGATCCGTTCTCCCATCTGGCCTCACGTTCAAGCTCAAGGTTGAACAGCTGTGCCGCTGCGGGTCACGACCCGACCTGCACCTTAATCAAATCCTGAGCCTGGAGCTCCTGAGGGATAAAGCATGGCTGGAGAGAAGAGGGTGAGACTACAGTACAGCGTGTCCCTGATTTAGCCAGGGCTGTGCTGTAATCCATATGGCATAGAGCTGTCGGTCGGGGCTGTGAAATAGGCTGGTTGATAGATATCGATGGGAGTGTTTATATGCCAGGAACTCGCAAATGTTTGTATGTTATCTTGAGTTGTCCTTGATGCTTTTAAATGCACCTTCAGCTCTTTGCCAAAGTGCCAAATGCAATTATTAATGCAGTTTAGCTTCTGAAAAGCTTGAAATGTTTACTTGATCCTAAAATGCATCATGTTGGATGCAGTATGCTGGCATCTTTGTGTTTTGCCATTATCATTTTTGAGATATTAAGCACACACTTGTTCCAAAAGAGAGTTTTCATAGTGATGCCGTAGAAGAAACAATTTTGTTTCCAGTGAGAACGTTTCAGTTATCAGTTCTGAAAAGAACCAATGTTTTTCTTAGTCTGAAGAACATTTTAAAAATATTAAAAACTATAAAACCTTGTGTTTTCATGAATGTTAAAGGTTCTTCATGGAACTGTCAATAAAGAACCTTAATTTTTAAGAGTGTAAAGACTTTTTTACTATTAATGGAGAAGGAAATGTATGAAACATACATAATGTTAGACATTGGGAAGGAATGTAAACATAACTTGTTTGCTCACAAATAAACTCCACAGAGTAGCTACCTTTTATTTTGGGGCCCATGAATCAGTTTTATTTTTCTCTAAATTCAGTGCTGTTCATTTTATTAAATATTTTTCTGTATTCTGTATTTTATGATTTAATACGAATTTAGCACAAAAATAGTGTCTAATGAAATTAATTCATAAAACTTTAACAATTGAATCATTCTTTTAAAATGTAATCAAATTAAATACCACAATAACTTTACAGCAAAAATGTTTTTGTCAAATAAGATGCTGCACAACAGAACTATACAAATTAAAACATGGATGAAAAATATAGTTTTTGTATGATATTCCTTAAACAAACAAATAAAACTTTGAAATGTACAATTGGTATACAAAAGTAGCTAATATATTTCAGTTATAATTTCTTCACGTTAAACAGGACTTTTATTTTGGCGAGCTAATATATTTCGGTCCTAATTGCTTCACGTCAATCCGGACTTTTATTTTGGCAGGTTATCGTGAAGATCTTTCAGTTTCAGTTTCAGTTTGTTTTTGACTAGTTTTTCTCAAATGAAACGGTAAAAGCAGGTGAAGTTATTCTCAGAGCAGCTGTAGAGATGAAGTTCATGTGTTTATGTCCTCATATTCAGATAGAAGATGCTGAAATCCCGTGAGTATCATGTGTGTTTGAGTTAGTGTAGGAAACAAAACCGCACCATTTATTCACGCCTTAATTTCTGCTTCGTGATCGGTTGTTTAGATTGAATCCACATCTAGTAAAATGTCCAGAGCTTATTGTTATTGACATAAATATCGCCAAGCCCTATCGATAATGATTAATGATTCCCTTCAGAGTTGTGATAGAGTTTTTGTCGCTTTGCGAAGTCCATCTGTGTTCCTCAGAGGTTTGTTATCACACAAAAACTGGTGCTAAAAAGCAGAGCGATCACAGCTGTCCTCAGCCGCCTCACAGACACATAATGCATTTGTGATTCCTCTCCTCCTCCTCTCTGGGTTTCTCTCAGTTCTGGCTCTATCCCAGAAAAACATTGCGGTCCTCCTGCTGATATCATCGCTGTGATTCCAGCACAGATTTGCAGGAGAAAAGCCAATATAATATATGCTCTATATATATATATATATATATACTTTCAAATAATTATTTATTTATTATGAAATTTTGTTTCTTTTTGTTTGCATACAGTTAGTAGTGGTCGACCGATATTGTTTTTTTGACAGCCGATGCCGATGCCGATATCTTGGAAGGCAGGGTGGCCGATGACCGATATAAATTTTATTTATTTTAATTCATATTTAAAAAATTTGAAATCATTTGAAAATGTATTAAAAAAATAATTGTGTAAAATAAACATATTTATAGGCCTACTTTAGAAGACAAAGCATTTTTCACAAATAAATAAATATTTAATAAAAATCTATTTAAAAAGGAAGTAAACACGGTAACCAACAGGGCAACTTCTGGGAAGTTTGTGTGAATCTTTAGTTTTTTTTTTTTTCAAATAAAGCCAATGTAACACTCATTTAACAAACAGCACACAGTGAAAATGACAAGAATATGACATTGGGCAAAAGCATGAAACGCAGCATAATTTTAAATAACCAGTTTAATGTTTGTAGATCGCGCATCTCCAGTGAAGCTGAACTCTCCTCCTGTCCGCATTCAATTCACACGGACCGACCGTCACGCAGAGAACAACACACGATCATGCAGGATACAAATGCGCACTTCACAAGATCTCAACTAGATTCGACTAAGTCTGCAAGGTTTGTGAAATTAAATGTTCATTAGATATTCAAAGATTTGTTTTAAATTATATAAATGCGTATTTGCAAAATGCTGACGGCAAACGAGAAAGTATTATAATGTTGCCTTTCTATTACTAATAATATTAAAGCAATCGTTATAAAACAATTTTTGTATACATTTTAATTCCTTTGCTTAACAGTTCTATCTGATTATTAGATAGACTTCTATCCATATTAGACAGAACTGAACGACGACAGCGAACAAGAGGGAGAATGTGAGCACTGTGTGCCCAGGCGCTGCCGCAGCCGTTCTCGGCACCGTCAAAATAAAAGTTCCGCCTCGAACACATCGGCCAAACAGAAAAACTTATCGGCCGATGCCGATATTTGAAAAATGACAAATATCGGCCGATATATCGGTCGACCACTACAGTTAAGTATATTGAAAAAAATTATTAATTGAATTTACAATTTTTTTTTAAGGTAAGTTGTTGCAATCAATTTATTTTAGCTACATTTAAAAAAAATGTTGAAAGTTAGTCAACAAAATTTGTTTATTTAAATGTAGCGGAAATAAATTGATTGCAACCACTTACCTTAAAAAATTGAGTATCATTTTTTTCAGTGTTTATAGAGCAATAATAAGAAATAATTTAGCTTTTGTATTTATTTATTTATTCATTCATGCAGAAACATCATGACAAAATATTTTTTTGTTTTAGATAATATTTTATATTTACACTTCTTAGGTATATTAATTTATGAACATTTTGTTTATGTTTTGCCATGCTTTTTGTTGACTACCAGTGAAAGTATAGAGCAAAAACAAATTTAAACTGAATAGCATATATGATATAACAAGAAATGAATCAGTTTGTGGTGGAATCTTGCCTTTTTATCAGCAGAAATAAAAAAAAAAACAGAAGAATTGAATCACTATTAAGTTCCATCTAGAATAAATACAAATATTAAAGATTTCATTCATTCATTCATTCATTCCTGTGAGGAAATTCATCTCAAAATGTGTGATGCAGAAACATAATGACATAAGCACTAAAAAGATGCATGAATGCATCAGTATCAGGAACTAGATGGCTGTAATGTTTGCAAAACCCATCAACCCGTGGTCTACATGTTTAGGTGTTTATTTGTTGTGTTCTAAAGCTCATCTTGTGAACGGCATGTTAACAGAAACACAGCTATTAGTAGTTCTTGTTCATTTGAATGAAGTCACTGTAGAATGCAGAGCGATTAAAGCAGGTTTCTATCTGCCTCTTTTATCCTTCAAAATGAGACGTGAAGGAACCGAGCATTAGACAGAGGCTTTCAAGGTCACGATGCTAATGTGTAATACAGATTCTCTCTCTCTCACTTTCCCTGCTGCTTTTCTCGTTAATGCATCCTCTCTGCGGCTCAGCGCTTCAGTTGTACTTTCACAGCGGAGTATCGCAGCAGAATATGTTCGACCGTGAACGAGTTACAGGTGTTTATTCCAGCATGAATGATGTGAATGATTCCTCAAATCATGTTGAGACACCTAGCGATGACCTAGCAACCAAAACACTCTAGCAGCTTGCTAAAACTCTGGAGATGTGCTGTACTGTATCTTCACATCTGTCTGTGTCGAGGGCCTGGAAAACATGAGGTCATCTGAAACACTGGACGCTCGCTGGCCGCGCTCCATTGATCTCATGCTTTTCCCATAGTCCCCGTGCATGACTGAAACAGAAAGTGTCTCTAAATGCTGTTGATGAAAGTGTCCTGTACATTTCCATTACTGATTGCACTGATTTTTAAAAAGAATCAACTGGACAGTGAGTTACAGTTGTCGAAAAAATGCGTTCCAAATGATTTTGGCCTAAATGTAAGATTTATGTATTAATTGCATGCAAAATTTCCATGCATTTGGGTTATGCAGTTTTAACATAAAATATTAAACTTATTGTGACAGTCATACAACTATGCACCAAAAAAAATAAATCATGGCATAGTTTATTATTAACTATTTGCATCCATTTGATTTTATTTAAATCATATTTGCAAAATGCATTTACAAATGTTATATTATAATATGGAATTCTATTAATTGTACAAAATGTATAATGTTTGATATTTAATTTTATGATTATTTTTAATAATATTTTTTATCATTTGCAAAAAAATATAAATATAATTAGTTTCGTTAGCGATATAATAATTTTTATTAATATATTTAAAAATATTTTTTATAATTCATCTCTAAATATTATGCATTTTAAAAAAAGTATTTTTTTTGTCATTTATAAACTGTGTAATTCAAATGGACAGGAATTTTATATGTAATCCAAATATATAAATCACAAATTTATACCTAAATATCTTTTCCAGTGCACATTGTTGGACCGTGTTTTGTCTAGAGTGTTTGAAGAAAACTCAACAATGTCTGAAAGCGTGCTCAGATTTTCCATCAAGCTGGCTTTATCATCACCTTGCCCTGTAGTCATACTATTCATTGTTATTCAGATCTGTGGAGTCCACGGCTCTGATTTGGAAGGGTTTTCCAGCACATTCACTAAGATCCCGAAGCCGGATCAGAGGGCCGGTCACGTTGTTCTAGAAATGCGAGAAACAAATCAATATGATGTAAACCCTTAATGTAATCTCACAGTCCTTGTGTCATCAGATAGTTCATCCTTACCTGAAAATACTGCATCATCATCATCATCATCATTCGTCAGTGCAGAAACTCTGTCTCTGTTTCTCATTTTACCGTTAAGTGTTTTATTGGCATGATGCAGTATGCATTCATTTTACTAAAGCATTTGCAGGTGTGCTGCGTACAATGAGAAACTAATAGAAAATAGTAGAAAGCAACAATGGGGTAAATGGGTAATATAAACATATAAAATGATATATATCTTTTCTAAAAGATATCAGTAGGCAAATGAAAAAAATAAAGTATATAGTTTTTTGAAAAATATAAAAATATAAATAAATAAATAATTAATGATATAAGTATTTAAAAGGTATGAATATTATATATAATATATATTATATAAGATATATATATATATATAAATCAATGTACGTTTTTTTCAGTGGTATTTTCGTTTTAGTGATAGAAGGTATCATAATAAAATTCTTTCAATGTACAAATGTATAATTTTTGCTATTTTAATGTTATATTATTATTTCTGATATCAAATGTGTATATAATATAATTAGTTTATTTAGTAATGTAATAACTTTTAAAATGGTGTATTTTAAGAATATTCACATAAATACAAATATTTTTTTTTCTATTTTATTTTTATTCTTATAAATGTTATATATTTTTATAATTTCTAATAATATAACAACACTATAGAGCTGAGGCAAATCATCAAAGGCTATAGTCAGTACAGCCGGTAGCTTGTCAGTGGATCTGACGGCTCTGTGTATTAAATGCCCTTTACTATTAATCACAGAACCGGCTTTACTGAAGAGATGCGCATGTCAAGGTCAAGTCAAGCCACCTTTATTTATATAGCGCTTTTAACAATACAGATTGTGACAAAGCAACTGAACAGCATTATTTAGAAAAACAGTGTGTCAATAATGCAAAATAACAACAGTAAACACTCATTTTTCAGTTAAAGACAGTTCATCATTGAAATCAGTGATGTCAACATCCAGCTCAGTTTAAGTAGTATCTTTGCAATCATTTGCAATAAAGTCAATGATATCGCTTGAAATGAAGTGTCCCTAACTAAGCAATCCAGAGGCGACAGCGGCAAGGAACCAAACTCCATCGGTGACAGAAATGGAGAAAAAAAACCTTGGGAGAAAACCAGGCTCAGTTGGGGGGCCAGTTCTCCTCTGACCAGACAACCAGCAGTACGGAAAAATCAATTTAAGACGTAATAAACAGACGATGAATAATATTAACAGCAATTATTATATGATGCAATCAAACTTATAGCAAAAGGTGGTAGTTCTGTATGTTGTTTCAGGGTTGGCATCATCTGAGGTCCTCTGAGGGGTTGCATCATCTCTTCTCAGGTGTTCGGATCCAGACTGAAGCTTGTGTAATCCTAGTTACCACGGGATGTTAATCCCGTGGCAAAAGACAGAGAAACAAATACAAACATAATTAGGGTAGCTGCTGTTCCAACCAAGCAAAATTTTTGTTTTTGTTTAACCCAAGCTAAAGAATAATAATGTACATTTGATTAGATATAACTACAGTAAAAGATTATGACTGCAGTAAATGATTATGAGATGCATTATTTGAATTTTTGGCCAAAGAGATGTGTCTTTAATCTCGATTTAAACAGAGAGAGTGTGTCGAACCCCGAACGGTATCAGGAAGGCTATTCCAGAGTTTGGGAGCCAAATGCGAAAAAGCTCTACCTCCTTTAGTGGACTTTGATATCCTAGGTACTACCAAAAGTTCCGAGTTTTGCGACCTTAGGGAGCGTGATGGATTGTAGCGTGGTAGAAGACTAGTTAGGTATGCAGGAGCTAACCCATTAAGGGCCTTATAGGCAAGTAATAATATTTTGTAACTGATACGGAACTTAACAGGTAGCCAGTGAAGAGACTGTAAAATTGGGGTAATATGATCATATTTTCTTGACCTGGTAAGGACTCTAGCCGCTGCATTTTGGACTATCTGTAGCTTGTTTATTGAAGATGCAGGACATCCACCTAGCAGTGCATTACAATAGTCAATACAATAGAATGCATGAACTAGCTTTTCTGCATCAGAAACAGGTATCATGTTTCGTAACTTGTCAATGTTTCTAAGATGGAAGAATGCTTTTTTGTAACATGGGAAATATGATTTTCAAAAGGCAAGTTTCTGTCTAATATAACACCCAGATTTTTTTACTGTAGAGGAAGTAACCGTGCATCCTTCTAGTTGCAAATTGTAATCCACGAGATTCGGCGTAATGTCTTTTTGGGTCCAATAAGTAATACCTGTCTTATCCGAATTTAATAGGAAAAAATTATTGGTCATCCAGTCTTTTACATTTTTAATACATTCTGTTAGCTTAGATAATTTTAGAAGTTTCATCTGGTCTTGTTGAGATATATCGTTGAGTATCATCGGCATAACAGTGGAAACGAATCCCATATTTCCTAATAATGTTACCAAGTGGCAACATGTATATCGAACATAGCAGAGGACCTAGGACAGATCCTTTGTGGCACTCCATATTTTACTGGTGATATTGAGATGACTCCCCATTTAAATGATCAATGTGGTAGCGATCGGACAGGTAGGATCTAAACCATCTTAAAGCCTGCCCTTGGATACCTGTATAGTTTTGTAATCGATCTATAGTGTCGAATTCAGCACTAAGATCAAGTAAAACTAGCCATGAGACACAGCCTTGGTCTGACGCAAGAAGCAAGCCATTTGTAATTTAACAATTGCAGTTTCTGTGCTATGGTGGGGCCTGAAACCTGACTGAAATTCTTCATAGAGCTAATTTTTTTGCACGAAGGAGCACAATTGAGCAGACACAAACTTTTTTCTAAAATTTTTGACATAAAAAGGAAGATTTGAGATGGGTCTGTATTTTGCCAGTTCACTAGAATCTAGTTTCTTAATAAGAGGCTTAATAACCGCCAGCTTGAATGGTTTTGGGACGTGACCTAAAGACAACGACGAGTTAATAATATTGAGAAGCGTTCTTCTGCTACAGGTAACAACTCTTTTTAATAATATTCGTGGTAGGGTCTAACATGCATGTTGTTGGTTTAGATGTAGTGATAAGTTTATTTAGCTCTTCCTCTTCCTATATTTGTAAAGCACTGCAGTTTATCTTTGGTGCGATGAATGAAGCTGAAGTATTGTACGCTGTAGAATCTACATTTGTTTTTGTATTTCTGATGTTATCTATTTTATCAGTGAAGAAATTCATAAAGTCATTACTATTAAACTGTGAGGGAATATTTAGATCGGGTGGCGTCTGGTTATTTGTTAATCTAGCCACTGTGCTAAATAAAAACCTTGGATTGTTTTGGTTATTTTCTATGAGTTTGTGGATATGCTCGGCCCTGGCAGCTTTTAGAGCCTGTCTATAGCTGGACATACTGTTTTTCCATGCAATTCTAAAAACTTCCATGTTAGTTTTTCTCCATTTGCGCTCAAGACTACGAGTTTTTTTTTTTTGAGAGAATGGGTATTACTGTTGTAGCATGGCACAGTGCGTTTTTCTCTAACCTTTTTTTCAATTTGATGGGGGCAACAGCTTCTAATGTATTAGAGAAGATAGTGCCCATGTTGCTAGTTATTTCGTCTAGTTCATGTGTACTTATTGGTACACAGAGCAGTTGAGATAAATCAGGCAGGTTATTTGTGAATCTGTCTTTGGTGGCTGGAACAATAGTTCTGCCCGGACGATAACGCGGAGCCATATAGTTAATATCAGTAATATGCAGCATGCACGATACAAGGAAATGGTCAGTAACCTCATCGCTTTGAGGTTACGATATCGATATCAGTCAGATCATTAATTCCATGCGATATAATTCAATCTAGCGTATGATTAAAACGATGTGTGGGCCCGGTGACATTTTGCTTGACTCCAAAAAGTTTATTAGGTCAGTAAACGCAAGTCCTAATGCATCATTTGTATTATCAACGTGAATATTAAAATCTCCGACAATTAGCGCTTTATCAACAGTAACCAATAGGTCTGAGAGGAAATCTGCAAATTCTTTTAGGAAATCTGTATACGGCCCTGGTGGTCTATACACAGTAGCCAGAGCAAGAGATACGATAGATTTCTTTTGCATATCTGACAGTGTAACATTAAGCATTAGTATTTCAAATGAGTTAAACCTGTATCCTGTCTTCTGAGTAACATTGAGAATATCACTATATATTGTGGCAACACCGCCACCACGACCAGTCTGACGGGGCTCATTCTTATAACAGTAGCTTGGTGGAGTAGATTCGTTTAGACCAATATAATCATTTGGTTTGAGCAATGTTTCAGTCAAGCAGAGTACATCAAATCTATTTTCTGTGATCATTTCATTTACAATAACTTTTTTGGGTGAGAGTGATCTAATGTTTAGGATCCCAAACTTTAAAAATGGTTTTTGTTCATTTATTTTAAATTGTTCTGGTTTAAATCACGATCAGATTTTTTCTAGATCCTGCATTAAATTTATATTTTGACCTCACTATTCGGGGAACAGACACAGTCTTTATAGATTGGACAGCGCAAGTACTTCTATCATTTTAAGCGGGTAGAACAAAAGTCATCAGGTCAGTTATTTGAGATTTGACTTACTAGTCACATGTAGCGCAGCGTCCTGGAGATGTTGTCCGACATGAGTTCCGCCCCGACTCTGCTGGGGTGCAGGCCATCAGTGCGAAAAAGCCTAGGACGCTCCCAGAAAAGATTCCAGTTATTAACAAAGAGCATTTTCTGTTCTTTACACCATGACAATAACCATTCATTTAAAGCAAAAAGCCTACTGAACTTTTCATGTCCTCGTCGATACGTGGGAAGCGGTCCTGACACGATGATCGTCGTCGCGGGCGATGTGCGGCCCCCCCCCCCCACCCCCGCCGTCACCGTCTCGATCAGGCTCCTGAAGTCCCTCTTTAGTGTTTCCGTCTGCCGCAGCTTGGTGTCGTTACCCCCCGCGTGAAGCACGACCGCTCCGGGGCCTCTCGTCACCCTTCAGGATCGCGGGTATCCGCATGTCTATTCGCATCGATTAATTACCAGCCCTACAACATATACTACTTTTTAATTTAGTGATGTATTTTTTTTTTTAAATACTTTATAAATTATATCCAAAATTTTTATAAATTAGAAAAATATTTTTTTTATTGTTATGGATATATAATCTATTTTATAATATAAAAATATTTTAGTAGTCATCTTTGATTTAGCATTTTTCTGGATTTTATATAGGCTACTGCTGAGTTCATTCAGATGTATGTTTAGTGTGTGGTTGATGTACCGTCTCATCACTGTCCAGCACTGAACCAGACTCTCTTCAGCTGAAGCCTGTGTGTGAAACACAGATTTAGAGGAAAGTGAGTGTAAATGCTGTGTGGGAGTATAATGACATCCAGAGCTCCACACACGGCACGCGTCCAAACGGGATGTGTTCAGTTCCCGCTGTCTGCCTGCCATAGCCCAGGGTTTTGAGACGGGACTTCCTGCAGCTGTCGAATATTCTATTGGCAGGTTAATGTCAAATTAATCAGCAGTGTACATATGCTATGGTTTTAGTTTCCAGTCATTAGATCAGTTTTGCGGGCGCTGTGATGTTTTTACAGTGTCTCTGATTTAAACTTCAGTAGCAAAAAAGAAAAAAAGATGTTTTTAAGTTTCAATGTTCATAAACTGATTCAAACTCATTAAATTACATCTTCGTTCAAAAATGTTCACAATTAAATTTTGATCGTTGTTTTTTTTTTCCAACATTTTTTGACTTTCATTAATAATCTAATAATATAAATGACAAAAATGCATAAAATATTGTTTTTGGGATCTAAAATATTATAGATCCCAAAAATATAGTTAAAAATTTTTTATTTTATGATTCTTATTTTTTATTATTTTCCTAATTTATACTTTTTATGTTATTTTTGATCGTTTAGTGATTTATTTCTTTATTTACAAAAAAAACAAAATATATATATATAGTGGGTACGGAAAGTATTCAGACCCCCTTAAATTTTTCACTTTTTGTTATATTGCTGCCATTTGCTAAAATCATTTAAGTTAGTTTTTTTTCCTCATTAATGTACACACAGCACCCCATATTGACAGAAAAACACAGAATTGTTGACATTTTTGCAGATTTATTAAAAAAGAAAAACTGAAATATCACATGGTCCTAAGTATTCAGACTTTTTTTTGCTGTGACACTCATATATTTAACTCAGGTGCTGTCCATTTCTTCTGATCATCCTTGAGATGGTTCTACGCCTTCATTTGAGTCCAGCTGTGTTTGATTATACTGATTGGACTTGATTAGGAAAGCCGCACACCTGTCTATATAAGACCTTACAGTTCACAGTGCATGTCAGAGCAAATGAGATTTATGAGGTCAAAGGAACTGCCTGAAGGGCTCAGAGAGAGAATTGTGGCAAGGTACAGATCTGGCCAAGGTTACAAAAACTTTCTGCTGCACTTAAGGTTCCTAAGTTACAGTGGCCTCCATAATCCTTAAATGGAAGACGTTTTGGACGACCATAACCCTTCCTAGAGCTGGCCGTCCGGCAAACTGAGCTATCGGGGGAGAAGAGCCTTGGTGATAGCGGTAAAGAAGAACCCACGATCACAGTGGCTGAGCTCCAGAGATGCAGTCGGGAGATGGGAGAAAGTTGTAGAACGTCAACTATCACTGCAGCCCTCCACCAGTCTGGGTTTTATGGCAGAGTGGCCCGACGGAAACCTCTCCTCAGTGCAAGACACATGAAAAAACACCTGAAGGACTCCAAGATGGTGAGAAATAAGATTCTCTGGTCTGATGAGACCAAGATAGAACTTTTTGGCCTTTATTCTAAGCGGTATGTGTGGAGAAAACCAGGCACTGCTCATCACCTGTCCAATACAGTCCCAACAGTGAAGCATGGTGGTGGCAGCATCATGCTGTGGGGGTGTTTTTCAGCTGCAGGGACAGGACGACTGGTTGCAATCGAGGGAAGATGAATGCGGCCAAGTACAGGGATATCCTGGACGAAAACCTTCTCCAGAGTGCTAGGACCTCAGACTGGGCCGAAGGTTTAACAAGACAATGACCCTAAGCACACAAAAATAACTAAAATAACGAAGGAGTGGCTTCACAAAAACTCTGTGACTGTTCTTGAATGGCCCCAGCCAGAGCCCTGACTTAAACCCAATTGAGTATCTCTGGATAGACCTAAAAATGGCTGTCCACCAATTTTTACCATCCAACCTGACAGAACTGGATTTGATCTGCAAGGAGGAATGGCAGAGGATCCCCAAATCCAGGTGTGAAAACTTGTTGCATCTTTCCCAAAAAGACTCATTGCTGTATTAGATCAAAAGGGTGCTTCTACTAAATTCTGAGCAAAGGGTCTGAATACTTAGGATATTAGGACCATGTGATATTTCAGTTTTTTTTCTTTTTTAATAAATCTGCAAAAAATGTCAACAATGCTGTGTTTTTGTGTCAATATGGGGTGCTGTGTGTACATTAAAATTAACTTAAATGATTTTAGCAATGGCTGCAATATAACAAAGAGTGAAAATTTAAGGGGGTCTGAATACTTTTCGTACCCACTGTATATATATATATATATTATATATATATATACATGTTTTATAATTCATTATGATTTTTTTATATACATTTTCAAATATAATATTCAAATATATAAATTGAGAACACGGCTGTTGGGGTTGAAAACACAAAAATGATGGTTCGTGTCAGATTAATATCGAGCTATGGTTAAAAAGCTGAAATATTGCTGTATCACCAGCATATGAATATAACTCACAGATCTATGTCTTTATGTTTAATGAAGCACTTTGAGGCGTCAGAGCGGGTGGAAGCACTTTAGTATTTCATATAAACATCTGGCACTTCACTCTGACTCTGACTGTAAATGTTTAGACGTTTGCTGTGTTGAAGGTGGAGATCGTGTTCATCTTATAACGTCTCTGCCCTCAGTGAAAGTGAGATTGGAAATGCATGTGTGAGTTTGGAAAAGGAAAGTTGCTTTTAAAAGCATTTACTTTGTCTTTATGAGTCTAGGTGGTTTGGAGATCAACTTTTGGAGATGTGATGAAGGTTGCAATTGTTAAAAAGTCATTGAAATCTTTGCTTTGTTGACTTATTTCCTATTAGAAGAACCAAGGGGGTCTAAAATACCTGTATTTTTCCATGTAGCTTTATAATGTATTTCCATATAGTACAGAACATGTTATGCGTCAGTGGAGGAAAATGCTTTTTGCCAACAGAATAGTGTAATATTTTACATGTCGATCTGTTAAAAGCTCATTTTGTCCGAGTTTTGGTTACAGTAGCATATGGATGAGCTCATATATTGATTTTGTTTTGACGGAGGTCTGTAATGTGCCTGAAGGTCTGTTTGTTAGCATCTGGTCTCTTGTATCTGGTTTATCTGAGGGTTCAGTTCCCACACTCGCTCATACAGACCTGAAGAGCACATTCCAGAGCTGGACTACACATCAGTCTGATTACAGAGTCTCTCAAACCACTCGACAACCGATTTAACCCCACAATCAAAAGAAAGAAAGACTTTCTATTTTTACTCCCAAATTCAAATTGTTCTAAAGCAAGTACACATGCAAGCAAACAAACAAATAAACAAACTGAAAAAAGAAAACATTGTGTAATGTAAAAATACAATTTATAATAAAAAATAACATATGAAAATTTGTTTTACACATATACACACACATACATTTTTTTTGTAATTTCATTATAGAGATTTAATAATTTATATTATGAAAGCATTATATATTATGTATATATTATATATATATATATATAATATATATATATATATATATATATAATACACTTCATAATTAGGCAAATAAATAAATTTTACATTAAAGTTTATTTTTATAAATTTTTATAATTGTATTTCTTTATCTAGATATCTATATATATATATCTCTATCGGTATCTATCTATCTCTTATATATAATATGCAAAATATAATTTATTTTAATTTTGGCATAAAATGACCTATAAATAATAAAATGAAAATACAAACATTTTCATATATAGAATAGTAAAGTGTAAATGAGCCAAAATGTGCATGTATTTAATTTCTTGTATGCAATTTCTTTTCTTAAATGTCATCAAACATATGTAATTTTCCAATACAATTAATAAATATTTATATACATTTTTTTATGAATTTCTTATCATTTTATTTCTTTTGATATATGTCCAAGATATAAAATATATGCAAAAATGCCCAAATAAATGCAAAATATTTCTTTCTTTCAATTGTAGTCTTTGCTTAGTTTGGCCTAAGCATGTTCTTGAAGGGTTTTTTGAGATTCACATCTGAGTGCAGAAGCTCGATTCATAGAGCTATTCTAGGTTTGCCGGGAAACCTTTGGTCTCTGGTTTAGATCGAAGTCACAATGAAGTCCTTTTTTGGCCTGACATTCTGTCCAGCAGAGCGGCTCTTTGCAGACTTCCCAGAGTCTGTGGGCCTCAGGAAGTGATGTCATAATGGACTCATTCAGAGCTGATGGCGTCTCCAGAGATCTGACAGAAGACAGACGAGTGTTTGGATCTCGCTGTCCCTGTGTGTCTGACACACCCAAACACACCAGTGAAAATAATCCAACACTAATCAGTCAATACCTATATCAATATACAGTAATACATACATGCAGTAAGAGTATAGAGCTCAAATGAATGTGAACATTTTCACCTTATAGGAATTTGGTATCTATCTATCTATTGTCTAAAAAATTTATTATTTATTGTTTGATAGATTGATTGATTTTAATTATATTTATTTATCATATTTTTTCTTTCTTTGTTTTTAAAATATACATATTTTTCGTTTAAAAAAAATTATTCTTTGTTTATTTTTTTTTGTAATTTGTAATTTTTTGTTTGTAATTTGTAATTTTTGCTATTTTCATCGACTTATGTATGATATTGTTATTTGTAATTATTAGAATTATATTTATTATTATTAGGTTATTTATTTTTTTTATATTTAGATTAAATAATGTATTATTTATCTGAATTTAGATTCTTTTTATTTTATTACTGTATTTTTAATTTATTTTCATTTAATTAATACATTTATTTAATTATTCTTTTCTTTCTTGGAGGTATTAAAATGTGAAAAATAATTTTCTTATTGTTAGAGGTAGTAAATTTCTGTGTATTTATTTATGGTGGGAAATGTTGATATCTCTGCGAACATCTGAGCTCAGTTTGAGACAGTGTTGAGATCTCTTCTGGAGAAACATCTTGAGAAGCTTGAGATATTAGTTGTCTTTTTAGTCTCTTTACCCTCTTATAGGAACAATTGTGCTTTTAAAATGATCTCACTAGTGATTTGTGCTTCCTGTGAGGGTCCTGAGTGAACTCTTCCTGTGCTTGTTAGCATCTGTATCTGCTTAAATTGGCCGATTCAAGGTTCCTCCGCTTATCTTACGGCCTGGATGGAGCGTGGGGGATTTCTTCACTTTCTCCTGACGCCTCACATCTGTTAGCCATATATCATGCTAGCTGCATGCGTTTCACAGAGAACTAAACAATACATAATAATAAGATCTTTTGGCCCGATGCCTCTGTAAACTGAGTTCTGGCAACACTGCGAGTGAGGGTGCTACAGCAGCAGTCAAACATTTTCTGAGGCTGTTGGGCCTGATGGCGGCGGCGTCCAACGTGATACCTTTTGGACTGCTGTACATGAGACCTTTGCAGTGGTGGCTCAGAACCAAAGGATTTTCCCCGAGGGGGAATCCGCTTTGCATGATCAAGGTCACGCGGCGATGCTTACGTGCCTTAGACATGTGGAAGAAACGTTGGTTCCTGGTTCAAGGCCCGATGTTAGGGGCTCCTTGTCGTCGCGTAATGCTAACGACGGATGCCTCTCTCACGGGCTGGGGAGCGGTCATGAGTGGCCGCTCTGCCCAGGGTCTGTGGGTAGGCCATCATCTCTTTTGGCACATCACCTGCCGGGAAATGCTGGCCGTGTTTCGAGCTCTGACACACTTCCTTCCAGACCTAATGGGGCATCATGTGTTTGTCCGCACAGACAACACAACGGTGGTTTCCTACATCAATCGGCAGAGGGGTTTGCATTCGCGCGCCCCTAGTACAAGCTGGTTCTCGGACTTGGCGTCCCTCCTCGACGGCTCTCCACTGGAGATTCCGATCAGGAGGGACCTCCTCTCTCAGGCAAGGGGCTCCATCCTTCACTCCCGCACAGAGTTATGGAAGCTGTGGGCATGGCCACTGAGGGGGCACAACTCCTAGCATCTGGTCTCTCAACTGAAGCTGTTGAGACTATACTCCAGTCCAGAGCTCCCGCCACTAGGGAACAGTATGCCTTGAAGTGGAAATTTTCGCTTCATGGTGCGGACAGCGACGGCAGGACCCAGTCAACTGCCCAATTGTTACAGTTCTGGAGTTTCTGCAGGAGCGATTCTCCGTAGAGTTATCTCCCTCCACTCTGAAGGTATACGGGGCGGCCTTAGCTGCTTACCACGCCCTTCGGGGTGGTCAATCATTGGGAAGACACCAACTTATCACTCGTTTCCTCCGTGGCACCCTGACGCTGAGGCCGGTACAGCGCACCAAGGTGCCATCATGGGACCTGGCTGTGGTTCTGGAAGGCTTATGCAATGCCCCCTTTGAACCCATATAGAAGAAGTTACGGTCAAGTTGCTCAGGCCTCAAGACCATCTTCTCTCAACTATTTTTTTTTTTTTTTTTTTTCCCTCACTAAAAGGATCGGGGATCTCAGGCACTTTCTTTTCGGGGCCTGGAATTGCTCCAGGCTATTGGTAGAGCATTCCGTTAACCGAGGGCTCGGGTATGTCACTAAGGTGCCCACCTTCGTTCACACAGGGCCCCATATACTCAGGCATTCGGTCCTCCTCCGTACCAGGAAGTAGGCCAAGAAAGGCGAAATCTGCTCTGTCCAGTTCGAGCACTAGACGCTTACGCACACAGAGCTGCCCCGTTGCGTAAGGCAGATCAGCTTTTTGTTTGTTTTGGTCCGCCAAAGAAGGGATTTCCGGCGACCAAGCAGACAATGAGTAGGTGGGTGGTCGAGGCCATCTCACTAGCTTACGAGTCCTCTGGCCTCCAGTCACCTATGGGGGTCAGAGCGCACTCGATCAGGAGTATGGCGGCCTCCAAGGCTTCAGCTTGGGTGTGGCCTTGCAGGACATTTGTGCTGCGGCGGGCTGGTCCTCTCCGCACAGTTTTGTCCACTTTTACAACCTAGACCTGGCTTCTACACCAGGTTCCCAAGTTCTCTCTTCGTGATGTGCTCATAGGATACACACACACAGGCAGGGAATTGGTAGTATGGCGCAGTGGGTATTCTCGTCCCCAAAGCGACTCGACGCAGCTCGAGTTCTGAAGGGGAAGTCTCTAGGTTACGAGTAGCAATGTTACGAGTCGGGGAAAATGAGATTGCTGCGCTCTTTACATTACTCCCTGGCATCCCTGCAGGGATACTTACGAACTGTGGGGTGGCGCCCTGGCCGGATTGGCTGTTATGTTTCTGGTGCTTACGTCACCATGCTGTGAAGTCTCGCTGCTCCATGGACGGATGGAAAGCGCTTCAAAACGCGGTCGGAAAAAAGGGACGTTCCCAAAGCGAATCGACCGCAGTCTCGTTCTCAGGGGGAACCCATGGTTACATACACGTAACCTAGAGAAATTATTTATAGGAGAGAGTATGGGAGTACGGCTGCATGTGAAAAGGACGACAAAAAAAACACTGTCTACCATCACAATAAGGGAAATAAAACACTTCTTCATTCTAGTATTCCGTTTCTTAGGTTAAAATTTGGAAAAGGTTATACATTAATATATATTCCTTAATTAGATTAATCGTTCATCATTCGTCTACCATTCTTCACTTTATAGCAAAGTTTATAGATAGAACAACATTGCTTTGCATTTTTATTTTTTAAAAAACATTTAATAAATGCTACAAACTAATAATAAGACATGTTCATAATTAGGAAAATAAGTCAGTCATTAACAAAATATGTGTTTTTAAAGATCATTTTCATTGCCTAGAGGCAAAATGTAGATAGTCGATAGACAGGACAGAACAGAAGACAGACAGACAGACAGACAGACGAACGATAGATAGATAGATAGATAGATAGATAGATAGATAGATAGATAGATAGATAGATAGAGAGATAGAAAGATAGATAGATAGATAGATAGATAGATAGATAGATAGATAGATAGAGTAGGTAGGTAGGTAAAAAGACAGACAGACAGACAGACAGACAGACAGACGATAGATAGATAGATAGAAAGATAGATAGACAGACAGACAGACAGACGATAGATAGATAGATAGATAGATAGATAGATAGATAGATAGATAGATAGATAGATAGATAGATAGATAGATAGATAGATACTGTAGGTAGGTAGGTAGGTAGACAGACAGACAGACAGACAGACGATACAGACAGGCAGGGCCTCCATAGGGAAAAGACGAGGCCCATACTCGCGTAATCTCACAAGAATAATACTCACGTTTATTTTTGTCTCATAAATCCTGAAAAATACCTGGTGTCTCCTCATGTGATCAGTGTGGGAACGTCTCTGTCTGGCAGAGCGATGGCATAACGCTACAAACACTTGCTCAGGATTTTAGCAGTTGGCGAAAGCTTTAACATCTAATTTATGTTCCTCATGTTGACGTCACACACTCGGCTAATGGATTGTGGGTTTGCACGTGTGTGATGTGTTTCCTGACTGTTGAGGTAATGGGTTTGATCTGCCGCTGTGATCTTTCTGATGGCTTGTGTTCTTCATAATGCAATCATACACAGTTGAGCTCTAGTTTAATGCCAGCTAAGTGCCACTCTAAAGAAATGTTCATGACTCTATGCTTAACTGGCACCTTATGTTATGGATGTCAAAGGACTTCTTTACCAGGTTGAAATTGTATTTATTTATTTTTTGAATACAGACTATCAACCAGACTTACTTTTGTAAGACTTACTTACTTCTGTTTGCTGTTTTTCATTATTTTATTTTATTTTCATTTTTTTAATTGTTACTTTAAGTTTTGGTCAAATAAAATATTATTAAACACATGTATACCAACACATATACTATATATATATTATATATTAGTTTAAAGTGAAAAAATTTATTATTAAAATAACAACCTTAAAAAATAATATATTGTTTTAAAGAGATAAAAAGGTCATTGCTATGAAGCAAATTATAATAATAAAAAAAACATAATACTCAAAGTTAATCAAGATGCCAGACTTATAAGATTAAATATAAATACTTATACATAATAAAAAATACATGTACGAATCTTTCTATAATATAATATAATTTTTACAGTGATACAAATTATATTATTAAAATTAACAATTAAATATAAAAATAATTCCAATGATTTAAAGTGAAACATTTTTATTGCTAAAAGCAAAATAATAACAATTAAAAACATAATTATAATCATATCATCATCAGTCTTATAAAGCAGACTTAACATTGTCAATTTGCTGTGTTTTGTAATTTTATATATTCAATAATTTAAACTTCAAATAAAATATTAGTATATATGTATATATATATATACACCTTTTAAAGTGATCATAAATGATAATTATTAAATAATTATATATTTTAAAGAGATAAAATATTCATTGCTATAAAGCAAATGTAAATAAAAATAATAATAAATAAAAATCATGTTTTTTTAATAAATAAATAAATAATTTTTATTATTAAATGATAGATAGATAGTTGAGGATGAATGGATGGATGGATAGATGTTTCTATAAAATAATTATAATTGATATGAACTGCTGTGGCATCAGAATTGGTAGAGTATCGTGTACAGTGTCACTGGTGTTAATATGAACTGAGGAGGTTTGAGTGTCATGATAACCTGTCGTGTGGTTCTGGCTGCTGATCAGACCCAGTTTCTTTCAGCCTTGTCTTGCTCTGTTTGTGCCAGAATCTTCTTGCGGCACAGAATCAGACCAAATGGAGCTCGCATTTTTCGCGTCTCGGCGCTTTCTGTTCATAGTTGGCCATGTGTGTTCCTTAGCAACCTTATAATCTACAGAAGAAACATAGCCTTAGGGGGATTTACTACAGTATGATCGCTGAGATATTGCTATTGAGATACTGTTAGTGTGTTTTGTTTTGTTTTTGATATTCTGAATTAGTTTTTATTTTCTTATTTTCATTTTTATTTGTTATAGTAATTTTATTAATTTTATTATGTGTTTTTGTAAGTTTAAATTTTTTAACTGTCATGATATATAGTTTGTCATAATATATAGTTTATATATTGTAATATAGATAGTTTAATATGCAAAATATATAGTTCTTATAATTTTTTGTAATAGATTTATATTTTTTCATTTTAAAACTAAAATATTTTAGTTAAATTAAGTTTATTTAACTTAATTAAATCTAATTTAATTGAGTTAAATAAAATACAATGCCTCCAACTGTCCCTCCAATAACGCCAATTTTTTTTTATCTCTTATTTCACGTAGTATAATTTTTAATAAAAATTTTTAGAAAGGTATTTTTTTATGTGTATTTAAATGAAAATAATGTCACCAAAAATCCCCCCACTGTTAAGGTCCTATATTTTACTTTACTTTTACTTTACTTTTACTTTACTTTACTTTATAAATGTCCCAATCCAAAAGTTTAGGACCTAAAATATATTTTGTTTTATTTAAAATAAATAAAAGCAAAAATCCAAATTTTTTATTCATGCAAATCTAATGAATGAATCAGGATGTTTTTCAGACATTTATTTAGTTTATGTTCTTGGAAATGCATTCCGATCATTCCGGTCAGGTCAGGCATCTGAACACACCCAGACCTCACAGCTGCCACTGACCGGTGTGTGTGTGTGTGTGTTTGTTCGTCGCGTTGTGTTGAGTGTGTTTTGTGGTTGTGTTTGTTTTTTTGTGGCGTTGTGTGTTTGTGTGCGTAGGCCGGTAACGGGGTGGAGTGTGTGTGTGTGTGTGTTGGGGGGTTTTTGGTGTAGGCTGTTATCGGTGTGTGTACGTCGTTGTGTGTGAGTGAGTGTGTTGTGGTGTAGGTGTATCGGGTGTGTGTGTGGGTCAGCGTGCGGTGTGTGTGTGCGTGGGCTGAATTGGGTGTGGGTGTGTGTGTGCATGTGTGTGTGTGTGTGTGTGTGTTGTGTGTGCGTGCGTGGGCTTATTGGGTGGAGGGCTTCAGCAGAATGAAGGATTCGTCCCACTCATCCATCAGCGGGGCAGCGTAATGTCAGCGTAACCTTGGCAACGCATTGTGCAGCAGATCTCAGTACTGTCCCACGCACTTGGGCCTGCAGTCTGTGAGAGCAGCTCCTGTACAAATATCTCCATGGTAACCACACTTACTGCCAAAATACCATAGTTACTATAATTATTACGGCTTTAGACGAAGGACGCATCACTGTTATGGTTGCTCATGCTAATGTTTTCCTCAGAACATTTACAAATCTGATTGTTATTCATGTCAAATCATCATAAATGAACATGGGGTCTTTTAAAACACATTTTTCTGTTTCCCCCACTTCCATGTTTCCATGTTTTTAAATGTATAATAAGCTGTAAGAATAACAATCGTCTCAGATTGGCAGTATCCGCAAAAATAACACACATATACTCATCAATTATTATTTGTTTTGATGAAGAAAGAACCACGTTTGCTATTGCTCTTACTAATATTTTTGTAAAAATCTAAAATAGTGACATGCACCCCCCCCCCCCTACCCCTCCCCCCCAAAAAATTAAATTGTCCCTTATTTTATTTGTATTTTATTTTCTTTAGATTCAAAAGTCACTTAATGGCACGTCCAAAAATTATTTTTTTACAATTATATTTTTATTTTCTTTTATTTTATAAAAATGTAAAAACTGGTTTTCATGTAAAATCAGATATAAATTAACATGCATCTTTTTTAAAACGTTTCTCATGTTTTCTATAGATACTTTTAAAAAAAGCTTCAACAATCTAATGGTTAGATGGTATATCATGGTACTTACCATGTACTTGAATGTTTACCATAGTTCTTTTTTACCTGCCATTCCAAAGTACCCTTACAAAACGTACCATGTATTTTAGAAATGTCTCTACAAGTACCACGGATTCCGTACGATAGTCCTATATTTCAAAGTACCATAGTATTACCAGCTGATACCACAGTATTTTTAACTAAAGTACTACAGTAAAATTGTGAGATTTGCATTTGTATTTACCACTATCGTAATCAAAGAAAGATACTAAAATGGCTTTATGGACATCTATGTTCATATCACAGTGGCAGAAACTCTGATAGTGTGAAAGTTGAAGTATTATTCTGTGAAAGAATTTCCCTTCTCGTACAGTAAAAATACTGCATGTGGATTTAAAATATTCACATTCTGTGTGACATTCAGAGAGGATGAACTCACAGAACTGAGCTGTTATGAAACGCTCATGCTTTCAGAGATGCGCAGACTCTGTTTTATACAGAGAAACACATTAACATGGTCCAGACCGCTTTATGTGACAATGAGAAAACGCAGCATTGTGCCGGAGTTTGATGGCTTTCCACACAATAAGGCTCTTTCACTCATTTGGAAACGCTGAGGTTTCCAAGGACGCTGGCTGCCATGGAGATTCACACATCAGCGTTTACAAATGAAGCTCTGCTCGTGTCAAGAAATCAAAGGAAACACGTCTGGCTCACAGTTCAGCACAAAATCAAAGAAAAATTATATTTTGCATTATTTATTTATTATTTTGCATTAAGAGCCATTGCACTGTTCATTACTATTTTTGTGCTTTTTTGTGCATTGCATTACTTTTCATCACAATTAATGATTTTATTCCCCAAATTCTGTCATTTCTGTAACGCAAATCATACATAGTACACAAATTATACACCATGGTAGAATATGTACTCTATTTTCATTACTGTGTTATATAAATATGAAAACATGATTTATAAGGTCTTGATATATGCAAAAGTATAAGTTTTTTGTTTTATTTTAATTGGAATGATAATATCACAATCCAAAAAAATCGAAAGGATAAGGTTCTAAAATATGCAGAAATGTATTGTGTTTTATTTAATACATGAATGAGAATACAAATAATGTCACAATCCAAAAAATGAATATTATGAATAAGAATATTATGTATTTTATATTATTTTATTTTGACTGGGAAGGAAACAATGTCACAATCCAAAAAAAAAAAAAGCAAGAAAGGTTAAGGATATAATATGCAAGGTTAAGGTCCTAAAATATTCAAAAATATAATAAATAATTTTTTCCCCTTTGATTTGGGTTGTAAATATGACCTGGACTTTGCTTGGCGAGCTTCAACCCGTTGAACTTTAACCCACGTGCTGGATCTTAGCGTGATAGTAAATCCACATTGCCGTGTTTATCAGATACTCGTGTTTTTATAGCTGCCATCTGGGTCACACAAGCTAAAGCCCTTTATGACATCTCTTCAGACAATCACTCTGCAGATCCGGTCTGTTGAAATCTCTATGAGACACACATTCATTAGTTTGAGGCCAGTCTTTGTTTTCGTGCGCTGCTGCCCCCTGCTGGAGGTCACGTGCGTCGGCCTCCTGCGACCAACCGGCCTCAATTTCCAAACGTATCTCAATCCGATGAGCAGCGGAGGCTTTTATGCATCTCCCGTCATGATTCCTGGCTCGAGTCGGTCACTAAAACACAAGGCTGTCATATCGAAGGCCCGTTTATTGGCCGCGATCGCGATATATCTCTCGCTTCACTGAGCAGGGGTCGTTTATTCCTGAGAAGCGCTTACATGAAACTCTTTGGCCCGAGCTGAAGTTTCCGGATTCATACTCGTTCATAATAGCCGCTTTACTGTGTTTCTCAGAGGGGTTTCGGCCGTTTCCACCTCATGGGGAGCGAGAGGGGGGCAAAAAACAAAGGAAAGCGCAACAGAGGGCATTTGTGAGGGCCGTAGTGTTCATCCGCATCCCAGCGCTCATTTCCTGCAGATGATAGTGTGGGCGGAAACACTGACGGATAAATGGAGCCAGAGAGAGTCGTAACTAATGAGTTCACTGCTGATCGTCACCATCGCTCTGATGGCTTCCATTTCGGTTTTAACGCGCGATCGATCCGGGATGGGAATCTCAGGGCCGGCTTCTTGAAAAGCTTTTAAAGCGTTTCTAAATATGTATACAAAACTCATCCGCTAATAGACAAGAAACAAGTGCAGGGTGTGTGACCTTGTAGATGAGATGGATCAGAATTATTATTATTTTTTTAAGAAATTAATACTTTTATTCAGCAATGATGTATTAAATTGATCAAAAAGTGACAGTAAATACAATGTTACAAAATATTTCTGTCAAATAAGTGAAGTTCCTTTTGAACTTTCGATTCATCAAAATAATCCTGAAAACATTAAAAATCACAGTTTCCACAAAAATATTCAGCATGTTTTTAACATTGATAATAACCGGATGTTAATGTTTCTTGAGCAGCAAATCAGCATATGTGACCCTAACCACAAAAGCAGTCATACGGGTCCATTTTTTAAATTGAGATTTATACACCATCTGGAAGCTGAATAAATACGTTTTCCATTGATGTATGGTTATGTTATGTTATGTTAGGATAGGACAATATTTGACTGAAATACAACTATTTGAAAATCTGAAATATATTAAAAAAAAATCTAACTATTGAGGAAATCACCTTTAAAGTTATCCAAATGAAGTCCATAGCAATGCATATTACCAATCAAAAATTAAGCTTTGATATATTTACGGTAGGAAGTTTTCAAAATATCTTCATGATCATGAACATGATCTTTACTAATAGCCTAATGAATTTGCATAAGAAATCATAAATTTTGACCCATACAATGTATTTTTGGCTATTGCTATAAACTTACCCCAGCGACTTAACACTGCTTTTGTGCTCCAGGGACACATATCCGAATGATTTCTGAAGATCATGTGACACTGAAGACTGGAGTAATGATGTTGAAAATTCAACTTTGATCACAGAAATAAATTACATTTTATTATATATTCACATAGAAAACTGTTATTTTGAATTGTAATAATATTTCACAATTTTTACTGTATTTTTGGTCAAATAAATGCAGCCTTGGTGAGCAGAAGAGACTTTTTTCAAAAACATAAAAAATCCCATGGATCCCAAACTTTTGAACAGTAGTGATGGGATTTTAGCCAGAAGAGGTCCACACCTCGAAAGGTTTCATGTACATTCAACCAATCAGCTTTTAAATGAAGGTAAAACAGTTATGCGTTTTAAAACGATGGCATCTGATCTCATTAGATCAGCAGTTTGTGCAGATTGTTCAGCGGTGTAACGTCGAAGCAATCTGATATAAGATCCTCATGTTGTTTACCAGCTAATTGAATCTGTGGAGAGAAATAGAGGAAGAAATAGACAGTAATGGTCTTTCAGAGGACCGCGGTGACACAGCAGAGCATTACATCTGAAAGATAATGATTATGACTGACAAGATGACTTGATAATGTTCTAAAACCTAGTGAAGCTGACTTCGAAGGGAACATCTTAACTGAAATGGAACCTCTTAACCTTGTAATTAATCTAGATCTATTACTGCTAGCTGTGGCGATTACAGTAAAATGAATGAAAAGTGTTGATTTTGGCATTAGATTTACAGTAATTTGCTTACATTGCATAAAAAAATTTTTTCACCCGCAGTTTGCAGCGTTGAGCTATAACCAGTCACACATGTTTATGTTGAGTTTATGAACACGGTGACATATCAGAGTCGTTTGATTCGTCGTGTGGAAAAAGCGCGCGCACACTAGCTATGTTTCAATCCAAAGTTACAAATTAAACTTATGCGCAAAGTTGGAATATTGCATAAAACATTTGCGAATAAAGCACGGTTTCCATCCAGTGAGCTGAAGAGAACAAAACCGTCACTTCCTGATTAAGTTGCACTAAATATTGCAAAGAAAAAAATAATTTGCTGCAATAGGAGGAGAAGAAAAAATTATTTTTGTATACATTAAATTACGAGCTTCAGAGCACGCAGACGAAACGCTGTCATGTTATCTTATTTTCGGTGTCTGCTGTTTAGGAACGCAGTTCTGGGAGTTAATTATAACGAAGCACTTTGACGAGACTTTGCTCAAGCATTTTAGACTGACAAAACTAGCATTTCAGATGCTGTGCGGCGAGATCGGTCCGTTGCTTGGTCCAGTTATGCTGTCCCATTGCAAAGTCACATCTTTTTTTTTTTATGCACATTAATTTATTCAGTAAAAGTGTTTCCATCGTAGTTTGTGTGCATGTTTTCTTACTGGATAAGAAATGTATCCTACTTAGTTAAGCATATACTTTTTTATGCACATTTTTAGAATTGATGCGGATCTTGGTCTTTCCATCCAGCGTTGTTTTTGTATTTTTTATGCGATATCCCAAAATGCGCATAAAAATAGGTGGATAGAAACATACTGACTGGATTCTGACTGAAACACGTAAATTCTCTCATCATCACCATCAACAAAAAATGCAGAAAAGGTATAAGTAAGAGATTCATTTTGCAGTTTAGACGGATTTAGTGATTATAACGAGGGTTTTTGGATTGCTTGAATGGTTTTTTTTTTAGTTCTTTTTTTATTAACTTAATAACTGTATATGTTTTTCATGCTGTAGGGAAATAACCAATGTGAAGTCTTGATTTTAGCTAAGAAAACGATTCTTAGCTTGTTTTGTCTATAGCTCAAGAGCTATAATCAACAATAATGATTTTGTCATGATATTGCAGCCTCACCCCTTAAATATGTTCCTGTTTCTTAATTTATAGGCTATGTACATTATGCAATTTCTGTGTAAATACATGTACTTGAGCATAATGTGTGCCATTAAAACCATAAATGCCATCTCAGATTCAGCTTCTGTTGCACCTTTGATGGCTTTTGTTGATGTTGAGAAAAAATTGATTTGTAACAGTCTATAGTGTTGTGTTTGATTGAAGTATCTGCTTAAATATAAGTATTTGGCATAAAAATAACACATTTTAATGAGTTTATTATAAAAAAAAATTGCCCCTTAATTTAAAAGTTAATTTCTGACTCTGATTAGCACATACTTTTTATATGATCTGAAATGCTACCTGTATGGTTTTGGGCCAGATCTGATCTCTCTCTCTCTCTCTCTCAGTCCATCTCTGCTGTGTTTTAATGCAGTTTGTCCCAGCAGCCTCTGGGTGTGTACCAGTGCCGCTGCTATAAAAAGCTCTGCAGACAGGACTAGCGCGGCTCCGCGTACATGCTAGCGCTAGCTTTGACCTCAGCAGTATGGGCGGAAACAAGCACACGATGCTGACACTCACACAAACGTGTGTTAGAGTTAGCCCGATCATAAAGCCTGGTCTTAGCTGTCACCCGGATCAGCTTTCACACAAATATCATGCTTAGATCCTCAGGATGATTTCGACCTTGAGTCACGTACCTGCAATCCTTGACGTGGTACAATGATTTAGGTATCAGATGGTATTTTAATAACACATTTCAACACACATATATCATTAGTATTTAACCCGAAGTACCATGGTATTTTTAAAAAAAAAGTATTATCGTCTTATGTGTCTTATGCAAATCAGTGTTGTTATTGATAACATAAAAAAACGTTTTCAGTAATTGAAATAAAGCAGAAATAAAATATAAATGTTAGATGACTACAAAAAAAAGTTATACAGAAATATAAAAATAAAAACTAATACAATTGACAAAACACAAACTAAAACTACTAAAAATAAAACTACTACAGAAATAAAAAAAGAATCAAGCTAACCTATATATAAACAAACAAAACTAATATACAAGAATTAATAAAAATCTAACTAAAACTACTAAAACTGAAATAAAAAATAAATGCTCTACAGAAATATTTTTACAAAACAAAAACTAATTAAAATGACAAAAGCACATAATAAACTACTAAAACGGAAAAAAAATGTATTGATGTTATACAGAAATATAAAAAAACAAATAAAAATGACAAAAACACAACAAAACTAGTAAAACTAACTACAATGCTGGCATTTTAAAAGCAAAACTCATAAAAATGCCATAGCCCGAAAAATGAGTAAAACTAAAACTGGAAATACAAAAATAAAAGCTAATTCAAAATATTAAATAGAACTGTAATAGCATCTAAACAATACTAAAATAACAAAAAATATAATGTGATGCATTTTATAGTGATAATGCCATGTTATCTTCATATATGTAATGTCACTGAACAATTAGCATAATCAGATTGTATTTACTAGCGTTTTAACTATGGTACATATCTGAAAAACTTGGTATTACAGCAGCATCGTGCCAAGAGAAATATATAGATGCACATGGAAATTTTCTTCAATAACTGTATTCATATGAAATTTTGATGTATTTTAACAGTACAGTAAAGTACTTTCATGGTATGTTTTTCAATTCTATATCTCTTTGCAAATTCCACTTTTTTTTTGTTTTTTTGTAAGATGAACCTTTAATATCAGCAAGAAGTTGCCGAGACAGGTTGCCTGGGCTTTTCTGTTGTGCAAACACGTAGAGTCAGAGAGGACGGTGAGTTGATGCATCAGTGCACTTGGCCGAGGCTTTTACTGCAGAGGATAGACGCTCGCCTGACTTAGAAAATCAATAAGATGTGTGTGTCTTGACTTTGAGCCAGACAAAGCCATCAGTCCAGCTGACATATTGACATGAGAACGTCTCCAGCTCCGTCTTTACTCCACTGAAGATCTGCATTTACTCTAGTAAATAAATAACATGGTAGTTCAGTACCCTGCAGTATTACCATCATTAAACCACAATCCTGGTATGTCAGTGTGACATTGTTCTGATTCCAGTGATCTCTTTGTCCTTGCTTTCTGTGTCATCTTGGTTGCCGTTCTGCTGGAGTACTCACTCTGAAGCCGAATCTCTTCAGACGTAAAAAAGCCTTTCCCAGCGGTGCTGTTATATTTAGCAGACCGCCACTTGCAGTTTCTGGGACACGGGTGTTACTCTCACGATGAAAATGCCCTGGAAACTCTGCGTTTGGTTGAGAAGCGCTTGTACCGTGGGGTTTTAGTGCCGCGTCGCTCCTGCACAGCTCAAAGATGCTTATGTGGGAGGTGTTTGAAGAAAAACATCTCACAGGAGTGCAACCGCACGCTTGATTTTCTACAACCGAAGCCTTATGGTAGCAATTAAAGATAAACTGCTCCTCTTGTTTTCACACTGAAAGGCAGTGCATTTTTAGTTTTGTGTGTGTGTTTTTGTGCATCATAACCTGCTGATCCTTTAGAGTGAATCAAGCACACAGTAATGATAGATAGATAGATAGATCTATTAAATCTAATAGATCTAATAGATAGAACTAACCAGTGTTGTTATTATTAACTAAAGCGAACATTATTAAAAAATAATTTGAATAAAGCAGAAATAAAATAAAATGTAAATATCAGACGACTTAAATGTAAAATAAACTTTGAAGTTGAAGTACTAAAACGGAAATAAAATAGAAATTGAAGCTATAAAGAAAAGTTTTTTTTTATAAAATCCAAAACAAATAAAAAATGACCAAAACATACTAAAACTACTACTGAAATAAATCAAAAAATCCCTTTGGTCTATTTTATTTTGTTTTACTTTACTTTACTGTACTTTACTGTTGTCTATATTTATATTTGCTTTCATGATACACTTTCCTGGTCTTATTGTGAACTTTTTATCAGCGCATATTCTTCCAAAATTAAATAAATAAATACTTAAATAAATAAATATTAGTCTTAATAATCTTAGTATTTACTGCAATTTTTAAATTGTAATACTTGTTTCCTTCTTTTTGGGTTAAATATCTAACATATTTATACTGTAAAAATAAAAAAACATAAACAGTAAATAAATGCTATACAGAAATGTTTTTTTAAAAAGCAAAAACATGCTTGACTTTGTACAACCGAATCCTTATGGTAGCAATTAGAAAGATAAACGTTGCATGCAGGAACGCCGCCCTGTGTTTTCACACCGAAAAGCAATGTTTTTTAGTTTTGCATGGGTGTTTTTGTGCATCATAACCTGCTGGTCTTTTAGTGCGAATCATGCACATGTGAAAGAAAGTACTGGCTGATGTGATCACACTGAGATGCACTCGTGCATTTGAGAACGGACTGCTGATTTCAATTAGGAGTGCAGCACTGAATGCGGTGAAACGGGCGGGAGAAAGTCTTGGCGGGGAAACTGACGTTATTGTAGTTCTGCCAGTAGCTCGACCGGCCTGTCACGGATATCAGTTATCTCACGGCTGAAGAACGCCACATGATTGTGCTTGTCCGTGGATCGTGTAACGTTACAGGGGCTGTTCTGGGGTCATCCAACAGGTGGCAGTAGGTGCTTAAAGCACAAAAATAAAGCAGAGCTGAGATTGTCTTCTTGATGGATGAATGAATGTTGAAGCAGCTCTCTGAAGCTGAAGCTGGAGAGGGAGGATGGGTTGATGGGAAATAAGTGCCGTCTCTTTGCAAAGGTCAGCAGTGCAGAGCGAACAATTAAAGACTCATTTAGACACTTTCCCAGATCACCAGTGTGTTTCTGAGTCACTGATAATGGGGAGAACACATTTATGTTATTATTTTATTTTTAATTTAATAGATTAAAAAAATTTTTACTAGTTTAATATTATATTAATTCATGAAAACGGTCAAGGGTCCTGTATTGTGGTTATGCCAAAAATAATAAAAAAGAAACAAAATTGAAAAAATTGAAATGAGATAATTGAGGATGAATGTAATATCTGAATGTATATATAGACACAATTTATAAATATATATAGATTATATTACATATTTATAATATTTATTATATATAGATGAAAGATTGTATTTTAAGTTAAAATGAGGCAACAGTTTAATTATATATTTGCTAAAAAAAACATAAAGAATTAGAATATATAGTAATATAATATAATAATATAATGTAAAATATATATATCAATTAGGGGTGTGACGAGACTCTTATCCCACGAGACGAGATGAGACATGAGACTGAGTTCACGAGAACGAGGCGAGATTTTTTGACTTTTTTAAAAAAAAATCCTCAATGATGAAATATATAGGAAAAATAGTATTTTATTCAACTGAAAATCCTGAAATTATACATTTTCACATCCAAGTTATTAAAAGTTGAACAAAAATGACATGTTTAGGGGCCTATGAAATGTTTTATTTTTTTCTCACATTTTGTTTTATTGTTACCAAATTCTGTTTTTTAGCATGTCTAATTATTTGAATGTATAAAACTTAATTTATTCATTTTTTTCTTAAAGTAGCCTTGTGAATTTTTGTCCCCCTCAGAAATTCTGTTATGCATATTTACATTTTTTCTGGTTCAGGCATAAAACATTAATTTAATCTATAATTTATCTTTTAATTATTTAAAATTAAGCAAACAAGATTTTTTTGCAAACAAAGGGGATTTACTATTAAAATAAAACATGGAAGACCGTTTTGTGTGATTATTCCTTAAAAATAATGTTTGTTTCATTTTAGTAGTAGGCTATGTACATTATACTGAAAAATAATTATATGCACAATGTCTTCAAATCAAACCGGATTTTTATTTTGACAGGTTGCCGTGAATACCTTTACAGTTTTGTGTATGTGATATGACGCTAGTTTTACTCAAAAGCTAAAATGCTCATGAAGTGACTCAGAGCGTTGTATGGAGATGTTGTCCTGTGTTAGTGAGACGGAGGACGCTGAATCCACCGCGAGGTCACGCGCCTCAGTGTGGGTAGTAAATGAAACCGCGCGTCTGTGCCATTCATTAACAGAGACATGCAGAACATGCAGGATTCATATTTCAATAGTCTTTTTGTGATTTAATATTCACAGACACTATAGTCCATATCATCATTTGATTGAAGTGTACAGACTGCTTTTGATTAATTCATTCAAAATGTGACAAATTCCGTGACATTCCGCATTAAACTGTGAATTCTGTTTTTATGACCGGATAAAGACGCGATATCCGGGGTAAAGACTGATATCATCCGTTCTCTCGAGAACAGTAGACCACGGATCTGTCACACCCCTAATACTATATATAATATATCTATCGATATACTGTATATGCATATTATATATATTGTTTTAACCACAAAAAAGGAGAAGAGCACTTGACTTGAGTGTTTGGCTAATTTCATGTTGCTATCTAATTCCAAATTCATTTTAATCCCATTTTATCTTCTTTAAATCCATTGCACAAAATTCCAGCAGATCATCTCCCAAATTCAGTGCAGAAAAATTATCTAAAAAGAATGAAAGATTCAATGTAGGTTTAAGTAGTCATGTCCGTTACGTATCTAATAATTTCCCAGGTTTGTACATGAACTGTGATGCTCCCTAACCATAATGACCTTTGACCCCTCCGTCTCTTTCAGCAGGGCTTCAGAGGAAGCCGCCCATGAGGAAGTGTGTACGGTGAAAAGGCGAAAGGTCAGAGGTCAGGATGACGACAGTAGCCGCAGAATACGAGCACATGGACATCCAGCAGCAATACCAGGACAGTGTCAACAACCGCTGGGAGGAAGAATGGGACAATGAGAACAGCTCGGCCCGATTATTCGAGCGCTCGCGCATCAAGGCTCTGGCAGGTGAGTCGAAATCACAAAGTCCATCTGTGATGACGCTAGCTGATAAATCATGGATGCACATGACCTTCTTTTGGAGCTTGAAAGCTGTAGTTAAAAACAAAGAGAGGTAATTATTATCAGCAGAAGTGTATTGTTACTCGCTGCATTTTTGCTTTGAATAGCTGTAACTAATGCTTGATAATGTGACACCCACTCGCACATGACATGCAGTGATTTCGTGTGTGGGAGAGCAGAAAGAAAGTGGGCGTAAGTTCACACTTTCTCGGCTCCTTCTGAAGCTCCCACACCATTTCTGGTTCACAGCGAAGCCCTCGAGCCCACAGACCGACTCAGGAGGCTCTTGTGCCTCGTACAGGAACCTGAACACGTTACATAAAATCAATATGGAGATGGACGATGTTTTATTCATGAGTTGAATTTTAATGCAGTTCCTATAGATGCTGATGTAGGAAGGGCCTCCTAAATGAACAACATACCTGTGCTGAACTAAAAGCACCTTTTGTAGAGTGGTTGCACACTAGAGACGATCCATTGCGGGTGTGTTTTTGAGGCTTTTTTTTTTTGTGCACTTCGCTGGTTTTATTGTGAAATTTTTATCAGAGGATGCAATTCCAAAATAAAATAATACAAATGAATAAAAAAGATGAAAAAATAATGTAATATAATATTATAATATAATAATATTTTCTCTTTTACACATAATATACATGTGTAAAAAATAATATATACTACCATTCAAAAAAATTGTTGTTGGACTTTCTGAAAAATCTATTCTACTCACCAAGGCTGCATTTATTAGATAAAAAATACAATAAAAACAGTAATATTGTGAAACATTATTACAGTTTAAAATAACTGTTTTTGGGATAAATTGTAACGTGTAAGTTATTCCTTGTGATGCGCGCTGTATTGTCAGCAGTTCCAGTATTCAGTGTCACATGTATCCTCCAGAATTCATTTTAATATGGTGTGCTGTCAAGAAACAACATTCAGCTTTGATATATTTTTGAGGAAAACCATGCCCCCAAAATTTAATTTTTCATGATCATTGATGTTAGAAAGTTGAAAACAACAGAATTTATTTGAAATTAGAAAGCCTTTGTAACAATTTAAATGTCTTTACTCTTACTGTTGATTAATTTAATGCATGTTTTCTGAATAAAAGTATTCATTTCTTTCATTTCGACTTCCTCGGGAGGGGTTCGGGCTTTAATTAGGACATTTAGACCACCATCACCTCTCCATAATTCTCACCGGGGTTTCGCTGTATTTCTTTCTTCATATGATTTATTCCCATAATATCTTGGATGACAGTAGCATATTTTTCCATCATGTTCTCCAAGCGTCATGCGTTTGAGTTGCTGTGTTTACAGAGGTGTGATGTTGTTTATGAGCGTTTGCTGTTGCCGAGAGGAGCCGAGCATTAATGTGCACCGGGCTGTTATTCTCTCGGGGTGGCAGAGCTTAAACAGACCGACTTTAATGAACGAGCAGGCCTGTCCGCTCGCTGTGAGACTCACCCCGATACTTCAGGACTGAGGAAGATGGAACGTAAAAGAGAAATATAAAATATCTTCCTCTCTCTCTTGTTGCCAAAAACCACAAACCGTTTCTGGAGTTGTAAAAAGCCCCCAGCATTCCAGTAAGCATCCTACATTTCACGTGATTGTGTTTTCCTGCAATCCTGGGCAGCAGAGCATACGCCGCCCTCGCTCTCCCTCTCATTCTGGATCATGGAAGCAGGAGTAACGCTCAATACAAGTGAGATACAAAACAAGTGAAAGGTGAAGAGTGTGATTATTTAAATAAAATTATCTCCCTGTTTAGGTTGATTTTCTCAATGTTTTGAAATGCTGTGACTCCTCCTCAATGCTATGACTCTGTCTTAATTTCAAAACATTGATCTAATAGTATGAACAAGCCTGATGCAGGTCAACCAATGACATGACAATCTGCTCATCCAACCAATGGCAGGAACTCGTTTATGAAAAGGGAAAGTGGACCCCGGGCGTCCACTGCCAAGTAGGTGACAAATACTCTGGATTTGTGCTCTGCATTTAACCCATTTAAGTGCACACACACAGCAGTGAACACACACACACACGGAGCAGTGGGCAGCCATATTGCTGTGGTGCCCGGGGAGCAGTTGGGGGTTCGGTGCCTTGCTCAAGGGTCTCACCTCATTCGTGGTATTGAAGGTGGAGAGAGCGCTGGATTTTCACTCCCCACACCTACAATCCCTGCTGGACCTGAGACTCGAACCTGCAACCCTTCGGGTTAAAAATCCGACTCTCTAACCATTAGGCCATGACTGCCCCTAGACCGACTTCAATGCACCAGTGTCATGTTAATGACCATTTAATCTTAATATTGCACCAGTTAATGTTGCACTGAAAACCAATACACAAAAAATAAAGTTGTCGTTTAGCCATAAACTGAAACTGAAAATAAAGTTTCAGTAATTAAATTTGTGTAATTGAGTAGTTTAACCCTGTTGTAGTTTATGTATCTAAATAGACACTGACATAATCAAAATGTCATCAAAGAATTGTTAATTAAATGTCACCGTTCCGGTCAATAATTTCGGCCACCTAAAACTATTCATCCGAAACTGAAAATGTATTTATTTTGGTGCTTCTGTCAAATATTTATTTTTGCTGAAATTTCAGCACATCGCTTTGCCACTAGAGATAGAAATTACACACTACACCGTTAAACTAGTGACATCTGTGTGTTATCATACTGAAAAACAAGCCATTTAATTTGAGATTAATAGTTTCAGGAGGAAGTATTTAGATGGGTTTCATTTTCTAAAATAGCTTGGCAAGCATTATTTTGGACAATTTTTATTCTCATTTTTACTTTGCTTCTGACATTATTTTTCATCAGTAAGTAAAACTCATATTTTCCTTAGACGGTCTACATTAAAAGTCTACATTTACATTTAATTATTTAGCAGCAGAAAATCCATTTTAATAGAATAGAATAAGAGTTGTGTTTGCTCTCGCGTTGCTCTTTGCTGTCTCATCAGACTGTCATTGGCTCAGATGGGAAGTCAGATATCACACCGGCACGATTCACTCCCAGAGGTCTGATAAGTCAGGAATCCCCCCGACAGCAGTCGGCATACCACACTAATGTGGACCATGTGCTGGAGCATTAGAGGGGCCTGCGCTCCAACATACGGCCCTCCCCGACAGCCCACGGCCCAGGGGCGCCAGATTGAGGCAAAACCACCCATTTAATTGTGTTAGGAGAAGAAACCTAGTCTCTTTACTCCAAACACGAGCATGTGTGGGAATTATCACAGATTGATTCTGACACTTTGCTTCATTCGGTTGCTTTTTTGTGAAGGTTTTTGTCAACTCAGTGACTCTGCAGACATCTCTGTAGTCATAAGATAGATAGATAGACAGACAGACAGACAGATGGGTAGGTAGATAGATAGTTGACTAGATGGGTAGATGGGATAGTTGGTTGGGTAGTTAGGCAGATATATAGTTGGGTAGATAGGTAGGTAGTTTGGTAAATGGATAGTTGGGTAGATACATAGTTAGGTAAATAGTTGGATGGATAGTTAGGTAGATTGATAGATGGGTAGATGGATAGATAGATAGTTACATAGCTAGGTGTAGTAGATAGTTCGGTAGATAGTTGGGTGGGTAGTTTGTTACTTGGATAGTTGGGTAGATAGATAGATAGGTAAATAGTTGGATGGATAGTTGGGTAGATGGATAAATTGGAAGATAGTTGGGTGGATAGTTGACTAGATGCATAGTTAAGCAGATAGGTATATATTTGTGTAGATAGATAGATGGGTAGATAGTTTGATAGATGGATATTTGGAGGTAGATATTTGTGTATATAGATAGATGGGTAGATAGTTTGATAGATGGATATTTGGGTAGATAAATGGTAGATAGTTGGGTGGGTGGTTGGGTAGATAGTTGGGTAGATATTTTGGTAAATGGATAGTTGAGTGGGTAGATAGATAGATAGTTATGTAAATAGTTGGATGGATAGTTGGGCAGATGGATAGTTTGGCAGATAGGTAGATATTTGTGTAGAGAGATAGATGGGTCAATAGGTAGATAGTTTGGTAGATGTACAGTTGGGTTGGATAGTTGGGTGAGTAGTTGTAGAGCCCTGCATTTCAGCCCGGGCCCGACGGGCCACGACTTTTTTATACCCCTCGGGCCAGGCTTCGGGCCAGTTTTCACGTCATAGTTCAGACGCGGGCCGGGCCTCGGGCCTGTTTTAGGCTTCTCCTAATTTTTATATTTTAGACATCCACCAATTAGTGATGAAAAAAATTGCCGTGCTGGTGGAAACAACACAAGACCGTGCTACCGCGACTGTCAAGAGCGGCTCGACGGTGTTTAGTTTCCCGCAGCAGCAGCATGCGTGCCGTCAGCGCAGCTGAAGAGATCTGAGTTCAAATGCAGCCAATATGTGTCAGGGGCTAAATAGTAAGGAGATATTTGAATTATTTACTAATAAACGAGTGTTTTCTGAGTCCGTGTCGCAAAGATGAAGATGACGATCCTGACTCGCCATCTCTTCATTAGACGTGCCTTTAGAGAGAAGTGCATCTTTACGGATTACGATTATAATGAAAGAGTTTTTGTTTTCGATTTGTTTTATTTCGTCAAGTGGTCATTTAAAGCTTTCTATAGATTTATTTATCATGTCTGTGAGGCATGTATTCGATGAGTTTCGGTTCATTTTTGTGAAGCGCTCCTGTTCAAGATGAGACGGCAGATAGCGTTTGTTTTCTTTATTTTATAAATCACAACGGTTTGTTGATATTGTGAGTGCACACAGATAAAAGTAGACCCTTTACAGTTCCGAATGATGTATTACTCTTAGGCTATTTTAAGTTGTTTCCACTGAAAAATAAAATGCAAGTGATCGTGCTGGTGCCTCCGTGTCCTGCAAAGCGCGCTTTAGCTTCCACTCTCAGCACAAACTTGGATATAGAGCACGTTTATTATAGCGCAGGTTTAACATCTAAACATTATTATATGCTTGAACTGTTTTAGTATATCTAGTTTTTATTTTAGGCATGTCGTGATGATTTGAGAAGGCTAAATTGATCAAACATAGGCTCACTGTCTGCCGCTGATCACTTGGTCGTTACTTTAAAAAACAAAACTTATATTTAACAAACGAAAAATGCTCCAAACGTTTTTCTAAATTAACTTAATAAAAAAAACGGAACAAAATATAATCATTTTGCCATTACATACAAAACTGAACTGTAGTTTTGGGACCTAAATTTGAGGCCCATGCAGGGCTCTAAGCAGTTGGGCAGATGGATAGTTGAATAGTTGGATACTTGGGTAGATAGTTTGGTAGATGGATAGTTGGGTATATGATAAATGGGTAGTTGGTAGATAGGTAGTTAGTTGGGAAGATAGTTGAGTAGGTGGTTAGCTGCGTAGATAGATAAAGGCGTGTATCTTTATTAAGTAACATATTAGGCTTCAGGTACAGAATTAATGCTGTCGTTATGAATAATTAATTAAGCTTAGTTTCTCACACACACTCAGGGTTTTGTCAAGTATTGCTTTGTGGGGCAGCGTACTAATATTCCACCAATGAAACGCGAGCATCTAAATTATTGACCGGTGTCGTGAAAAATAAATGAGCTGGTCGTCGGTCTGCTCGAGTGACTGCTGCTCCATCGAGCAAACCTCAGTTCAGCCACGCTGTAATATACTGCTCGTCCTTACGCATTAATTATGATTGTCTTCTCAATTGAGTTTTATTTAGGTTTCAGATGTTTCTGCTAAAAAGTTTATCCTAAAAGCTTGTAGATCATTTGCTGAGTAAAGCTCAAGTTCATACTGTGAACTGTTTTGGGTTCAGACAGTATTTTGCTTTTCTTATTGTGATTTTTTTTTTGCCGCCAGCTTGATAGCTCATATGCTGAGCGAAATATCCGTATTTCCCAGAGCAGCAGACAGCGGTTCATCAAATGTAATTGTAGGATGAAGTCTGAGTTATGGAATGTCCTGGGTTGCGTGTTTGTATGGTTGTTCATCTCATGATACAAAGGAAACACCCACAGACCCCGTGTCCTTCCTCTTTCCTTCCTTCGCCGAGTTTGTCGGCCAGATGTCTGTGAAATCACTCCACTTTTTGAACGCATTAGATCATTGTCATACTTAGAAACACACTGTATCCAGACATTATCGGCTGTTAAATGGATTGGCTCTGCTGAAATCAGCACATTCGAGTTCGGTGTCAAATGAGAGCAGTTGTGTTGAGTTACAACAGGCTCCCACTGGAATTGTGGGATTGTGCAAGTACATGTTTATAAGATCACAGGCAAAGCATCATGTGACATTTTGCAGAAAATTGTGCCTTCATTGACTTGCCAAAGAAGCGATTGTCTCAGCGCCAACAGAAACACGCACTTACATACATTTATCCCGCTATGAGTGAAAAACAACACATCTGAAATGCATTTGTGGGAACTGCATTCGTGCTGCTCACCCTTCATAGTCAGTTTGCACGTAGTGCATGTATTCATGTAGAAATACTGGTATTGATTAGAAAAAAAACATGATATGAATCCACTGGTAAGCCATTGGTGTAACAGCGTTCCTCTTATAGGTTTGATATGGATTAACAAGACTAGACTTGCTAGACTAGATCATTTCAAAAGCTCTGTTTAATGCTGTTTGGTAAGGATTAGCGATTTGACCATTTTATCCATAAATCCATAGAAATGTAAGCCATATCTAAAGATTCTGACTTAAATGACCTACAACACTCTAGCGTTATGGTGACGTCTTTTGCAGGCAAGCATCACATAAGAAATGCTTTTGTCTTTAAATAAAATAATATATTTAAAAAAATAATTGTATGATTTTATAATGTACATTTTTACCTTTGTACAATTTATAAATAATTTTGTTTTCCCTTTTAATTCCTTACCACATTTCTTCAAAATGTAAAAAATTACAGATTTTTAAAACTATTTACCTTATTATAATCTTATTACTCTATATATCACACACACATATGCTCTTATCTTAACAATATTTGTTTAATCATTTTATAAATGTCTTATTACATTTTTACTTTATATAAAAAAAGAATGCATTTAGCCCCTTTCATCAATTACTTCAGAAAATGTAAAAAGAATTATATACATATATGTGCTTTTCTTTAAAAATATTTGTATACTTTTTATATTATTACAATTTATACATTTATGTAAAATCCTTTATTTTGACATCACATTTTCTTCAGAAAATGTGAAAAATCAGTTTTACTACTTGTTCGGTAAAACATTCTCATTTGGAATTTTGCAGGCAAGCAAAAATTTCATGTTATGTACTCTTAACTTTTATTTTCATGTATTTATTTATTTATTTATTAATTTTGATCTTTTTTATCTTTGTATACCCAGGCCTTACTGGTGAATTCATTACATTTTATACATTTTAAAATTCTTTATGGTTACTCCTTCCTTCATGGCTCTAATTTCCCATCATTTGCTGATATGTTAATCCGTTTATCTTCAGATTATTCCCTCAGCTGTGACTGTACGTTTGAGTCTAAACGCTCCTCTGCAGTGAATGACTAAACGTCTTCCAGGAAGCGTCTCCTCCCTCGTCTCTCTGCAGCAGTGTGGGGAGGAGAGCCCAAATCTGTGGGCCGTTTATCACGGCACGAGGGATGATTTCAGCTCAGATTCACTTGTGACAGAGAGCAGAAGTGCAGACGGAGGTGAATTAAGAGCACTGATGGACACGTGGACGTCTTGTGACTTCACAATGACACCACTGACTGTCTTTCTGCACAAATAGCCCTCTCACTGCAGGCCCAGATCAACCAAACCACCCTCAGGCCTCAATCCCACGCTAGATGCACTGAGGAATAATTAAACATCTGTTTAATTTGGAAATATAGGATCATGGGACACGTTTGGTCACATTATAGCTCATCTCATGGTTCCTTGAGGATGCTGTCTTGTGTGTCTTGCTCTTAAAAGAGAGAAAACAGGAAGCTACATTCTTGGTATTAGTTGGGTGTTCTAGGTGGTTACTAAGGTGTTCTAGGTGGTTGATAGGGCATGGTGGGTTGTTTCTCGGTGGTGAGCAGTAACAGTAGCCAATGCATCTGAATAGTGTAACAAAAAATGTATGTTACTATTGTTATTGTTAATTACAACTAAGACTAAACCTATAAAAAAAGTTTTGAAAATTAATCTGAAATAAAATATAAAAAAGAAAAAAATAACTAAATGGAAAATTATAAATGTTGCCTGAAATAAAATATGATTAAGTTATTTTAATTAAGTTATTTATGATTAAGATATTTTAAAAGTTAATAAAAAAATGATAGAAGCACATAACAAATTTACACTACTTCAGCTTTATTTAAGATTAAATTGAACTACTAAAATGACTAAAACTATAACTGAAATAAAAATATATGAAAGCTAAACACAAATATGAAAAAAAACTAATATAAAATTGGCAGAAGCTCTTAATAAAATTGCTACAATTAATATACTGCAGAAGAAAGTGTATAAAAAGTGTTTTTGGCTTCTAGCAACAATTTACACTTATTATAAGAAGTACAATTACAAAATATATATTTTTAAAGAAATTAAGAAAAAATGTCCAAAGCACATAACAAGTTACAAACTGCACAACGCCGACATCTTACGTCATCCTCCCGGAGCTGCTTCAGTGAACAACTGTTGGCGCAAGCTAGATTAAAGTGTTTATTACGTTTTGAATATGGATATTTTTCTTACAAAAACGCATCAATTCGCTACAGGAGGCCTTTGTTCACCCCCCGGAGCCGTGTGAGACACTTTTTATTATGCATGGATGGGCTTTATTTCACTTCTTTTGGACTGATGCATGCAACACCCGCTGACTACCATTAAACAGCTTGGAAGATCAAAGACCATTTTTAATATAACTCTGACTGGATTCATCTGAAAGAAGGAAGTCATATACGCCTAGGATGCCTTGAGAGTGAGTAAATAATGGGCTAATTTCCATTTTTGGGTGAACTATCCCTTTAATAAACAAATTTGGTTGAAATCAGATTGAAAAGAATATAAACCCATTGCTGCAGTAAGCAAGAACAAATGCTTGTTTTTGCCAGCAAAACTGTTGCTGACAGAAAACACACCAGCTTTTTATTGCTTGATTTACAGCATCTCATGCAGCGTTTCATATCTGCTCTGTACTCTCATAAAACACTCCTTAAATGCCTGTAAGTATCCAGTGTGGCTCTTAATTCACCTTTGCGGGGCTTGGAGTAATCCTGCTTTTTATCATGTTTAAGACGCGGAAAGAAAAGCAGAAGGGGGCTTTTTGCTGTCAGGAAAGTTTGAGTTGGATCTCCTGGAGGTTTATTACTCCTGACACAGCCATGTGAGATTCCTGAGTGGGAATTAGCAGATATTTGTTTTGCAGCAGAGTGCAATTCAATAGCCAAACTCTGAGAAGTAGTTCAAAGTCTGCATTCATGGCAGAACGTCTCCTCACCTTGCAAGCAGATGGACGGCAGGGGGGGGGAAACAGGAGGAGGAGGGGAGCACAAATAAGCTTTAGGGGTTGCAAAAAGGGATTTTAGGCAGGATGCATTAAGTCCGACATTCCAAGAAGGACGTTCCGCGTTTCTTATGCAACTTTGCTTCTATTGCATGACCTAAAAAACAATGCATGGAAATGGGCCGACTTCCTGCTCAACCTCCACCCCCGATCTTCTCCGGAGACTTGGTTTGGTCCGTCTCCTCCTCTTATTTCATTGTAATGAGGTGGTGACATCATCTGCAAACACACTGGCTGGGCCGCTGATGAAATTACAACCCTTTTGCCCTCCTCTTCTGCTCTGTTAAAGGTGTCTCGCAGAAATCCTTCCATTGACTCCTGCAGATTCAGAGCGGGTATCGAGCTAGAAGGTCTCCCCTCCCTCGTATGACAGGAGGAGGGGCATTTGTGTGCTTGAGGTTGGGGGGAGACGCTGCTTTTGAATGGACAGAGTGGGAAGACGAACAATCAGAGAGACAGCAGCATGCTTGTCTCCTCTAAAACAGACCGGTTGAGAACATCAGACTGGGACGAAAACCTTTGGCTTTTTGGATAGCTCCCATCGCGATAAGGAGATTTTGGCTTTCTTTCCCGCCATCGTTCCTTCCCATTCCGTGGTTTCCTGGGAGGTTGCAAGGAATCTGGAAATAGGTTCCCTCTCGGTAAGGGATCATGGATTTGGAGTGGGCGTCTGGGGGCCCCGAGGGCTTCTACCAGGAGCCCAGCTTCCCCGCGCAAATGGCCTTCAACTACAACCAGCTCGAGGGGCGTTTCAAGCAGCTGCAAGGTAAGATGCGTCCGGAGGTGTGGATGCATTGTTTACAGCACCGTTAGGATGGAGATTCATGGGTTTCCTACAGCGCAGCAGCTGCGATTTGAGATATATACACACTTAAAAATAAAGGCTTTATTGGTGTCTTTGGTTCCGTGAAGAACCCTTATCATCCATGAAATTTAAAGGGTTCTTTAGGGAACTGAAAATGGTTCTTCTACAAAAACCTTCCTTTGGAACACTTATTTTGGAAGCTTTAACATCCATGGAAAAGCTTCTTTATATTGGAAAAGGTTTTTAAAATATTCTTCATACTAAAAAATGGTTCCCTACAGGGTTCTTTGGGAAACCAAAAATGGTTCTTCTATGAAAGCCTCCCTTTGGAACCCTAATTTTGGAATCTTTAATGTCCATAAAGACTCTTTAGATTTATAATATGTTTTTAAAATGGAGCAAAAATGGTTCTTTGGGGAATCGAAAATGGTTCTTCTACAAAAACCTCCCTTTGGAACCCTTATTTTGCAACCTTTAACATCCATGGGATCTTTCCATTTTTTTATTTTTTTTTTAAAAATGGTTCTTTTAAGATCGGTTCACTGAAAGATTCTTTTAGGAACCAAAAATGGTTCTTCTATAGAATCACTGTAAAAACCCAATGGGGGGGGGGCTTTATTTTTAGGAGCGTAGATCCATTGAATGCAGCTACAGAGTGTTTTGTGTTTTACTCTCCACCATAATCCTCTCAAAAAGGGGGGTGTCTGGTGGAATTGGGTGTTTTAGACTGGATTAGTGGCCATGGATCTTAGATATGTCCCCCCCCCCCCCACCCCCCCCAAAAAGTCAATTTTGTACATGCTTTTCATGCAAGCGTTCTACCTTTACGCTTGGCTTCCCTTGCCCAAAATTACTCGGGAGTAAATAAGGGGGCTGTTCGCCCCGAATGGGCCGTCATAGACAACAATGGAAAACCCGGGAAGGTGGGAGTGGTTGTTTTGTTCTGCTGACTATGAGAGTGATAGTGGCTTGTTTCTAAATGGTGCCACTTCATATGCATTTAAAATGCGATTGCTAATGAGTGCAGCTGTTTGAGTTGGTTTTTTAAAATAAGGTGCTTGTAAGGCTTTGTTGTTACTCATTGCTTAAATAGTTGGACGAAGCAGTTGCATTGTTCCGTGCATGACTGTCATGGACCGTGAAACACTTACGCTTACATTGCATTCACCAAACTGGTTTTACAGTTCAGAAATTGCATTGTAGATCAGATCTGGTCGATCAATAGATGTGCGCTAGGCATTTGGCACTTCACACACTCAGCGATTTCACACATTTACGCCATTGCTCTCGTTTGCTGTTACTGTAGCGCAGATGTTTCCCCAGAGCTCTGGTGTTGTGTTTGAGTGTCAGTTCAAGCTTTTGCATATCATTTCTCATAGCCCAAGCATGCATTTGAAGAGTCACATGTGCATGATGAGACTGTACAAGTATGATGAGTATGATACAACTATTTAATGAGCAACACTGATATCAGTTAATAACCAGTTGTTAATGAATCACAGCCCAGTTTGAGGTCAGTAATGCTGAGAGATGGGCTTCAACAGAAATTCACTTGTAGAAATTCAGCTTTTGTAACTTAGGAGTCTGTTTACATTACATTCATGCATTTAGCAGACACTTTTATCCCAAAAATGAGTTTGTGTGTCTAATCGTTAACTTAGATTCTCCCCGCCCTTCCTTTAAGTAGTTTAGCGATGAAAACTTGACCTTTTACCTGTGATATGACAGATTTGAGTGATTCAGCTTCAGTGATCTCAGGCTTGTAAATAACTTAACTGTGGTAAAACTTCATCATGTACACGGTAAAAGGACTGTTTATTTTAGTCTTTCTTCCTCAGTAAATATCTAAACATCCTTAAATCAAGAAACATGTATACTTGATATGCAAAATGACATAAAAAATTTACAAAAATGAGTTTATCCTTAAAACAAGAACATATCTGCGTGGGATCAGAAAAATCAAATTCAAAGGAAAATTTTAATTTTTTCTGACTTTTCCATTCCAAACGTTAAGGGTCCTATTAGTCGTTTTCACTTTTTCAACTTTAGTTAGTCTGTTGCTGATTGAGCATAAAAAAGATCTGCAAAGTTACAAAGCTCAAAGTCCACTTCAAAAGGAGATATTTTATTTAACAGAAATCACTTTTTCAAAAACTACAATGAACGACTCGTTTGAACTACAACGCATATTTTTTCCGGGATTTGTGATATCACAAATATCGTTGAATGGGACGAGACCTGGTTGAGCTGCACTAGAGAAGGCAACGATTGTTATCACTATGTCGGAGACACGCTAGCTTTCCCAAGGCAGACGAACTTAGAGTGGTTACAATCATCCGGGGTTTAAATCGCGCTCAAATTGATTTGATTTTGACCCAATATTTACACTGAAGCTGGCAGTATTGTTGGTAAGGGGCATGACATTTCCCGACCAGGTGCCGAGTGCTGCCAATCACAACACACTCTGGCCCAGCTAACCAATCACAGCACACGCAGGCCCAGCTAACCAATCACAGCACACCCTGGCCCAGCTCCCCAATCACAGCACACACAGGCCCAAGCTAACCAATCACAACACACACTGGCCTAGCTAACCAATCACAGCACACACTGGCCCAGCTAACCAATCACAGCACACACTGGCCCAGCTAACCAATCACAACACACACAGGCCCAGCTAACAAATCACAGCACCCCGATCTGGCCCAGCTAACCAATCACAGCACACACTGGCCCAAATAACCAATCACAACACACACTGGCCCAACTAACCAATCACAACACACACACTGGCCCAGCTAACCAATCACAACACAGACTGGCCCAGTAAACCAATCACAGCACACAAAGGCCCAGCTAACCAATCACAACACACAGCTAACCAATCACAGCACACACCGACCCAGCTAACCAATCACAACACACACTGTCTCAGCTACCAATCACCTGCACACACAGGCCCCGCTTAACCACTCACCCCACACACTGGCCCAGCTAACCAATCACAGCACACACTGGCCCAGCTAACCAATCAAAACACACACTGGCCCAGCTAACCAATCACAGCACACCCTGGCCCGCTACCCATCAAGCACATGTCGTATTCAGAAAGGCGGGCATGTAAATTATGTGAAAAAGAATGTGTTTTTCGAACAACCTAGTATGAGAGCCTGTTCTAGTACACCCCCAAAACAAAATCAAGACTTTGCAAAAGAGCATAATAGGACCCCTTTAAAAATTTTTAAACCAACATACATTTGCCTTTAGATTTTAAGTCTGAAAAATGTATCAAAATTAAGCGACTTTATGCTTAAAGAAAAATATCCGCCAATGGGGTATCTCTTGCTTTACCTTTTGAATAAAGTAGATTTTTCTGAAACCATTGTTAGACATTTGTTCTTGTTTTTAAGCATAAACTCACTTCATTTTTTACAGATGTTTCAGAAAACAAGACTTAAGATCTTAAGTCTTTTTGCATCTTAAGTAAACATGTCTTGACCAAAGAGTGTTTAGATATTTGTGACAGAAAACAAGACTAAAAATACTCTACTTTTTGCAGTGTAGATTGCAGATAAAGTTCATTCTGACATGTAGCATCTTGTTCCTCAGGTGAGATGGTTTAAATTAACTTTAAGTGAGTGACGTGACATGTGGCCAAGTATGGTGACCCATACTTGGAATTAGTGCTCTGCATTTACCCATCCAAAGTGCACACACACAGCAGTGAACACACACCCGGAGCAGTGGGCAGCCATTTATGCTGCGGTTCCCGGGGAGCAGTTGGGGGTTCGGTGCCTTGCTCAAGGGCACCTCAGTCGTGGTATTGAAGGTGGGAGAGAGTCACAAGTTGCAAATATTCGGCCATCGTAAAACTTGGAATGTGTTAAAACACATTTTACATCGTAAAACGACTGAGCATTCCTCAAACCCTCTACACGCTAGAGATTTGCCAAGATAAATGACAGATTCTTGGATTTGTGCTTGTGCTATTGTTGATGGACTTCAATAGTCTAAACACAGTATCCTGACAGCGTGTGTTCCACAGATAGTTTAGTGACGGTAAGGGTGCGTCCAGCTGATCTTGGAGCTTTGTTCGCTCGGCGGACAGCACTGTAAGCTGTTTTGCTCATAGACTTGCGTGCTGAAGCAGATCTTTTGTCCTGCCAAGCCGCCTGTCTCTCAGTCTGGTCTTCTCAATGACCTTCTGTTGGGCTGTTGGCAGAGATGCGGCCGGCGAAAGCGAGACGTTGGGTTCTGAATGGATCGGGTGCGTGTGAGGATCTCGCTTCACTCAATGGCCTGTGACGGAGTGACTGGAGGCTCTCAGAAGGGCTGTAAGAGTCACCACCCTCGGCGTGAGAGGAAGTGGATTCAAGAGCTCTGAAGCAATGAAGGAAGCGTTGAGATGGCAACTCAGCTGGGCGTTAAAGATGCACAAAACCACCCAGAATCACAGTCTCGAGTGAACGTTCACTTAAAAGTCAATGTGCAACACCCTAAAAGATGAAATAGAGTTTCACAAAGAACATTTTATTAAATAACCTGTACTTTAGTATTATTTCTATACTATTATAGTATTTATTTTGAATTAGCTGTTATTTTTTTGTTTTAGGTTGTCATTTTGTTGTGTGCTTTTGTTTTTATTATAATTTTTTTTAGATGATTAATGTTTCCCATGTAATGTTTATATTTTATTTCAGCTTTATTTCAGTTAGTGAGAATGATTATGAATAGGCAAGGCAAGTTTATTTATATAGCACATTTCATACACAATGGTAATTCAAAGTGCTTTACATAAATAGTTAAAACTAATCACAACTATAAAACAAGGAATTTAAAAAAATTGATTTAAAATGAATTTAAAACAGTATAAGAATAGAAAATGATTATACATAAAATATAGTGCAATCAGTTCATATTGCATAAAATACAGTGCAATGAGTACATTTAATAATAGCATTAGATCTATATTAGACTTAGTCTTATATACAGTATATAATGTTTACTTATTATTTCGTTACTATATTTAATAGTATTAGTCCTCGTTTTCATTTTTAAGTTTAACTTTTTCATGTAATATTTATATTTTATTTTATTTTAGCTTTATTTCAATAGATGAAAACTATTTTTAATCATTATTAGTCCCAAGTTTATTTTTTAAGTGTATGTTTTTCAGGTAATATTCATATTTTGTTTTATTTTACTTCAGCTTTATTTGAATCCATATAAATGATATATAGTTCTTTAAGTTCAAGTTTTTCATTTATATTTTATTTTATTTCAGCTTTATCTCAGTAACTGGAAATGGTATTACTGGTGCTTTTATGTCAACATGAAACAGAGTTTGCATAATTTTATGTAAATAATGTGATATATTTCTTAGTAAAAAAAAATTGGACTTGGGAATTGATTGGATAGTATTATATTAAGTGGCAATATTAAGCGGCATCAATGACATCAGCTGTAAATTAAAGTCATGCACCAATGCTTTTTTTTTCTCTCCAAAGAATCATATAGCAACTCGAGATCCCTGTACAGCCAGAAAATATTGAAATAACTTCATTTTAAAGCTATATGGATGTGAAACTCTTGAGAACGGTTGTTTAAAAAAGCACTCGGATATAAGCACAAATGCAAATGTAATTGTGTAGTGTTTTGTTCATTTGGTGTTGTACGAGTGTCAGGACATCTGCAGTGATGCACTAGTGCACAGCCTCGTATCTGTTTGTCATGTCACTCTGAAACTAAGGGTGGGGTTTAAACCAGTCAACCTGAAACAACAGGACACTCACACCTGCGATCACTTCACAAATAACTGTCTTATTCCTCATTTGATTCATTATCAATGGCTCTGTTCCAAAACCTAGTGAGCTTGAAAGGGAGCTCCCTTCTAAGGCAGCATCCTAACCTGAATGTAAACTTGTCAGTGGCTGATTTGGAGTGATTTCTGGCCATCATCAGTGTCACGGATTGTGAATCTGGAATCTGTTCCCTCGTGAGACGCGATGTTCCTGCTGAAGCGTGGCATTGATCATTGTCTCTCTGTAACACTGGAGGAACTGAGAGTTTTCCTGGTTGCCACAACAGGAGTCTCATCCCTTAAAATGAGGCATGATAAACATGCATCCGCTTCCCTCCTGCTCTGTTTGTTTAAACAGCAGAAATGTAAGAAATGATGAGCCGTGTGCTCATCTCTGTGAATGTACTGATGTTTTGAGGCAACTAGAAACCAAAAGTGTGTGTGTATATATTATTTACATTATTTTATTATCGGATTAATATAAATATCTTCATAAATTAAAAAAATATATTTTATTTATACTCTGTAATCAAGTATAATATAGAAAGGGCAAAATTATATAAATTATTTATATGGACATATTTATTTATTAGTGCTGTCAAATGATTAATCGCGATTAAAAGCATCCAAAATAAAAGTTTTTGTTTAAACAATATATGTGTGTACTGTGTATATTTAATATGCATACATAAATACACACATACAGCATATATTAAAAAAATATTGACATGTATATATTTATATTCATATAATTTATATGATAAATAAATATATTTAATATATAAAATAACATATTTCTCTGAAATATATACATGCATGTATGTGCATTTATATATACATAATAAATAAACAAACACAGTATACACACATATATTATGTAAAAAAAACACAGATCTGTTTAAAACTTTGAATATAGACAACAAAAACAGTAAACAAAAACTTGTATTTTGGAGCGATTAATCTGTTTGACCGCACTAATTATTTTATAAGTATATTATACTGTATGAGATCTGTAAATAAATGAAAAAAAATTATGCATGTTTTTTTTTTTTTGTCAAATTTGAAAAATATATATATATATGTGGTGTGTGTGTGTGGTGTGATATATAATATAATCTATCATAATGTATATGAAAACTTTGCTATGTCGTTGATTTATCTTTATAATTTAATGTTCTTTCTTAATGGTAAATATATGGCATAAGATTTTCTATCTGTAATCAACTATGTAGATCTATATATTATATATATATATAGATATAATTATTATTATAGACTTGATGTATCTTTTACTAATTAATATTCTTTCTATAACATTTTTTAAATATATTCTTATTTACAAATAATATCATAAAAAATGTCATATATAGTGTATTATTATGTTGTAATAATTATATAATGTAGTAATCAATTATAGTTGATTTATTTTATATTTTTGGTTACATAAAATTTTAATAAAATTAAGAAAAATATTAATATATTATATTAAATTATAAATTTTCTGATATATACCGTTTATATTATAATGTAATGTATATATAATTTAATTCCTCCTCTAAAGCAATTTTTAACATGTTGCAATTAAAACCCAAAAGATAAAATCAAGCCCTGCTATATTTGCCACTCATCATTCTGTTCACCCAAAAATACATCACAATGTTGTCTTTATGAGTTCCCTGTTTTACGCCGCATATGTTTTTCATCACTGGCTCTAAAATGTTAGAAACTTTCAACATCTTTATTATTTTTGCCCTCGGTTCAGATACTCAGACTCGGTGTTGTGGTTTTAAGCAGAAGTGTTGAAACTGTAGGTTTATTTGCGAGCCGCATGCTGAGGCCAGAGCTGAATGCGATACTGTGACCTCAGAGACCTGTCCACTCCGCAGCGCACAGGAAGTCTTAGGAATTCCTTTCTGCTGACGCTCACGCCACAGGAGGCAGATAAATCAGACGGGGAAGAGGAAGCCACCCATGGACTAGCTCTCTTGCTCCTTCCAAGCCAGCGTCTCTCATTGCATGGTGTTTTGTGTTTCAGGTTGTCTTTAATCATCTGCAGCAGAGTAGAAAAGCTTTCATACGAAAAGCTGGTCTCACTTATCTCTGACCCCATATTTGACCTTCTCGTCGTTTCGCACGTGTTGCGCAACTCCAAATCCCAGAGCCAGCGCCATTTTCAGGAGATTTAGTAATAGAAGTGATGGGAAGAATGCTGTGCTCTGGACTTTTTCATCTCGTTTGGAATTCACATTCAGACACTGCTGTACCGAGTCCAAATCATATTTTATAATAATCACTTTTGTGTGCTTTCAGGGTTGGATGAACCTGTGTAGGAATATAGATAGGTGCTTTTCCTGACATTGACTTAAAAAATGGATATATACTACTGTTCGAAAGTTTAAAATTGATACTTTTATTCAGCTAGGACATATTAAATTAAACAGAAGTAATGGTAACAACATTTATAATTATACAAAGGATTTCTAATTCAAATAAATGCTGTTTTTGTAACTTTCTATTCATCAAAGAATCCTGAATAAAAATGTATCACGGTTTTCACAAAAAAAAATACGTTTCTTAAGCAGCAAATCAGCATATTAGAATGATTTCTGAAAGATCATGTGACACTGAAGACTGGAGTAATGATGCTGAAAATTCAGCTTCATCACAGGAATAAATTACATTTTAACATATATTCACATAGAAAATGGTTATTTAAATTGCAATAATATTTCACATTTTTACCGTATTTTTGATCAAATAAATGCAGCCTCGGTGTGCAAAATACATAAAAATATCAAAAACATCAGTAGTGTACATGTAAATTCCTCAAATCCATGCATTAAATGTGTGATTTTGCAAGATCTGCTTTTTGTTCTTGATAGTTTTTTTCCTCTGCAAATACAGACAATGCTATCTGCGTGTTGCAGGACAGGGTGTGGTGTGGTGTGGTTTGAGGTCAGCAAACAAAGATTTTGAGGATGCAGGAAATGCCAATAAATCAACAATCCCTGAACTCTCACAACCCGAGTTCCTCCAGCCCCGATTTCACTATTACTGTTCTAATCAATCTGAGCAGAATTTACAGACTTAACGGTGGACTTTTTGACCTTTCAGACCCCCCAGTTGAACATAATAGTGAGTTTTGCAGTTCAGAAAATGTAAAACTCTTAGTTTAGTTTAGCCAGATTGACTCATTTTCTATTCAGTAACAACCTTTGAAAACGTAGCGTGATGGTGGTGCTTATATTTCTAATGGTGCAGGTGAATGCGAAGGAGAATTCAACCTTCACAGTGTTTCCAATGTTCTCGTTATGGGAACCTTATATGCGTATGCTGTCACAATAGTGGCTAATATGACCTCCTGACCTGACCGGCCATCCAGACTGCTGTATTGATTTATCTAAACAGGCTGTGCAGATTCACTCTCAGTGACAGCTGACATTCAGTTGACTTTGCCATTGCCCTCAAAATGATTTAAATCACATTTTACGGTTCATTTTTTAACTAAGGACATTTGTACACACTCTGCTTCTAGGTGTTATTAGCAGCAGAGTATTAAACTGCCATTTATATTCAAGCTAGCAGGTATTTAAGACGGCATAGACCATTAAAATTGGTCATTTTTGTTATGCAAAATGGTTTTAGTTTATTTTATTAAAATAATGTGCATTTTATTTTATTTTTTGTTTTGCATTGTTTTCATTATTGCACATCCTTTTCATAAGTTAAGTACATTCATCCTAAAAAAGTATTGGACTTCTAATTTATTTCATTAACTTTTTATTTTATACATGTGTTTATTTTATACAAAATATTTTTATTTAATTTGCAGTGGAGTATTATATAGCCAATTATATTCAAGCTACTAGGTATTTATAGCGCATAAATAGTATAAATTACAATATTGATAATCCATAACCAGATTGAAAAAAAATATTTTTATTTTATTTAATTTTATTTAATTGTATTTAATTTATTTATTATAAAAGCATATTCAGGACCTAGCATGTTTGCATTGTTTTCATTATTTTACATATTTGTATTACATATTACATATTTTTATAATAATTAACCTCAGTAAAAATTACAGTATTGAGAATTGCCATTGAGAATTATTTAAAAATAAAAGCAAAATAAAAGTAAAATAGTTACAGTAATCAGGCACACTGCAAAAGGTTATTAATTATCATGAAAATAATTTAACAATCAAAAAGTAGATTTTAATTGACTCTTTTTCATTTTTTATTTATTCATAAATTTTTTATATATAATTGTATTTAATTTTCAGGACTGTATTATATAGCCATTTATATTCAAGCTACCTGGTCTTTAGGAGGGCATACACAGACTGGATCTGTTAGATGAGCTGTGTTTGATGAATTTATAACACGTCCATTAATTTAAAACCAGATTTAGCCGCTCTGCTCAGTGTTTTGGGCCGCGGGTCATGTTTACCCAATGCTCAGTCCAGATGCTGCTGCATTCCTGCAGCCTTCCCCGTGCTTTCTGCCGGGCCGAGGGGAGGAACACTGCCGCCATTGTTTGCCGTACCCACAGTCCTCTGGGAGGATCCGCAGGCCCGGCTAATATGTAGCGTTCAGTGGCATTGGCTGCGATGTTATCGGCTCACAATGCAGCCACAGTTCAGCGGCACGTCACACCGAGCGGAGGAGGCAGCTGGTGAAGTCAGACACAGGTCGTAACCAGGTCGTCTGAAAGAGAAAGTACTGATCTTTGTAACGTCCTGAGTGTTTCTCCTACACATTTGGACACTTAGTTGAAGATCTTGAGATGCTCAGCTTTTCAGATCAGAAGTTCAAACAAAGAAATCGCAATTTTTTCAATGAAAGTAATGTCAGTAATTTTTGAATAATTAATTCAAATGCATTTCGATTTGTATTTGACTTTAATTATTTTGACACAATGCAAACATTCTTAATGTCCTAAACAATTAAAGAATGCGTATTCGTCATACAAATTATTTTTGTTTTATTTAATATTTTATTTTATATTAGCAGCAGAGTAATTATGTAGCACTCATTTTTAAATGATTTAGTTTATTAAAATGCATTGTTAATTGTTATTTTATTTTATTTATTTTGCCACAATGCAAACATTCTTAATGGTCCTAAAAATGTATTTTAAAAATACAATTAATATTAAAAATGCATTTTCATGCTATAAAATATTTCTAAAAAATAACACATTTTATTTTAATTAAAATGCATTTCCAATATACAAAATATATTCAAAGAAATAATATGTTTAAGCAGAGAAAGGAACAAAAGTTATCAGTTTTTCCTGCTGATTGTGTTGAAATATGTCGTTTTTCCCTGTCCAGGAAAAACCTGCGTTCTGAAATGTTGTGGTTTGGATTGAGTTTATAAATGTGATTTGCATGTGTATCTGAACCCAGAGGAAAAGTGTGTTATTCGGAGTTTGGTCTTTAACAGTTCAGAAGATTTAATGAATCATTCAGGTATCTTTGTCTCAGATGTTTTTACAGATGCAGATAAACTAGTCAAGAGTTTAGAGAGAAACATCTCAGCCTGCTGTCTATGAGAAACAGTTGAGATATTAATGAGATCTCATTTGAGGTCTTTCATTGTTTGCTGCATTTTAACAGAAGAAATCCCTCAGATGTCTGATGTATAGGAGTGTGTATGAAGCTTGACAGGAGAGACGATGGTTCGATGTATGATTTGCTTTCATAGCTGTTCTGTCGTCTTTGGAGAAATCAGTCATCAGTGCTGCTCATGCTGTTCAAGTGTGTTTCTCATCGTCTATAATGCACTCACTCACACATATACACTCAGTGTTGTGAGCAGAAAGGACACAGTCCAGCATGACGGCTCTGGCCTGCTCATATTCCACCCTCAGATCAGAAGAAAGGAACGAGAAATCATTCATATATATATAAATAAGGAATGTTTTGCATGAAGAAAATTAGGTATATTTTAGCATGTTTTACGTTGTTTTCGTTATTTTCAATTTAAGCACATTTACCCTGGTGAAAATTACAGTAATTATTAAAAAATAAAAGCTCTAAAGTAAAATTACATTTTTGCATCTGGGAGAAAAAATTTGCGTAATTGTCATTAAAAAAGTGCAAAAATTCTTAATGCTCCTAAAAATGTTTTATTCGAAATTCATTTTCATTATACAAAAATACCAAAATAATTAATTTTATTTATTGTTTTATAGTATATATATAGATTAATATCTATATATATATATATATATATCTCTCAATATATATAGATATAACAATAAGCACATTCACCAGTAAAATTGAACAATGTACAAGTGAGAATATCAAAGACATAAGATACAAAATTAAAATGATTTACATAATGAGCAGATGGGAGTGAGAAAGTATAAAAGGGGTCATTGATGCTTTTTTAAAGATCATTATTTTGTGTATTTGGTGTAACAGAATATGTTGACATACATATAATTTTTCAAATACTGTACATTATTGTAGGTCCTCTATGCCCCGGCTCTCTCAAACACGTAGTTTTCAACAAAAAAAGCCCCCTCCTTTGACAAGCGCAGACTGCTCTGATTGGCCAACTGACCCAGTGCATTGTGATGGCCGAACACCGCAAGCACTCGTCTGAAATGTAACGGCCCTTACCATAATCGCGTGCTTCATCTTTCAAAATAAATGTAAATACAGTAAATAATGTCATTAGTTTTACATCAGTTCAAGCCCGAAAGGGCAACAGAGTTGCGTGACAGAAACAGGGATGAAGCTGGTATGTGTTTGCAGTACACAAGCCACGGTTTAAGACCGCTGTCCATGGGATGTGGGTCTCTCTCTCTCTCTCCGCCATCCTCTCTATTTCACGCACAACACAAACAAACCACACAACACACGATGGCGAAACTCTGCATTTGAACAGTCAATAGCAAATAAAAAAAAAACTAATAACAAAACAGTAGCTGAATCAGAAGCACCAGATTGTCATAGCAAAAATCAGAATGACCTCCTCTCCTAGGTTCAAGAAACGGTCGTCCATAAAATGCATTGCGGTTCTGTTGTAAGTCATCTTAAAGATCTACTTCTGGAAGGCCAAATAAAGAGCTTTTGCTTTCACCTAGAAACACACAGCGTCTCCCTGACATGCTTCAACACTAACTGCGGTTACTGAAACCAAGCCTTCTTTCTTTGCGTGCAATTTGGGGGCATATGATCATATTTCCCAAGGAGGTAGATATGTGGGGGTGTGGTAGAACGAGCCGTTTTAGGGGGGCGTGGCAGAGTCTTACCTTTGATAAAGAATACCTCTTTGGTTTTGAGACTTTATTCTTTGCAACTTCAGGGACCTTATCTATGCACAACCAGCTTGTAACACTCCAAAGAGAAAAACTCAACTTGAAAATCGCATCATAGGACACCTTAAGTAAATGAAAATAATTTCACAATGCAATATTTCAATCTCCTAAAACTAGATTGATTCATTATAGTTTCATTTCAGTATAGAAAATGTATTTTTTGTTCGTTGGTTTTTTGTTTTGTTTGTGGATGAAATATTTGCTGGGTTTTATTATTTTCATACAGGTACGACATTCACCCTGGTAAATTACACATGGTGAACTCGAATTGTAATTCATTCAGAAATAATGGAAAATTCAAAGCTTGGAAAGTATATGAGATCACAGTAATCAGCAGCTGGGGGTGGAAGTGCTTAATTATCATGAAAAATAAAAGTCAGTGCAAGAATTCTAATGGTCCTCCTCTAAACAAATGATTAATTTCAATTATTTATATCTTTTTTAACTCAATTTCCTTATACAAAATTTTATGGTTTTAATTGTTATTTTTTTTTATATTTATTTTATATTTTAGTGTCCTAAACAATTATTATTTACAGTATGTAATCATCTTTTTTTAATTTAATTTCATTATACATAAATGGATTTAGTTGTTTTGAATTTTAAATTTGTATTTTTTAAATATTTATTATATTTTATTTCATTTATTTCTAACATTTATTAATTTAAAAACCCATGTTGTAGTAATCATCTTTTTTTAATAATTTAATTGTACAAAATTTATTAGTGTTTTTTTTTTGACATTTGTATTTCACAAATAATATTGTTTATTCATTTGGTTTTCATAAAAAATTTATTATTTACATGATATTTATACTCATCTTGTTGATTTATTTCATTATACCACCATTTATTTTAGTTGGTTTTAATTTTTTTAATTTGGATTTTTAAAAATTTATTTAGTTTATTTCCTTTGTTGGCCTAAACAATGTATTCATTACTTCTAGTAATCATCTTTTTTTAAATCAATTTCATTATACCCTATATGAATTTCAATTTCATTTCACTTCAATTTCAAATGTTTGTGTGGGATTCACCAGGGTCAAACACAGGTCTTTAAACGGTCCCAGCTGTGGATGCGTTTGGCCTCTGTCCTGCTTGATGGGCAGATGTTGCTCTTCCTCTGTTTGGGGTCAGGCTGTCACACACCACCTCTCCCTTCATTCTCTCTCGCCTCACGTTCTGTCCAGCGGTCCGCTCTCAGACGGACCCTCGCTCATCCTGTCGTCTTTAGCGCACAGGGGTCGACTAGGAAAAAACGCAGCAACAATTGAATCAGACGCTTACGTCTGTGTGAAGACAAGGAATGCAATAACAGGAAAATAGGGAGGATTATAAATAAAGAGCTGCATTTGAACTGCTCACCCGTGGGCGGAGCATAAATAAACACACCGCCACCCCTTTGTCTGCCTCGCATTGTTCGCTGCGCTTGATTGGTGGAGAAACCGTCTGCTCGCACATGAATTATGGGATAATGGTTTAAAAGGCCAAAAGAAGACTTGGCAGGGAGAAGGACTGGGTTGCGACATGGTTGAATGTGTGGCTTCACACAGACCATTTGAAACTCATTTGATTCTTCATAGAAACAGTCATTAGTATTTGGGAATGTTTTTGGGGGAAATGTTGCAATGTTTGTGGATCATTACAACAGCCTCATTTCTTTCTAGAAGATCTAGTTCATACCAGTCTAAATATAGCACATATGCAACATAGTTCAGCTGTGAAATCTGTTGGCAAACAATTTATTACTTTTATTATGGCAAATCATGATTCTGAGGATACTTTTTTAAAAATTATTATTGTTACATTGATTGGTAACCATAAATAGCGTACAATTAAATAACTATATTACCTGGAAAATGATTAAAAATTGTTTATCATGGGAAATTATTATTATTATCATTATTGATTTAAGAATAGTTTTATTTAAATTGTTTTTATATTAAATCCTTTGTATTAAAATTAAAATACATTTTAGAAAGTGTTTCTATTTATTAGTGAATATATTACAAATTCCTTATTTTATTTCGTTGCGATATAAAAAATATTTTTATATGAAATCGTTTGAAACAAAATGAAGTAAAAAATTAGATAGTGTTATATGCATCATCATCATTCCATATGTAAGAAGTATTGAAGTATTTAAAATGTTATTTTAAAATGTTATGAATTGCTATTTTTGTTAAATAATTTTGTATTAAAATACAAAATTGAACAATTAAGGGCATTTTATTACTATTACAAACGTTTAAAATAGTATTTTAATGCAAATTCTTTCATTTTATATTACAGAGCTAGCTTTATTACATACATTTTTTATAACTAAATGATTAGATAGGCCTAAGTGATTTATTATAAAAAGTATTAAAATATATTTTTAAATTCAGTCTTGAAATAGTCTATATTAAATAATGTTGTATTAAAAAAAACATTTTACATAATTGCTATTATTTTTATATTATAAAAGTAGGTAAAAATAAATATGTCATTCACTTTTGGTCATTGTTGTAGTTTATAAAGCGGATCGTTGCATTGCGATTCTGATTGTCTGTTCGAAGCTGTTGTAAATGAATCTACAAACACACATTCTGTTTACTTCTTGTTTGCCTGTAACAACTTTGTAGCAACACAGCTGTTGAGAGCTCCATGTTTGGTTGAAGAATAAGTTATAATATCATACACTTTATTTCTCTGTTTCTATTTCTGAACGCTTACTCGTTAGGATTAACGCTTTATTGTGCCAGTTCACCCAGGTGGTGTTAGGAGTGATTTTCCCACTATTAGGTGCACAGCACTTAATAACCGCTATTAACCGTGGTAGAAAGCATTGTTTAAGATATCTTTATGGGAGGTTAATTTCGTGAGACCGATAATCGTCTTATTGGTGTCCTGCAGACGAAGCGCGGGCAGTTGCAGAAGAAGACCTTCACTAAATGGGTGAACTCACACCTGTCTCGCGTGTCCTGCCGGATCACGGATCTCTACATGGACCTGCGGGATGGACGGATGCTCATCAAGCTGCTGGAGGTTCTGTCCGGAGAGAGACTGGTGAGTTTGGCTGGTGATGTCATCGGCAGGGGGCGGGGCCAGCGTGCCCATATTTGGGCGTGTGTCATTATGCTGTCATTCTCGGTCTCTGACGTCTGTTTAGTGTGACTTTGATGGCGGCTTGTGCTGAGTCAAATCCGGTAATCACTCAGATAACTGTGTTTGGTTTCACGAGCCCAGTGGTTTTGCTTTCACTCAGCCGATTAACCATGTGCGTCATCTAATTACCTGAAACTGCTCTTTCCTCTCCAGCAAGCGCAGACTTTGGAGAAAATAGGCTGTTAAAACTCCAGCTTTAGGAGTGCATTACACTTATCATCTGCTTACAAAAACACAGATGGAAACCGTGTGGAATCTGCGATCCGATCACAACAGACAAACATAAAGATAATGAGTGAGAGCGTTGAGAAGAATGAAGCTCATGTCCAGCTCATATTTCACAACAAAATAAAAATACAAAAATAGATTTTGCATGAAGAAAATCACGCCTTTTTAGGACCATTGCTGGCAATGCCAAAAATCATTATGTAATTCTCCATTAAGTGACAATTATTTCTATAATGTCAAATATTGTGATGTAATTGCATTATGAATATGTTACAATTAACAAAAACAATTACATATTTGTTTTGCCCCTACAGGTTTTAATTTTGGTCACTATTATTGTCTCTTTGTCATTAACATAAAAAATATTGTTTAAAGTATATAATTTTGTATGTATGTTTTGGTAATATCCAGTGTTGTTTTAGGATTATTTATATACTGTTACAGCATTTATAAATATTTAGAATGAACTTTGGTTTTTATGTTTTCAGTTTTAATTTAGTAATGTATTTTATTCGTTTATTTTATTTATGTTTAACTATATTTTAGTAAAATTTTAGCTTGTATTCATTTTACTACTTCGACTTATTTAATATAGTCGACATTTCTAATTTTCATTAGTTTTTAATCTAATATTTATATTTTATTTCAGCTTTGTTTGAGAATCATAATGGCAAATAATGATGATTACAAATAAACTCAAAAGTAAAAAAAAAAAAACAACATCCAGATATATGTTTTAAATGTATTTATTTATTTCTAAAAATATTTTTATATAATATTTTTTCAATCTATTTAATTGCATATTACTAGTTATTTCTTACTTCATTATACACTTTTCCCCGCATTATAGCCCTTTATGTAGTGGTATTATGTATTTCATATGTATATGGTTATTATTTAAACTCCAATGTTATGTACCAGCTATATTGTGATGAGAATTGACTAAACTGTTCTCAGTGAGATTTGATGAGTAAGATTAATATTATCTGTAAGTTCCAGGGCTTCATTCCACGGACGTCCGTTATTCAGAGATGTCCACAGTGAAACTCAAACGTCTGTGTCAACAGGTATGTGACTGTGTGTTTGAAGCACAGTTGGGTCGTCAGGTAAATCATCTTAACAGGGCTGAGGATGATAAGATGCTGCAAACAAGAAAACCATTGACCAAAAAGCTTGTATGTCTGTTCCTGATAAACATAACATTAGGGTGGTTTTGATCCAGAAGCGAGGCCCTACAAAATGCATGTTTTTATTAAGGGAACAAAAACTTTGGCACATTGCTATAGGACCGTCAAAAGCACATTATTTCATTTTCAGATTTTGTTAATATATTTTTTAAAAGATGAAAAGTGTTCAATGGGATTTTTGGACCGGGTCTGTCTGAAATACCATTAGGTGTCAAAAGTACTTTCTGTAAAATGATCTATGAAGTTATATTAGTGTCAAACACTTTGTAAAAGAAATTTAGCATTTTCTTCATAGTGACACACTGAACTCAGATTTACTTGATAAACATGAATATGTATGCCTATGTACAAACCATTGCAGCATGCAAAATTTCCTCATCAAGTTTATGTAAATACATTTATTTTGTCCCGAAAAAGTAAGATGTGTGTTTTGATGTTTTTTTTGTTAGAAGTAAATATGTAGGTTTTATAAATTTGGAATGTTTTTGAGCAATCATGAGTTAAATTTAAGTGAATTCCATTTATTCCAGTGGGATTAATACAGATAAATCTTAAATTATAGGTTCTTATAAATTTAATACAATGATGTACTTAAAAAAAAGAATTCTCATAAATATTGAAAAAAATTATAAATATTTTGAATCAGTGTAGTTCATGTGTAAATTTGAAATTTCAAAGAATTTCTCAATTTTTAAATTAATAAAAAGTGGTTAAGCATTAATAAACATGGGTAACCTTCATTCAGCTACATATTTAGAAGTGGTGATCAGATACAGATATGGTTTTAGATTGTTTTAAAGTTAAGTTATGCCTTTAATAAAGTGATCTACCCAAAAGTAGTTGCAGATTTGAGCATTGGAAGGGTGAGTAATGTTTTAATCGGATCATTAACAGCAGCTCAGCAATGGACTCTATAGGGATCTGAAAAGCAAACTGAGTGTGTGCGTGCGTGCGTGGTGCGTGCGTGTGTGGGTGGTGCGTGAGAGAGAGCGAGAGAGAGGAGAGATGGGGGTGGGTGTGTTTGTGTTGTGTGTGAGAGAGAGAGAGAGTGTGTGTGTGTGTGTTTGTGTGGGTGTGTGTGAGAGAGAGAGAGGACGTGAGAGGGTGTTCTGTTGTGCTGTGTGTGTTGGTGTGTGAGCGAGAGAGAGAGTGTACACGTTTTGTGAACAATGAGACATACCTTATGAATGACAAGGTTATACCTAGGTATACAAGGAGAAGGTGACTTGTAAGGGACATTACCCCATGTCCACGTTTCCAAAAAAACGCTTATAAATCACACAAATGGGTTATGAAAATCTGAAATAGCCCAAAGATCTCTGGGAGGGGTAAGGTTATTTAGGGGTAGGGTGGAAGAAGGGCAATCGGAAAATACGGTTTGTACAGTACAAAAACCATTACGCCTATGGGATGTCAACCACTTTTCACAAATGTAAACCTGTGAGTGAGTGAGTGAGTGCGTGCGTGAGAGAGAGAGAGAGAGAGAGAGACGAGAGAGAGAGAGAGAGGGTGTGGTGGTGTGTGTGTGTGATGGGTGTGTGTGTGTGTGTGTGTGTTCTCACTACTGTGTGTGTGTGTGTGTGAGAGAGGAGAGAGTGTGTGTGTGTGAGAGAGAAAGAGAGTGAGTGTGTGTATATGTGTGTGTGTGTGTTATCGCTCGAGTGTGTGTGACGTGTGTGTGTGAGCGAGGGGTGTGTGTGAGAGAGAGAGAGAGAGAGGGAGAGGTGGTTTGTGTGTGTGTGTGTGAGAGAGAGAGAGAATGAGAGATGAGAGATGAGAGAGGTGGGGGTGTGTGTGGGTGTGTGTGGGTGTGGTGTGGGTGTGTGTGTGTGTGAGAGAAGAGGTGTGTGTGTGTGTTGGGTGTGGGTGTGGGTGTGTGAAGAGAGCCATTATTGTAGGGAGCACAGCGTTTATGTTCACACATGCTTTCACTATCTCTCAAGGTTCACGATAAGATAACTCGTCAGTGTGCCAACAGAGGAGACACCTTCCTTTGAATCTTCCTGCCTTCTTCACCAAGGCCACGAGTCACATCCTAAACTGAGACATCTCAGTGATCTATCACTCGTGCTTCCTCTGTCTTTCCCTGAAGCCAAGCTCTTGCACTGACACTGAAACTCAGCGCTGGTTTTGGCGAGCAGTTGAAGTGGAGCTTGTGTTTCAAACCCTGTCAAGCGGCACGTCTAGATTGGTTTACACAAGCGTATCGGGCAAGTCCAGAGGAAGAAACCTTTACCCAGAATGCATTGATACCAGCACTGACCGTGATCTGTGTTTGTGCTCTATTTCACTTACTATAGCAACCATTTAATGAAGAAACATGCTCATAAATTTCCTTCAAGTGTGTCAGTACTTCCCCCTTTATCTGTTTAATCAAACTGTTTCTGTGGTCGTAATTCATCTGGCAGACAGTGAATCTGACTCCAGCAGGGCTGCTGTCCATGGCTTTGAATGGCTGTTTTGTCAGAACTTGTCTTCACAGATACAGCAAGTTCGAGCATCCAAACAAAACACTGATTCATCGCAAACATATGCTCGATAATGAACAAAAGAGCCATAAGCTTTACAGAAAGCATGTTAGCAGCACCTTTATAGTACAGTCAATTTTTTTTATTTTTTTTTAGGTTATGGATGGTTTATGTTAATATATGATACAATACAATTTCAGGATAGCATACAGACATTTGTCTCATTCAAAAAAAAACTTAAAAAAACAGAATTGTATATAGATTATAGTATAAATACAAATTTAGAGTAGTAAAAAATGTTGCTTATTACTTCCTTGTCACTCTTTTCTGCTGTTTCAAGGGTTTTGTCTGGATATTCAGTAAGGCTTTGTCCTCAGTGAACAGAAATGATTGTAATTTGGATTTTATCAGACACCTCTGGGTCTGGGCTTTCATCTGTGATCTGATCGTGTGATTGGCTAATCGGACAATCACTCTTGCTTTTACAGAAATCGCAGTGAAAGGCAGAGCAGCTTTACTGATGCAGCCGCCCAATAGAAATCTGCTGATGTCATGCCTTGCACCGCAGTCTCTGCAGTGTGTGTGTGTGTGTGTGTGTGTGAGGTCCTCTCACCCGCTCTAAGAGGAACGTACCACCTCCACGTCTCACAGGGAGGATGGATATGCACCACTCGTTCTGCCCCGCTGCCCCGCAGCTCATTACTGAAATGCTGTCACTTCACCTTAAGCGTGTCCACTGAGGATCAGCTGCTGATTGAGCCGTCTCTCTAAGCATGATGGGATAGCCAGTCCTCTAGAGACGCGGGCCGCTCAACCCCTGCTCTCAAGCTCATCCATTTTTTCACACAGCAGCTTTCTCCAAATTATAAATAATGTATTGTATGTATATTTAGAAATCAAAAATATAGTGAAAACTACTATATGCAGTGTTACAGCAGCTTTCTCCAGCCACACCTCAGTTCAGAGTCTCCTCATAAACATCACCCGAAGCACAACGCTGTTTTACAACCCGCTTACTCATTTACCCATTTCTACGTGACCTAAAAACAAAAGAGCTCCAGGAATCTTCATGCATATCTAAGTTATTTTAAAGAGTTCTGAAGAACTGTGGTCACTCTGGTCTTCTTCACTCGGCCTTAATGTAAAAAATAGGACGTTCCCTCCTGAGGCGTTTAATATATCATATTATTTGACACATAGCTTTTCCTTTGAGACCTTCTTTCCTTCCCAAATGTGTCAGAAAGAAAAATAGCCGCTCAACCTGTCTGCAGGAGCGGCGGGAACAAAAGCCACTGCATCATTAACTTGTGCTGTGCTGAGTCTGACTGCTCGAGTTACTGGTTTCTGCATGCTGTGGATATCGCTGTTAACACTTACCGCGCTCAGATAAAGATGCATTAGGACATGAGTATGCATGCATGTTATAAAGCAGTATAATTCACACACACGTTCTGATTTCTGCGCAGCCCAAGCCGACGAAGGGCCGCATGCGAATCCACTGTCTGGAGAACGTGGACAAGGCCCTGCAGTTCCTCAAGGAGCAGCGCGTGCATCTGGAGAACATGGGGTCACATGATATCGTGGACGGAAACCACCGACTCACGCTCGGACTCATCTGGACCATCATCCTCCGCTTCCAGGTACAGCATCTTCTGGATGCTACAGACCCCTCAAATGTGCATGTGCATGTGCAAATTTCAAAGGCAGCTGCATATTTTCATGCACAAAGAAAATGTGATATTGTAAATGCATATAAAATATTATTTGGAAATGTTTAGTTTCTTTTACTTTATAACACCTTTTCCCCTCTACTAACTATACTACTGTACGCTAGGATGTGTTATTTATTTATATTTATCATTATTTTTTATTTCATTTTTTAAAATGAACTTGAATCACATTTTTATTAATTAGAAAATAGAAAACAGAAAATATTTGGTTTCTATTACTTAATCTAACGCTTTTTTCCTACTCAGTATAATGCTGTATAAAAAGTGAAAGTACTGTATTATTAATTTATATGTATATTTAAACCAACTTTTTATTTTTTAGTCACATTTTTTTTATTTTCATTTGAAAGTATTTTATTCCTATTACATACTATAGTACTGTTCTATTAGATGTATTATTTTTTATATTTATGTATGTATTTTTTATTTAAAAAAAATTAATTTTACCACATTTTTGTATTTTTGAACTTTTATAAAAAATAAATAGGAAAATATTCCGTTTCTATTACTTTACATTATAACACTTTCATACTCACTATAGTACTGTGCTGTTATATTTTTTATTCATGTATGTATTTATTTAAATCCATTTTTATTCATTTATTTTTTTTTTTACATCGAAAACATTTTTATTTCCTACTCGCTATAGTACTGTAATGTTAGATGTATTATTTATTTACATTTATATATTTATTTAAGCCAAATTTGAATGAATTTATTTAACTTTTAAATTGATTTTAACCATTTTTTTTAAAAATCCCGTTATTATTGTTGTTGTTTGAAAACCCCTGTCCTAATAGCATCACATTTCAATCACATTATGGTCAAAGCAATGCACAAAAAGTCCATTATGTTTACAGATCCAAGACATCAGCGTAGAGACAGAAGACAATAAAGAGAAACGCTCAGCCAAGGACGCGCTGCTCCTGTGGTGCCAGATGAAGACCGCAGGGTGGGTGGACGTCCAGAATAAAGACACACACGTGCTCGAGTCCTTGATGTCTGACAGCTCTGCTTTGTGTTTCACAGCTACCCCAACGTCAACATCCACAACTTCACCACCAGCTGGCGTGATGGAATGGCTTTCAACGCCCTCATTCACAAACACAGGTAACAGCTCCAGTTCACCTGCATCAAAAGTTCTGCTTTGCAAACTTAATCTGCTTCATTCTCAATGCTTGCCATGTTTCCAGGCCAGACCTGATTGATTTCGACAAACTGAAGAAGTCCAACGCTCACCACAACCTGCAGAACGCCTTCAACCTGGCGGAGCAGCACCTGGGGCTCACCAAACTCCTGGACCCAGAAGGTAAGAGCCCACCGTGCTTCTACATCTCCAGACCTCATCATGAAATACACAATAGCACGCTGTCTTTTGTTGCAGATATCAGCGTAGACCATCCCGACGAGAAGTCTGTCATCACTTATGTCGTCACATACTACCATTATTTCTCCAAGATGAAGGCGCTGAAGGTGGAGGGCAAGCGTATCGGAAAGGTCTGAGTCTGCAAAACACCTGCATGACTAGGAACGTTCTCTGTTTTCTATGAAAGAGCATTTAGAGACTGATTATTTCATGCTTATGCATGCCATTTATTTATCAGTAATGTAAGATTGTAAGTTTAAATATTGCTATTAAAATAACATAAATCATTATGAAATAAAACATTGAATTAATAAATCAAATGTAAGCAAAAAAAGTAAATGCCTCAATAATTTTAAATTATTTAAAATGTAACATGTAATGGTGTCATCTTAATAATTACACATTTTCAACTGGTCTTTTGTCTTACATCTGTTTATTAATAAATAAATATCACACATAAGACTGAAATAGCAAGTTTATGCGTGCTATTTGTTCATTATTTATCAGTTTTGTAAGAAATGTCCGTTTAAAAAAAAAATTAAAATGTTTAAAATTTTGTTAAAAAAATTTATAAATTCCTATTTGAGATGTAACCATGGCCTTATCTTAATAATTACATACCTGAACTGCAGTTGGTCTTACATCTGTTTATTGACTGATTATTTCAGTGCTATTAATTATTAGTATAATTAATGATGAATTCATTAATTAATCAGTTGTAAGAAATGTAAGTTTAAATATTTAGATTAAAATGAATAAATAATTAAAATAATTTACATTTACATTTAAACAAATCAATTCCTATTTGAGATCTTAATATGTACATACTTGACTTGCAATCTTAGTAATCATAAATTGTTTATGACAGATTATTGCGTCTAGCGTATTTATTATTGGATTTATTGATTTTCATGGTATGATTTATGAAATAGTACTTTTTCATTCAAATATTGCTATTAAAATAAATAAATAAATAAATTCATTATCGATAAGTTAATTATAAATACATCTGTTTACTTTCTGAACTGTAATAGGTTTAGTCTTTGTTGCATATTTTGAATCGTTTATAGCCCCGTGGTATACCACATTATGTGTTGATTCTTGTGCGCGTTCAACTGAAGATGGGGTAAAATGTCGATAAATGATGGTGATATGGCATTTAATATACAGATCTGAAAACCAGAAGCTTGATCTTTAACTGCTGTTTAGCTGCCGTGCAACTTGTATCTCCTCTGGGAAACGCAACTGACGTAAAATCTCTTCACTAGGTGCTCGACAACGCCATCGAGACGGAGAAGATGATCGAGAAATATGAATCTCTGGCGTCTGATCTGCTGGAGTGGATTGAGCAAACCATCATCATCCTAAACAACCGCAAGTTTGCAAACTCTCTGGTTGGAGTCCAGCAGCAGCTCCAGGCCTTCAACACTTACAGGACAGTAGAGAAACCGCCCAAGTGAGTGTCTGCCGGAAACATGCAACACATTACAATACACCTGACATGAACTGAATTTCACTTTCAACGCTTTCTCCACAGATTCACTGAGAAAGGCAACCTGGAAGTGCTTCTGTTCACCATCCAGAGCAAGATGAGGGCCAACAACCAGAAAGTGTACATGCCACGAGAGGGCAAACTCATCTCAGACATCAACAAGGTGAGATTGTCATTTAGGAGCTGCACGTGGTGTTTTCAGTGATGCTTTGAACCCAGAAGGATTCATTATTTATCCACTTACAAATAAATGTGCTTCCTTTGATGCATATTGTAAGGGTAAAACTATGATACAACCCCAGTATGTTTAGTAATGGCACTGTTTTATATTTAGCCATTTACTCCATTTATTCATACGTTTATTTACAAAAAAAAGTTGATTTACATTTCATTATTTATTTATTAGCTGCAAGTTGTGTTTGAGCTGGCTAGGATTCATTATTTATTTACGTACAAATAAATACCATGGTATTATTACCTTGGTATTTTCCTTATTTTGGTGTATTTTGTGAGGGTAAAAATATGGTACAATCACAGTATTTTTGTATTGCGATTTTATATATTATTTAAATATATATATATATACACACATATACACACACACGCACACATACACACTCACTGGCCACTTTATTAGGTACACCTTGCTAGTACTGGGTTGGACCCCCTTGTGCCTTCAGAACTGCCTTAATTCTTCGTGGCATAGATTCAGCAAGGTGTTGGAAACATTCCTCAGAGAATTTGGTCCATATTGACATGATAGCATAACGCAGTTGCTGCAGATTTGTCGGCTGCACATCCATGATGCGAATCTCCCCTTCCACCACATCCCAAAGGCGCTCTATTGGATTGAGATCTGGTGACTGTGGAGGCCATTTGAGTAAAGTGAACTCATTGTCATGTTTAAGAAACCAGTCTGAGATTATTTGATTTGAGCTTTGTGACATGGTGCATTGTCCTGCTGGAAGTAGCCATCAGAAGATGGGTACACTGTAGTCATAAAGGGATGGACATGGTCAGCAACAATATTTAGGTAGGCTGTGGTGTTTAAATGATGCTCAGTTGGTACTAAGGGACCCAAAATTTGCCAAGAAAATATCCCCCACACCATTACACCACCAGCAGCCTGAACCGTTGAGACATGGCAGGATGGATCCATGCTTTCATGTGGTTTACATCAAATTCTGACCCTGCCATCTGAATGTCGCTGCAGAAATTGAGACTCATCAGACCAGGCAACGTTTTCCAATCTTCTATTGTCCAATTTTAGTGAGCCCATGTGAATTGTAGCCTCAGTTTCCTGTTCATAGCTGACAGGAGCGCACACGGTGTGGGGGCTCTGGGCTGTAGGCACATCGCTTCAGGGTTCCACGTGTGGTGGTCAGAGATGTATTTATGCAGACCTTGGTTGTCGCGAGGTGTTATTGAGTTAATGGTGCCTGTCTATCATCTCTAACAGTCTGCCAGCAAGGCATTTCTTCCGACAATGATGCTCCACTGGATATTTTCTTGTCAGACCATTCTATGTAAACCTAGAGATGGGTTGTGCGTGAAAATCCAGTGATCAGCGTGTTTTAAAATACTTCAGAACAGCACGTTGGCACCAACACCATTCACGTCAAAGCACTTGAAATCCCTTCTTCCACATTTCTGATGATCGCTTGAACTTCAGCAAGGTCGTCGTCCCACATTAGTGCCTACCATGATTGACGGTGCTTCGCCGTGATTGGCTGATTAGCAATAGTGTTACCAAGCAATGGCCAACAGGGTGTACCTAATAAAGTGCCGCGGTGCGTGTATATTCGTGTTGTCAAAACGAGAAATCACGATTATAAAAGTTTATACTGTGTTATTTTTTATGTATATATAAATACACACACAGGGATTTATATATTTAAGAAAAATATGTTATGGTTATATATTAAATATATTTATATATGATATAAATTATATGAATATAAATGTATATACATGTAAATATTTTCAAAAGATATACTGTATGTGTGTGTATTTATAAATACATAAATATACACAGTACACATACATATATTATATAAACAAAAACTTTAATTTTGGATGCGATTAATCGTTTGACACGAATAATATAATATATATATGTATACCCACCCACACAAAGTATTTATATATATATTTTTAAAAATTTTTATTTCCTTTATATAACTTATCTATTTTATTATAGTTGTTATTGATATAGATATTGTTGCATCAGTTTTTCAGCGTATTTCGGGTTCGGTACGTGAAAGTGCTGGATGTGGCAGCTGAAAGCTGTGTTCTTGTCGCAGGCCGTGGAGCAGTCTGGAGAAGGCGGGAGCACGAGCGTGAGCCTGGCGCTGAGGACCGAGTGATTCGACAGGAGAAGCGGACAGCTCGCCAGAGCTTCGACGCAAGGCTGCCATGAGAGAGGGACATGGTGCGCACGAAAACCGAGCCTCGTTCCGGTTCATGTCCCTGCGCGTGCAGTATAACGAACACAACCTGCAGGGGGAAGACATCTCAGCCCGGATTTGTATGCTGTGGCGGACCGCTGGTGGGTCCAAGATTCGATGACACAAAACCATTTCTTGGGGCACCATTTATATTTACAACTTTCGCAGTTCCTGACAATATATTTAAAAAAAGAGTTTCATATTTTAATAGGTATTATTATTAAATATTGTTATATTTATTTTGCATTACTAATTGAGACTTTAGTTATATACTTATTTTTTATGCAACGTTTTAAAATGAACGTATTTTGACACAAGATATTATATATTATTTATTATCTTTTTACACATAGTTGTAATAAATTCTTTAGTTTGTGTTTTAATTACTGATTATTATAAAATTGATATTATTCATATTTATTATTATGTTATATTATTTTATCTAATCGTATATTATTATTATATGAAAATTAGAGTATTAGATAAAGCTCTAACATGAGCATGGTTCATAATTTTGCACAAACATACGATCTGGCTTCCATAAACATACATCAAAATGAACAATGGCGCGGAACAATATGATGAACTGTTATGAAACGAAGTATAATATATAAAAAAAAACATTTATACGTAATTATTTATTATTGGTTGATTTGATGTTTATTTTTTGCATTTATATAATATATATATAATTTATATATATTTTTTATAAAAAGTATAAATGTAGGATTCACCAAAACCAATGTTGCAATAATGAATGCAGGTCTAGAAGACAGTCAAAAATAGTCATTTCTTTCACATATTTATTTTCTTAACTTTCCCATTTCTTTTCCGCAGGACAATTTCGGATTCGACCTCCAGGCGGTCGAGGCAGCTACCAAAAAGCACGAAGCCATCGAGACGGACATCACGGCGTACGAGGAGCGCGTGCAGGCGGTGGTGGCCGTGGCCAGAGAGCTGGAGACGGAGAACTACCACGACATCAAGCGCATCGCCGCGCGCAAAGACAACGTGCTGCGTCTGTGGGAGTATCTGCTGGAGCTGCTCAAAGCGCGCAGACAGCGGCTGGAGATGAACCTCGGCCTGCAGCGCGTCTTCCAGGAGATGCTCTACATCATGGACTGGATGGACGAGATGAAGGTGAGCGAGGAAGACGAGGATGGAGGAAGGAGAGGGAGCTGGTCGGGTTAAAAGCAAGAGGTCTAGATGAAAGCTAGAGAGATGCAGAGTAGCGCACAGAGAAATCTAATTTAAAAATAGATTCTAGCAATAGAAGTACACTCTTAAAAATAAAGGTGCTTCACGATGCCATAGAAGAACCTTTTTGTCTAAATGGTTTTAGTTCCATAACGAACCCTTCAACATTCGAAGAACTTTCTGTTCAACAAAAAGCTCTTTGTGGTAACGAAGGTTTCTTCGATTATAAAAAGTAGAAAGGAAGGCTCCAAGCTTTGACTGCCTGTTCTTTGTGCATTCGCTATGGCATCGCTGAAGAACCTTTTGAAGCACGATTATTTTTAAGAGTGTAGGTAAAAAATGTCAGCTAAAGTTTTGGAAGGAGACGAAGTGGGGAGTGGCAAGAAGATGTGTGTTATTGCTTTCTAACCATATATTTGCTTCGCTTTGACGATCTCTAAATGTTTGGGCCCTATAGATGCAGTCTGGTTTGCACTAATAATACTTAATTTGAAATCATTCATTATTTTCCTCGTTTATATATATATATATCTATATCTTTGATATAGGTTGCTCTGAACTATTAAAAGCTTTGTGTGTACTTTGTTCATTTTTATTCAATTTTTTAGTCTTGAATATTTTTCGGGGGGTTTTTTTTTTTTTTTTTTTTTTTTTTTCTATTTCGGGTAATGTATATTTTATCGGTGTTTTAGGATTTTAGTAATCGCTAAACTTTTTGAGTCAGTAGTTGTTATTTCGTTAGGCAGCATTTTGTTTCTTTTCAGTGTTTTATTTCGGGCTTATTTTAATTAACGAAAACCTTTTTTAATAGTTTTAGCTTCAGTTTGAGTATTAGTTAACACTAAAAACACTGCCTGACATGGAATCATCAGGGTTATTATAATTAACTAAAAGTAAAACCATAAAACTATTTTTTTATTAATTTTATTTTCGCTAATTGCCAAGACAACATTTCTTTATTTTATTTAGTTTATCTTGACATACTTAAATAACTAAAACTGAACTAAAAATTAACAAAAGCTATATAGACATATAAAAAACTCGAAAAAAAATTACAACTGAATGCAAACACGAAAACAGCCCCTATAAGAATAAACGAATATTAAAATTAATACATATCAATGATACTAAACTAACACGGAACAACAACTCTCAAATTTGTCTTTTTAAATGCCCTCTGACTGTTTAAAACCCAGTAGCGCCAATATATTCAATTTAATTCAATTCAAGTTTATTTGTATAGCGCTTTTCACGATGCAAATCGTTGCAAAGCAGCTTTACAGAAAATTCAAGTTTCTACATTATAGCTTATCAGTGGTGATGTCCATATGGCAGAAATGTACAGTAAAAATCAAGCAGTTAGTTAATGTAATGTATTCAAACAGACAGTGAACACTATTAACAGCAATGATTATATGTTGCAATCAAAAAATCAGCTGAGGTAGCATCTCTTTTAAGGGCTGGATCCAGACTGAAGCTTGTGTAAATCCTAGTTACATCCCGTGGCAGAAACAGAGGAGGTAATAGAGAGAAATTAGAGTAGCTGCTATAATTGAACCCATTATATTGCATATTTCCTAATGTTTAGAATATAACCCGATGGTTAAGCTTTTTGATGTTACATTTATTCGTTTAGCAGATGCTTTTATCCAAAGCGAATTACAAATGAGGAACATGACAATCAATGTATAATTAGAGCTGACAGAATGTGCGGCACACAGTGCTAAGCTTCAGTATAAACTAGATTAATGCATCAGCTTCAAATGGAAGTGAATGCTAATCTAAATGATCAAGTTGTACGTTGGATGTCCTGATCTGGTGTCCTGTCCTCCACAGATGCTGCTGCTGTCTCAGGATTACGGGAAGCATTTGCTGGGAGTGGAGGATCTGCTGCAGAAGCACGCTCTGGTGGAGGCCGACATCGGCATACAGGCCGACCGCGTCAAAGCCGTCAACGCCAACGCACAGAAGCTTGCCGTGGATGATGAGGGTAAGAAGAGCTCCTTAGTCTTTATTCCTTCAGAGACTGACTAGTTATTTCTGGCCAATATTCATAGCAAAGAATCCATTCTTTCAGAACAACAATAAAAATAGGGCGGCCAGGTTCAGTCTGCTAGAATAGAATCTAACAGTCAGAGGTCATGATTCAGTTTAGAGCTGTTTTTATTCAGAGGAAGCATGCAGAGCTGGTCCAGGTTGGGTTTTGTTGGGAAATAACAGGGAGTTTTAAAACTCTGATTTGCAGGCCAGGAAAAGTCAAGGAAATGTTATAAATTTTAACAGGCGTGGAAAAGTCATGAACATTTTTTATAGTGAATATAAATTTCTCTGGTTATGCTACAAATGAAGTCCAAACCGCATTTGAGCTGCTTTTTATTTGTGTGCACATATACAAAATACATTTTTTTTTGACATTTCTGCATTACAAGATTAGTTCCTGACATCAGCTTTAATGTATTGTTATATTTTGTATTCGCTTTTACTTTTATATTTTCAGTTTATTTATTTATTTATCATTTATTTATATTTAAATATTTATGATGAATTTCTTGTTATACATTTATATAATATTATTGATTATATCGGATATATAATAGGTATATGAAAAACAAAAACCGTTTTAATTACATTTTATCTGTTTATACCATTGTCAGTTCTTGATAGGATGTTATAATTATATATTGAAATTTAGGGTATGTAGACATAAGAATATGCAATGGATTCAATCCCCAGCAAACTCTATTAATCATTTTAGTCAAGACCTAAGCACACTACAATAGTCATGGAAAGTCATAAAGGGGGGAATCCTTTTTTCACAGAATATGGACTTATAATTCAGAAACGCACTCTAGCCTAATAATAATAGTGAACCCAGTTGGGAAGAATATAAAAACAGAACTTAAGGTCAAAGTGGCTAAAAGGTCTTTAACCAATTGTCCTCTCCCTCTGTTGCCCTATTTCTTCTCTCTCAACTATGCACTGAAAAAATTGGTGTGAAAACAGTTTTTACCCAGAACTTCACAAAGAAACGATGTAAAAATTACATTTTAGCAGGCACGACGAAAGAGTGTTTTATGCAACATTGCTCCGTGTTCGGCTTTTTTATAAAACAAGTTTCCAAAAAATTTGTACATTTATATGGGTCTTGTTTATATACCAATAACAAATACATTGTACAGTGTATTTATTATTGTGTCTTGTAGGTTTTGGGCGATAATGACAATTTTAAACGATAAAAGTATACTGAAGAGTGCGATAAATGTTCGATTAATGTTTACGCGCCCCCACACGAGGAAGGGGAAACGAGCAACGAGGCAACATGGATGTTTATACGATCGGATCAAAGTTTACCGAATATAAATATATACATGTAAATAGCAGAAACACTGTGTGCAACAAAACAGTCGGAAGGCTTTCTACAAATCGCCATCATTTACCATAGATTTAATGTAGAAACACTAACTGCATCGTGGTATTGTGGCAGAAATGTGGGATAATCATAAGAAATTTTATGATATTATTAAGGGTACTGGAATATAATTCCGGTATTTTGTTGATTAGCTATAGCATGTGTGCAGTTATACTGATGTCATTTAGAAACTGTTTTGTATAACAAAAATACTAAAAACTAGTTAACATTATTACCATAGTATTGAGGTGCTAGGTGTTTTAACTGCTGTTATATAATTTAAATGGATTATACTATGAAGACCAACGATCATTAAAATCAAAGAACATTACCTATAAAAATGAGGTTGCTACAATTTTTTTAAAATGAACAAAAATTTGCATCTGCATCCTAACTCATGCTTCTACTACTACCAAATGTGCATTTCTAAGAGACAAAAAGTTAGATTTTAATATTATCAGGCAACACAAACATGTTTCTTGATTTGAAACAATATCACACATTAGAACATGCAGAAACTAAGAAAAAAGTATTTTTATTAAGATAATTTGTTAAGGTCGGTATTCAACAACTTTCGCTTTGAGCAAAAATCTGGCTTTGAACTATCTATAAACTAAATAAAGAGTTGACATTATCGTGATAATTATCGATATAGGATAGGGCTGTGACGATAAATCGATGCAGAATCGATTCGTGGACTGATTCTGAGATCTTGCGCATGCATCACGATTCTCTCTGGATTGGATTCTGAGCTTATATTTTAACAGCAGATGGCGCTCTACTCTAGTTTTTATCCGCACACTCAAATGCCGATGAAGAAGAGCGCCGAAGAGCATTTGTGCGTTTGGCTGAGTCTGTAATTTCACCTCGGCTCAGAATACTTTAATGATGCGAGATTAATGTAAACACAGCCCACCGTGAACACCCTTGTGATTCGCTTCAACCTTTTCGAATTTTATGAATGATTATCTCTTCCATATTATTGACCCTCTAACTCTAACACTTATTCTATGCTATTCTTTTAAAAAATTGCCCCTTTTAGGACTTGCTAGGACTGAGGTTGTCTTTAAAAAAGCCTAACATAGCTTATCATCTTTTGGATTCTATCTGTTTTTTGGATTTATTATCACTAACAAAAGCAAAAAAGGCCTCTAACACTAGTTGCTCTATTCTTTTTCTATTCTATCAGTTTTCTTTTTATTTATTATATGATTTTTAAAAAACCTTGCTACGTGTACTGCATTAAGCTAACTGAGACTTGTTATAACACTTACATATCTTTTGTTGATTTCGATTGCGCCATGTCACATTTGTAAGCGCTTTGGATAAAGCATCGACTTGTAATGTAATGTAAATGAATAAGTATTAGGTTCAAGTGTAAGGATTTGGAAACAAGCAGAGTACGTGCTGTTCAAAATTAAGCTCAGAATCGACTCGAGAAAGAATCGCGATGCATTCGGAAAAGCTCAGAATCAGATGTCGAACATTTCGAATTTCACGATGCAGAGATTTATGGACAAAATGATGGTGATAATTGTTTGGGCCATATCACCCAGCCCTAGTTTCTTGCTTCTTTAATGTTTTCTATCTTCTCCGATTCGATGCAGGCTACAAACCCTGTGACCCTCAGGTCATCCGGGACCGCGTGGCCCACATGGAGTTCTGCTATCAGGAGCTGACCCAGCTGGCAGTGGAGCGCCGCGCCCGTCTGGAAGAGTCCCGCCGCCTGTGGAAGTTCTTCTGGGAGATGGCGGAGGAGGAGGGCTGGATTCGTGAGAAAGAGCAGATCCTGTCCTCGGACGACTGCGGCAAGGATCTGACGGGCGCCGTGCGTCTACTGAGTCAACACCGTGCTCTCGAGGATGAAATGAGCGGCCGCGCCGGTCACCTCCAGCACACGGTGCGCGAAGGTCAAGCCATGGCCGACGCTGGGCACTTCGGTGAAGATAAGATTCGCGAACGCATCGCCGACATCCAGGCCCAATGGGCCGCTCTGGAACAGCTGGCTGCGGTGAGGAAAAAACGCCTGGAAGAGGCTTGCAGCCTTCACCAGTTCCAGGCCGATGCGGATGACGTCGACACCTGGACCTTAGACGCGCTCCGAATCGTCTCCACCGCTGACGTGGGCCACGATGAATTCTCCACTCAAGCTTTGGTCAAGAAACACAAAGACGCCTCTGCCGAGGTCGCTAGTTATCGCTCGGTGATTGACGCTCTTCACGAACAGGCCCAGTCCCTGCCTCCAGAACAGGTGCAGGCTGCCAACGTCAACGAGCGGCTGGCGGGCATCGAGGAGCGCTATAAGGAGGTCTCCGAGCTCAGCAGGCTGAGGAAACAGGCCCTGCAGGACGCCCTGGCGCTCTATAAGATGTTCAGCGAGGCGGACGCGTGTGAGCACTGGATCGACGAGAAGGAGCTGTGGCTCAACAGCATGGAGATCCCAGAGAAACTGGAGGACCTGGAGGTCATTCAGCACAGGTGAGAGGTCAAGTCTGTGTATTTGTGGTCGTATTTATCACAGGCTTGTGCCAATTAGTTGGAATTTGTGGCATTGCAAATTTCACTAACTTTGCAGGTTTTGAGCTATTACTTGATTTGCATCATTTTTAAATGTTTGATGTTGGCTTGAGAAAACCTATCCAGATAGTTTCAAAGTAGTGTTACATTTGAATTATCTTTAAAAACTTTAATAAAAAAAATTTCGTTTTAGAAGCTTGAAGCAGTTTTAAGTTTGATATAATTTACAAAGCTTGAATTTTGAAGCAGTTTTAAAAATGCAAGGTTTGAGTGAGTTTTAAGTTTGAAGTACTTTATAAAGCTAGAATTTTGAAGCAGTTTTATATTTGAAGGATTTTTTAGAATTTGAATTTTAAAGCAGTCTGAAGTCTTTTTAAGTCTGAAATAGTTTATAAGATTGCATTTTGAAAAGGTTTTAAGTTTGAAGCAGTTTAAAGCTTGATGTTTGAAGTTTGAATTAGTTTTAAAAATTCAAGGCTTGAAGGCGTTTTAATTTTGACGTTGTTTTAAAAGCTTTAAATTCAAGTTTTAAAAAACACTTCAAATTTAAAACAGTTTTACGGTAAAAGTAGTTTTAAAAGCTTGAAGCGGTTTTAAGTTGGATTTAGTTTGAAAAGTTTGAAGTAGTTTTAAAAATCCAAGGTTTGGAGGCATTTTAAGTTTGACAGTTTTAAAAGTGTAAAACTTTTTTGAATTTCAAGTATTTTTTAAAAACTTGAATTTAAAGCAGTTTTAAGTTAAAAGTAGTTTTAAAAGCTTGAAGCAGTTTTAAGTTTGAAAATGTAAATATGTGCATTTTGAACCAATTTTAAGTTTGAAGTAACTTTAAAAAACGTACATTTTAAAAGAGTTTTACGTTTTCAATTTGAAATCGTTTTAAAAGCTTGAAGCAGTTTTATGTTTGAAAGTTTAAATATGTGCATTCTGAATCAATTTGAACTTTGAAGTAGCTTAAAAAGCTTTAAAAGGTTGTTTTAAATGTGTGAAGCAGTTTTAAGTTTGATGAAGTTTAAAAACCTACATTTTTAAGCATTTTTAAATTAAGGAATTTTACAAGTTTGAAGTTTTTAAGTCCATGCAGCCATAAACGGATTGCTGTCCGGTTGCTAGGCAGTTACTGTGGTGTTCTGGGTTGTTGCAAGGATGTTGCAAGATGGTTATTAGGGTGTTCTGTGTTGCTTTTAGAAGGTTTCTAGGGTGTTCAGAAGTCTGAAGGTCTGAGACGAGTTTGGTGGATGCAGCTTGAATGCTCTAGGGATATTTGTCTAAGAAAAATAATAATGACTAATAAGTTTAGGTAGTAGAATTTTGGCTTTCTCAAGCCAGTGTAATTAGGAGCGTTTACCGCCACAGCTGTTCATGCTGAGTCACGCCGCTGGAGAACAGCAGTACAAATGATCATCTGAACGTTCTCTGAGCTCGATAACAGATTGAACTCACTCTAGTGTGGCCAGGTATCACATTTTCCATTTCTCAAGGACAAATTGGCCCTTATTGTAAAACATGATTCTTCAGGAGTGCTGTTCTTGATGATTGTGTGATGAGATGTTTTAATTACCCTCCAGGTTTGAGAGTCTGGAGCCTGAAATGAATAACCAGGCGTCACGCGTGGCCGTTGTCAATCAGATCGCCAGGCAGCTCATTCACAGCGGACACCCGAGTGAGAAAGACATCAAAGCCCAACAAGACAAACTCAACACCAGGCAAGTCATAGCATTCTGTGCTGGTGACAAATGTATTTTTAAGTTCTTTACGAAGCACAAATACCTGCTGAAAGTATTAGTATAGCTGGTCACCAGAACATGTTGCTAGATACCCTGGGGGTTCAGGACGATATGGCTTGGATACTGATATAAAAATAAAAAATAAAATAATAATAAAATAATTTAATAATATTTTTGATTGTAAATTAAATATATATATATTTTTTATCTTGTTAAACCATCTTTTGTATTGTACATATTGCAATTTCAATTTAAAAGTTATAATGCAATTTTGGTTTGCTAAAAAAAAAAAACAAAATAATAAATTCACTATGTTAATATTCACTGTAAAATAAAATTTTAAGAAAAATAGATCAATACTGTTTTGTTTGTTTGTTTTTTGTTCTCTCTTCATTTTCTTAATTTTCAAAAACATCTTTTTGATAATTGCAATAACCATATTGCGATTTCGATATAATAATAAAACATATTAGAAATATTATTTTGTAATTTTTCACTGTAAAATAAAAAATTGTGTGTTTAAAAAAATTATTAAATAAGAATCATAGTAATAATTTTATTTTTGAATTGCTTATTTCATTTTCAAACCATATTTTTGATAATTGCACTTTTGTTTCCTAATAAATATAATAAACAAATTAGTAATAAAACAAGAAATAAAGATTACTATTGTTAATGTTTCATTGTAAAATAAAAAATCAGCATTTAAAAAAATATAATACTAATTATTAGTATATTTTATTTTAAATTACAAACAAATTTTTTTTGGCAGTCTTTATTTATTTTCAAACAATGCTTTTTAATTTAAAAAAAATTCATTTAAAAAATAAATATTTATTATATCTGCTGAAAGCTAATGCATTGCAGTCCTGCAGCAGAGTGAGTCATCTTTCTCCAGAATAACCAAGGGTCAGATGATATGTTCTGATAAGGACATGAACTCAGGTTGTTCCACACACCAGGCAACAATCTTACCATTGAGCTACTCTCAAAGTGGCTTTTTCAAAGAAAAAAAAATTCACGAGCAAAACGTGGCAACGAAAACTCAAAATCACTAAACAGTTTTGCCATTTTTTTTTTTCAATCAATCGTGCAGCCCTAGATACCGGTTTACCCACTGGGCTTCTTAAATAAAATATATTCAAATCAAAAAGTACTCTCAAAATATACGTTTCATCAGTTAATCTGTGTTTTCTGGAAGTTGAATCTATGACCTTGGCATTACTCATTGAACACAATTTACCTAGCTTAACCATCCGAGCATGCTGGTCAGCTCCCTTCATTAGATGCATGTCTAAACTAGCTCTTATCCAGCTGGTTCCACGTGTTAAACTGCAGCCTGGTGCTCATCCTCAGGTGGAGTCAGTTCCGCGACCTGGTGGACCAGAAGAAAGAGTCCCTCAACTCGGCTTTGGGCGTGCAGAACTACCACCTGGACTGTAACGAGACCAAATCCTGGATCCGCGAGAAGACCAAAGTCATCGAGTCCACCCAGGAGCTGGGCAACGACCTGACGGGCGTAATGGCCCTCCAGCGCAAGCTCACCGGCATGGAGCGCGATCTGGCTGCCATCGAAGCCAAACTGGGCGACCTCCGTGGCGAGGCGGAGCGCTTGGCCGGCGAACACCCCGACCAGGCCAAAGCCATCACGGGACGACTGGCCGAGATCACCGCCGTCTGGGAGGAGATGAAAGAAACCCTACGAAACCGAGAGGCGTCTCTCGGGGAAGCCAGCAAGCTGCAGCAGTTCCTCCGAGAGCTGGACGATTTCCAGTCCTGGCTTTCCCGCACGCAGACGGCCATCGCGTCCGAGGACATGCCCAACACGCTGGCCGAGGCAGAGAAGCTTCTGGCCCAGCATGAAGGCATCAAGAACGAGATTAACAACTATGAAGAGGACTACCAGAAGATGAGGGACATGGGCGAGATGGTGACGCAGGGGCAAACGGATGCTCAGTACATGTTCCTGAGACAGAGGCTCCAGGCTCTGGATACCGGATGGAACGAGCTCCATAAGATGTGGGAGAACCGGCAGAACCTTCTGTCGCAGTCTCACGCCTATCAGATCTTCCTCAGAGACACCAAACAAGCCGAGGCCTTCCTCAACAACCAGGTAAGTTGCTTGAACACCAGTATACTCTTGAAAATATGGCATTGATAGTTCCATGAAGAACCTTTTACACCCAAGATTCTTTAGTTGAAAAAGTTCTTTAGATTATTCAAATGTTCTTCACACTAAGAAAAAAATTTTTACTTTTCAGAACGGTTCACTGAAAGGTTCTTTGGGAAACCCAAAAATGGTTCTTCTATGGCATCACTGCAAACAAAATAAGAAATATTACTATTGTAATTAAAATGTTAAATGATTTTAAATATTTTAAGTGACTATACTCTTTTTTTTTCTTCTTCTTTTTTTCTCAGTCTTAATTTTTTTCATTTTCAACCATTTTAATTGCAATTGTACTAAGCCATATTGCGAAATTGTTTACTAAATAAACGTTCAAAAAGTTTACTAAATAAAAATATTAAACAAAATAAGAAATTTTATTCACTATTGTAATATTTTACAATAATGAAAAATTACTCTTACGCCATATTGTGATTAAGATTCACAGTAAAATAAAAATGAAGTATTTAGAACAATAATTATAAAAACAGTTTTATTTTAAATTACAATACTAATATTTTTTCCCCTCTCTTAATTTATTCATTTCAAACCATCTTTTTGTTAATTGCACTAAGCCATATTGTGATTTTAGTTTACTAAATAAACACGTTAAACAAAATGAGACATTTTATTGTGGTGTAAAATAAAAAAAATCAAGCATATAATAATAATCATCATCATCAATACAAATATTTTTTTGAAAAAATAACAAAAAATAAAAGATATTTAAAAAATAAGAAACATTTTTATATTTTAAGAACTGTTCACTGAAAGGTTCTTTGAGGAACCAAAAAAATGATTATTTTATGGTTATGACAACCCCCTTTTGGACCCTTTATTTTTAAGAGTTTAAACATCCTGTTTGAGCTTCACCTGAGTGATTTATTCTCTATCTTTCTGTAGGAGTATGTTCTGGCTCATACCGAGATGCCCACCACCCTTGAAGGAGCAGAAGCTGCCATTAAGAAACAGGAGGACTTCATGACCACCATGGACGCCAATGAGGACAAGATCAACAGTGTGGTGGAGGCCGGAAGGAGACTGGCCAGTGACGGAAACATCAATGCCGACCGCATCCAGGAGAAAGCAGCCTCCATCGATGACCGGTAACAAAACACATGCACTTAAACAAGTCAAAGTGAACAGATAAAAACAGATAAAAGAGTCGGATTGACCTGCAAGCTTTAACCTGCAGGCATAAGAAGAACCGTGAGGCGGCCGTGGAGCTGCTCATGAGGCTGAAGGACAACAGAGACCTGCAGAAGTTCTTGCAGGACTGCCAGGAGGTGAGCTGACCCTGTTATTCTAGTCTCAGTGAGATACTATTATAGTTTGTATTCATATTTTGAACAAGTGTTTATTTTCATTTATTCTTTGTTGTGCTTTGGTATTTGTTTTGTATTGTTTTATTGTTTTTAAGTTTTAGTTTTAGTTATTTTAGCACATCACGTTAAACTAAATTAAAATGAGAAATGTTGCCGTGGCAACTAGCTGAAATAATTATTATAATTTTTGGTGTTTTATTTTTAGTTAACTATAATAACCCTGATATGATCTGGATACTGTTATTGTTTTTAATTATATTTTGAATAATTTGTTAATATATATTTTTAATTTTAATTAATTAAGTTTAAGTAATTTTGTGTTTTGGGATTTTTTTGGAATTTTATGGATTTATTATTATTATTATTATTGTTAAATATTCTTTCATTTCTTTCTTATTATTATTTTTTTTAGTACATCACGTGACACTAAATTAATATGAGAAATGTTGCTGGCAACTACCTGAAATTAAAAAAAAAAATTGTATTTTATTTAACATTTACTTATTTCAAGTAACGAAAATGCATTTATATAGTTTCAGTTTTAGTTAGTTTCACATGCTGAAAAATAAGGCAAATCCAATAGAAGCACATCTTAGCTTGACTGTTTTGCGTCCTCTGCTCAGCTGTCCCTGTGGATCAATGAGAAGATGCTGACAGCACAGGACATGTCCTACGATGAAGCTCGCAACCTGCACAGCAAATGGCTCAAACACCAGGCCTTCATGGCCGAACTACAGTCCAACAAAGAATGGCTGGACAAAATCGAGAAGGTCAGTTATCAGTGCATTTCATTTAATAGCATTCAGTGTACATCTTAAATTGTGCTATATTTTTTTTTTGCAATATTACCAGTGTGAAAATCAAATAAGTGTTATACTAGACAGAATCCATAATCCTGCCTTGGTGACCCATACTCTGAATTAGTGCTCTGCATTTATCCCATCCAAAGTGCACACACACAGCAGTGAACACACACACACCGTGAACAGTGTGTAATATGTCAGTGTGCATCTCAAGTGGATGTATCTTGATTGAAGAATGCTTAGATATTTGTACAGGAAAGTAAGAATACTGCATAAGAAAATCATTTTCTGCAGTGTGGTGACCTCTTCGTATGCTTTTATGATAATTTCATGATATTTAGTAAGGATGCATAAAATCATCGGTCATCAGCTATAATAAAAAAATAAATAAAAAAAAGCAATTGCGACTTCTTTTCTCACAATTCAGTGTCTTTTTTCATGTAAACTTGTCATAAACAAGTCATAATTATAAGATTAAAAAGTTGCAATTACCTTTTTGATTTTTTATTCTGTGACCGAAACCAAAAAAAACTGAATTGCGAAATGTAAACTCAGAATTGTGAGAAAGAAAGTCAGAATTCTTGTGATTCTTGTGAGAAAAAAAGTTAGAATTGTTAGATAAAAATATTTTTTTATTCCATGGTGGAAATGGGCTTCCATACTATATCAGTGTATCATTAATGTAATATTCTTGATGTTAAAAGGAACAACAAATGTCATAAAAGGATAATTAAACTGTTTGTTAAACTCTACATTTTTCTAATGTAAATTAAACCAATGCATTTTTCAAACCTTTTTTCTTTTCTCCATTTTCTCCTCTTTTCTAGCTTGCTTCCTAATCTTGTTGTCTGATAAGCCTGGCATTGTATATCACAAATACTGTTTGCTCTCTGACAAAGCGTTCTGGATGAATGCGTGGATGTAACGGTTAGTGTATTGTAATCTCTGTCTGTCTGCAGGAAGGGAAGCAGCTGGTCTCGGAGAAGCCGGAGACAGAAGCCGTAGTGAAGGAGAAGCTGGCGGCGCTGCAGAAGATGTGGACCGAGTTGGAAACCACGACGCAGACTAAAGCCCAGTGTCTGTTTGACGCCAACAAAGCCGAGCTCTTCACGCAGAGCTGCGCCGATCTGGACAAGTGGCTGGTGGGTCTGGAGGGTCAGATCCAATCGGACGACTATGGCAAAGATCTGACCAGCGTCAGCATCCTGATGAAGAAACAACAGGTTTGAGAGGATCAGAGCTGACGGCTGTGTTTATATTCTGAAGGACGAGACTAACTCTTCTCCTCTGTGTCCAGATGCTGGAGAACCAGGTGGAGGTGCGTCAGAGGGAGGTGGAGGAGCTCCAGTCTCAAGCTCATGTGTTGAGGCAGGAGGGAAAGGACACGGATGAGGTGGATGGACGCCGGAAGGAGGTGGAGCTGAAGTTTAAGGAGCTGCTGGAGCCGTTGCAGAAACGGAAAGACTTCCTCATGGCCTCTCGTGAGATTCATCAGTTTAACCGTGACATGGAGGATGAGATTGTGAGTTTGGGTTTATATGTGCGTGTGAATGTTGAGCTGTTCATGTGTTTAACTTCTTGTTTCTCCTCAGCTCTGGGTTGAGGAGCGGATGCCTCTCGCTACGTCGACAGACCATGGCCACAATTTACAGACTGTTCAGCTGCTTATGAAGAAGAACCAGGTCATGTATTATGGGATCTTTTTTTTTATTACTATTTAAAAAGAAACACAAACTAGAGATGTTTTTGATCAGAGATTCATTCGTAAAATGACGTAAAAGTGCTGTTTTGGGTTATATATTTTTATTTGTACAACATTATTGTTCAAAAGTTTGGGGTCAGTAAGATCTTTGTTTTCAAAACTTAATACTTTTATTCAGCAAGGATGCATTACATTTATCAAGAGTGACAGTAAAGACATTTAGAATGTTCAGAGTTAACTAAAACTGACTTTTTTTCAGTTAGTGAGATTTCTCATTTTATTTTACTTGATGACCTAAAATAACAAAAACCAAAACTGAAATCAAAATTTAATAAAAAAACTATATAGACATGGAAAAAACTACTAAAAACAGCAACAAAATGATTAAAATTTTAACTAAAATTAGAATGAAAATGTAAAATATACAAATAAAAACTGATTCAAAATGTTAATAAAAACTATAATAGTGTCTCAATTATACTAAAATAACACTGATAATGCATAAAAGATTTAGATTTTAGAAATGCTCATCAAAGAATTTATTTTTCCACAAACAAATGAGGCAGCACAACTGTTTTCAACATTAATAATAATCAGAAATGTTTGTTGAGCAGAAAATCAGCATATTAGAATGATTTCTGAAGGACCATGTGACACTGAAGACTAGAGTGCTGAAAAACCAGCTTTAATCACAAGAATAAATGACATTTTACAATATATTCAAATACAAAGCGTTTATTTTAATTTGTAATAATATTTCACAATATTAGCAAACAAATGCAGCCTTGGTGAACGTAAAAGCTTCTTTCAGAAACATTACAAATCTTACCGACCCCAAACTTTTGCACTGCTTCTTATGTGTTGTCATGACGATTTGAGCTAAATTGTGCATTTTATTGAATTAGCACATTTATCCACAGACATTACAGAAGGAGATCCAGGGCCATCAGCCGCGCTGTGACGACATATTCGAGCGCAGCCAGAGCATCCTGAAGGCCGACAGTCCCAATGTAGAGGCCATCCAAGCCCGTCTGTCCGACCTGCAGCAGCTCTGGAGCCTGATCATCCAGGAGACGGAGAAGCGGCACGCCAGACTCGAGGAGGCCCATAAGGCCCAGCAGTACTACTTTGACGCAGCTGAAGCCGAAGCCTGGATGAGCGAGCAGGAGCTCTACATGATGTCTGAAGAGAAGGCCAAGGTCTGGGATGTTCCCATGAATCAAATCTGTTTATTTTATTTTATTTCAGGTTTATTTTGACAGGGACAATGAATGCACATCAATAAAACATTAAATGTACAATGTGCCAGAATTAGCTAAAAGACTATTTTGCATCTGCAGTTCCTGGACTGATGGTAAAATTGTCACCCTAAAAATATAACAGAATTAAACAATGCATAATACATGCATGCTCCAAAATACATATACAATTTACACTATTCCTAAAAATGATACTATACATAGAACCAACAGATCAATACCAGCTCACTCGTACACACACAATCCAACTGTCAGACAAAATGACAAACTGTGTATCATTAATATCATAATATCAATATGCAGGCAAAGATAATGTAAGCATACAGACAAGTAACAGTAGCCTTAGTCATTCAATCAGTACTAAACCAAACAACCCCATGTGCATAGCATCAAAATCTCAAACTAGTAGAGCAAAAAAACAAGACGGCAGCAGAATTAAGTTTGCTAAATTAATGTTGACAATGCTGACTCTCAATTAAGTGAAACTTAAAGGAGACATAAGTAATGCCTCCTAAGTTACTGACAGTTTTCATAATATGTCTTATTTCAGATTAGTTGAAAGAAAACATCCAAAGTAAGCATTTAAGTGTTTATTATATTCCGGTAAATTTGATCACTTTTTGTCTGTAATTTCAAATACAATGCATACCATTAAAGTTTTTTCCTCCGCTTCAGCAACACTTACTGTACATACACCAAACTTAAGAGTTTGATTCCTATATAAATTCTGAAGGTTTTTACTGAAGGGTGTTTTCTAGGGATGCACCGAATGTTCGGCAACCGAAATTATTCAGCCGAAAATAGCAAAGAAAGATATATAAGCGAAAAGACTGAATAAATTGTACCAAACAATGATATGACACAATCAAAAAGAGTGAGAGGCGCGCACTCTTTATAATGCAGCACACATGTCAGCAGTGTGTAAGCTTTAAACTGTCCGAGAAAGACGCAAAACTCATTACAAGCACCGACACCGAGAGACTGTTTAGGACTGCATCACATATCTTCAATGAGAAGAGGAAGGGGTGATCGTTGCTGGTTACTGTATGATGATTAAAATCACGAAATGCCCTTAAACAATTAGTAAATAAACTGCAGAACGTTAATACACCCCGAATTGCAATTATTCTGACAGCACTCCGAGCCTCACGCAGATCTGCTTGTGACCAGGGTTTCAAAGTCCAAAGCGCCGAGGGAGAATCTGCCGGAACCAGTTACTCTTCAGTTGCTCGGTCACATTATTATGAATTTTTACAAGGCATGTGATAATGCGATACGTGCGACACATTCGTACTAGAACTCATTATAAATCTGCTGTTGTCAACAAAAAAAGCGTTGAGGTCTTCCTGCGCGTTTCCGCCCAAAAACTCCATGAACATTCATAAATGTTAGTATTGTAATTTTACTGTTGTCCTGTAAAATAAAATAAAAAGTAAGACAATAATGATAATAATTACAACAGTTTTGTTAATACATTTATTATAACATTTACACATAGTGTTTGGGATCTGTAATATTTTCTAATGTTTTAAAAGAAGTCTCTTCTCAGCAAGGCTGCTTTTAATTTTACAGTAAAAAATACATGCCTGATTCAAGAAGGGGGTCTGATGGCCAAAAAATATTATTTTACTAACTTATTAATTTTAAGTTAAATTGTGCTTTGTTTGGTATAAGGGCTGCTAGAATGTTTAAAATGTTCAGTGTTAAATTGTTGTTTTGTAATTGATTTTTTCTTTGAAAAGCAAGACAAAACAGTAAAAAGCACATTTTGGCTATTTAATTTATGCAATAGTGAAAAAAATTGGCAAAATACATGGGGGAAAAAACTCGAAAAACCGTGTTCAGTATTCGGCCTTCTGCCCAGTGTTTCATTTTGTTCGGTTTCGGCTTCAGCCAGGAATTTTCATTTCGGTGCATCCCTAGTTTTTTCATATATCGTTTACACTCATTTAAATAGCATTTTATTTCTAAAAACATGGTGAAAATGTGTATCTTTAAAGGTCGGGAGAATTTGTTTCTCCACTTCAGTAACACTTACAAACATCAAACTTGGCAGTTTTATTCCTATCTATATTCTGAATGTTTTGCTGAGGGACTTGTTCATACATCATTCATACTGATTTATATATCATTTCATTCCTAAAAACATGGTTGAAAATCTATTTTATTCTAGCTTGTTGACTGTATTTCCTGATTTATAGGTTGATTTAAAAAAGAGATATTAAAAATCACTTAAGTAAAAATCTTTAACTCTAATGTTAACAAAATTCAATTCAAATTGTCAAAATTCTAATTTTGAAACTGGCTTTACCCAGGGTTCAGATTTTGCTTCTGGAAATGTATGCAAATTAGTGTATATTTATAGATAATGTCTGATTTTGCATATTGTAATACAAAATGTGTAATACAAAATTCAACATCCTAATGTATTATGCTTAATTAACTGGGGGAACATAGTGATATCTATTAGATCACCTGTAGTGTCCTGTTTAAACCAAAATGGTGTTCGCTTTAGCAGTTCTATATTTACATGCTGCTTTTCTGAAATGTGTCCCTTGTTGTTCTCAGGATGAGCAGAGTTCAGTGGCCATGCTGAAGAAGCACCAGATCCTGGAGCAGGCGGTGGAGGACTATGCTGAAACCGTGCACCAGCTGTCCAAGACCAGCCGAGGCCTGGTGGCCGCCAACCACCCCGAGAGGTACAGAACACAGTTACACACATTGGGCCCTATTTTAACGATCTAAGCACATAGTCTAAAGCGCACGCCGCAGGTGCACTTAGGGCATGTCCGAATCCACTTTTGCTAGTTTAATGACGGGAAAAACGGTTGGTGCGCCCGGCGCATGGTCTAAAAGGGTTGTCCCTATTCTCTTAATGAGTAATGGCCGTGGGCAGATTTGCTATTTACACGGCGGAATTTGCAAGCGCAAAGACTGAACACATCTCCAGAGATGAAACAGAGCTGCTCATGCACGAGCAAATAGGTAGCCTAATTCTGATACATGCAATGACTATCCATTATGACATGTAGTCATTTTTATATTTATGTAGCCTACACAATAATAATCTTTTACATTGTAATCCTTTCATTTTTAATATTTGGCATGCTTGTGTGCTGCTGTGTGTCCATGTGTGTGTGTAATAAGCAGAGTGTACACGCGGTGTGGACCCGCACTCTATACTAACGCGCTCTTTAAATAACAAAAAAACTACTGCGCCATTGACTTTAAACCAGGTTTTTGTTGGTCAATGGCGCAGTCTATTTCAGTTGCCTCGAAATAGCAATGCACCTGAACACACCTCGTTTTCAGACCAGCACGCTAATGGGCACACAAATGGGCGCAAATGCATTTGCTATTTAAACAACGTGGCGCAGGACGTGAAAATGACAACTGTGTCGTGCTGAAACTAGCAAAAAACACTTGTGTCGCTCCTGGCGCCGCATTGCACCAGGTGTATGATAGGGCCCTTAATCTGAATCTAAATCTGAATCTGAATCTGGGTCTCATTTGGACTCTCATCTGATATTAACTTTAAAACTAAAAATCTAATTTTGAGTTTGTTTTCTAAACCTATTTCTAAATATGGATCTGACTTTGAATATTAATATTCTTATTATTGACTCTAAAACTGACTTTGGCTTTGATTCTAAATCTGATTTAGATTTTCTGCTTTTAGGACTCTAAAACTGACGTCGCTGACACTGATTTAAATCATTTTGAAACGGATTCTAAGCCTGAATATGGTTCTGAAAATTTTAATCTGAATCTGATTTTGACTCTAAAACTAACTTTGACTTTTTAATTTTTTTATTTTGATTGTAAATCTTAATCTAAATCTGCTTTTGACTATAATGCTGACTTGAATCCTCTGGATTTTAATCTTAATCCTATTTGATTCTGGCTCTGGATCTGAATCTGATTTTGACCCTAAAACTAACTTTGACTTTCATTTTTGAATCTAAATCTGCTTATGACTATTATGCTGACTTGAATCTACTGGATTTTAATCTTAATCCTATTGATTCTGTCTCTGAAACTTTGAGTCTAAATCTGGATCTGAATCTGATTTTGTCTCTAAAACTAACTTTGACTTTCATTTTTGAATCTAAATCTGCTTTTGATTGTAATGCTGAAACTGACTTTGATTCTAAATCTGGATCTTAATCTGATTTTGACCATAACTCTGACTTTGATTCTAAATCTGGATTCAAATCTTAATCTGATTTGATTCTGTCTCTGAAACTGAGTTTGACTTTGATTCTTAACCTGAATCTGATTTGATTCTAAATCTGGATTTGAATATTTATCCGATTTGGCTTCTAAAACTGACCTTGATTCTAAATCCAAAATGTTAATCTGATTTCGACTCTGACTCAAAAACTGACCTTGACTTTGATTCTTAATCTGGATTCAAATCTAATATGATTCTGACTTGGATTCTAAATACGGATTTGAACTTTAAACTGATTTAATTCTGGCTCTGAAACCGACTTTGATTCTAAACCTAGATCTGAATCTCATTTTGATTCTGAATCTGATTCCAACTTTGATGTGGATTTTAAATTGATCTGAATTAGATGTGCACTCTAATGTTCGTATTTCAAGTCAGATCTTAATCTTTGCACCTCTGGCCTGATTAACATCTTATGCTGAACATCTCTGAATGTTATCTTGAAATCAAGCCTGACTTCTGATGTGTCTGTGCTGCAGTGAGAGGATCGGCATGCGTCAGTCACAGGTGGATAAACTGTACGCCGGACTGAAGGACCTATCAGAGGAGAGGAGAGGCAAACTGGAGGAGCGCTTCCGCCTCTTCCAGCTCAACCGGGAGGTGGACGACCTGGAGCAGTGGATCGCAGAGAGAGAGGTGGTGGCTGGATCTCACGAGCTCGGACAAGACTACGAACACGTCACTGTGAGTGCGAAAAACGAATTCTGACTCATAATGTCAAAATTGTAATTTCAGTGTTAGGGTTAGTCTACAGTCATTGGGACTGTGTGATAATGCTAAAATAATATATTTTTTATTCTTTCAGTCTTTTTATTATCAATATTAACGTATTTGCTCTGCAGTGGCTTAAAATGTGATTTTAAAAAATCTGTATATTAATTAATATTTGTCAACATCTTAAGTACACGAAAGTAATGTATATAATAAATATATATAAAATATATCAATAACATAAATATATAAAAAAAAATTGAACAATAATGCAATATTATAATAAATAAATGTGTTTATATATATATATTTACTTTTAAAATAAATCAAAATAACAAAATGTCAAAAAGCTGTATTTCCGTTTTTTTTAGTATAATAGCTAAAATTCTATCTGATATGCAAATATTCAAACTCAAACCAATTCATTTATCACGGCCTAGCTAACTGATACATTTATGGAGGAAATGTTTAATGAGCCGATCAGATTTATTGTATTCTCACCCACCAGAAGTTCAACAAAGCTTTTTGATTGATAAATCATATAACTATTTGTCCACCCTGACAACAATTCTCCGTCTGAGATTAAGAAAATTATATTTAATAATCAATAATTAAAATAATTGTTTCTGCAAATATAATTTATGAATTTATTTAAATGACAGAATAGAATAGAATACAATACAATACAATAGAATGATCTAAAATCAGTTTGGGTGAACATTACTTAACCTAATTAATATTCATGACCAGTAGTGCAGCATGTAAATAAGGGTAAATTTGGTAAATATTCACATTTGATCATATAATAAATGCATGTTCCTCTCCCGCAGATGTTGCAGGAGCGTTTCCGTGAATTCGCTCGCGACACGGGAAACATCGGTCAGGAGCGTGTGGACGGCGTGAATCGTATGGCTGACGAGCTCATAAACGCAGGGCACACTGACGCGGCGACTGTTGCCGAGTGGAAGGACGGTCTGAACGAGGCCTGGGCCGATCTGCTGGAGCTCATCGACACACGCACGCAGATTCTTGCCGCATCCTACGAGCTGCACAAGTTCTACCACGACGCCAAGGAGATTCTGGGACGCATCCTGGACAAGCACAAGAAGCTTCCAGAAGAGCTGGGCCGAGACCAGAACACGGTGGAAACCTTGCAGAGGATGCACACCACATTTGAACACGACATTCAAGCTCTCGGGACGCAGGTACCAGATCCAGAAACACACAGATCTTAATACACAAAATTAATTTGATAGATGTGAATAACAATAATATATATATATTATATATATATATATTATATATATATTATATTATATAGATATATATATTATATATATAATATATATATTTTGTGTGTATGTGTTTGTTGTGTGTCTGTGAGTGTGGTGTGTCAAAAGTTATATTTATAGTAATTTATAAAATATAATTTGTACAACATTTTATATCTCAGATTTTTATTGGTTACCAAATATCTGTTTTTTTTTTGTTTTCATTTCAGAATATACGCTCAAATTTTTGTCACTGTCAGAAAACAAGTACCGTATTTAAGTAATGTCTTATTAATAATACATATAATAAATCATAAAATAAATGGTGTTGTAAATATGAATATATTAAAAATATATAAAAATAATGCGTATATATAAATATATCATATATTATTTTAGATAATACCAGATTTTTAATGTTTTTATGCTCACCAAGGCTGTATTTATTGATTAATATACGCTGAAATATTAAATTTGAAATATATAGAGAAAATACTTATAAATAGTAGTATTTTGCAATCTTACTGTTGTTAATTGTATTTTGATCGTTTTTTTGAACTTATCATTGAAAAGTATATTTATATCAGTTTTTATAGAATTACACGCAGAGAACTATAAATTATATATATAATATATAGCTATATCTATATAGATATAATTAATGTGATGTTTTAAAAAAATATCCATAATAACCTTAAAGTAAAACTATAAATCAATAATTAAACATTTAAATAATTAAAATAAATATTAAGAATAATATAATATTTTAAATAAAAAAAAATCAATGTTACTACTGTTTTATAAATTAAATAGATTTATTTAAATATATAATTTATATAAAAATTGTCTACAATGAATAGCATAAAAACATCTGCTTTCCTCAGTAAAGTCCTTTCTCAAATGACACTATATGGATTTGTCCCGCAGCTTTCGTGTGTGCCTCATTAACCTCTGAAGGTGAACATCCTGCGTTATGAGACTAATATTGCACAACAAAGAAGTAAATGAATCGGTTTTATTGGCTAAATGCACTGTCCAAGACTCTTCACTTAATTAATGGATCTTAAAATTTGATGTCTCTGGAATTGTCACACTTTGTCTTGCACTAAATGAGTGCTCTGAGCGTCAAAAGCTGTGTACTCAGCGTCTCACTGTCGTCTGCTGCATGAGGAGGTGTTTCTCTGCTTGTGTGCTCAGGTCAGGCAGCTGCAGGAGGACGCTGTGCGCCTGCAGTCAGCGTATGCTGGAGACAAAGCGGACGACATCCAGCGGCGTGAAGGCGAGGTGCTGGAGGCCTGGAGGAGTCTGCTGGAGGCCTGCGAGGGCCGGCGGACGCGACTGCTGGACACCGGAGACAAGTTCCGCTTCTTCAGTATGGTGCGCGACCTCATGCTCTGGATGGAGGACGTCATCCGCCTCATCGAGACGCAGGAGAAGCCCAGGTGTGTGATTCTGACCTGCCTATGCTCTATAGGGTTGGGTACCGAACTCGGTACTTTTAAGGGTACCGACCGAATTGCGTCGGTACTACCGAGTACCGATTCACGTTAAATCAATCGGTGCCAAATTTCGGTACCTGAGAACGCATCTGGGCGCATACGCTACAGAGAGAAAGAGAGACCCTGTGACGTGATGTCACCCCTGCAACTCGTTCAAACAACACGCAGGGCAAGCCGAAATGTTCTGAAGTGTGGTTACATTTCTAGGGTCATATGGTTTCTGCGAAAACGCAGACGGGATCACGGTTCCATTCAGTCCATTCATAAAAACGTAATTTACTCTATAGCACGGAATGCCACGGAATTCGTCAATGTTTGGACGAATAAATCAAAAGTAAGTCTGCCACTTAATTCGAATCGCGAACTAGTGTCTGTGAATATTAAAATGCAAAAAGACGGTCCTGCATGTTCTGCTTGCCTCTGTATGTATGATTGGCGGAACTGCGGTTTTGTTTACTACACAAATACTGAAGCACGCGTGATGCTCGCGGTGATTTTCGGCCTCTGCGTCTCACTATGTGACGGCATGACCAAAGACTTAATCTCCAGAGCTGCTGTGAGAGAATTTTATCGTTTCATTTGAGAAAACTAGCATCATTGTGCTGTATACACACAGAAACTTCATGGCAACCTGTCAAAATAAAAGTACGGTTTAACCTGTAACAGAAATATATTACTCTTGTATTAATTTTGTACAGTATACTGTACATCTTTAAATATTCAATTTTGTATCAAATTTAAATAAAACAATGAAATGATAAAAATAAATTTCAAACAGATTAATCACTTAATTGTAGAAAGAAATAATGCAATTATTAGCCTATTAAAAAATGTTATAAAAGTGTTTTTTTTTCTTCCATGTATTAATTTCAACAGTAAACCTCAGTTTGTTTGCCAAAAAATAAAAGGGTTTAATTTTCATTAGATTTAAAATAAATGTTTAATGCCTTCATTTGATTTTCAGAAAAATTAAAAAATGAATTTCTGGGGGGAAAAAACAAAAACAAAAGAAAGAAACAGTTTGTAGGGCCCTATTGTTCAAAACGTTGAAATTGAGACTTATTTTTCACTGAAAGAAATGTTTTTGTAATTACACAGAGAGTAAAGTACCGAAAAAAGTACCGGCACCGAAATTCAGGTACCGTACCGGTTAAAATGTGAACGTACCCAACCCCTCCCTAATGCTCTAGGGGACAATATTGCTGGAAATGTGCCTGCACTTTAGTTAAATGTGACGGCCTCATTTTTGTGGGTGTCTTTGAAACGGAAAGGGCTCATAATGAGAGAAAATAAATAGTTGTAGTTTCTTTTTTCACTGCTAAAATATCAAAGGTTGTATGTCATCGTTAGTGTTATAGAGTGATATAGCTAAGCTAAAATTATGGCTTAGTCTTATCCTCCTTTTTCATATCTTTGGTTTTTTAAATAGGATTTTTATAATGTATTGATTGTGCATGTAAAATTAGGTACAAAATAATTATATATAAATTAAATAATGCATATAAAATTAATATGTTTGGATAAATAATGTAAAATAAATGCTAATGTAATCATCAATAAAAAATACTATTAAAAGTATGTTTTAAAAGTAAATAAAAAAACTGTATTTCACTGTTAGGTGCCACGTTGCTTTATAATTTCATATATCTTTTACTGTAACATATTAAACATAAATACAAAAACTGTATTTCAGTTTAGTATCAATTAAATTTTAGGTTTAGTTTAAATAATAATTAACGGGTGATATGCTAAAATTGGTCTTTAACCTTTTCACCTTTTTTGACCGGGGGGGTTGATTATCTCAATATTTATGTCATATTTTATATGCAGGGAAGTAAGGGATTTTTTTTAAAAGAAGAATATAAATATTTTTATATGTATTTTTAAATATATATTACATTAGGAGTCAACATTGTGCAGGATACAAGTACTATTTAAGTACAAAATAAATCTAAAAATGTATATAAAACTGAAAATGCTTTAGATGTTCCAGATCAGTCTCTCTGTCTGCTGTTCTTCAGGGACGTGTCGTCTGTGGAGCTTCTCATGAACAACCACCAGGGAATCAAGGCTGAAATCGATGCCCGTAACGACAGTTTCACGGCCTGCATCGAGCTGGGCAAATCTCTCCTGGCACGGAAACACTATGCATCAGAGGAGGTGAGTATCGTCCGCAGGATGACTGAAGAGGTTTTAGATAAGAAGAACCATATTTAGATGTCTTGTTCCAGTCCTTCATGTCTGTTTACCTCTCCCACAGATCAAAGAGAAGTTGTTGCAGTTGACGGACAAGAGGAAAGATATGATTGACAAGTGGGAGGACAGATGGGAGTGGCTTAGACTGAGTGAGTATGATGGGAAATTAATTGTGTGTTAGCAATCGAGAAAAACTGTAATGTATTTATATTAACCCTCTAAGCGCCAAAGACGTCATACTTAATTAAATAGACTGTAGTTCCTAATATGGTGTAATATCTCATTTGTATTCCCTACCACTAGATGGCAGACATGTAGTACTTCGATTCTAGACCAAAATTACGTCACATTCCTTTTCAAAGTGTTCGAGGAAATAGCAGAGCATGTGAGCTATTGTGTCATTGATGCGGATGCAGTTCAGTTCATAGCGTGCGAGTAGATTGTGAGATTTGTGAGAGAAAATCAGCAAATGGATAATAAAAAGTTGTACCGTGAGGATGTTATTCGCCGATTCTGACTCTGAGGGGAATATTTGCCTTTTGGAAATGACGATCGGTCGTCTAATAATCATGCTTCTCCTGGTACATCTTTGCAGCGCAGTGGTGCTGCCGTGCAAGGCGAGAGTGTTCACGAAGCACAAACAAGTGATCATTTCGACTCTTTGCCCAACGGGGATGTGGCAGGGCAATATCTATTATTTCCTAAATATTACTGATGAACTGATCAAAAATAGGCTACTGTTCACATGCGTTTTACTATATAGTATAGTAATATAGTAATAATTTAGTACTTTCTCCTGTTTTATTTTTGGTTTCCTCTTTTCTGATCATTTGCAATGAGGATAAAAAAAAACATGTAAATAAGTTCAAACGTCCATTCAATATCTATTATTTCCTGATATTACTGACCATTCAGGAGGGCCAAAAAAAAAAACTTGCCGCCTAAGGGTTAATATAGTAAATGTCTTATTTAGCAAAAATAAATTAAATTCGATAAAATTAGTAAAAAGAAGTATCAATAATGTATATATATTATTATATTTGTAAAAAAAATAAAAAAAGTTTTATATCATATATATATTGCCTGTATATATGTAGGTGGATATATATACAGGATATATATATATTATATTATATATATGTAGAAAATATTTGAATGTCATACAGTGTGAACTTTGAATGCTTCAAACACTCTTGAGTTGTTTTCCCGGCTGGTTATTTCTTATAGTGTTTTGGTTTGCCCTCTATTTGACGTCTTGGAATTGAGAGGGTCTCCTCCCATGATGCTTAGCAGCTCTGATACACTTATTTCTGACCTTATAATGGGAAGTGTGTAGAAGGATGTGGGCAGCTTGTGCTTTAAATCATTGACACTGACTTCCCCTTTCACCTTGCCTGTGTTTGTGCAGTTTTGGAAGTGCACCAGTTTTCACGTGACGCCGGCCTTGGCAGAGGCGTGGCTGCTGGGACAGGAGCCGTACCTGTCCGGCAGAGAGATGGGACAGAATGTGGACGAGGTGGAGAAGCTGATCAAACGCCACGAAGCGTTCGAGAAATCAGCCGCCACTTGGGAGGAGCGCTTCTCAGCACTGGAGCGACTGACTCCTTGAAGAGAGATATAGAGGAGTAGAGAGAGAGTGTGTGTATGTGTGTGTGTGTGTGTGTGAGAAAGAGAGAGGAGAGAGCGAGAGAGAAGTGTGTGTGTAGGTATGTGAGAGAGAGAGAGTTGAGTGTGTGTGTGTGTGGTGGTTTTGTGTTTTTTGAGAGAGAGAGATAATAGAGAGGGTGTCTGTGTGTGTGTGTGGGTGTGTGTGTGTGTGTGTGTGTGGGTTTGAGAGAGAGAGAGTGTGTGTGTGTGAGAGAGAGAGAGAGAGAGAGAGAGAGAGATATGTGTGTGTGTGTGTGAAGAGAGAGAGAGGGGAGAGAATAGAGAGAGTTTGGGGGGGTGTGTGTGTGTGTTTGCATGTTTCATGTTACACAATTGTAAATAACATAGGTTTTACAATGAGAAGGTGATTTATGAGGACAGTTTCAGTGTCCCCGTAATTCAAAAGCTTTTAAATAATTCAGAATGAGTTTTTTTTAAAACCTAAAAATGCAGAAAGTTTCCTGTAAAGGGTAGGTTTAGGGGTAGGGTTGGTGTAAGGCAACAGAATATACAGTCTGTACAGTATAAAAAACATTACGCCTATGGAATGTCCCCATAAACCATAAAAACAAACCTGTGTGTGTGTGAGAGAGAGAGAGAGAGAGAGTGTGTGCGCATTTTTGTGACATATGAGAACACAAATTTGTATAATGACATGAGTATGACATAGGTATTACAACGAGAAGGTGACTTATGGCGGACAAACTGGTGTTGTGTGTGTGTGTGTGTGTGCGTGTAGGACGTCACCATGACTCTGTTGTTGTACTTCTCTGTGTATTCTGTAGTTGGAGTTATTGGAAGTGAGAAGACAGCAAGAGGAGGAAGAGAGGAGGAGGAAACCGCCCACACCGGAGCCGGTCCAGGCGCAGGACGCAGAAACACAGCAGAGGTGAACACAGAACACACACACACACACACCCACACAGCCCAGGGTCTTACTGATGTACTTAGAAACCACGCACATGTCAGACAGATGCGTTTTCTACTACTATCAGTCATGTGTTTTAGGACATACGATACAGTTTCTTTTTCTGATTTTAGTGATGTTTAGGTTTGTGTAGCAGTGTTCTTAAAAAGATGTACTTATAATTCATTTATGATTATTAGTATAGAAATGCATTTTTTGTAAAAAAAATTTTAAATGATTTAAACTGAATATGAAAGTAATACATTTTTTCCATAAAATGTATGTTTATATTAGATATTAAGTGCTAAAATATTTCATAAAATATTTTTTTTATATACATCGATGTAATATTAGTATACAATGAATGTAAATATATTTTAAATAAGTATAATAGACTTATCTTAGTTCATTAGTGTTATTAGTAAAAAAAATACCTTAGTGCATTAATATCATTAAAATTAGTTTCACCTAATATAACAAAACAAATGTCTTTAAAATGAGATATATTTTGTATTAAATATTACATTATTATATTAAATATATTTAATAAATATATTGATATAAATAAAAGTATTTATAAATAATAGGAAAATATGACATTAAATTAATACATTTAATATTTATATTAGTTAAAACATAATATAAAAATAAATTGTATTAATATAAATATTAAGATCAAAGTACGACAATTAATATTTTTATTTATATCATATACACGTAAATAATTTATATTAAGTATATCAAGTGTTTGTTTTTTAAGTAGAAAATAATCCACTAAATATATATATATATTATTTGATAATATTGCTATATAATATTATATTAGATATCATATTCATTATAAAATTATTGTATAATGTCTGTGAATATTTGCTCGGATATTTTTTAAATAACAGTTAATCCAGAGGTAGTTTTGGCACCAGTCAGTGCTGATATACAGAGAGCAGGGTAGCTGATGTACATAAGATAAAATACATAATACACTATAATATACAGAAAGTGATATTACCAACTAGTGGACATTAACTAGAACACTTCGCGATTTGATTACGTGTGCAGTGTTTCAACTGCAGCACTGCCATAAATTTTGAAGCTAAAGTAGTTATTCAGATTTGTGACGTTTTTGTGTGTGTGTGTGTGTGTCTGTGCGTCTATGTGCGTCTGTGTGTGTGTGTGTGTGTGTGTCTGTGCGTCTGTTGTGTTGTGTGTGTGTGTGTGTGGGTGCCTTCTGTGTGTTTGTGGGTGGTTGTGTGTTTGTTCACAGAGAAGGAGAGCAGATTGCCCAGAACGGACTGCCATCAGACCAGGACTCTCCACGGGTTAGTTACCGCTCCTGTACCTACCCACAATACACTAGCAGTCAACAGACACCACGAACTACCGGTCAGGGACACTGAGAGTTCCCATAATGCTCTCTGATGATCACACACCTCTGCACCAGCTGACGGGACACAGACGGGTTTGTCAGCTGTTTATTACCGCAGGTTATCAGTGGACTTTATGAAGGCTAATGACAATGTATCTCAATATCTTCAGTGTGTTTTGTGGACATGATGTGCCTTAAAAAACATATCAACAGATGAATGAGAAATACTGATGAAATGATCCGGTTCAGTACTAGTTTAAGTCATCAGAAATAAGCAAAAAACCCTAATGCACAATAGAAATATGGAGCAGTTAAAGCACTTATATGAATGCCTCCATACAAAAATGAGTGTTATTTAATGTGTAAAGTGTAAAGTGTATTGTCTTGTTCAGGTGGAACTTCGTTTTTGAGGAGGATTAACTTAGGAACATATACAAGGCAAAATTCATGTTCTTCCTCTGTAAAAAGTAAGTGGCTTTATGCTTAAAAACAAGAAAAATGTTTGACATTGGGGTCAGAAAATTCAATATATTTCCTTTTACATTATTTTCCTGACCTCCATTGGGCAGGAAACCCCCCCCCCCCCCCCTTTTGAAGCATAAGTACAAAATTGTACAATCTTGTTTCGAAATAGACTTACTAATCATCATTTCTGTGTATTTTCGTAAATTAACACATTTCAAACACATTAAATTATATAAACATTTATATAATTTTGTTATTTTATTAATATTTATATTACAATGTTATACTATATAAATACAATAAGTCATATTATAATATTACTATATAAATGTAATTACTTATTAAACCTGAATTCAAACTTTACTATATTAGATTAAGGATACAATTATACTAATATTTTTATATTTTAATATAGTATTATATATGATGTGTGTGTATGTTGGTTTGGGGCCGTTTAAGCATAAAAGTCCACAACATTTTGTCGTTTTTCAGAAGACAGACGTATATTTTTCAAGTCTTTGCTTCTCAAGTAAATGTCTTTTGATTTGAAGAATGTTTTGATATTTTTACTGTAAAATAAGACAAAAAACATGATTTTTTTGCAGTGACGTTTTCTCTGTAGAAATGGTGCTTTATGGGTAGCTCTAGACTTCCATTAGAAGTGCATTACTGTAAAAGCAGATATTAACGGACAGTTCGTGTGATGGGAGTCATAATGAACCGAGAGCATTGCTAGATATTTAAACCGCTGCAAATGATCTGCCATGTGTTTGATAGTTTGCTTTTGCTTTGGTTTGTGTTTGCGATGTGAGCTTGTGAAACTCAAACCTGTTGTTCCCTCTCAGTCGGTCACTCTCGACCTCACGTCGGAGGACCGACGAAATTGGAATCTCGCTTAGAGAGACCAATCCACTTCGCTGTCAAACTAAACGGCCAATGCACATTGCCTCGATTATTGCATCGCACTGCTATCGATCACAGCGTTGTATATTCGGCACATGTGGTGCAGCGCATATTCAGCTTTTCACTTCGGAGCCGAGCGATCAGATCGTTCTGCTCTTGACTACTCTACTGAGAGAAGAAGACAGAACGAGTTCAGATCGCTCTTGGAGAGCTCTTCGTGTTGGAGGACGGCGCTTCAGCGGTGGTGGTTTTCCCGTGTCGAGTGGGTTGCACACATCAGGTTGCACTACCCCCTGTTTGTGTTGCAAATGATCATCTCCACTGTGCGCCTCAGCACGCTAAAAGAGCTTTTCCCTAAAAGAGCAATTTCGGGTGCGTCTTTCTAAAGACGACTTGTTGCTTGGCAAACTTGACGTTACGTCTTTATAAAGACGATTTGGGTCTTGCTATAGACAACGTATCACCCTGGCGTTTTTGGATGCGGTCGTTACCTGGTGCCGGGATGATGGTCACGCTTCACGTGTCTGGGCATTAAGCATGCTGAGGTGGCGTTCGTGGATGGCTCATGCTCCCATGGCGGGGGTATGACCGTCTCGGAGTTGCGGACCGGACTCCGTTACCTGCAAAGGGTCGGAGTGCCCGTGCCACTGCCTAGATTTTGGGTTCCCTCTGGTGGCAGCCGGGGGCGTCCTTCTAGCGGTGGGCGGACTGGTCTTAAGGTCACGGTAAGGAATTCCCCTCCGGGGATTCCCCATCCCGCCGGCACTTCGAAACCAGCGGAGCTCTCAAAAGAGCTGGCTGGACCCTCCCGGGGGGTACCACTTGTTTCTTCTGGGTCTCCCCCCGACGATCAGATGTCGATTGCAGCATCGGAAGGTGAGCCAGAGCTTTCTGGAGAGGAAAATTCGGCTGCGCTGCTCTCCTCCGGGAACGTAGCAATGCCTGGATCGGATCCAGAATAATGGCTATGCTTTCCCGGGCCACAGTAGGGGTAGGGCTCGAGTGAAGACTTTCACCGTGTCCCGATCTCAGGTTACGTGGTTCCCGGGTCGGTCCGCGCTGGTTCTCAGCGCCCCACCCCGGTGCCATTCTTCCTGGAGGTGCATGAGGAGCTCAACAAGTCATGGACGGCACCTTTTTACTGCCAGAAACTGATTTGCCGGATCCTCCTCCCTCTCCACCCTCGATGGTGGGGCAGCTAGGGGGTTACAAGGGTCCCCCCGGTGGAGCGGTCGGTTGCGATGCAGTTGTGTCCTAATACCGCCTCCAACCGGCAGGGAGAACCGTGCCTCCTCTCCCGGGTCTGTAGGTACTCGGCTGGCCAGCGATGCCTATACGACCTGTGGAGAAGCTGCCTCCAACTTACACGCTACGGCGTGATTGCAAGTTCACCAGGCCAAGTCACTGAGGGACTTGCACGAGGGTGGTGACGACCTGGAAGTTCAGAGAGAACTCTGCACCGCGGCGGACCTCGCGCTACGAGCGGTGAAGGTTTCGGCGCGGTCTCTGGGTCGTGCGATGGCCACTATGGTGGTCCAGGAGCGCCAATTCTGGCTGTGACTGGCCGACATGCGCGAAACACACAAGACACAATTCTTGAACGCCCCCGTATCCCAGGCCGGCCTGTCGGCGACACGGTGTAGAACGTGCCCAGCGGTTCTCCGCTGACCAAAACAGACTGAGGCCATCAGGTACATCCTTCCGGTGTGCAGCTGCTGCCGTCGCCGAGGGCGGCCTCCCTGCCACCGCCAAAACAAGAGCAGGGCTCCTGCGGCCTCAAGCAAAGCTGTGTCGTGGAGCCGGTCGCAGGGCAGCCGCACCCGCCCGTCCAGGCCCCCGCCAAACATGGTGGCAAGCGAAAGAGCTAGAGGCCCTGAGACGGGCAACCCAGAGGTGGAGGGACGTGCTCTTCAGGAGATGGTAAGCACACCAATCCCTCCCCCGGAGGAGGGCCGGGCGGAGTATCTTTTCTGCCACTGACCTCTCGGTCGGTGGTACCCTAATTCTTGACAAAGAGCAATTCCTCTATTTTTTTGGGTCCCCAGAGGGGACGGGGGTTGTGGATGATCTAGTGCGTATCACACTCACCCTCTTCTCTCGTCAGTGAGCAGCAGTGGGCTGATCGGGAGGACGAACCAACGGATTACCCACGCACCCTCTGCTCAAACGCATGTCAGTGTTGCACACACTCAGACCCCCCCTCGGACCGGCAAAGAGACGCCCGGGCCGGGTCCCTGCGTTCTTTCACGCTGCCCCCCTGCGGGTACGCCTGTAGTTCCGTTGAAGCCACTAGCGCGGGGTCTGGGAGCCTGGCTTGAGCTACCCAACCCGTCTCGATGGCTCCTTCAAACCGTAAGGCTTGGCTATGTGATTCAATTCGCCCGGCGCCCTCCCAAGTTCAGGGGCGTCCACTTTACTTTAGTGAAAGCAGCAGATGCCCCTGTCTTGTGTGCAGAGATCGCAGTCCTGCTGGCGAAGTATGCGATAGAGCCGGTCCTTCCAGCCTATATGGAGATGGGGTTTTACAGCCCCTGCTTTGTTGTACCCAAGAAAGGCGGTGGGTTTAGACCTATCTTGGACCTGCTCGTCGTGAACCGGGCCTCGTCACTCACCGGCTCCCGTTCAACATGCTCACGCAGAAATGCACTTTCAGCTGTATCCGTCCCCAAGACTGGTTCGCAACGATCGACCTGAAGGACACGTACTTTCATGTTTCGATCCTTCCGCGCCACAGGCCATTCCTGCGGTTTGCGTTCGAAGGATGGGGATATCAGTACAAGGTCCTGCTCTTCGGGCTGTCCCTGTTGCCCCGTGTCTTTACGAAAGTTACGGAGGCAGCCCTTGTTCCCACGAGAGAGCGGGTCATTCGCATCCTCAACTACCTCGATGATTGGCTCATACTCACCCAGTCTCAGGATCAGTTGTGCGAGAACAGGGACTTGGTGCTTTCACACCTCAACCTGTTGGGCCTTCAGGTCAACTGGGAAAAAACAAACTCTCCCCGACGCAGAGGATCCCTTTTCTCGGTATAGAGTTTGGATTTCGGTCGAACAGACAGCATGCCTCACACAGGAACGTGCTCAGTCGGTGTTAAACTGCTTGAATACATTCAAGAGCAGGATCGCGGTCCCACTGAAATTGTTTCAGAGGCTCCTGGGGGCCACGGTGGCAGTCACGCCACTGGGGCTACTCCATATGAGTCCGCTGCAGCACTGGCTCCACGGCCGGGTCCCGAGTTGGGCGTGGCAAATCGGCACCTTCCGGGTCCAAGTGACACTGGCCTGCCGACAAACCTTCACCCCGTGTTCAGACCTTGCGTTCCTCCGGGCAGGGTTGCCCCTGGAGCAGGTCTCCAGGCATGATGTGGTTTGCACAGATGCCTCAACCACCGTCTGGGGGGCCACGTACAACGGGCTTGAAGTGTCAGGGGTTTGGACGGGGCCCCAAACTGCACTGGCACATCAACTGCCTCTAGTTGCTGGCAGTGCACCTTGCCCTGAGAACTGTCTCAAAGGGCGCTTACGAGGCAAGCACGTACTGGTCTGTACGGACAGCACTGCGACTGTTGCGTACATCAACCGACATGGTGGTCTGCGCTCCCGTCGCTTATCTCAACTCGCCCGCCACCTCCTCCTCTGGAGTCAGTAGCATCTGAGGTCGCTTCGTGCTGTTCCCATTCCTGAGCTGCTCAACCGGGCAGCCGACAGAGCTGTCCCAAGCTGCGCTCCCAGGAGAATGGCGACTCCATCCCCAGACGGTCAAGCTGGTTTGGGGACGTTTCGGAGCCGCTCAGGTAGACCTGTTTGCCTCTCCAGAAACCTCTCACTGCCAGTTGTTCTTCGCCCTGACCGACGGAACACTCGGCACGGACGCTCTGGCACACAGCTGGCCGCGGGGCCTTCGCAAGTATGCGTTTCCCCCAGTGAGCCTTCTGGCACAGTTGCTTTGCAAGGTCAGGGAGGACGAGGAGCAGTTCCTGCTGGTGGCGCCCTATTGGCCTACCCGGACGTGGTTCCCGGAACTATGCTCCTCCGCGGTGACGCCCCTCCCTGGCCGTTCCTCTGATAAAGGATTTACTGACTCAGAGACGGGGCACCTTTTGGCACCCGCGTCCAGACCTCTGGGAACTTCATGTCTGGTCCCTGGACGGGACGCGGAGGTTCTAGGTGGCCTACCCCAAGGGGTAGTTGACACCATCACTTCAGCGAGAGCACCGTCTACGAGACACGCCTACGCTTTGAAGTGGAACCTGTTCGTTGAGTGGTGTTCTTCTCGCCGAGAAGACCCCTGAAGATTCCTGATCAAGTTTTGCTGTCCTTCTTGCGCAGGGCTGGAGCGTAGGCTTTCTCCTCCACCCATAAATTCAGGTCGCCGCTATCGCTGCTACCCACGACCCGTATAAGGAGTCGTTGGGGAAGCATGCTTGGTCTCAATTCCTTCGGGGCGAGAGTTACATCCTCCACAGGCCGCCCTCATATACCTCGTGTGACCTGATCTGGTTGCGCCCGGCACTACCGCATGCACCGTTTGAGCCTTTCAGCGTGGATCGAAGTTATCCGCTCAATGAAAACTCTGCTCCTGATTGCACTGGTCTCCATCAAGAGGGTATGGGACCTGCACGCATTTTCGGTCAACGATTCGTGCGTAGAGTTCGGGCCGGCTGACTCCCAGAGAACCCTGAGGCCCCGGCCCGGCTATGCACCCAAGGTTCCCGCTACTCCCTTCAGAGATCAGGTGGTGAACCTCCAAGCGCTACCCTCGGAGGAGGCAGACCCAGCCCTAACTTTGCTCTGTCCCGTCAGAGCCTTAAGGTGCTACGTAGACCGGATACGCAAGCTTCAGGTCCTCAGACCAGCTCTTTGTCTGCTTTTGGAGGTCAGCAGAAAGGGAAGGCTGTCTCAGAGGTTGGCCCACTGGATAGTGGACGCCATCACCCTGGCTTACCAGGCACAGGGTGTGCCCTGACCGCTCAGGTTGCGAGCTCACTCAACAAGAGGTGTTGCATCCTCCTGGGAGCTGGCTCGTGGCGCCTCGCTGACAGTATCTGTAGGGTTGCGGGCTGGGCGACCCCTAACACGTTCGCTAGATTCTATAGCCTTCGTGTGGAGCCAGTATCCTCTTGTGTTCTCACTTCAAACGGGTAAAAGCACTGAGAGGCCCCGGCTTCGGGTCGGCTTGCAAAACCACTCCAGAGAGTCCATATAGTTGACCCTGTTGAGTTCCTCCGTCCCCTTGGCAGTCAGACGTGGCGGAGCGTCCGGCGCCATGCCTTCACTCGCTGAATCCTCGAGAACCGGTAGGAGGCTGGGTTCCATATGTTAGACCTAAGTGGATCTCATATGTGTAAAGTCCACGGTATAGCCTCGATCCCGTGTTTCCCCGGCAGATTTCTGCCATTCCAAGAGGGTTCAATCACCTCCATTCTTCCATATGCACCTAAGGGATGTCCATATGTGTATTGCTTCCGAAACCTCCTTCGGGAAGGTTCGAGCTTCCGTAACGCCCCTGTTCCAAGTAGAACGGGTACGTTTTCCCAGTGTTATCCCGTCTTACTCATTGGGTAGTGCCATAGAAGCAGTAGCTGGTCCTCTTGTGAAGAAACCCTGGCCTACGCCAAAAAATAGGGGCTCAGGTGGCTTCCACAGGACACTGGAAGGCGCAGTATGTGGCTTTTGATGGTCCCCATTCGCGTTCCTCCGACGTGACGCTGAGAGTGACCGACTGAAAGGGAACGTCTCGTTACATATGGTAACCCTCGTCCCTGAAGGAGGGAACGGAGACGTCACGTCCCGTCGCCACAGCTCCTGTACCACCGCTGAGCGGCCGGGTCACCGGCTCGGCTCCTCAGCAAAAACCTGAATATGCACTGCATCTGCTGCCTACGTATTCACGCTGTGATCAGCAGAAGCTGGATGCAATAATTGCATGCCAATTTGCATTGGCTCGTTTCGTTTACACTCGAAGTAGATTGGTCCCTCTAGGCGAGATCCCAATTCGTCGGTCCTCCGACGTGACGTCTCCGTTCCCTCCTTCAGGGAACGAGGGTTACATACGTAACCGAGACGTTCTGTGTTGAGAGTCCAGAAAAGCCCAATAGAGTAGGGTTTGTGGGTGTGTGTGTGTGTGTGTGTGGTGGTTGAGGTGATTTACCATAAAATGAGCTGAAATATGAATTGTCATGTACTTCCAGTATGCGGACAGACTTTCTTTAGTCGACTAATAAATGAACTGAGTGTGTATGTTGGATATGTGTGTTGTCTGTAACCTCCTGTGACTTCTGTCTGTTTAAATGCATCTCAGCCAGACTTCACTGGCTCCGTATGAGAGTTGTAAGGTGTTTAAGCATAGATTTTAGTAATGCTGGACTAAAGAGGTTGTGTTTGAGTTCCTGAGAGCCGTTTTAGCGGAGCAGGACGCCATCAGACGGGTTTTGCGGTACAGTAACACATCTGGAGTGATACCTGTGTGCTGTTGCTTTAAGCATGATGTTTTTCAAACTGATTGAGTTCCAGACATCTGCCATGTTTCTGACTGTAGATCCATAGAGTTTCCCATCTCGCATCATCTTTTTACCTTTACAGTCAACATGAAATGCATTTAAAACCTTATTCATTTACATTACATTTAGTCATTAAGCAGATGCTTTTATCCAAAGAGACTTAAAACCGCCTCAAGCAGTCAAAAGCAAAAGAGCAATGATACGCAAGTGCTATAAAAAGTCTCAGTTAGCTTAACGCAGTACACATAGCAAGGTTTTTTTGTTAATTGTATAATAAATGAAAAGAAAATAGATAGAATACAAAAGATTAGAAAGCAAGTGTTTGTTTTTTTTTTTTTTTTAAGAAAACAGCAGCAAACAATATAGTGCAATAAAGGGACAATGTTTTTTCTTTTTAAGATAGAATTAGAGGATCAATACGATGGAAGAGATGGTTTTAGCGAAGACTCAGCAATATTTACACAATTATCTGCATTAATAACAATACCATAGCCTGCATGAGTCACATGCAAAAAGGCTGACTTGCGCTGATAATTATTCACAATGGGTTTTAATGTTTGAACGTGTTTTATTTTTGTCTTGTTTTTCAGCACCAACTTCTAACCCTTCTAATTAGGATTTTTTACTTAATTCCGTTGTTTTTCGAAAAAATATATTTTTATCTTAAGATTTAAATGTAGCTCAGATAAGCGTATTGACTATTAAGATCTGTTTTTTTTTTGTTGTTTAATACTAATCTAAATGATAACACTAGATTTAATAAATGATTTTGAGTAAAGAATATACTTATGCTAATTAACATTTTGAAAATATTTTCTGTGAACAATTTAGCAAAATTAGTGACTTGTTTTTTCCTTAACAACAAGATATTTTCATCCACTTATTGTATTGGTTTTTTATACTAATCTAAATAATTAGAATCTTATTATTATAATACAAAATATATATATTTTGCCTAACGACACACATTTGTACTAAATCAAATTGATGAAAAATTGATCAAATGTTGCATTTATGCCCTTAAGCAATAAAAATATCTGCTATGGGTCAGAAAAATCAACTTGATTCAAAGGAAAACAAGTGTATTTTACCTTCATTTGAGATATTATCACTCACTTCAGTTTGAACCGACTTTTCAGATATTAATATCTCAGTCTTTAAAATCCATTCTTTTTCTCTTCTGAAGTAAATGTATGTTTATTTAAGAAAACAAGACAAAAATGCTATGCAAAAATATTTTTTTTGCTATTTTTTTTGCAGTGTAAATAGATTCAGTATTGAGTTCATGTTGACTTTATTGGCTTAATCACTGTTTGACTTGATTTGAATGAGAATCTCACCTCTGATTCAGCCAGTGTTGGTGTTTCTCCCGTGTGACTGATTCATGAGCCGCTGCAGTGTGTTTGGTAACTCATGGCGGTGTGTTGGCAGGATGGGGTGGAGGGCGAGATGAACGGAGTGCCTGAGAGGAGCTCGAAGGAGCCGAGTCCCATCCCGTCTCCGAGCGCAGACAGACGGGGCAGAGGCAGTCAGTCGGCCACACTGCCGGCGAAGGGTCAGGAGACGGCGTCTGCGCAGCTGGAGGGACTCCTGCACCGCAAACACGAGTGGGAGGGACACAACAAGAAAGCCTCCAGCAGGTATGATGATCCCTGTCCACAATCACAGTCAAACGAGATGAGTATAGGACTAAAAACTGATAAACTACCAATATTTCACTGCTTTAAAATCACGGTAACCACTTTACAATAGTTCATTAGTTACATGAACTATAATGAACTGCAACTTATCAGCTTTATTAATCTTTGTTCACGTTAGTCAACATTTACCTGCATACATTATTAAAAATCTTGTTAACATTAGTAATGCACTGTAACAACATGAACTAACCAGGAACCATCTGTATGTTCATTACTACGTGACGTAGATTATAAATACAGTAACAATGTAATTCGCATGGTGAGCTTTCATGTTATTAATTTACATTAACAAGTTTAATATGAAACGTCTTATTGATAAGTGTTACCAAATAAACATTACCTAGAATAAAATAACCCAGTTTAATAATAATGATCCAGCTCATATCGGTTAAGCAGCATTGTCCTCATGTTTCACCAAAATTACAGAACTAAAACTAGAAATCAAAACTACACATGACCAAAACCTTAAAACAAATCACAGCTAAGTCGAGAAAATGGCAAAAAAATAAATAAATTAAAAGGTAGAAAAACTAACAGCGGGGATTCTGCAACAAATACAATGTGCAAGTTAGGTTAAAACCGGTATTTGACATAAAATGAGGGACAGATTTAGAGGGCGGGAGAGGATGGTGAGAGGGCTGGAGAGAAAAGTTGCGCCGGCGAAAGAGGGGGGAAAAAATGAAGACACGGGTCAAAAGGAGGTGTCGGGGGAAAACAAAGCAAACAACAACAAACCACAAAAAAAGATGATGGGGGGGCGGCTTTCACAAAGGAAAGCGAGGGGAAAAACTACACAAACTCGATTATGAGGGGGGGATGAAGCACCGACAAGGGACGACACGGCAAACCCAAGAGAAAAACGAAAGAGGGCAAAAGATAGAGGCAAAAAGAGGAAAAACCCGAAAAGGGGAGATGGGACGAAACCTAAAAAAAGGTCGTTTAAGAAAATAAATAGAACTGGGATAGCTTAAAAGAAAAACCAAAACTGCAAGACGATAGAAAAACGAAAAGGCCGAGCTGAACGGGAGGAAATGAAAACTGGGGAAAAAAACAAAAGTAGTGCAAGAGAAAACAGAAACTAAAAGACACTGGTCAGGACGTGGGGGGGGGGGTGGGTGGAAAGGAAACGGAAATCAGCAGGAGCATGAAATGGAGCAAAGATATACAGGAAAGGGGACAGGGATTAGTGGACAAAAGAGGGCGAGGGCAAAGGAAGCGGGGGGGAGGGGACGGGCAGGCAATAAGGAAGCCGGGAAAAAGCAATGGAGCACGGGGTCCACAAAAAAGCAGGGGAAGGTCAGAGGAGCAGTCAGATGCGGGGTAATGGTCTTAAACCCGGGGAGGGAGGGGGTAGAGACAGGCGGAAGAGGGACAAGCCAACGGGTGAACACCAGCACGAAGCACAGTGGCGGGGGTGACACTTTATGTGCGATAGGCCCCGGGAGACAGGCTACGAACGATAAGTCACTTGTCAACTCCAGTCCACATCATTCTACATTATTTGCAACTACATGGCTACTAACCTCAAGGTTGACGGTTAGGGAGGTTGAGGGTTAGTATAAAAGGGACAGATACTTCCAAGTTGCGCATAGGTAGTGTGGTTGTGGGACCCATCAAAATAAAGGGGAGAAGGTATGAAGCGACAGTCGACGAAGACTCGAGGCGGCGAGGGACAGGGATGGGCAAAGACCGGACGCTAGTAGAATGTGGACTAAAGTGTAACCCAGTTTCTACTTATTGGCATTTAGTTTGAACCTTGCTGATAATACTTTCCCTGAACATCTGGAATTAAGCAGGTCTCATCTGGACATAATTATCATGTCAGTTTGAGCGAGTCTTCGGTGTGTGTTTGGCTCTGAAATCAAGATCACATCACATGAATCTGCGTTTTTAAAACAGTTCGTCGGAGAAAATCCCATGGTAGACATCTCAGGGATCATGGCTGAATTTATGCAGGAGCATCTGGATTGGTTTCTTGATGAAAATGCCACACAGATCCAGGTGTGCTAATGTGTGTGTGTCTCGTCAGATCCTGGCATAACGTGTACTGCGTCATCAACAACCACGAGATGGGCTTCTACAAAGACAACAAGAGCGCGGCGCAGGGCGTCCCGTACCACAGCGAGATCCCCATCAGCCTGAAGGATGCCGTCTGCGAGGTGGCCGTCGACTACAAGAAGAAGAAGCACGTCTTCAAGCTCAGGTGAGCAGCAGATCCCAGCTGCAGTCATGTGATTGCTGTTTAATGATGTTGTTCTGCTGTGACTGAAGCTGCTGTTTCTCCTCACAGAGTTACTGATGGAAACGAGTTTCTCTTCCAAGCCAAAGATGATGTAAGTCTGCTTTTATCATCAGAAATGAGCAAACATTTGCAGTTCATGCTTCACTTGGTTCACATGGTTCAAGCTTTGAAACCTTCATATGAGAAAACAGACTGAAAAGAATCCATTAACTTTACATTATTCGATTTTATAATCAAATATGTAATTCATCTGCACTGATCTTAGAAAGATAGATAGACAGACAGACGAATTATAAACTGGCTTTGGTGTGTAAATTGTGGTTATTTACTGCTCATTTTTTTTTATTGTTTGTATTATTGTATTTTTATTTGCAACACTCTGTTCTCACATAATTGTTCACCGGTGCCGGGCTGTGTGAGGCCCCTGTAGGTGTACAAACACACCACACAGGTGTCATCTGTAGTGCGCGCTCGCGCTTTTCCTCTACCCTTAGTCGTCTCCCATGACCCGGTCAACAATATCGTATGTCTGTTCATCTGCGTTCCCTAGACGCATAGTCGGGCCAGCCTGCCCTCTCGAACTGGTACTTTGGCGTTGAGCGACAAAAGTGAGACGGCGAAAAGGGTTGTTGTGCAACGAAAACGGGAAGGAAGGAGAGAAAGAAAGAAAGAAAGCAAAAGAAAGCGAGAAAAGGAAACAAGGAAACGGGAAGTCACAGGAGAAAAGGGCGGGGAAAGGGGAAAAGAAAGAAGAAAGGCAGGAAAAAACAAGAAGGAGAGAGAAAAGGGGGGTGGAAAGAGGCACAAGCACAGCCCAAAGTATAAAAGATCACGTGAAATAAAGAGAAGGGGAGAGAACAAGTAAACGAAGGAAAGACGGGGAAAGCACATCTCCCAAGGAAGAAAGGAAACGAAAGAGGAAACCAAAAGGCAGGCAACGGTAAGAACCCGGAAATAACACGCAGGATCGGGATGCAAGTGTAGGGGAAGAACCAGGAAGCAAGGAAGGATTGGACAAAAGGATTGTTAGATGGCTGAGAAAAAAGGAGCGATAAGAGGGGGACAAAAGCACGAGCGGGGACACGAAAAGGAAGGGCAGGGGGGGCGCGACTGGACAAGGGCAACGGGTAAGGGAAGGACGGGCCCATGCGGCTGTGGAAGGGTGAAGAAAGGTGGACACACGGGGGCCCCCACGGGAGCGGAGGAGAGCAAGAAGGAAAGGCCGGATGCCTGCAACCGGGTATGACCAAATAGCCACTCAGAAAAGCGAGGCAAACGGGTTTTTTGCAGCCTGCCATAGAACATGGTTTGCCCAAACCGGGTCGGGAGAACCCCCACACGGCACATTTTAGATGTCGCCCAGGCAAACCAACCGATTCAACGCAGCGCGCCTGAGGGAAGACAGTGGTCTCAAACTCAATTCCTGGAGCGCCACAGCCTGCACCGTTTAGCTCCACCCTAATCAAACACACCTTATCCGCTAATCATGGTCTTCAGGATTACTAGAAACTTCCAAGCAGGTGTGTTTGATTAGGGTTGGAGCAAAACTGTGCAGAGCTGTGGCCCTTCAGGAATTGAGTTTGAGACCACTGCTCCAAGACCTCAAATGTGAGCGTCAGATAAGAGAGACACCAAAAACGTGAAGTGTTGGGGGTTCTCCAGGACCAGGATTGGAACCACTGAGCTATAGAAGAACCTCTTGGGTTCCAAAAAGCACCTTTCAGTGATCAGTTCTTAAAAGAACCATTTTTTTTTCTTAGTGTGAAAAACATTTTAACTATCTATAAACGACACATTTTTTGGACCCTGGACCACAAAAGCGCGTCATAGGGGCCATTTTTTGAAATGGAGTGTATTCATCGTATCAAATCTGAATAAATAAGCTTTCCCATGGATGTATGGTTTGTTAGGATCTGACATATTTGTTGTTTAGATGACAACATTTGAAAATCTGGAATCTGAGGGTGAAAAAAAAAATCTAAATATTGAGAAATCATCTTTAAAGTTGTCCAAATTGAGTTCTTAGCAATGCATATTACTAATCAAAATTAAGTTTTGATATATTTACGATAGGAAATTTACTAATATCTTCATGGAACATGATCTTAACCTAATATCCTAATGATTTTTGGCATAAAAGAAAAATCGATAATTTTGATGTATTGTTGGCTATTGCTACAGATATACCCCAGCGACTTACGACTGCTTTTGTGCTCCAGGGTCCCCATATGTGTAATTGAAAGGTTCTAATGACTTAATGTAGAGCCCTTACTTTTAAGAGTTCAGTTTTGCACAGATGTATGTATTGATAGTTTTTTGACCTATGACTGATGAACTGTGTGGTGTTTGCAGGAGGAGATGAACACATGGATCCAGGCCATTCAGAACGCCGGCAGCGGCTCCTCGTCCTCCGAGAAAACAGAGATCACGCCTAGCAACCAGAGCACGCCGGCCTCCAGCCGCGCTCACACGCTCCCGGCAACCGTCACCCTGACGACCGAATCCAGCCCCGGCAAGCGCGAGAAAGACAAGGAGAAGCGCTTCAGTCTCTTCAGCAAGAAGAAGCAGTAGGCGTCCGAAACGATCGCTCGATCGGCTCATTCCCTCGATTCTTTTACGACTTTCCGTTTGTGTCCGCCCACCTCCTCCAGTGATATCCCAGCATGCAAAGCTCATAAAGACGCCACACTCTGTGCCTGAAAGCCCGCCAATTGGGTCCAAAGTTGTACAAAACGCAAGAGTGTGTCGCGATTCGGGAACGCCAGCGATCGGAACGTTTTTTTTTACGCTCTTACGTTTCTATGGTGGTTGATTTTGAATTCCGACTGTTGCTATCGCTCGTTTTTTGTAACTGTGCGCCATTGAGGGGTCTGGATATTTAAAACATTTCCTCAATTTTTATGAGGCTGTCTCGGAGATCCGCCGAGTCTCTCTTCGTTGACAGTGATGCTTCGAAACGATTCCATTGAACCAATACAATTCCACGTCAACGTCAGATTCGCCGTTTAATGACTATAAGCTGATCAACTAATATTAACATTGGCTTGAAGGCATGGTAGACTTGTGTCATGCGATCAAGGTGGCTCGTACCAAACGCTTTCACGAGCTGTAAGAACGTTTGCTATATACAGAGAACTAGTAACCCGAATCATTTGACGTCATGCTTTTTTTTCTTTTTTTCGTTCGTTTAATTGTCATTTCTCTTGGGTTTTATCATAATATATGTTTCAGATAATTCTAGTACAAAAGAGTATAAAAATTAGATGTATTATAAACACTTTAAAGCATCAATGTTAAGTGAACAGTGCAACATTTACTGGTAAAAAGGTAATGTTACTCCAGCTAAAAAAGTACAAAAAGAACAAAAACAAATGAAAATATATGAATACGGTTACTTGCTTGTGGGCTATAGCACTGAGCATTCTCTTTTTTCTCTTTGTTTTCTCGTTTGGGCTTCATCCTGCTCTCCTGCTCTTTGATACATAGTGCGCATCCCCTCCGTCACTGTATCTATTGTAATGAGATTTTCATCTACTGCACAATCAAAAGCATCATAATAGGAATGAAATCCTGGCGATGTCGGGCGTCCTGAGCGCTATAGATCCTCCGGCCGACGCTCAGATGTATGAAACTGCACCTGTAGACTTTAACCTCCCTGCCCTGTTAAATATGTGCGATGTCATTAAATGCTTTTAAACATTACACTCGTGTCGTGTCATTCTGTGTCTGTTTATTTCACTTGGGAGACTAGTTTGAGATCTGAAATCAGTTCTTTTATTCAGCAAGGATGCATCAAAAGTGACAATAAAGACATTTAGAATGTTACAAAAGATTTCTATTTTAAATAAACGCTGTTCTATAGAACTTTCTATTCATCAAAGAATCCTGAAAAACAAGTTTACACAAAAATATGAAGCGGCACAACTGTTTAATAATCAGAAATCAGCATATTAGAGTGATTTCTGAAGGATCATGTGACACTGGAGACTGGGGTAATGATGCTGAAAATTCATCTTTGCATCACAGGAATAAATTACATTTTAAAATATATTCAGTGTTGGGGAAAGTTACTTTTAAAAATAATGCATTAAAATATTGCGTTACTCCCTAAAAAAGCAACTAATTACGGTACTTAGTTACGTTACTTTTGAGTTACTTTTTAAATCTTGGCAGGGCTTGCTTGATTGTTTTTAATATAAAAAAGTTATTTTACAAAAGTAAAAGTGAAATGAATACGCCTCTGGATGAAGGAAATGCAAAATCACGTCTGTACAGTAGAGGGCGCAGCATGAAGAATACGACGCAGGAGAAGAAGTTCAACACTATTCAGCAATAACACAAATTAAACAAATGTGTCATTTTTGCTTAGTGTGGTTGAATTGGACCATCGAAGGTCAGCAGCAAAAACATTGGTTAATAAAATGGGATTAGATACATTTGTTATTTAACATATTTAATTATTGCATGTTTGTATAATATTATTAGTTTGCATTTGACTGTTTTTATTCACTTTGAGGAATATTGAATTTGTTTTTGTGCAGGTGAGATGAGTAAATACATGTTCATATTTAGTCTAGAACTGCAGTAACATAATGTTCACACAACACTCTGCACTTATTCCCAATTCCTCTCAACATGGCAACACAAGCAAGAGCTCTCAGTCAATACATGGGAAACAGAGTTACTTATTTGAAAAAGTAACTTAGATATTTCCTTATAAATTAAAAAGTATGTGTTACTTACTAGTTACTTAAAACAGTATCGATTATGTACCTCGCGTTACATGTCATGCGTACTTAATATATTCTAATAAAAACAGCGAGGGCCATTTAAATTGTAATAATATTTCACAGGATTACTGATTTTCTATATTTTTAGGCAAATATGTAGAGATTTCTTTCAAAACTTTTTTTGTTTTTACCAGCCCCAAACATTTGAATGGTAATGCAGTAGGCCTACTTTTAATAATAATCTGTGCATATTACTATTCAAAGTTTTAGGATCTGTACGTTTTTTAATTAATACTTTTATACATCAATGACAGATTAAATTGATCAAAAGTGACAGCAAAGACATTTCCCGATTACAAAAGATGCCAAGCTCCAATTCAAATAATGCTGTGTTTAAAAATGTATTCAAATACAGGTGCATCTCAATAAATTAGAATGTCGTGGAAAAAGTTCATTTATTTCAGTAATTCAACTCAATTGTGAAACTCGTGTATTAAATAAATTCAATGCACACATACTGAAGTATTTTAAGTCTTTGGTTCTTTTAATTGGGATGATTTGGCTCACATTTCACAAAAACCCACCAATTCACTATCTCAACAAATTAGAATACTTCATAAGACCAATAAAAAAAACATTTTTAGTGAATTGTTGGCCTTCTGGAAAGTATGTTCATTTACTGTACATGTACTCAATACTTGGTAGGGGCTCCTTTTGCATGAATTACTGCCTCAGTGCGGCGTGGCATGGAGGTGATCAGTTTGTTGCACTGCTCATGTGTAATGGAAGCCCAGGTTGCTTTGACAGTGGCTTTCAGGTCATCTGCATTGTTGGGTCTGTTGTCTCTCATCTTCCTCTTGACAATAACCCATAGATTATCTATGGGGTTCAGGTCAGGCGAGTTCAGTGCAAGCCAATCAAGCACAGTAACACCATGGTCATTTAACCAGCTTTTGGTGCTTTTGGCAGTGTGGGCAGGTGCCAAGTCCTGCTGGAAAATGAAATCAGCATCTTCAAAAAGCTTGTCAGCAGAAGGAAGCATGAAGCGCTCTAAAATGTCCTGGTAGATGGCTGCGTTGACTGTGGACTTCAGAAAACACAGTGGACCAAAGTCCTCTTTCAGATGAAAGTAAATTTTGCATTTCATTTGGAAATCAAGGTCCCAGAGTCCTTGGAGGAAGAGTGGAGAGGCACAGAAACCATGTTGCTTGAAGTCCAGTGTGAATTTTCCACAGTCTGTGATGATTTGGGGTTCAATGCCATCTGCTGGTGTTGGTCCACTGTGTTTTCTTAAGTCCACAGTCAACGCAGCCATCTACCAGTACATTTTAGAGCACTTCATGCTTCCTTCCTTCTGCTGACAAGCTTTATGGAGACCGCGAAAAGAACTAAAAATACTCTGTCATTTTTGATCGTACAGATAAGAATTGCAGAATATGTTATATGTGACCCTGGACCACAAACCAGTCATAAGGGTCAATTTTTCGAAATTGAGATTCTGAAAGATGAATAATAAGCTTTCCATTGATGTATGTTTATTAGGATAGACAATATTTGGCTGAGATACAACTATTTGTAATCTGGAATCTGAGTGTGCAAAAAATCTAAATATTGAGAAAATCAATCTTTAAAGTTGTCCAAATGAAGTTTTAAGCAATGCATATTCTAATCAAAAATTAAGTTTTGATATAATTTATGGTAGGAAATTTACAAAATATCGTCATGGAACATGATTTTTACTTAATATCCTAATTATTTTTGGCATAAAATAAAAATCTATAATTTTGTCCCATACAATGTTTTGTTTGGCTATTGCTACAAATATACCCCCGCGACTTAACACTGCTTTTGTGCTCCACGGTCACATTTATAATTTTTTTTTATTAAACAAACAAAATCTGAAATGTCAAATTGGGGGCACTAATATTTCAAAATATTACTATTTTTACTGTATTGCTAACAATGAATGCAGTCAAAATCATATGACCCCCAAACGTTTGAATGGTCCAACACTTTTCAAATGTTTATTAAACGCTGTACCATATTTATTTTTGAGATTAATTAATGGTTTTTTTAAGGTTGGTAACCAAATTGTTTTCCCTTTTCACACGAATGCATTAAATTGAGAAAATGACAAAGTTAAAGAACAAAGACATTTAAAATGTTACAAAAATATTCATTTTTTTAAAATGCTGTTCTTTTGAACTTTCTAATCATCAAAGAATCCTGAAAAAAATGTATCACAGGGGTTTCCACAAAAATATTAAGCTAGAACTATTTTCAACATTGATAATAGTAATAAATGTGTCTTGACAAGAAACTCTGTATTAATCTCCCTGTGTCTGGAAACAAGCAGATATTAAGAGTATTCTTGATTATTATTTTTTCTTATTGTGTTTGCTGTAAAGCTTTTGGGTGCCACTTCATAAATGTAAAGCAACACACACACACACACACACGTCTGGTTTGCTATCCTTGTGGGGACTCTGCGTAGGCGTAATGGTTTTTATACTGTACAGACCGTATATTCTATTGCCCTACACCAACCCTACCCCTAAACCTACCCCTCACAGGAGACTTTCTGCATTTTTAGATTTTCAAAAACTTAATTCTGTATGATTTATAAGCTTTTTTACCCGTGGGGACCACATTTAGGTCCCCACCGTGACACAAGTCCCCAAGAGTCTGTGTGTAATCAGTTTTAAGTCCCCACCAGGATAGATAAACCAGCACACACACACACACACACACCATCTCTGTGATCTCCATATTTCTGTGATTAGTTCATGAGGTTTGAACCTGCTGGTTCAGCGAAGGACAAGAAACACAACATCACACACACCAGCACAACCTTCACACCAGAACACTCACAATCAGCACGACTCCCTGTCATGTGACTTAAGCTTTGTCTAAAAGAGCATCTCACGTCCTCTAACCCGCTGGGAACGATCTGTTCAATATCTCAAATTAAATTCCCCCCCCCTTTTAGGGAAGGAGACTCCATTAAGTCTCAGAGCCAAGTTTTCCTGGGCTGCGTTTGTTGATAGTTAGTCCTCCAGTAATCAGATTACAGTCTAATTAAATCACCGGGTTTTAAACCGGTTTTACCTAGACTCGCCCCAAACCAAGAGACTGATATCATGAGGTACAATCAGTGCAATGACATTTTACTCGTCAACCTGTATAATCATTAGAATACTCATTACACAATCATAGCCAAGTACATAATGCCCTATAATTGAAATGAGACTAACTTTACAGGTCTCAGATCACTAATTTGCACAACTCCCTATACTTCCAAAACTGTTTTATGGAGTTTCTGTCTACTTAAGTAGGTTTAGAGCTAGCAGGAAACACAGATGCAGTGTTGTCTTTATTCTCTTTCAAGCACCCAAACAATCCAAAGAAATCATCTTTGAAACAGAAAGAAAAGTCACTTACAAAATAAGATTAGATGAACATTAAAAAAAATCTGACAAAAAGTGTGGGTACATTGGTAAAACAAGTGAATGAATCTTCCTCAGAAGAGGGTCCAAATCAGCAGCTCACTTCAGTGTCTGACTAATATTATAATCACATCCATAAGCTTTTTCTGAAATTGGGATGAACTCATGAATCTGTTGTTCGATCTCTTCATATTTAAGGAGAGAACTATAGTTTCCAGAGTCGGACCTCGCCTGTTATGATTTTCAGGGGTGTAGAATTGAGCAGGAACGCTATGAGATGTCCCTAACACTACTAAAGTGTCCCTGGCAATAATTCAGACAGTTGAATGTCTTTTGTCTGTCGCTGTCCCCACCAATGCCAGAATCCATTGTTCATGTATTAAGATCGCGACAGATGCTCTGAGCTCTTTAGTCACGTGAATGCATCTTAAGCAGCATCAGTGGGCTCGGGATTTGTCAGCATGTCCACTCACATCTAAATGCAAGCACAGCGTTTAGCCATTAGACTAGCGCGTTTACATAGTAATGCATTGCTGTGGACATTTGTAGTTCGAAATCCAATCGGAATCAAGCAGGAATCCTTTAAACATTAAAAAGATAAACAACACTTCTGCTTGTTTTTCAAAATTTAATTTGATCCGATGCTCTCAAATCCGAGAGTTTATGGATCACTGCGAATGCACTAAGATAATTTGTAATATTAGTTTTTCATATATGTATATTTTTATCATTTTTTAATTAACATAAGTAAATTTTTTATTTATGATTTGATTCATTTAGGTATCTTTTTATCATGTGTAAAATTACAAATTAAAATTGTATTATTTTAATTATGGATTCATTTATTAAATATTTAAAATCATTTTTAATTAACATCATTTCAAATTTTAATTATTTATTAATTTTCATTCATTTATGTATATTTAATCATTTTTAATTAAATCATTAAAGTTATTATTTAGTATTTTATCATTTATTTAGATTTTATCATCTTTTAATTACATAATTAAAATTTTATTATTTATTATTTTTATTCATTATGTATATTTTACATCATTTGTATTAACCTCATTAAAATTGGTATTATTTAATCTTTTATTCATTTATGAAATTTTGTATCATTTTTTAATGAACACATTAAAATTTTAGTATTTATTATTTTTATATTCATTGTATGTATCAAGTTTTTCTCATTTTTAATTAACATAATTACAATTTTTATTATTGATTATTTTATTCATTTATGTAATTTTATCTTTTTAATTAACATCATTAAAAAGGGTATTATTTATTATTTCATTCATTTATGTATCTTTTTTATCATTTTTAATTAACGAATGAAAAATTAAAGAATTATTTTATATAATTTGAAACATTAAATATATATAGAAATACTTAAATACTTTAGAAATCAATTCATATAAAAATTAAAATATTTCAATTATCAAAATTGTGATCAAGTAAATAATAAATATAAAAAATCTAATTAATTTATTTGTATAATAAATGAAGCAAAAAAAATGTACATATGGAATTGCATTAAAATATTACTTGTTACTTTCAAAATATTATTTTTATTTTAAAATTAATACGAATTATTATTACATTTTTATTGTTTTAACATGTTTGTGACAGTTTAGAAAAAATACCATTAGAATACAATAGGCGTTCCTTCTTCGCTCTTCTTTAAGCTTTTCCTAATATCTGTGGTATCGTCATACATTTTGTTGTTTAAAAAAAAGAGGCAAAAGCATGTGTTGCTACGATAATATAATATAATTAATATAAATATAATATAATATAATATAATATATAGCAAAACCTTATTGCTGGCTCTAGGATGGATAGGGTAAGAATGTTCTTGGCTGAAGACCCGTATGTTCAGCACCTTGGACAGCGCATGCTGAGCACTCATGGGATTTGAAGTCATTTTCGTGCGGCCGAGCGTCACTGGAGACCGTTTAGAACTACAAGTTCCATGATTCCTTGCGCGGCGCAGCTTTCTCCGCTGCTCGGCATAATCGGAAACGGGCCACAAGGCGTCGTAGTAACCAAACCGAATGGTTTACTAGAAACCAGAAATCATATTCTCCAAAATATTACGTCGATAACTCAACTCAAGGCGCCTTTACTCCCTCAACGCTGCGCCGAGTTCGCGGTGGAGGGATTAATCCACCGAAACCAGCTCGCGCGGCTCTTTTCCTCCGTTTAAGGATGAGGATATTTGCATCTCACACCCGGTTGCTGATGATTCGGTGATCCGGATCACGCGAGGAACGGAAGAGTTTGCTTGAGGATCACCGGGAATCGAAGATCTCCAGGCGAAAGTTGAAGAGCATGAAGACGGTTTTGGGGAAGCTGTGATCGTCGGCGCGATGCTGCGCGGTGGAGAAGCGTCTGACGGCTGAGATCCCGGAGGCTTTCCGAAACACGCCGACTTCTGCCCTTTACAGAAGATTAACAGCACGATGGCTTTGAGCTGTGCCTCCTCGGTGAAGACCTGAAGCCTCTGCAGCCCTTTAAAGACGTCCAGACCTCAGTGTGTTGAAGGTGTCCTGCGTGTTGTAGATGCATCTGGATCAAGATCGACTGCTAGAGTTGTTTTTAAGGTAATGCACAGATTCAGCGTGCTTTTTAAAGGCTTTTATACTCTGGAAACTCATGCAATGGCTGGTAGGTGTGACCAACTATTCCAGTATGCACATTTGTAACCACTCTTGAATGCATTCCCTTTAATCTGGATCCAAATTTCAGAATTTCCCCATCATTTTAGCCTGATTTCTTCATGCCACCCAGTGGGATCTTCGGACACCCTTCCCTGTACAGGTGACCCAGCTTGTGTTCCAGTTATGATGCCCGTGCTGCATGCATGAACTTCAAGAGGGCGTTGAATGGTGGCAGTGCTGTAGGGTTGTTGTTGCCTAGTGGTTAAAGATCTGAACCGGTGTCTAAAAGGCTGTAGGTTCCAACCCTACAAAAGGTGACCCATCACCATTGTGTCTTCGACACCCAAAGAAAGTCCACTAAATGACACTTTTGTGAATGGTAGACCATTGCAGATCCCGAGAGTATGGCAGATAAGACGGCTCCCCGCTGTCAGCTGAGGCTGGAGTGGATTCATGGATACAGAGGCCATCAGTGCAGGAATAACCTGTACTACACCGCGGGGAAGGAGGTCGTGTATTTCGTGGCTGGAGTCGGAGTGGTTTACAACACCAGAGATCACACACAGAAGTTTTACTTGGGACACAACGACGACATTATTAGGTATGAGGACGCTCTTTATAACAGTATGCATTATGAAAATATCAAAAACTGACAATGAAATGACCATGCACTATGGTAACGCCATTGCATTCTTTTAAATGCAGTACCATTAATATGGCAGTCAATTTCAGTGCTATGGTATGTATCAAAGTACCATGAAAAAAACATGATTTTGGAATATGTACCATAGTAATGTCATGGCATTTTTGGAGTACCATGATATCACATTTTTTGGACACATACTATGGCAATACTGTGTTTTCTTGGTCATGTACTATGATGATACCATGTTTTTTTGTACTTTTACTATGGTAATACCATTGTATTCTTTGAAACGCTACAAGGTATGATGTAAATACCATGGTAGTTAACATGGTAATTTTTATTACCATTGTATGTGACAGAGTACAATGATAATACCATGTTTTTTAAATATGTACCATGATAATTTCATTATATTTCTTGAAAAACCATGATATTGCAATTTTTTTTGGACACACACTATGGCAATACCATGTTTTTTGGACGTTTACCATGCTATTCTTTTAAATACCACAAGGTATGATGCAAATAATATGGTAAATGAATATGGTAATCATTCAATACCATTGTATGTAACAAAGTACCATGATAATACCGTGCTTTTTAATATATACCATAGTAATGCCATGGTATTTCTTGGAGTACCATGCTATCGCAATTTTTTGGGGCAAATGCTTTGGCAAAAGCCTGTTTTTCTGGATATGTGCCTTGGTGATACCCTGTTTTTCGGATATATTTACCATTGGTAATGCACTTTTACTGTTTTAAATTTCACAAAGTATGATATGATATAAATACCATGGTAAACTAACATGACAATCATTCAGTATCATTGCATGTAAAAAAAAAGATAATACCATGTTTTTAATATATTCCATGGTAATGTCATGGTATTTCTTGGAGTACCATGATATCACCATTTTTTGGACAAATACTATGGGAAAACCATTGGTGATACCATTTTTTTTTTTTGGACATTTACCATGGTAAAGTCATTGTATTTTTTATATGTCATGAAATGTCATGCATATACCATGGTGAATTAATATAATAATATTATAAGAATACCATGATAATACCATATTTGAATATGTACTCTAGTAATGTCACGGTATTTTGAGTTTTTTGCACATTTACCATGGAAATGTCATGTTTTTCTGGACATGTACCACAGCAAATATGTGTTTTTTTTTTTGTACATTTACTGTTGTATTGCCATGGTATTAAAAAAAAAAAATAGAGTAGCATGTGTTACTAGAATAATAATTGGTGGTATATATCATAATACTCTCATACGCTAGTGTGTTTATTGGTTGTTTGTGTGCCAGTGTGTAGTGTTGACAGCAGTTGTTCCTCTCTGATAAAGTGGTTTGTTTCTGAGACACCTGATGCTATCTGAACGCCGGCACGCCCTTCATTCACACATTTATCAGACCGTCGTCTCCCGGACGGATCAATACATTCCAGCTTTACAATGGCATACGGCCCTCGAACAGGCGAGGGGTCAGGACTCGGGTTTTGGAGTGAAATAGAGTTGATATGCAGAGATGGCAGCAGGATGACCCTAATGGAGGGCAGCGCTTCTCTAAAAAGCCTTTTCTTGTTCAGCAAAGCTATGTGATTTTTCTCCTGAAGGGAGAGATGGGCCGATACGGTGAGGAAGTGACCGAGATTTGTCCTCACTCTCGCCTCCAGGTGACTCGAGTAAAAGAGGACGCTTGTGTTTCTAAAAATATTTAACTTAAACTAATAAGCTTAATGTGATGCATATTTGTTAGTCAAATGAAGCAGGTCAGATTTATTTAATGCACTGTAAAAATTATTTTTCGAATTTAGACAAAACAAATATCATTGGAGTACATTTGGCAAGAAAATACTATTTTTTATACTTTAGAATTTCATGACCAATTCAATGTGTTACTTGCAATTTCTTTGTAATTAATTGTAAAATTTACAAGTGAAAATTGTTTCTACCCCAAAGTTTTTTTTAACTAACTTACTGTTTTAAATAAATAAAAATGTATTTAATTAGTTTGTTTATCATCAATAAATAAACATTTTTTCAATCTCTTATATTTTAATAACTGAATAAATGTAATTGTTTTCACAATGAACAGATTCATGCCGATTCTAAGCATATATGCATTGTAAAAATGATTTTATGATTGAAGTAATCTAATAGATGCATAGAATCAACTGTCATGTTTTTTTTCATTCATGTATTTATTTGCATCACAATTTAATGTTTAATAGATTGTATTAAATGCATAAAGATGCATACAGTTAATAATAAACTATGCCATGTTTTTTCATTTATTTAATTGTAGTTTATTTATTTGCATCATATTAATTTTATAGTTTGTTTCTATTAAATGCGTGTAGATGCATATAATTAATTATAAGCTATGCTATGTTTATTTATTTATTTATTTGCATCACATTAAGTTTATTAGTTTGTTTATATTAAAACTGCAGTCCAAACGGATGTATATTTTATATGCAATTCAAATACATAAATCTTAAATTTAGGCTTCTATATTTTATTTGAGTGAGGGTGAAAGATGTATTTTGTATTAATCATATCGCAAAAAAGAATTAAAAATGCTGGTTTCTGGCATGCATCTTGCATTTTAGTCATGTTTGCATGAACATTTGTTTTATGGACTGTGTTGTGACAGAAAGCCAAGCAGATTTAGCGATATTTAGTCCCGTTTTTACATTTTCCCAACTGTCAGGTCCACACAACCTGAGGGTGGGATGCTATTCTTGTCATCCGATTCCATTCACAGCAATTATCATCTTGCCCTGATCCTCAACAGCCTGATCACTCGGATACAACGATCATGTTTGATTATAATGAAGTTTAATTGCTTGGTTAGAGTTAGAGCGCAGGTTACATTCTGTGAGCAAACAGTCACAGGATATGTGCTGAATTATGGGATGCTGGTGTCTTATTTTAGGCTGAGCCTGCAATTGATGGATTTGGTAATTAGTGTTAATTGTCTCAACTTGTGTCCCGTCACCTTGTTTAGCAGGTCTCTCTGTAATGTGCACCTATAAACGGAAACCACAGGACAGCGTTTGTGTTATTGCTGTAATTGTGTGTGTGTTATGTTTATGGAAACTCTGACATTCAGTGTTGTTGGCTTTTGCAGATTGTATTATATTAGGAACACACACACACACACACACGCACACACACACACGCACATACTGGTCATGGTCGACGTAGACTGAAGAGTGAGTATATTAACCCAGTTCATCTCGCTGCCTGAGGGGGAACTTTGCTATTAAAAGTCATATTAAAAGTACTAAGCAGAAACACATGATGCCAGTGGCGCTGAGGTATAAAATGTGCTTTTACTGCAGTCGAGAGCCAAATCCAAGGAACTTCCAGTGTCTTTTTGGGCAACATTAGAGCAGCCTGGTGTTTTACACAACAATTATTCAATGTGTTTTAAGTCAGTCATCACTAATATTAGAGGTCATAGTTAGTGCTAGTGATTTGTACAATCCTTGAGCTCTAAAAATTAAACTTTAGTGTAGACCTGGGCGATAAAACGGTATCGATATTTATCGACGGTACACCTTCATCGATATCGATATAAAAATGTTCGATATAGGCACGTACTATGAGTGACGCAGACAGCACACACAAACACGAACACATGCTGAATTGAGTGCTGTGCCTTCCTGCGATGAGGAGATTGTGAATAAGGAATGAATATTAGTCGTACTTTCTTTGATTTAGGTTTACATCAGGGAGGTCCATCAGTGGCGTGATGATGTACATTAGTTGTTGTCTTGTAATGTTTTGTAAGTCTAGCCCACGAGACGCGCCGCTGCTGCGTTATTCATTCAAAATATTAGAGAAATATTAGAGAAGCTCAATGCGGAGAAGATCTTGAATGGGTTAAAACCGAAACCAAGCCATTCACACAGATGCATATTCAGCGCATTTTCTAGACGGACAAATACGACTGCTGCACTCGCGTCACACAAGAGATGTATAGAAAGCCATGCAAAGTTAACAGTTTAAACTTTTAGAAAACACGTAACGAATTTGTGGAGGTTTATTCCTTTTTCACTGCGTCTCATATGTTTTATATGCAGTCTGTGTGATGGCGCTTCGGCTCTTTGTATTAAGCAATGCATAAGTGCATGATGCTGTTTTGTTCATAATTGTTTATGCAATTTACGAAACTATATTTAATTTATGAGTTAATGTAGACGTAATGCACATTTTTATAGAGTCACTTCCTTGCGTTGACAATTTAAATGCACTTCATTATTTTGCTCATTGCGCCCTCGGGAGACAATTAGACCTATACAATAAAGGCTTATTTAATCTGCATATAAAACATTAGTAATTAGATATTTAATTTTTATTTTGTGTTTGATTTGTTAAAACAAAAATATTTGTTGTTTGTCTCAATAAATTGTGTTAATTTAAAAATACAGTGGTTGAATTTAAACATTTTTTTCTATTGCTTTTTGTTTTTAAAAAGTTTATAAAAAATGTCAATAATTATCGATAGCGAACTGTATGAAACATTATATCGTTGATAATTTTTTTAGCTATATCACCCAGCCCTACTTTAGTGTGTAACTCTCCTGGCAGTAAATCATTTTCCTTGTTAAGGAAAGGTGTGTGTGCTGTTATTATTATATATTACATGCTTATTTATTTATGCAAGAAGTTTTCCTGGTAAGCAATAAAGCAAATGATTTCTACAGACCAGAATAAAAATAAATTAATAAAAAAAAATTTTTTTTTGGTGATTGCATCACTTCAGCGTTGCAAATAATAATAAAAAAAAACAACAACTTCTTACTCAATATTTTTGTCTCTTTTTTCTAGTCATTTCTAGAAACAAAATGACTTAAGATATTAATTCTTGTTTAAAAAAATATAAAAATTAAGTAATTTATGCTTTAAAACAAGAAAAAATACCTGCTTAAATAACTTTTCTGACCACATTGGCAGATATTTTTTTACTTTGCTTCAAGCATAGCCACTTAATTTTAATAAATTGTTCAGAATATAAGATATCTTTGAATCATTTTGCTTTTTTCTAAAATGTATTTTGATTCAAGATTGCATTTGTCATCACAATTTTAACTATTATCACACAGGTCTATATATAAAGTTGGATATATATGATATTATATTATGATCTCATATGTGGCCTGTATTTTGATTTAGATTTTTTTTTGCGAAATATAATTATAATATCGTCCAGCTCTTTATATAAAGTTGCATATATAAGTTTATTTAACTCTATCCTCATACATAACGTATACTCACAAAGCAGTCTGCTTGTTTGTTTATATAATCACAGAATGTAGCTATATTATATCTGCTAATGGAATATTAAGATATTATAAACATTAACATCATAATATTCTGCAAAGCTGCTTTGAAATGTATATTTATGGTAATAAAGCACATTTCCCTCCAAATTGTAATTCCTGTAATGCATGTGAAACTTATTTTTGGGGAGTTTTACTGTAATATTCATGATTCTCAGTGGCGATTGTTATTCAGTTCTCTTTGCAGTGTGTAATTTCAGTATCATCAACATTATAAATTTTTTTTTTCAAAGTTGTAAATAAAACTTAAAAATGATCATTGAAAAATTATTGGAAAAAATAATTATTGGAGTATGTTTTACACGAAAATATAAATAGTTTTAAAGCTGTTTTTTTTCTCAGTGAAACAGATTTGCAAAAATAATGACTTTTCCCAAAAACGTCTCGGTTACGTATGTAACCCTCGTTCCCTGAAGGAGGGAACAGGACGACCGACGAATTGGGATCTCGTTTAGAGGGACCAATCTACTTCGAGTGTAAACTAAACGAGCCAATGCACATTGGCATGCGATTATTGCATCCAGCTGCTGCTGATCACAGCGTGAGTATAAGTAGGCAGCAGATGCAGCGCATATTCAGGTTTTCGCTGAGGAGCCGAGCCGGTGACCCGGCCGCTCAGCGGTGGTACAGGAGCTGTGGCGACGGGACGTGATGTCTCCGTTCCCTCCTTCAGGGAACGAGGGTTACACATGTAACCGAGAAGTTCCCTTTCAGTCGGTCACTCTCGACGTCACGTTGGAGGACCGATGAATTGGGATCCTACAAAAGGCCACAGCTACTGCCCCTTCCAGTGTCCTGGGGAAGCCACCTGCGCCCCTACTTTTTGGAGTAGGCCAGGGCTTGCATAAGAGGACCAGTTACTGCTGCTATGGCACTACCCACTCAGTGAGACTGGATAACACTGGGAAAATGTACCCATTCTGCTTGGAACAGGGACATTACGGAAGCTCCAACCTTCCCGAAGGAGGTTTCGGAAGCAATACACATATGGACATCCCTTAGGTGCATATGGAAGAATGGAGGTGATTGTAACCCTTTTGGAATGGTAGAAGTCTGCCGGGGGAAACACGGGCTCAAGGCTATACCGTAGACTTTACACATATGGGATCCACTTGGGTCTTACATATGGAACCCAGTCTTCTACTGTTTCTCGAGGATTCAGCGAGTGAAGGCTTGGCGCCGGACGCTCCGCCACGTCTGACTGCCGAGGGTACGGAGGAACTCAACAGGGTCTACTATATGGACTCTCTGGAGTGTTTTTGCAAGCCGACCCGAAGCCGGGGCCTCTCAGTGCTTCTACCCGTTTTGAGGTGAGAACACAGGAGGATACCAGCTCTGCACGAAGGCTATAGAATCTAGCGAATGTGTTAGGTGTCGCCCAGCCCGCAGCCCTACAGATGTCTGCCAGTGAGGCGCCACGAGCCAGCGCCCAGGAGGATGCAACACCTCTAGTTGAGTGAGCTCGCAACCTGAACGGGCAGGGCACACCCTGTGCCTGATAAGCCAGGGTGATGCATCCACTATCCAGTGGGTCATCCTCTGCTTTGAGACGGCATTCCTCTTCTGCCGGCCTCTGTGATGGACAAAGAGCTGGTCTGAGGTCCTGAAGCTTGCGTCCGGTCTACGTAGCACCTTAAGCCTCGGACGGGACAGAGCAAAACTAGGGCTGGGTCTGCCTCCTCCAAGGGCAGTGCTTGCAAGTTCACCACCTGATCCCTGAAGGGAGTATCGGGAACCTTTGGCACGTAGCCGGGCCGGGGCCTCAGGGTTACATGGGAGACCTGCTCCAGGGGCACTCCTGCCCGGAGGAACGCAGGCCTCTGAAACTGTTTCAGTGGGACCGCCATCCTGCTCTTGAATGTATTCAAGCAGTTCAACACCGACTGAGCACGTTCCTGCGTGAGGCGCGCTGTCTGTTCGACCGAGTTCCAACTCCATACCGAGAAAAGAGATCCTCTGCATCGGGGAGAGTTTGCTCTTTTCCCAGTTGACCCGAAGGCCCAACAGGCTGAGGTGTGAAAGCACCAAGTCCCTGTGCTCGCACAACTGATCCTGAGACTGAGCGAGTATGAGCCAATCGTCGAGGTAGTTGAGAATGCTAATGCCCTGTTCTCTCATGGGAACAAGGTCTGCCTCCGTAACTTTCGTAAAGACACGGGGAGACAGGGACAGCCCATAGGGCAGGACCTTGTACTGATATGCCGGTCTTTCAAACTCAAACCGCAGGAATGGCCTGTGGCGCTGAAGGATCGAAACATGGAAGTACGCGTTCTTCAGGTCGATCGCTGCGAACCAATCTTGGGGACGGATACACCTGAAGATGCATTTCTGCGTGAGCATCTTGAATGGGAGCCTGTGAAGGGCCCGGTTCACGACTCGCAGGTCCAAGATAGGTCTCAACCCACCACCTTTCTTGGGTACAATGAAGTAAGGGCTGTAAAACCCCGACCTCATATCGGCTGGAGGGACCTGCTCTATCGCGTCCTTCGCCAGTAGGACGGCGATCTCTGCACGCAAGACAGGAGCATCAGCCGCCTTCACTGATGTGAAGTGGATGCCCCTGACTTGGGGGATGCCGGGCGACTGAATCGCATAGCCGAGCCGGACGGTTCGAAGGAGCCATCGAGACGTGCTGGGTAGCTCTAGCCAGGCTCCCAGACACCGCGCAAGTGGCATCAACGGAACTACAGGCGTACCCGCAGTGTGGCAGCGCGGAAGAACGCAGGGACCCGGCCCGGGCATCTCTTTGCCGGTCCGAGGCGGGGTCTGGGTGTGTGTAACACTGACCTGCGTTTGAGCAGAGGGTGCGTGGGTAGTCCGTTGGTTCGTCCTCTCGATCCGCCCACTGCTGCTCACTGGCTAGAGAGGAGGGTGAGTGTGATACGCATTAGGTCGTCCACAACCCCCCGTCCCCTCATGGGACCCAGAGAAAGAAGAAATTGCTCTTTTTGTTGAGAATTTGGGTACCACTGGCCGCGAGTCAGTGGCATAAAAAAAAAGGAAACCAAAGTTCTCCCCCGGCCCTCCTCCGGGGAGGGTAGTGTGCGGTCCACCATCTCCCGAAGAGCACTCCCTCCTCTCTGGGTCCCCTTTCTCAGGGGGGGTGGGGGGGGGGGGGGGGTGGGGTGTGGTGGGCCTCTTGCTCCCTTCACTTCCCACCAGGTCTGGCGTGGCCTGGACCCGGCGGGCGATGCCCTGCTGCCCGTCTCCTCGTGCAGTTTTGCTGGAGGCTGCTGCAACGCGGGGGCGACGAGCGGGCTGCGGCCTGCACCGCGCCGGTGGAGTCAGCAGCTGCACGCCGGTGCATGATAGCCCTGATGGCCTCATTCTGCTTTTGGGACCTTCGAGAACTGCTGGCGAAGTTCTCCACCGTGTCCCAAAAAAGGCCGGTCTGATACACTGGGGCGTTCAAGAACTCTTGTCTGGCCCGTCTACTCGCGCATGTCCGCCAGACACAGCCAAGAGGCGCTCCTGGACCCCTAGTGGACATTGCACGACCCTGGTGGATGCCTCTGAAGAAACAGTGGTACCCCCCGGGAGGGTCCAGCCTGTTCTTTTGAGAGCTCCGCTGGTTTCGCAGTGCTGGCGGTTTTGGGCATCCCCGGAGGGGAATTCCTCAACGTGACTGTAAGACCAGTCCGCCCACTGCCAGATGAAGGGCGCCCCTGGCTGCCGCCAGAGGGAACCCCAGATCTAGGCAGTGGCACGGGCCCTCCGCCCCCTTGCAGGTAACGGAGTACGGTCCGCAACTCCGAGATGGTCATAACCCCACAATGGGAGCATGAGTCATCCACGAAAGCCACCTCAGCGACGTGACGTCCGAGAGTGACCGACTGAAAGGGAACTCAGTTAGTGTCACCCACTCATCTCAAAACACTTAATTTTTTAATGCAAAATAAACATTAACATCATGATTTCTTGTAAAGCTGCTTTAAAACAATGTGTTTTGTGAAAAGCATGATAGAAATAAATTTGACTTTGATATTTGTGATGACAATCAAGACAAAAATACCTTTTAGTTCCACTTCTTAATTTTTGTTGAGTTATATCGGGTTCTTGAGTTGCTATGTGATTCTTTGAAGATTAAAAACATTTTGAATATTTTATTCTAGGTTCTTCAGATTTGTGTTTTGGTTTCCGGGTTTTTTAGATGTTTTTTTTTAAGAACTGTGTTGAAGTAGCTGCTGTTTTGAGTGGTCTAGATGATCTGCTGACTAAAGTAAAGACGTTTAGTGAGTCAAAGCACTAATTGTTCTTGTGTCTCTCAGCATGAAGGGCAAGTGTGGGGTCACTCTATCAGCCCGTATCTGACCCCAAACACAGACAGATTAGCCCAACATTTGAGCTCTTAACCGAGGGCAGACGCTCTGTGGAATTACTGTGAGCTCAAATTCCACGCCGTCTCGTCCCGCGTGTGAGACAGCAGAGGACACGTTTATTTGCTTTCTTGATTCTGTCTTGTCACGGTTTCAGACATGCATGATTTTGAGAGCTCATTAGGACTAAAACAACCCGACTACTCGTTTCATTAAAGCTCTCGTTGGAGATGCGTTCATAATTGCATTATTCTAATGAACAGACCCTGCTCAGTCACCGCTTTTTTTCCTACGCTTAAAAATAGCACCATTTTTTTTACCAAGTGCAAATGGAAATTTGAACAAGCAACTTGTGATTAGAATTTAAATTAATTTACGACATTGTTGTATTCTAGACTCTAATTAAGGTATCATATTTAATAATATATATTTGACCTTTGTCAAATGACCTCCTTTCACATTTCTCTAGGCGGTATCTAGTGGCTGAGAAATGGAGAAAAATGACTTCAGTATTAATTTCATGGAGAGCATAATCCCTTTGATAGTTGGTCAGATAAAGCAAAAACCATTAAAACATCGCTCAGAAGAACAAGGGATGCTTAATGATAATGGGAATAATTATTCGTAATGATATGTGAATAAATATTGGAATATTGATGCAGTATTTTGTTGCACAGCTACTTGCTTAAGGATTTGTTTATATGATTAAAGCAATATTTCACCTAAAATTGAAAGCTTGCTGATAATGTCCTCACCCTCAGGCCATCCAAGAAGTAGATGAGTTTGTTTCTTCATCAGATTTGGAGAAATGTAGCATTGCATCAGTGTCTCAGCAATGGATGCTCTGCAAACAGTCTAGTCCAAACAGCTGATAAAAACATCACAATAATCCACAAGTAATGTCTTGAGACAAAAGACAAAAGCTGCGTGTTTGTAAGAAACAAATCCATAATATATAAGAGTCCATAATCCGTAATTATGCTTCCTCCAGTGAAAAAGTGGTCTGGTCTGAATCAGGAGAGAGATCTGCACAGATCAAGCACCGTTTACACTATTTACAGCTTTAAACAAATATGTGGCTGGATTTGGATGTGAGAGACAACAGGAGATGGATTTTTTCACTGGAGGAAACGTTATTAGAAACATTATTATTGATTATGGATATTTTAGCCAGAATTCACAGTTCAAAGTTAAAATGTCTTAATGATGGATTAGTTTCAGCTTTTGTCTTCTCAAGGCATTAACTGATGGACTGGAGTGGTGTGGATTATTGTGATGTTTTTATCAGCTGTTTGGACTCTCATTCTGACGGCACCCATTCACTGCAGAGGATCCATTGGTGAGTAAGTGATGTAATGCTACATTTCTCCAATGTTTTTGATGAAGAAACAAACTCATCTACATTGCAGATGACCTGAGTACATTTTCAGCAAATTCAAATTTTTTGGTGAACTGTTCAATGCAGAGCCTCATGAGATTTAGTATTTTTAGTCCAGAATCATACAGAAACTTCGGGATGCTGCAGGTCTCAGGCAGCTGGATATTTCAGGCTTTTCAAATGCGCTTCTGTCACGACAGGCAGACGTCCCCACGTCACTGCACAAGGATTCAGACACAATCCTAAGGAGGAACACACAAACACACACGCACCTCGCTCGGTCTTTCGGCAGTTACTCATCGACTCTTCATTCAGTTCAGCTTCCTCCGGTAGGCTACAGTACTGGTGTTCCGGTGGATGCAGATCTTTACCAGAACCACCTCGCTGTTCCTGACTCACAGGGTTTGGCATCAAACATGAGTACCACACCCAACACACGTCTGATGGAGTGAAAATCATGGAAACAGGGTCTGGGAAAATAAAAGACAACGTCTAATGCCGGTAGATGTTGTAATTTTAGTTTGCGATTGGATCCTATCAAAAAAATCAATACAACTTTTTCCTCCAAACGAACATTGATGCCCTTTATCATGCTGTCACGACTCATGTATGGGACGCTGTCTTCCCTGACTCCCCGTACGTTGTTTTCTCTCTTCTTTCCCCCCCCTGGGTGTTACTCTTTATTTCATGATTCTCAGTGGTGACTGTCAGTCGATTCTTTTTACAGTGTGTAATTTCAGCATCAACACTATAAAAAATGTTTTTTGTAAGTTGTAAATTAAACTTAAAAATTAGTGGAATTAAAAAAATTAAAAATTTAAAAATGATTGTAGTATGTTTTACAAAAAATACAGTTTTAGTATTTTAACTTAATTACAGTTATCATTGTTATTATTATATTATAGTTTTTACTAATATGTTGAATAAGTTTTTATTTGTATATTTTGCTTTCATGTTAAATTAAAGTTTTAGTAATATTTTGTTGTGTTTTTGTCATCTTTAAGGAGTTTTTGTTTTTTATATATTTATGTAGGGTTTTTTTGTACGTTAAGTTAAACTAAATTTTAAAAAATAAATGTTGGTTTGGCAACTAGCAGAAATAAGTTTTTAAAAAAATTATTGAATGTCTATTCGATTTCAAGTAACAAAAATTTAGTTTTTTTAAATAGTTCAATTTTTTATTTCAGTTTTACTTTTAGTGACTTTAATAACCCTGGCCGTTTCTTTGTAATTGTCAAATTTACAATTTCTGTGTGAAAATTGTTTCAAAGAAAATGTTTTCCAGCTAAACAATTGCTAAAAATAATGATAATTTTTTGTTTAAAATATAGCCTAATCTAATGTTTTTGTATCATGTTTGTGTTTTGTGGGATTCATCTGACTCTCTGTATCAGGTCCATTCAAGCCAAGACCTTGCTGCCAAAGTGTTCAGAATTAGATTTTGCTCCGATATCTGATGTTTTTATGACACACACACTCACATACACATACACACACACACACATACACACACACACACACACAAACACACACACACACACACACTCTTTTATCTGTTGTGTTGGAGGCCTTTATTCGTTCAGTGAAAGAGTTGCAGCTGCGCTGCTTTCAGAGCCGCTATCAGTGATGTCAAAGTCACCCTTTCTTCAGGGTCACTGTTTCATCTTTCTCTTCTTTTGCCATGTCTTACTCTCCCTGCCCTCTCATCACTGAGGACGCTTAATGAAGCTCTCAGTTAATGATATATTTAGGTAGCAACTTTGTCTTTTGAGTTATTGCCTGTGCAAAACTTGTCACCTTGATGCTATAGGCCCTATAGCGTTTTCTTTTTGGTAGCAAATGTGGTTTGATACTGTTGCTAAGGTGATCTGAGTATACAAGGTGTTTTGCAGTTATTATGTCTGTTAAATGTTGTGGGATGAGTTAAGTTTGATGCATCAAATGATACACACAGATCGTTCATACTGAGATCTCTGACTATGATTGCAGACATTGGTATCTTGAGCAAATTTGAGCATTATTTGAGAATGTGTTTATTGTTACCTAAAACTAAATCTATTACACACCATTTTCCGTAATTGAAATAAAGCTAAAATAAATGGATTGATGAAAAATTTAAACTTGAAACTTTTACAAAAAGTTAAGTTATTAAGGACTAAAACTGAAATAAAACTATAATTTAAATCTTTCTATAGAAATATTATATAAAAAAAATAAAGCAATGCAGAAAGACAGGACAAAATTACAAAAATGTAAAAATGAAAATTAATAATAAAAAATGGCACCTGGTTTAAGACCTATTTTTAACTCAAATAAATAAAACAGTTATATAGATCAATATAAATATAGCTGAAGAAACATTAAAAGCAAATAGATGGTGATGTGACGCTAAATGAAACGTTGGAGATACTAAAATTACTACACTAAAAGAGGCAACCAAGTAAAGCTACATTTCCACAACGCCCATGTAAAAATTACAGCACACTTCAACTACAAATTAAAATGAAAAATTATGAAATATAAAAATAAACCGACTTCCAATATTAATACATATTCTACCGTATGACTAAATAATATAATTTTTCCTAATGTAAACATATAAATAAACTACACTATGCTACCCTGATGTAATTAGAACCTATGATAAAAAAGACTTTCAACATAGCATAACTCTTCATCGTAAATCATAATCTAAAATCAAAAAACTGATTTTGTCAACCCATTTTACTCCCCTAATGTGGTTATTTCAAAGTAAAAAACAGGAATCAAAACAACACAAAAAATTAGATGTATACGGAAGATGAATTGTAGAACGTAGTTTCATGATCTAATGGTATAAAGTAAACGGGTCAGTGGCAGTCAAAAACTGCATTGGCACACGGCCACCAGAAACCTGCTGGCTTGGGCTTTCATGCCAGGGGACATGGAGAGGCTCTCTGAAACCCACTCTAACACACACACACACACCAACACCACACACACACACAACAGCACACACACACACCCACACACACCACCCACACACACACACCCCACCACACACACACACACACACAACACCACCCACAAACCACCACACACACCCACACCACAACACGCACGGCTGCGGGCGTTTAGGCCCTGCTAAGCGCCTTGGATCTGCGGTTGAGAAGGGAACCTCCTGCTGGTCCTGAGGCAGGCGATGAGGGTATATCAGAGCTCTAATGGGACTGGCGTGCAGGTGCCTCGCTCTCGTCCCCCCAGTAAATCACTGCTAGATGTGCCATAAGCATGATTAGTTTCCACTCCATACCCTGCCTGACTGCTGCCTGCCAGTCATTTTCGCCTGGTCAAGGGCTGTTTGTCAGCGTTTTGTTATGTTCACCTAAAACTATGTCACCCGAATTTTAGGTCACGGACCTACAATAACCTATCCCCCTTCGCTGCCAAACCAGTAAGTTCCCCCCCCCACCACTCGTTTAAGTGGGGAGGTACCCCCAAGTACCTCCAACTTAACTTACGCACCCCCTCGACGCTCATAGAAATGGCCTTTTCCGTCCTTGCACATTATTGCACCAACGCTCACCCTCTCGCTCCCATTCTGCCACCAAATATCTATATGCCCCTGCCCCACTACCAATCAGTTCTCCCCGTCCTCCCCCTCCAGCCGTCATTTTGTCTTTTGTTTATTCCATTCGGCTGCCGCCCCTTGTATATTCGAAAGGAGTGATGTCCCCGCACCAACCACACTACATTAAAGAAAGAACTTCTAGCAGCCACATCGAAGTCATGTCGGTAATATCATAAAGGAAAACAATACAATATTCGAGAAAAATAATGCCACCTCTATGTGATGACAATTGACCTAACTAAGCTGTAACGCGGTTTCTCCCATTACTCATTCCAATAAAATAAACAGTGTGTGATACGTTTTTTTGTTGATATTAGCTGACAACTTAAAATTAAAATAAAATAGTGAAAAAACTAATATAATAATAAAAAAAGTTAGAACTGGTCCTTGCACAAAAAAACTGTTTAATTGAAACTACTGAAATAAGTTGAAGTCGGTACTAAAATGCCTAAAAACTTCTAAAAGAAAGATTTTTATTATAGAATTTTATATAGATTATTAATTCATAGAATTTAATTTTCATAGACGCTAACGACTTTGCCCGTACAAGGTTTCTAAAATGACAAGGACAAACACGCACCCACTCTGTTTTATAACGTAAATCAACAATTTAACAAAAAACTAAAAATGAAAATGAAGCTAATTCAAAATATGAATAAATAGTATAACTAATACTAAACTGAAGCAGAGTGCTTTGGAAATAGCATGCATATTATGTCTCTGCTGTTGTCCATTGACAGTATGTTGTACAGTAGGCCCGTCCCAAACAAATCTCTCAACACAGGAACTAAATAAGCATTTATGATCTTTCAGCACTGGCTTATGATTATTCTGGTTGGTTATGAGTTTGCTTTGCACCTGCTGTATCAGGAGCTTCGGCTCTCGCTGGCGGTCACCATGGCAGAGCTGTTGCCGTGGAGAGAGTCGGTTCGTCTGTGACATCATCTTCCTGTCGGATAGTCAGTCGTCTCGTATGTGCTGATCCTGCGTGCTTTCCCAGGGCGTCTCTGTGTGTGTGTCTCGGCTCTTTAGTGTTAGTGCATACTCAGAATGTTCTGGTTCATGCATACGCATGGAGTATAACTGCACACACCTTTGGAGCATCCATTTTTTCCATCTCGTTATCGCTTTGACTGTCATTTATTACAGCAATAGTTCCACGTGCGTGTTATGGTGGGACCCCACCCACCCCACATGTAAGTGTGTGTGTGCCTGTGTCTGTGTCTGTGTCTGTGTGTGTGTTGTGTGCGGTTGCTAACATGGTGGGGACTGACACTGATATACCAAAGACTCCATGGGGACTGTGTCCACACGTGGGGATATACTATGGGTCCCCAGGTAAAAGCTTCTAATAACACAGACCTAAGTTTTTGTGAAATTCTAACCCCCCTGTGTATGCAGAAAGTTTCCTGTAAGTGGTAGGTTTAGGTGTGGGGTTGGTGTAGGGCGATAGAATATAGGGTCTGTACAGTATAAAAAACCATTACGCCTATGGAGAGTCACCACAAGGATAGCTGACCAGACATGTGTGGTGTGTTGCGGGGGTGTGGGTGGGTGGGTGTTTTTTCCTTCCTTCCGCGTCCGTTTCCCCTTTTTTTTCCTCTTTTTTTTTTTTCCTCCCCCCTTTTTTCATGTGTTAGCCGTTGTGTTGTTGTGTGTGTGCCCCCCGCGTTTATTCAAGTACTGCTGTTGAGTTTTTCAGTTCTCGTGATACGGTATAAACTTCAATTCAGTAAGGATCCTGTTTTTTGTGTTGTGCTGTGCCCCAAAAGTGTGTGGTGCATATACACTTTGTAACTATACAGTTAACAATAGTAAAAAACACCATTTTTGTTTATTTGAATAAATACAACATTAAACTGCATGAACTGGAATAAACAAAATTAATATTAAATATATAAAATTAATATTTGTAAATTAAAATTGTTTTTAAGAATAAAAGTGAAATAATTAAGAAGAATTTTAATAAACATATAGAGAGATATTACCAAAACTTTTTAAACAAAACTACAAATATAAAAAAAAGAATAGGAAATATAAAAATGGCATTAGGTGGGTGATAATACGAGCGGGTTTGAATCATACTGTAAAAAGCAATGGAGGCAATGGTAAGCAATGAAAAGGCATTCAATCATGAGACTAGTGGTCGACCGATATTGGGTTTTTTGACAGCCGATGCCGATATCTTGCAAAGCAGGGTGTGCCGATGGCCGATATAAAGCCGATATAAATTTATTTATTTTAATTAATATTTAAGAAAATTTAAATCATTTGAAAATGGACTAAAAAAGTAATTGTGTAAAATAAACATACTTATAGGCCTACTTTAGAAGACAAAGCATTTTCACAAATAAATAAATAAATATTTAATAAAAAATATAAAAAAGGAAGTGAACACTGTAACCAACAGAGCACTCAGTATACTGGGAAGTTTGTGTGCATTGGAAATCAAATAAAGCCAAGGTAACACTCATTTTAAATAGACACACCACATAAATAATGACAGATGAAACGACAGTGGCAAATGCATAAAGTGCAGCACAGTTCGATTGATTATCACTTTTAGTTTTAAAGTTTGTCGACTCAGCGGCTCTATCAGGTGCTAGTGAAATCTCTCCTGTGCCATCAATTCCCACGGACGAACGCAAGAGCGAACAACACAGATCAGGCAGCCCGCACACACTAATAATGCGCATTCACAGATCTCAATAGATTAGAATAGTCGCAAGGTTTGTGAAATTAGAGTTATTAACATTCGAAGATTTGTTTAAATTATATTAATGCGTATTTACTGAATGCTGACGGCAACCCCACGATGCCCACCCTTCAGTGTATAAGTTTGCCTTTATATTACGTAAATAGTAAAGCAATCCGTTACTCAATACTTTTGTGTATACATTTTATTCCTTGTTTAACAGTTATCGAATAGATAGACTTCTATCCATATTAGACGGAACTGAACGACGACAGCGAAACACGATGTGAGAATGTGTTAGCCACTGTGTGTCCGAAAATAAGAGTACAGCACTCAATAACACATTGGCCAAACAGAAAAACTTATCGGCCGATATTGGCATTATTGCCCTATTTCAAATATCGGCCGATATATTAGGCCTGGCGATGTTTTATGTTTTTACTGCGTCGACCACTATGGACGTCATGCACAAAAAAGCATGATGCGAGTTTAGGTTTCATTGCAATAATGCAACACACAAGCCTGAGACGGACGATCGTTGTAAATGAAAGAATGCTGATTTAGTGAGAGAGTTAATATGAGATTGACAAGAAAGAGAGGAGTCAAACATAACACCAATATTTTTGATGATACAAGATGGTGTGATGAGAGTACCAGTGATATCGCAGGTAAAGTCAGGGGGAACTTTGGTAGTGAGTGACGGGGTTCCAATAATGATGATCTCAGTTTTATCCATATTAAGTTTTAGAAAAATAGAGTTGAGCCATACTTTTATTTCCTGCATGCAAATAGAAATTTGGTCGATTTGGGTGGATAGAGAAGGCGTGCAAGATGTGTAAACTTGAATGTCATCAGAATAAAAATTATAGCTAAAGCCATGATGCTGTAGAATCAGACCCAATGGTAAAATATAAATGATAAACGGCAAAGGCCCAAGAACGGAACCCTGGGGGACGCCTTGTTTCAGGGGGGCAGTAGGAGATCTGAAATCTAGAACAGAGATGTAGAATTGTCTATCAATGAGGTATTAAGAGATCCAGGAAAGAGCAGTACCAGATATACCCACATCCGAGAGGCTAGAAATAAGCAAATCATGAGAGATCGTATCGAAGGCAGAGCTGAGGTCAAGTAGCAGAAATAAAAATAGTGAGCCAGTGTCGCAAGAAAGTAATAAATCGTTCACTACCTTTACAAGGGCAGGTTCAGTACTATGTAGTAGACGGAAGCCAGACTGAAATGTTTTTATATATTTATGATATATTAGTATAGAATGGTTTTTATATAAGATATTTTAATTTGCTGACAAGTAACTCAAATTAAGCTCTTTAATGTCTTTCAATATTTCAGTTATCTTTTTTTCTTCTCTTTTATTTTCTTTGCTTTGCTTTTCTTCTCTTTTCTGTCTGTCTTTCTGTCAGTGTATCTCACGGCGCGTGTCTCTTCTGTTCTCAGTCTAGCGCTGCATCCGGATAAGATCCAGGTGGCCACAGGTCAGGTTGGGAAGGATCCGTATATCTGCGTGTGGGACTCGTACGCGCTGACCACCGTGTCCATCCTCAGAGACGGTCACACGCACGGTGTGGCCTGTCTGGCTTTCGACGCCGATGGCCAGGTGAGTCACATGACTTCCTGCACGGCTCTCTGAAATTCTTCATTCTGATTGGCTGCATTCTCTAATACATATGCAATAAACGTATTAATATGAACATATTTTTGTCATATTTCGGGGTGTAACAATATATGGCTTGATGCACAATATTGATCTCATGATAAGATACTCTCACTATACTTTCAACAAACTACAGTTAAAATGGTACTTTTTTATTATTACATCTAAGTTATATGATAAATGGTTAACAAAATAAGATAGAAATATTCATGATTCTGCTTAGCTAAAAATACTGAATTGTTAGAAACACGCGTGTTCTCGTATCTGATACATACATTTAAAAAAAATAGTTTTTTTATAAAGGAATATATATATATATTATCTTTGGATATATATATAATATATATATCTATATACAGTGGGTGAGTGTGAGTAGCCAGATAAACCAGGAGGGGGCGGACGTTTGAAAAAACAGGATTAAAAGCTTTCTTTTTTTCCCTTTAAATTATAGTCACAAATCGTCCAGGCAACTATATTCATATAATTTTTGGAAACTGTTACATAAACCATTTTACATATAAATCTGAGCTTGACACTGGATTAGATAGCTTCAATATTTGACCACTATTTATGATAATACTCTGAGGTGTTCTCTGGTACCTATGCCCAGCCGGGATACAGGCATATGATTCCTCCGTTTGGAGAATGGGTCTTCAGCCAGATTGCTATCAAACCTTTTTTAGCTTAGTTTATTTGATTTCAAGTAACAAAATAGTTTTTAATTGTTTTAATTTTAGTTTCAATCTTATTTTTAGGTAACTATATAAAACAATATAGTATGTTATAAATCAGATTACCTTCATCTGTTTGCAAATGCTCTCATCTAACGACTTATTTTGTCCTGTCTCGTGTTTTTGAACATTCAGCGTTTAGCGTCCGTGGGACTTGATGCCAAAAACACGGTGTGCGTGTGGGACTGGAAAAAGGGGCGTGTCTTAGCCACCGCCACGGGACATTCTGACAGGGTAAGAACAGAACTGACTGTTCCTCATTACCGACAGTTAATTACATCAAAACCGCACAGTCAACATTTCATTCATTAGGCCAGAAAGTTTGTGACTTTAGTGCATGAAGTGAAAAGCACAGAAAGTGCCCATCCAGTCGACACATGGTAGGACTGTTTCCATAGCAACAGATGCTACACCTCAGTGATGTGAATGAATAACCGTTAAGAGCGTTATGAATAAGTTATTGTGTTGTGCTACAGTACAAAGGAGCATTTCAATGCACGAACTGACAGACAGAGTGTTTCACACACACACACGCTCAGTGTGAAGGGAGTCTGAAGCCTCAGCAGAGATGACAGAGCAGCTTAGTGAAGAACCACAGACACCAGAAGACTCCCTAAGGTGCCATTAAAATCCTGCTGTCTTCTCTCTGCTGTTCCAGCTCAACAGCTTCACTGCCGGGAGTGCCGATTGAATATAAAGCAATTTAGAGTTTATATCGTTTGCATTTTATATTCATGCATTTGACAGAAGCTTTTATCTGAAGCAACGTACATTGCATTCAAGGTATATGACTGATCACTTCATGCATTCCCTGGAAATCGAACCCGTTGCTAGCAGCATGATCTACTGTTTGAGCAACAAGAAGGCTTTATGAATTGTTTATTTGCAGATAATGCATGCAAATAATGAAGAAATCACATTGTTTGAAAGATAAATGGATAGTTTAAAATGAAGAATTATGGAAAGAAGAAAAATTATGTTGATTAAGATGCTTAATGCATTGTTCTTGTTATAAATTGCTGAATTTTTAGCTAATTAGCAAGCATGACTATAATTACACAGCCCTGGATCTTGAAAAAATAAATAATTTGCCAAAAATATCTGAAGAAAAACTTATTTTATTTCAAGTTATGTAATAATATAACTAAAACCTAAATAAAATCAATAAAAACCATATAGAGATATAAAAAAAACGTATAAAAATGACAAAACGCGCTACAAAGTCACTACAAACTTGAACTAATATTCAAATGAAAGTGGAAAATATAAAAATATTTTAATTCAAAATTCTTCTTCAAAATATTAATAAAAAATACTAGTATCCCAATTATGCTAAATATAACAGCTGATTTGCCTAATTTGATGATGCCGAGTTCAAAAATAACAATAAAATCTTTCCAACTGTTTTTTCCTACTTTTTAAAAAGTATATATGTATGTATCTGCTTTAATGCATTTATCAAAATAACAAAAGCAGTAAAATGTCTAAAGTTTTGGTTTTAATGACCAAAAAAATTCTAAATTGATCATTTAAATTACAGTCTGCAAAAATCAGGATCATGCATAAAATAATGTCATCAGAATCATTCAATTAATATCTTCAAGACATTCAATGTCTTCAGAATCAGTCTGGCTGAGAATTGAGCAAATCATTGGGATGTGGCTCAGATTCAGATAAGAATCATAGCTTTGTGGTGTTTTTCTGCTGATTAAGAGATAATGCGAGAATTCTTCACCTTACTAATGTTTGTTGAAAGCAAAAATGCTATGAAATGCATTCATATTTTATGAGAAAGTGTGTCGTGTTTGAGCAAAACCGCCACTATTTTTAAAATCAGCACCTCAAGAAACAAGTATTGGATTTTATTCAGCAAATACGATTCAGGTATTTGCATTATAATTTCCATAATATTTTGCATTGTGTATAATTTTAGAGACTTCTGCTTAATTCAGTGTAATCGGTTTTGGCGTTATGAAAGTTATGGAAGATGTTGTGGAAGAGTTGACATGTTTATTCCACCGTTTCAGATCTTTGATATTTCCTGGGACCCGTTTGTGCCGCACAGACTGGTGAGCTGCGGAGTCAAGCACATTAAAGTGAGTCAAACCCCTGAGACAAAGTTCACTCGAACCCGCTCTCGGAAACAAATAAATGAGGCATCACTGGAAAACATGCCGTAATTTATTCCTCCTTTCCTTTCTTGTTTTCATCTTTACAGCAAATGCAATGCTTTTTCACAGACTTCAAGAAATGCATTAACATACTGAACAACTGAGACAGAAGAATATAATTTAAAGCCAAAAATCTAATTCTGTCTGATTTAGTCAACCTGTATGACTTTTCATTTAGTAAAAGTGAATGCACAGATGTCAAGCTCTAAAAACGAAGTTATGCATGCACAATATTTTAAGATTTAAAGCTAATTTGCATGAGCAACCAACTGAAATGAATTAAATATGAAGGTGATTTTCTCTTTTGTCTCATAGTTTTGGACATTATGTGGAAATGCATTGACACCAAAACGAGGGATCTTTGGAAAGACGGGGGACCTGCAAACCATCCTCTGCTTGGCGACGGCGAAAGATGAAGTGACGTATTCTGGAGCTCTAAATGGAGACATTTACGTGTGGAAGGGGCTCAACCTGACGAGAACGATACAGGCGGCGCATGGAGTGAGTGAAGCTCATCACACTTCCTACACCATCACTCCCACCACATACACATCCGCTGTGCGCTATAGCATCTCCATTAAAGGACATTCACTGAAGTTACAATTTATGATCAGACATTCAATGCATTGGCCATCTGTGACATTAGTGAATATAGCATGTGGTGACGTGTGACCTGTTGCACATGCGTTTGTAAACTCTCGTTGTTCTGCAGGCAGGGATCTTCAGCATGCATTCATGTGAAGAAGGCTTCGCCACCGGTGGGCGGGACGGATGTGTGAGGCTGTGGGACGTGGATTTCAAACCCATCACCAAGATTGACCTCCGGGAGGCAGAACAGGGTTATAAAGGTAAAGCATTACAGCGGGCCTTTTTCTTGCCCTTTTGAAATAGTTTAATGTACTGTGTGACATGCTCATTCACAACACATCTTTGACTTCATTAACATTTACACAGCAAATAACTATTTCTAATCTGACCAAGTGTGAATTGCGTGAATTGGTGGGACTTTGGAACGCATAGCGTGAATCTTTTCCCGATTTTTGTTTTCTATTAAACCGTACAAAAAAAATTTTTTATGGTTTAATTGAATTTTAATAATCAAAAAGGATGTTTAATCAATTGAATTCATAAAGCTGAATAATTCATCGCACTTTTAACAATGACATTTCATTTTTAAATTTTCCTTGATTCCACTTTTAATGGTTTCGTTAAATTTTAATAATCAAAAAGGAATCATGAAACTTTTAACAATTTAGTAATTTGTTACATTTTTAACAATAATAGGGACTCTTCTGAAATTCTTGATTGTCTGTTTTGAGTGTTCTGGATTCTGTGTTTTATGACTTAATAAAAATCTATGATAAAAATGGCTGATAATCAAATGAACTACATCAATAAAAACTCACATCATAAAACTTAGATGATAATTGAATCTTTTAAAATGTTATCAAATGAAATGTGAACTAACAGAGACATTTTTGAACCCTAACAGAGGTTTACGAGTTAAATTGAAGCATGGACTAAAACTTGTGTTTAATCAAACTGTATTATTGCATTAGTTAAACCGAATTATATGTTAAACCAAACTTTTCTTTTGGCGGGTTGTAGTGAAGACCTCTGTCTGAAGATTAAGTGTACATTTCAATTTATTGATTTACATTTTTTCAAATTCCATGACGTTCCGTGTTAAACAGTCAATTCCGTTTTTGTGACTGGATTCAGTGATTTTGTTTGTGTAAATAATAATAATAGTGTATATACTGTATAATAAGAATAATAGGGCTTTATGTAATGAACCACAAAAGCTTATACCATTATTGGCCATTTTTCAAAAGGAAATTGCATTGCATCCATCGTTTGACTCCTTATGGAGGTACAGCAGCATGCTCAGTATAGAAGGGATTGTGTCACCATGGCAACACGGCCTGCGCTTCTATCACACGAGTGACAGTGTTTTCAGCAGATGTAAGTCTTGTAGCAATGAAGCTGTCAGCGCTTTCACAGCAGAAGACTGTCAGATAACTATCAGATCAGATCAGATCCGGTCAGTCTGAAACCGAAATCTCAGCAGATTTAACAAACCTCGCCGAACGCTTCCTGCTGGAAAGAAAAAAACGGAAAATATCCCAATTGTTTTGCCGAGTGTCTTCTTCTGAAGTCTCCTGCTTCTCAGACATCTCTCCTGAGAAAATCACCCCAGTAATCTTTCAGAAGAGATCTCAACAGTGTCTCCCAGACTGTAATTAAGAGTCAGAGATCTCAATATGAACTCAAACGTTTCTCATCAGATGATCCGAGCTGCGCTTTTATAGCTCTGTACTCTTACTGGATGAAGACTTTTGACTCATTTGGATCAGAGAAGCCCATCAAACGTAACGATTCACACTGGGGTTGTTTGTTTGACATTTTGCTGGTCTGTCCAATTTAGACTCCCATATAACACATTTTTTTTACTTTTTCTGCTTTAAAGGTTTATTTTTGAATCTATACAGTCAGTTAATGAGCCAATTACATTCTGTCCTGCTTAAAACACCAGCTTATGACAACTGATGAGTGTGAAGCTTTTTACACTCTATTTTACACAGCTATTTTTTGTGATTATATTAATTGTTCAATACAATAATGTGTGTGTTTTTGAGCTCTTAATGTTGTCTTTTAGAAGTGGTGCTTTTTTCTAAGTAAAATAACTTTTGGTTTGGAGTTACTGGTTTAATTTCTTGTATGTGGATTTTTTTTTATATACCTTGTAACTCGATTAAATTTTTTTCTGCTAAGTAACAGTATTATTTATATACTTTTATTGATTTTATTAGTATTTTGAATAAGCTTTAGTTTACGTTTGTTATGTGCTTTTGTCTTTTTAATGTATATAATATATACGTGAATATGAATATATTTAGAATTTTTGTATAATTATTTTTAATTGTCATTTCAGTTTAGAAGTTTACTTTATAGTATTTAAGTTCGATTAATTGTTTTTTTTTAATCTAGTATTTATATATTTAATTCATATTTATATGTATATTTTAATTTTTATATATTTATATTAATATTTAAATTAGTTTATTCAGCTTAATTTCAATGAACGTTTTTAAAAGGCATGGCTTTATTTATTTATGCAGCACAGAACCGAACCAACACAAATGTATTGCAGATATTGTTAAAGTTCAATAATTGTATGTACACATTTTAGAATAAGTCTGATTCAAATGAGAATCAGAAGGCTGAATCCTGACTGACAGAGGAGGAGTTGGGGATGGAGGAGGGTAATTAGCTATTGAGCAATGCGAAAACTGCTGATGATATTGAGGGACCTTATATATGAATGCTTAGATAGGTGTTGTATTCCCATAGGTAGATGGGATCAGCTGAGAGTCAGCTGATGCGAGCTTGACTAACGTGACCTTTCAGAACTAATGCTACGCTAGATTATTTGCTGGTAACCAGGAATGCTTGATGGTGGACTTTAATTTGATGAACCTGAATGACTCTTTCTCTCCAGGCCTGTCCATCCGCAGCGTGTGTTGGAGGGCTGACAGGATCCTGGCAGGAACTCAAGACAGTGAGATCTTCGAGGTGATGGTGAGAGACCGAGATAAACCGCTGCTGATCATGCAGGGTCATTCAGAGGGGGAGCTCTGGGCCCTCGACCTGCATCCCAAACAACCGCTGGCCGTCACCGGCAGCGATGATCGATCCGTACGGTCAGTCCACTCCTGCTATTGGATTTCAGTTCATGCCACATCAGTTCACACAGTAGACAATGGAGCAAGATGGGTGGACATAGGATGTTTGGTTTTTCAGAATGTTTAAACTAGGGCTGGGCAATAAACGTTATTGTATTGAGATTGCGATAAACAATCTGGACATTTCACACTCAAACACACATGATGCTCGCAGTGTTTTCAGTGGCTGCGTCTCAATTTATGAGATATGAACACATGAACTTCATTTCCAAGAGCTTCTCTGTGAGTCACTACAGCAGCTTTACTGTAGAAGAAATACCATCAAATTCAATCTGAAATTGAAATATATTCACAACAAACTGTCAAAATAAATTCTGGTTTAACATGAAGAAATTATGACAAAATATAGTACCATTCTATACTAAAATGCCGTTCTTAATGTAATAATCATAATATTTTCATTTTTAAAGAATATCATACCACCAATATATTTTTTTCATCCATGTTTTAGTTAATACAGTTCTGTTGTTCAGCATCTTATATGACAAAAAATAAATAAAAATGCAATATTTTGTTGTAAATTCATTTATATTTGTAATTGATTACCATTTAATTTGAGAAAAACTACTGTCAAATACACCCAGGGACTGAAACTAAAAACTGAAATTAAATCTTCACAACAAATCATCAAAATAAAAGCTTCAATTCTCAAAGCAATAATAATAGTAATATTTTTATTTTTATTTTTAAGGAATATCATATAACCAAGATATTTTTTCATCCATATTTGCATTTTACTTCACTAAAAAAACTTGTTTTGATCAAAGTTATTTGTTATATTTTTTATTTGATTACATTTGGAAAAACATTTAATTGTTAAAGTTTTATTAAATTTGCATTAAACTATAATCTATAAATATAGAAAAAATTTGAATACATAGAATTTAGGGGAAAATAAAATGGATTTATTGGGCCTTGATTAAAGTTAATGCTCAAGGTCTAACAAACATGTGGACTGCATTTCCTTCCCCATTAATAGTAAATTAATATTGTGATAAATATCAATATCGTATAATATGGGGAAAATATTGTTGTAATATTTTTAGCCATATTACCCAGCCCTAGATTAAACATACAATACAGACATAAATATGGACACAATTTAATTTTCCTCAAACATGCTTGTTTAGGCTGTGGAGTTTGTCCGAACACACGCTCATCGCTCGCTGTAACATGGAAGAGGCCGTTCGCAGCGTTTCCTTCAACAACGACGGTTCCCAGCTGGCTCTCGGCATGAAGGACGGCTCCTTCACTGTTCTTCGTGTCAGGTAATTGAATTTGGATCCCCTACACTTCATTATTTCAGCTTCATTATTCACAAACTGAGAGCCTGTCTGGTTTTCTTAGGGACATGACGGAGGTGGTCCACATCAAGGACAGGAAGGAGGTCATTCACGAGCTCAAGTTCTCACCCGATGGCTCTTATTTGGCCGTGGGCTCGAACGACGGGTTTGTGGACACCTACGCTGTGGCCCAACGCTATAAGAAAGTGGGAGAGTGCAACAAGTCCACCTGCTTCATAACACACCTGGACTGGTCCGTGGACAGCCGCTTCCTGCAGACCAACGATGGAGCCGGAGAGCGATTCTTCTACAGGATGCCAAGTAAGAATAATTATTCATTTATAATGAATGGAAAAGTCGTGGAAATTATTGACACTTTACAATATGTATAAATTCCAAGCTGTATTTTCTTTCAAAAATTGTGCAATTTTTTGTTTGGTGAAGATGCGTGATAAAATACTAAATTCCAGTTAATTATGGGACATGAAAACCTGTTTGGAAACAGTCGATATTTATGCATTTTTTCATTAAGTCATTAAAATTTCGGAAGTCAGTATACATTGTTAAAGTTTTAAATCTTTATTCAAATATGCATTGTATAAATTACTAGGGTTTTCACAGTCATGAAAAACAGTTTCAGACCTGGAAAAGTCATAAAGCTATTTTAGTGAAGTTGGATGATAAAATGTAAAATTATGGGACACGAAAACCTGTTTGGAAGCAATCAGTATTTATGCTTTTTTTTTTCTTTTTTTTTTACTATTAGGGTTTTCACAGTCATGAAAAATTATTTTAAAATTGTGATTTCCATCAAAAGCCTTCTCAGAAGTGGGTACTTGTGAAAAAGATCTGCAAAAATTCATTAATAATTAATGTGAAAGTCATGAAATTTAAATTTCAAAAGTCAGTATGCATTAGGTATTTATGCAAATATTTATGATTTTCTTTTACTACAGAATTAATCATTTGTAGTAATTAAAAATTAATAAAACTTTACAATTAATTTACATTTTTCACAGTCATGAAAGACAATTTTAGAATTATGATTTCCAGACCTGGAAAAGTCATGAAAAACCTTTTTAAAAGTGGCACTGGTGAAAAAATAAATCTTGGAATTTCATTAATCATCTACGAAAATGAATGAAAGTCATGAAAGTCTTCATGACAATTAATGAAACTTTTTTTTATTCATTAAAATTTTTAATGCAATATACGTTGTTAAAGTTTGAAATATTTATGCATTTAATATTTCTGCATGTTCTTAAATTGCTCTGGATTTCACAGTTATGAAAAATGATTTTAAAATTGTAATTTCCAGACCTGGAAAAGTCATGAAAACCCTTCTTAAAGGTGGTTGCTGGTGAAAAAAAAAGTTTTATAATTGATCAATAATTCATAGAAAGTCTTGAAAATGAATAACACTTTACAATTCATTTAAATTTCAAAAGTCAGTATGCATTGTTAAAGTTTTAAATATTTACGTTTTTAATATTTATGCAAATATGTTTGCATTTTATTAAATTAACAGGGTTTTCACCGTCATGAAAAACTATTTAAAAATTTTCCAAACCTGAAAAAGTCATTAAAAACCTTCTCAAAGGTGGCTGCTGGTCAAAAAACGGTCTTGAAAATTTGTTAATAATTAATGCAAAGCCATGAAAATTAATAACACTCTAGGATTCATTTAAATGTCAATAGACGTGTGTTTCTGTAGAGGAAATTTCTCCCTCAAGCAAGTTAGCAATATGACATCAGTTCAAATTCAAGTTTTAAAACATTTTTGACTCGTTTTGGACATTAAAAAGTCTCCAGGAATTCACAACAAAGACAATTTTTAAAAATCTTTGTCCAGCAATCAACAACGCTGCAAAGGTCATGAAACCCTGAATTACGTACTGTACTGTAAGGTATTTTATTAATCATATCATGCTTATAATTGTCCTAACTGTTGTTCTTCCGTGTCTATAGCCGGTAAATTCCTGCCGAAGGAGGAAGCCAAAGGAATCCATTGGATGACGTGGACCTGTGTTCTCGGAACTGATGTCAACGGAATCTGGCCTAAATATTCCAACGTGAACGACATCAATTCTGTGGATGCAAACTATAGCAGTGCAGTGCTGGTGACGGGCGACGACTTCGGCCTCGTCAAACTCTTCCGATTCCCTTGTCTTAAAAAAGGTCAGCTCGGTTATCCAGATATCTGTGTGATCCGTGCTGAATAAACCAGTGTGTGCTAACAGATGTGATTCTTTCAGCTGCCAAATTCAAGAAATACATCGGCCACTCTGCCCATGTGACCAATGTGCGCTGGTCACATGACCTGCAGTGGGTTCTGAGCACGGGCGGAGCCGATCACTCCGTCTTCCAGTGGAGGTTTCTGCCCGAGGGAGTCATGAATGGAGTTCTGGAGCCGCTGCTGCAAGGTGAAGCTCATTTATTTTACTTTATTATGGGACATGAAAACCTGTTCGGAAACAGTTGGCGTTTATGCATTATTGAAATACTAGGTTTTCGCAAATAATGAAGCATATGGAAATGTCAGGGAATTTTAAAACTGTGATTTTCAGACTTGGAAAAGTTATCAAAAACCTTCTCAAATGCGGTGTTGTCAAAAAAAGGTTTGCGACTTTCCTTATGTCATTGTAAAGTCGGTAAAGTAATGAACTTGATGGTTCATCTACATTTTAAATGTCAATATTTATGCAAATCTTTTATGCATTTTTTAGTAAAAAATTAAAAAATTAGATAAAAAAAAAATTGCAGTTTGTAACTTGGCATCTTAAAATAAAATAATTATTAGGCCTAAGATTTTTTATTTTATTTTACAGGATAATTGTAATTTCCAACAATAATGTTTATAATGTTATTTTTATGATTGTTAAAACACCGTATATAATCAATAGTATTATAAAGACAATTATATAATAAATATTTAGATTTCATTACTGATTACTATATTTAATAATACTTAGTATAAATAATATACAATAATAATAATAAAAGCGCTATCATACCGATGCATGCAGCCTTATGTATAATAATTTTAGATAAAAAAAACTCTAAATACATATTATTAAAAATATTAGATATTTTAGTGTTTGCTTGGCATGCATGTTGACCACAAACCAACATCAACCAATCATGAACTTTATGTACTGTCATTAGTTATTGGAAATATCAAGTTGAAATCTCAGGGGTAGTGTAAGTAAATATTTTACGTCTAAAGGATTCGGCTGACAAAAAATGGGGGTGGAGCCCTATAAAAATAATATAGTATTTTTAAATTGTACTTTTTATTTTGTGACATTTCGATTTAAAGTTTGGCTGGAATTACGTGGGAACGACAGAAAATCAGAATTCGGAAGCAGTTTCCCGTTCACAGATAGCTACGCTGACTCTAACAGTGGCGAATCTGACTCCGACCTCTCCGACGTTCCCGAGCTGGACTCAGACATCGAACAGGAGGCCCAGATGAACTACGAGCGTCAGGCAAGAGACACTTAAACCCCAATAAAACCCAAGATCCCAAACTGAGAGGGTCTTATGTCGAGTGTTTTATGCAACAGTCATGCTCGGCTGTTTTCTTCCTGTTCCTCTCATTATTTTCACAGCTGATTTAGCCGGCTGCTGTTGCCCTTTATGCTTTTTCTGAAGCTCTGAATGTGTCTCTAGTGGATTTCTCCCTGTAACTCTTCTCCCAAACAACCGCTTTGCAGGTTGTACATAAGGCGATCTTCCTCAGCTCAGAAGAGACTGGCTGATCTCTAACGGCAGAAAGCTCCAGACGAGGGGCTGCCCTGCAGTTCGTCCACGGGTAAATTCACTGCAAACGTTATGATGTGTTTGGTATGAACACAGTGTTTATTTCCAGTATCTTTTACCCTCTCCTTGGTATAAATTGTACTGATGGTATAAAAAAGTCTAAATTTATTCTATATATCTACTATATATATATATAATATATATATAGATATAGTATATACAGTGTGTACGGAAAGTATTCAGACCCCCTTAAATTTTTTCACTCTTTGTTATATTGCAGCATTTGCTAAAATCATTTAAGTAACATTTTTTTCCTCATTAATGTACACAAATCACCCCATATTGACAGAAAAACACAGAATTGTTGACATTTTTGCAGATTTATTAAAAATTAAAAACTGAAATATCACATGGTCCTAGTATTCAGACCCTTTGCTCAGTATTTAGTAGAAGCACCCTTTTGATCTAATTACAGCCATGAGTCTTTTTGGGAAAGAAACAACAAGTTTTTCACACCTGGATTTAAGGATCCTCTGCCATTCCTCCTTGCAGAACCTCTCCAGTTCTGTCAAGTTGGATGGTAAACATTGGTGGACAGACATTTTTAGGTCTCCCCAGAGATGCTCAATTGGGTTTCGTGGTCATCTCTGGCTGGCGGCATCAAGACACTCGTCACCAGATATTGTGTGGAACCCTACACTCCTGGTCGTTATGTACGCTGTGTTCTAGGTCATGTCTTGTTGGACTTAGGGTAAGATCGCTGTGCGGTCTCCAGTCCTGAGGTCCTGTAGGCACTCGGAGGACTGGTTTTCGTCCATGATATCCCTGTACTTGGCCGCATTCTTCTTTCCCTCGATTGCAACCATTCGTCCTGTCTCTGCAGCTGAAAAACATCCCCACAGCATGATGCTGCCTCCACCATGCTTCACTGTTGGGACTGTTTTGGTCTGGTGATGAGCAGTGCCTGGTTTTCGCCAACATACCGCTTAGAATTAAGGCCAAAAGTTTCTATCTTGGTCTCATCAGGCCAGAGAATCTTATTTCTCACCATCTTGGAGGCCTTCAGGTGTTTTTTAGCAAACTCCATGCGGGCTTTCATGTGTTTTGCACTGAGGAGAGGCTTTCATCCAGCCACTCGGCCATAAAGCCCAGATTGGTGGAGGGCTGCAGTGATGGTTGAGTTTCTACAACTTTCTCTCATCTCCCGACTGCATTTCTGGAGCTCAGCCACAGTGATCTTTGTGTTCTTCTTTTCCTCTCTCACCAAGGCTCTTCTCCCCCGATAGCTCAGTTTGGCCGGACGGTCAGCTCTAGGAAGGGTTCTGGTCATCTCAAACTTCTTCCATTTAAGGATTATGGAGGCCACTGTGCTCTTAGGGACCTTAAGTGCAGCAGAAATTGTTTTGTTACCTTGGCCAGATCTGTGCCTTGCCAAAATTCTGTCTCTGAGCTCTCCAGGCAGTTCCTTTGACCTCATGATTCTCATTTGCTCACATGCACTGTGAGCTGTAAGGTCTTATATGGACAGGTGTGTGGCTTTCCTAATCATGTCCAATCAGTATATTCAAACACAGCGGGACTCAAATGAAGGTGTAGAACCATCTCAAGGATGTTCAGAAGAAATGGACAGCACCTGAGTTCAATATATGAGTGTCACAGCAAAGGGTCTGAATACTTAGGTCCATGTGATATTTCATTTTTTCTTTTTTTAATAAATCTGCAAAATGTCAACAATTCTGTGTTTTTCGGGCGGTGTGGTCGGTGGGGGGGTGTGGGAGGGGGGGGGGGGGTGGGGGGGTAACGGGGTACTGCGGGGAGGCGGCGATGCATATGGTGTTCTGTGTGTACATTAATGAGGAAAAAAATTACTTAAATTATTTTAGCAAATGGCTGAAATATAACAAAGAGAGAAAAATATAAGGGGGTCTGAATACTCTCCGTACACACTGTATATATATATATATGACAATATATACAAATTATAATATTTATATATCGTTTTATATTACAGAAGGAATCCCTTAATTGTAAGTACATATATACAATTATAACATAGTTCTGTTATATGTATAATTTAATTGTATATATTAGAATCTTAATTAGAATTTTTTAAGTAGTAGATGTGTAAGTATATATGAGACTTAATTAGGCTTACTAAACGAAAATTCACTGGACATTTTTGAAAATAACCTTTTTTTTTGCCATTAAAGTGAAATTACTGAACCTAAATATAGCAGACTGATAAAAATACAAATTTAAAAGAAAAATAATTAAATGTCAAAATACCAGCAAAGTATCCAATCATGCTAATTCTAATCATATATTATATAATTATATATAAGTATATATTTATATAATATCTATATATATATAATATAAGTAGTCAACTTTTAAGTTGATGCAAAATCTTGTATCACAGTTGTCCTAAAACAAAACCAAAATGCGTTCTTGTCTTATACACCTTGAATATAGCTCTTTTTTTGATCCCCCGTTCAAATGTTACTCCTGTGTGTGTGTATATGAGATATCAGATATATCTATACAGTATATATATAATATAGATATATAGATAAGATATATAGAACATATATACATACTGTATATAACCCACATCTTAGAAAACCAGCTGAGAAACTTTAAGATTTAAATTAAAAGAGTTCAAATTAATGTTAAATTGGATTTTTATTTTGTGTATTCTGACTAAATCTATGAATTCTATGAATTTTTTGTGTATTCTGACAAAATCCATCTTCAAACTTTTTAAAAACAATTTTTACACAGTTTTTATTCGTAACAGGTTATATATAGCCTAAATGCGAACCATGTGAGAAAGTTGAGTTTTGTTCAAATGAATGCTAAATAGTTTTTTTCTATAAACTTAATATATTTCAGAGCCTAAACATTTTTTGGAATCGAATGCTTCTCTCTGCTGACATTAGCAGAGCTGATAGCTGCAGTGGTTGTTGACTGGTGTGTGTGTCTGTGTCTCAGGTACAGGGGCTGCGACTGCAGGAATAATCTGTTCTACACTCAGGCCGGTGAGGTGGTGTATCATGTGGCGGCTGTGGCGGTGGTGTATAACAGACAGCAGCACACGCAGCGCTTTTACCTCGGTCATGACGACGATATCCTGAGCCTCACTGTGCATCCGCTCAAAGATTACGTAGCCACCGGACAGGTGAGAGCTTTACGACTCAAACTGTTGTCCACAAATCAGATTTCAAACCAGATCGGATCAGATTTGATAGGGTTTTCCCCCAAACAGATTTCTATCAAATATGCCTAACAGTTGGATTTGAGCTGTCAGTATGCACAGCCTTATTTCAGATCATATTGCCTTCGGTTGGTGATAATTTTATGGAGTGTGTATTTTCTGTAAGGCGTGGTAATAAATGTGAAGTGCGTGTAGATCATGCAGATGTTGAGCTGGTGTGTTTGTGTGTGTCAGGTGGGTCGAGATCCAGCCATCCATGTGTGGGACATCCAGACACTCAAGTGTTTATCTCTGCTGAAAGGTCAACATCAGCGCGCGGTTTGTGCTCTGGGGAATCCTTCACAAGGTCAGATACCACCACTCACATTTACTGGACGCCATAATAAAATGTATCTCTTTAATGTTTATCGTATTAGCCTACTTTCTTTTGGGGGGGGGGGGGGGGGGGGGGGGGGAAAATTTATATATCTTATAGGCCGCTGTTTTATAATATATTAGCGGTTAGATAGTACTCACAAGGTGGGGCAAAAAAGTATTTAGTCAGCCACCAGTTGTGCAAGTTCTCCCACTTAAAAATGAGAGAGGCCTGTAATTTTCAACAAAGGTATACCTCAACTATGAGAGACAAAATAAGAAAAAAAATCCAGTAAATCACATTGTAGGATTTTTAAAGATTTAATTGGTAAATTCCTCGGTAAAATTTTTTGGTCACCTACAAACAAGCAAGATTTCTGGCTCTCACAGACCTGTATCTTCTTCTTTAAGAGGCTCCTCTGTCCTCCACTGGTCACCTGTATTAATGGCATCTGTTTGCACTCGTTATCAGTATAAAAGACACCCATCCACAACCTCAAACAGTCACACTCCAAACTCCACCATGGCCAAGACCAAAGAGCTTTCAAAGGACACCAGAAACAAAATTGTAGTCCTGCACCAGGCTGGGAAGACTGAATCTGCAATAGGTAAGCAGCTTGTTGTGAAGAAATCAACTGTGGGAGCAATTAGTAGAAAATGGAAGACATACAAGACCACTGATAATCTCCCTCGATCTTGGGCTCCACGCAAGATCTCACCCCGTTGGGGTCAAAATGATCACAAGAACTGTGATCAAAAATCCCAGAACCACACGGGGGGAAACTAGTGAATGACCTGCAGAGAGCTGGGACCAAATTAACAAAGGCTACCATCAGTAACACACTGTGCCGCCAGGGACTCAAATCCTGCTGTGCCAGACGTGTCCCCCTGCTTAAGTTAGTACATGTCCAGGCCCGTCTGAAGTGTGCTAGAGAGCATTTGGATGATCCAGAAAAAGATTGGGAGAATGTCATATGGTCCAATGAAACAAAAAATAGACCTTTTTGGTAAAACTCAACTGGTCGTGTTTGGAGGGTAGAAGCTTGCTGAGTTGCCTCCAAAGAACCCATACCTACTGTGTAGCATGGGGTGAAACCATCATGCTTTGGGTGTGCTAGATTTTTCTGCAAAGGGACCAATGATCACTGATCGTGTAAACGAAAGATGAATGGGCCATGCCTCGTGAGAGTTTGAGTGAAAACTCTTCCATCAGCAAGGTCATTGAAGATAAACGTTGCTGGGTCTTCCACACTGACAAGCGAATTCCAAACCCAACACACCGTCCCGTTGGGTACAGACACGAAGGAGTGAAGTCATTCGTAAGAACATTGTCAAGTCTGTGCGTGGCACTCAGACCAGTCTCCAGATCTCCACTCCCTAGAAAATCTTTGGATGGGAGTTGAAAATCCGTGTTGACCACAGCGCAGCTTCCCAAAACATCACTGCTCCCCTTTTGAGGAGATCTGCATGGAGGAATGGGCTAAAATACCAGCAAAAGTGTGTGAAAATCTTGTGAAGACTTATAGAAAACGTTTGACCTCTGTCATTGCTTCAAAGGGTATATAACAAAGTATTGAGCTGAAATTTTGTTATTGACCAAATACTTATTTTCCACGATAATTTGCAAATAAATTCTTTAAAAAAATCCTACAATGTGATTTTCTGAATTTTTTTTCCTAATTTTGTCTCTCATAGTTGAGGTATACTTATGATGAAAATTACAGGCCTCTTTCTTCTTTTTAAGTGGGAGAACTTGCACAATTGGTGGCTGACTAAATACTTTTTTTCCCCACTGTATATAAACTTTGTTGCGTATTGTATTAGTTGACAAAGACACCTTCCTATATAAATTATACTCAAATATACCTAAATAAATAAACCTATAGATAATATGTCAAAAAAAACCTAAATAGACTAGTCAAAAAATGTAAAACTGAAAAAAAAAACAAAAGCCAACAAAATTACTAAAACAACTAAAATGAAAACGGAAAATGCAAAAATATTCTAAATATTAATAAAAACTACAATAGTATTAAACCACAATTTCTCAATGATACTAAAATAACTCTGCATATTACATGGAAATCAGCTGAGAAACTGGAGATTTGAGTTCAAATGAATGTTAAATTGTTTTTGCCCCCCATAAACTTTATGTATTTCAGAGTGTGCTCATTTTTTTAATATATGACATTGAAGCATTAAATATTCTGACAAAATTCCCTGGTTTCAAGAAAAGTTATCCAATGCATCTCCATTAATGTTTCCAGAATCTTATTTTTATACAATTTACAACTGCTTAATTAAACACGTTGTGAAGCATTTTTGCGTCACATTCTGTTACTTCACTTTCTCAAATCTAGCGGATGGCAAGAGTTTAGTGTCTGTGGGAATCGCTAAGATCATTCCTTATCAGTCTGGGACTGGGAAAAAAGCGAAAACCTGGCCAAATCCAGGTAAAACCGAACCTTTATAATGGTAAAGAGTGTGTATAGTAGTGCTGGGCGGTATGACCAAAAATTGATATCACGGTATTTTTCAAAATTATATCGGTTTCACGGTACATGACGGTATTTTTTTTTTACGCATGACCGGGTGTTAACCATATTTCTACTGATTGAGAGATAAAAAAATACTGCAGTATATTGACTTAGAAAGCCCTATTTTACTGTCATGATGAGTGAATAATGTCAAAAAATACCACATTAAATAGTGACTAAACACGACCCCTTTTAATACATGTTAACCAGGAGTCACTCTCATTTATAATCGCGGCATCGTCTGATAAAATCAACATGCATCTACACTAAAGAGTGGCTATATGGTTGTTTTGGCTAGATTACTTTTTTGTCTCATGCAGCGCACTGCCTGCGTCTGAGTAACAAACTAAAAACAACAACAAAAAGTGCATGTGATATTAACAGATGAACTACTCTCATATTTCTAATTCTAAACAATCAGTAAGCGACAGGTGCTTAGAAACGCTGTTTTGTACTCATTTATTGAGGAGTCGGCTGCGGTGCTTCTCTGCCGCTCACTGCACAGAACAGACGCCGAGAGAGGAGTCACTTCTCCGGGAAAGTCAGATCTCGCGTTTGCGGGACAGCTCTGGCGAAATCTTCCAACTGAACCATTGCTAAGCTTTATCCAAAAAAGTCGCTAGGTTTGTCAGTATGAATATTCTATGGAAAAAAGCCGCTAAAAGGGTCTGAAAGTTGCTAAATCTAGTGCTAAAGTCGCGCTCGTGTGTGTGAGACATGCGGGAGCTGATGGCAGGGGGGCTGGATATTTATGGCGGTCAACATGGATATTGTGGATGAGTTCTTCTGCATCATCACGTTCTATTACTTCTACAGCTTCAGCTTCAGAACTTTCACGCTTAGTAACACATACCCTGTGTCCCGCACCACAGTGCACAGTGAAAAGGGACGCTTACAAACTGTCGCTTCCGAACGTTGTTTAAGCGACATACACCAGTATTGCGGTATTTAAAAAATTCATATCATAACAAAAATAAACACCGGTATTCGGTATGAACCGGTATACCGCCCAGCACTAGTGTACAGCGAGCTGAATTGCTCACGAAAGACATCTGTCTCTCTCTTTACCATAGAGGACATAAAGATAAGATCTTTGTGGTGAAAGGAAACCCGTTCCGCATGGACAAACTGCTGACGGTGGGGTTGAAACACATCAAGTTCTGGCTGCACACAGGTGAGATTCATTCATTTTTTTAGAGAGAGTCTTGCATCCTAAATCACGGCAGTAGCACTTGTTTTCAGCTTAGGATGTTTGTTATATGTGCAGACAGTGTTTTTACCGAAATATCTGAAGCATAAGCTCTTGCCCGTCTCTCTCACGAGAACATGACTGTAAGGAGAATCTGCCACATCACATCGAGCCGTCATAAGCTGATGTGACTGTTTCGCCAACTTTACCATCAGCACGCCGTATTTTACCAATTAAATGTGAGCGAGAGCTTTAAAAAGAGCTCAGTGAGTCGAAACCAAATGCTCCAGTAACTGAATTACTCTCTGTGAACTAATGCTTTGGATGCTTTTTCCTCTGGATAAATGAAAACGCATTTGCCTGATGTTTATTTCTCACTCCAGGAGGAGGTTTAACATTTAAAAGAGGCATTTTCGGGAATCTCGGTAGGCAGGAGACCATGATGTCCGCCTGCTACGGCCGCTCGGAGGATCTGGTGTTTTCTGGGGCGACGACGGGTGACGTGTACATCTGGAAAGACACGACGCTCATGAAGAGCATCAAAGCTCACGACGGGCCCGTGTTTGCCATGTGCTCTCTGGATAAGGTGAGCTGATTTTGCCACAGGTACATGGTATCCTGCTTAGAAATGTAGATAAACAGCAGGTGAAATGCATTTCTCAGCTGTTAATGGTGTGTTGTGACCTGAAGGGTTTTGTGACGGGGGGTAAAGATGGAGTTGTTGAGCTGTGGGACGACATGTTCGAGAGATGTCTGAAGACGTACGCCATCAAGAGGGCAGCGCTCTCGCCTTCATCTAAGGGTAATTATAAATCCTCAAAACAGACCATTTTTATGAAATAAATGGACTATATTTTGTTTCAGTAATATTTGAAGAGTTTATTTGCAAAAACAGATAACTCCGTTTTTTTTTTTTTTCAAAAATCATGGTTTTTATAATATTACTGTTTTTACCTAGCTGTTATTTTTTAACCTAGTCAAAATAACCCAACTGCAGTTTGATTGAGATTAATTGAAATGCACAATGAAAAAACATGATTTCTGAGAATTGTTAAAAACAGAGTTATCTGTTTTTGCAAATGAAATCTTAATTTATTAGTTAATATTTAGTATTGTAAGGGGATTTCATGGTACTCAACATTATTTACCTCCAAAAAATAAACTATTTATTTGCATATAATAATAATATGTAAATATAAATATTAGAAAAACAATTAATATTTTTGTTAATTGATTGTCAGTGCTTTTTGATTAAAGTTATGTACTAACAGTTTGTTTCAATATATTTTATTTTGATATTTTATATTGTAGATTTTTATCTGTACATCGACCATACCTACTCTAAAATAGTATTATCATAGAAATATACAGATAATAATATAGGAAAGATAAATATTAGAAATCACACATTAACTGTTAGTTTTAATTATTGCATTTTTTGTAATGATGTAACTGTATTTTGTCTCATCATATTATTATTTCATTTTTATCTTGTAAAGAGTATGGTACTCGACAATATTTTACCTCTTAAAAATTTATTTCTGTAGAAACATACACTGTGTAAATATCATATTAGGAAATAAACATTAATATTCTATATGTTTTAATTACCAGTGCATTAATTTTGTAAGGAAGTCTGTATTTGTCTCATCATATTTATTATTTCATATTTTGTATTAATGGTGGTACAAGACAGCTTCAAAACACATCGTTTTCTATAAACAAAAAAAAATACAATCAAAATATCATATCAAATATTAATAAAATAATTCCATATATTTTCATTAATATAGTTTTCATTTTGTTAAGTGAAATTAATGATACATATATTTATGTTTCGCAATTTTATTATTTCATATTTTCTGGTATTTTGAGTGGATCTGATTGTACTACAAATTTTGGACACTATTTGTTCCTGTTACGGGGCCTGACGAGACGAACTTGCTGATCCTGTGCAAACTTTAATGGGGAGAAGCAAGATTGTCAACACAGGCATTGGTTCCTATATAGGCAGACGTTATATGTTGGTCATAAGACACAAGAGTAGTCCTAGGGCTAGCACAGGTCGACAATCGGAAGACAGAATCAAAAAGGGGCAAGACAAAAGGGGTGAGTCCAGGGAACCAGGCGAAGATCAGAAACGGCTAAGGCTAAGGCTAAGGCAAACGACTAAGGCTAAGGCAAACGACTAGGGCTAAGACTAAGGCAAACGACTAGGGCTAAGGCAAATGACTAGGGCTAAGGCTAAGGCACATGACTAGGGCTAAGGCTAAGGCTAATGACTAGGGCTAAGGCTAATTACTAGGGCTAAGGCTAAGGCTAAGGATAACGACTAGGGCTATGTAGAGTCGCTATCGCTAGGGGAGTTATAAATGCGGAACAATACTCGGCAGAGGGAAGGATAAGAGTGAGTGTTATATAGTGAGGGAGTGATATGAAACCGCTGGGTGCAATCAGTGTAAACAGGTTTGTGCAATTCGTGCTGAGTGCAATCAGTACAATGCATGATGGGAAATGTACTCCGGGGTTATGTGCAACAGTGTGTAGTGCGAGAGACAATGAAAAGTTCGTGTCGACCGTATTCGTGAACAGAGCCCGCCCCCCAAGCTGAGGCGGCTTCCAACCTCAACCTTCACGAATCCGGATGGCGGTGGATTGGAGGCGAAATCAGGGAGGGACGGAGGTCAGTCCAAGGACCGGAAAGACCAGTACTGAGGAGAGCCGGCGGGCTGAGTCCACCCACCGCAAGCAGCACGTGAGCCGTGAAGATCCCCCCCACGTGGAGCAGAAAACCCCGGAGCCAGACAGTAGACCACCATGGTGGGGCAGAGAACCACCACGGCGGAGCAGAGGACCACCAACGCCAGACAATAGACCACCACGGCGGAGAAGAGGACCACCAAAACCAGACAGTAGACCACCACGGCAGAGCAGAAGACCACCACGGCCAGACAGCAGACGCACCACGGCGGAGCAGAGGACCACCAGAACCAGACAGTAGAGCACCACGGCGGGGCAGAGGACCACCAAGGCGGGGCAGAGGACCACCACGGTGGAGGAGAGGACCACCAGAACCAGACAGTAGACTACCACGGCGAGCGATGGGGACGCACCGAGCCAGACAATAGACCCCCACGGCTGAAGCGGTTGCCACCAACGGCGAGTCAGGAAGAACAGGAACCCTCTTTGGTGACCCACTACAACCCCGATCCGGTAGACCATAGCGGAGACTGTAACAACGCGAGAACAGAGACGACAACACAGACAGAACATGGGTTGATACAGACAAGACATAGCATTCACGGGCAACCTCCTTGGCTGACACAAAGCACACAAAGAATTCACAACCGGCCTCCATAGCCAGGATAGGACGAGCAGGGAGCTCGCAATCGGCCTCCATAACTGTGACAGGACGAGCAGGGAGCTCACAAACGGCCTCCATAGCCGTGACAAGACAAGCAGGGAGTTCGCAAACGGCCACTATAGCTGTGACAGGACGAGCAGGGAGCTCGCAAACGGCCTCCATGGCTGTGACAGGACGAGCAGGGAGCTCGCAAATGGCTTTTATAGCTGTGACAGGACGAGCAGGGATTTCGAATCGGTCTCTATAGCTGTGGCAGGACGAGCAGGGAACTCGCAAACGGCCTCTATAGCTGTGACAGGACGGCCGGAGGAGCTCGCAACTCCGCCATCAGCTGTTGACAGGACGAGCAGGGAGTTCGCAAACGGTCTCCTTAGCCGTGACAGGACAGACAGAGAGTTCATAGGCGGCCTCGTTGGCCGGAACAAGACAGACAGAGAGTGTTCATAGGCGGCCTCCTTGGCCGGGAACAGGACAAGCAGAGAGTTCATAGGTGGCCTCCTTGGCCGGAACAGAGCAGGCAGGGAGTTCATAGGTGGCCTCCTTGGCCGGAACATGACAGGCAGGAAGTTCATAGACGGCCACCTTGGCCGGAACAGGACGAGCAGAGAGTTCAGAGACGGCCTCCTTGGCCATGACAGGACAAACAGTGAGTTCATGGACGGCCTCCATGGCCGTAACAGGACAGGCAGTAAGTTCATGGACGGCCTCCTTTGCCGTAACGGTAGCATAGGCGGTTCATAAGAGTTCTCCTTGGCCGGAACAGGACAGGCAGGAAGTTCATAGACGGCCTCCTTGGCCGGAACAGGACAGGCAGGAAGTTCATAGACGGCCTCCTTGGCCGGAACAGGACAGGCAGGAAGTTCATATACGGCCGCCTGGCCGGAACAGAACGGCAGGAATTTGTTGCTTGGCGCACCACCACTCAAGTAACTGACACGTGTCGCCATCTCGGAGGTTCTGGCAGCTGCCTCCGCCACGCTCTAAAAGAGACTTCAGTGGACAACAAAACAAACCACCGTGGCCTCTGGGTGCACGGCAGTTGACACCGCTACCTCGGGAAGTTCTGCAGCGTAAGCCGCCACCTCTGGAGAGGTTGTAGCTGGTGCCGCTGCCTCTAGCAAATCGGCGGTGGAGTACGCGGCCCAAATACACCATAAAGCAACCCCCCATATAGAAAGTGCTGCAGACAGGGGAATGAGTTCAAGAACAGGAGGGCTAAAGTGAGTGGGTTTGGAGATACCAGCTGCGCGTGCAGACACCAGCGGTGGATCCCTCACACTGGATACCAGACTGGGATACTGAAGGGCTGACCTTGATAATCTGGGTGTGACAGACAGGACGTGACATGACTCTGGATGATCAGCTGTGATGCGACGTGAATCTGGATGAATAGCTGAGACGTGACGAGGCTCTGGATGAACAGCTGAGACGTGACGAGGTTCTGGATGAACAGCTGAGACGTGACTGGACGCTAAGGTCAGCTGTGACTTGACTTGACACAGGAAGATCGTGGTGACTGATTTGACTCATGATAATGCGTGTAACTTGACTCGCACCAAGACTCACTGTGAATTACTAGACTCGTGAAATCCGTGGGACTGAACTGAACTCAGTAAGAAACAGCTTTGTGGGGTGGGGTTGGGGTTGGGAAAAAAACTAGACCTGGCTCATGATAGTGAATTGTAACTTGACCGCGTATGACTCAAGGACAAGAACGATCAATTGTAACTTGTAACTATAATCTAACTATGCACTATCGCAACTGTTTTTTGCCTGACAGCACTCCATGCGCATTAACCTTGACTTGCTCTGGCCCCATCTTGTAATACGAGGGATCAAAAATTGAAAGCCCCACCACTTCATGGATAATAAAATAATAATTTGGTGATTTTCAAGAATGAAAAAAAAAGATCCATGTGAAGAATTTGAGGAGAGACATGAAAAAATCAAATAGGTGAGTAACTTAAATCATGAAGCAACATGCAACTGTGATCTGACTATTAATCATAACATCAGCACGTGCTTGACTAGTGCAAAGACCCCAGATCAGAAAACTGTGTACTTGACATTCCTGCCACCCTTGATGATCAGAACTGTGACTTGACGTAATAGACTCATAACCTTTTCAAGCCTAGCTGTGACTTGACTAGACTCATGAAAATGAACTGTAACTTGACTCGACTCGTGAAGATCAGCTGTGACTTGAAGGAGCGCTGTTGTGTCACGCCCTTTTGTGATCAGGCTTCCTTCCTCCTTCCCTCCTCTGTGTCCGCACGCGTCCTGATCATCTTGTGAGCATGCTTTGATACAGCCAGCACTTCAGTCACAGACATGGTGTCGCTTCCTTCCTCTGCGACACCCACCATGAACGCTGAACAATACCCATCATTCCCCTAAATCAAGGCACGCTGCTATAAAGTGACACTCTAAGCTACAGTTAAATGTTAGACTACGTAAAAACTTTTTTGCATTCATGATTTTGTGTCGTTTCATCAAGCTCTCAGCTTACCAATCATTCTTTAAATAAAATTTCATCATATAAGACTGTATACTGGTAAGATAGTTCACTGAAACCTTGGAATCCATGATTCCTCACATGAGAAGGAACGATTACCCCCCTCATCTCCCTGTCGAAGATGTAGTAGTCGCTCTCTTAGCTGCTCTCCTTCCTCTGGGTGACTGGGGGGTTCCATGACAGGCCAGAGTCCATTGAGAGAAAACTGCTGGATATCCCGTTTGGTGTGGTGGAGGGTCGTTGCCGCGTATCTCTTCTTCATGAGCGGGCTGACGAGACTTCTGAGACTTGCGGTACCTCCATTTGCAAACTGGTTTACACGAGCTCCTCTTGTTATATTGCTGGATTACCACAGTGAGCGTGGGTCGAAGAACAGGTCATGGGTTATCAGATTGAGTTATGCAGACAGGTATTGTTGGTCGCAAAACACAAGAAGATGAATTAGGTCCCATTTGAGGTCTAATTTAAAACGGGGGCTTGGGGGCGTATCGGAGGCATATCGCATGTTATCGATAGTCAAGTTCTTGCCAGACAGACCCACAAAAAGGGGCAGCAGGGACAAAAGGGGGTTGATCCCAGTTAACCAGGCTAAGATCAGACCGAGAAGGCTAATGACAAGGGCTAAGGCTAAGGCAAATGACAAGGGCTAAGGCTAATGCAAAAGACCTGTTGCATATAGGGCTATGGCAAATGACTTATAGGGCTAGATCAGCTAAGAAGGGCAAATGACTGCATGGCTAAGTAGCTAAGGCAAAAGGACTATAGGGGCTAGCAGGCTACAGTCCAAATTTGACACTAGGGCTAATGGCTAAGGGCACATGACTAGGCTAGAGTCTAGGCAAATGGCCTAGGGCTAGGGCTAAGGCAAAAGGCTAAGGCAACAAACGAGGGCTCTGTAGAATCGCTATCGCTAGGGGAGTGATAAATGCAGAACAATACTCGGCAGAGGGAAGGGATAAGAGTGAGAGTGTTAAATAGTGAGGGGTCATCTGGGTAAAACCAGCTGCTGGGTGCATCAGGGTGTTAAACGAGGTTTGTGCAATTTAGTTGCTGTGTCACAATCAATGTAATGCATGATGGGAAATGTCGTCCGGGGGAGGTGCAACAGCAGGAGTGTGGTAGTTGCGATAGTCAATGAATACGGAAAGTTTCGGGGGACTCCGGATATATCGTGCAGGTATTCTATATTGAACTGCAAAAATTAGAAAACCATTATTTTTTCAATAAAATACTTGTTTGTTAATTAATGACCTGTTTAACATGCGTTTGAATGTACTATATTTTGTGTTATGCTATGAATTATTTAATGGTACCAGACAATATTTACCTTGAAATTATAAGCTATTTCTATATAAAATAATACAAATATTAGAAATATCACTCCTATTATTTTTGATGAATACAGTGTTTATGCTAAATGAATACATTGTTTAACTTTGAAATAAATGTACAAAATGTTTCAATAGTATAAATTGTTTTATATTATGCATTGTTTTAGGGAGTTCGTGGTTCTCAACAATATTTACCTCTAAATAATACACAATTTTTTTAATATGATTACCATAATCATCAAATAGTGAATAAAATATTTCGGCATATTACATTTGTGCCATGCGTAAACATGAGGCACACAATTAAAACGATCTGGTATTAGCATCTGTTATGTAGATTGTGATATATATTCAACATATGAAGGGCTACTTCACACAATACTTCTCATGTCGATGGGCGACGTTTGTAAACCAACCCGGCGGGCTCAAAAAAAAGACTCTGTATTTTCCTAACTCGCGGTAGTCCGGGGGGGGTTATAGTAAGTGTTCGTCAGCTTGTCACCTAAATTTTCCTTCCACAATTATGAATGTAATCACAATGACAAAACTTTAACAAATCACAGACCTACAGATGGTTTACTCTGTGTATATAAAAAAATATTGTTGTTTTTAGGACTGCTGTTAGAGGACAACGTAACGGAACGAGATCCTTATCGAAAGAAATCCCGTCCATCAGGAGAGGGAGTGGGAGGGTACTAAGGAGCGATCACTTCACATCACATGGCCCTCTGTGCGTGGGGCTGGGTGTCGCATCTGGCTGGGGCAACGGAACACAAACGTTCCTTTCTGTGTCGGAACAAAAACACCCCCCAAAAAAACGGGAGAGATCCTGGCGAATCGACAAAGCGGCGTGCCCCATGACTTTACTCGTACAGGTTGCGTGTCACCTCAAGAAAAACGCCAAAAATATATACAGCTGCAAATCCAATGGCCAATAAAAACAAAAACAAACGCATTAACGATGATAACGAGGCAGACAATTTCACTCTCAACTATGCTCTTGAAAACGATAACCTTTCTCGTACCTCACTATTCACATTCAAACATTCCGTCCACGGATTGTTTCGATTTTCTCAACGATTTTTTTAACAAAATGAGATAAACAATTAAACAGTAATTGAGTGTGTCCCCTTCCTTTAGTTAGGGAATGAATAGTGATAAGTGTTAAGTGCAATCTTGCTTCTCCCCTGTGCAAATTGATCACCGTATCGTTTGTGAATGATGAAAATATATTAAACAAAACACTAAAAATACGAAATTTTTTAAAACTAAACCCCCAATCAAGAATAAATAGTCACACAAAGGAAGAATAAAGCAGAAATCTCTCCCTCTAATCTCATTAACAAACTAAGACGGGTGCTTTGTCGTCTCTTATTCGTTCCATTTAAAACTACTAGAGAGTCAAGGAGAACCAAAGAAATTGACTGCACGATGCGACTTGATAATGCATTGGTTAAGGGGTCGGTTCACCACCAAAAATCAGTGAATTCTGTCATTCTTAAAGAAGTAATTTCCTTGTAAATACTTACTTGTTCACTTGCAACACCCTACTATGTCGTCTAAAAAAATCGTGGGTAAGGCTTTTTATTTTTTGGCAGTGTAATATGTTATTGCCAATTGCTGTGCTGTTTGTGTGAACACCTCCGGTTCATCTTCGGGTCTAATGCAGCAAATTAGAGTTTTTTTGCGAATAATCTGAGAGCTCAACTCTGACCCGTGCACCAATAGACCGAAATACTAATTGACCTATACTCATCATAGTTTGGACCAGACAGAACTAGGCAAGATAGATTCGGTAAATGAACCACAAGTGCTGTTGTCAGAGAAAAAGCGTGCGACCTTAATAGCCTTCCCAAAAGTGTATTCCCTTTTCCCACCTACTCATTGATTTAACAAAGATCCACACTAACGTTTGTGGTTATTTAATCGTGAAAAGTTTGCTAGTAAAATTTACGTGACGGATCTTCCATTCCGACCATTGCTATCTCAGGTGGTTGCAATAACCCGTAATATTACGAAGAACTATAGCTTGAACTTGCAGCGTAGATATTACTTTTTTATGCGTACAAAACACAAAGAAAAAAAAAGTAATGACTTCAGAAAATTTAATTTTCAACAATTCAATTCAGAGCATGACAATCATGCTCCTTCCAATGAGATTCACCTCGTGTAGAATTTGGGATCATCTATCACTGCACGTAAAACAGCGTGTAGTTCTATTCTGTGTCAAGCTGCGTCAAGGTCACGCGGGAGGTTTGTGGCTGCGAGAAAAGAACGTATTCCCGCGTGAACCCCTGATGTCAATTTTTATGTTACCTGACAGCCTTGCTAGTTGCTGTGGTCCTGAAGCATGGCATGACAGTGCTAGTCTATCCTGAGGGGCAGAGAGCGCTCGGAAACTTCATCAAAAATACTTCAGTGGGCGCTAAATCCGTGAGATACACGGAGGGTTTAGAGACGCGACATGAGGGTGAGTGATGATGACAAAATTTTCATTTGGGTGGGGGTGAACACCCTTTATACATCATCCACACAAAGGGCAGCATACAGGCAGCCTGAGCAGGTTTGTTAATCCCTAAATTAGGACAAATATTCGCCAAAATACTTTGAATGCGACAAAGGACGTACTGGTGGTTGCTGACTTTAGTTTTCTTTGAAACATACTACATAAAAATATCGAAACGAAACAGCGACGAGTCTGAATAAGATGCAGATTCACGACTCTGCCAGCAGTATTGCGCGTTACACAGCAAATGATACAGTGTTTCCTTGGGTGTACCTTTACGCTGGCGGTATGAAACAGCATGATACCACCTGTTTTGGTCCTTGTTGTTAACGCGCGGCTTTGCACCGCGCGTCGTGACACACTGTTTTCCCTAGTTACCTGCGCAATGATACAGTGTGTTCCTCTGTTACCCCCAGCTGCTTATGTGACCGCAGGATACAGTGTTCCTTGGTTACGCCCCCCCGCTGCTTTATGAACAGCAATGATACAGTGTTTCCTTGGTTACCAGCTGCTTATGAACAGCAAGTGATACACTCGTTTTCCTTGGGTACCGTAGCATATACAGTGTTTTTCCGTTCCTTGGTTCCGAGCTTCTTATGACAGCAATGACAGTGTTTCCCTGTTTACCGTGGATGAGAGGCGTGCTGTCATGCACAGCCCAGGATAGCACGTCTCTTTTCCGTGGGTACCGGGGTGTCTTGTCTTTCAACAGCAATGATACCCTGTTTCCTTAGTTACCCTTGTGCTTCTCGCCACACATGATCATACAGGGCGATGTTATCCCCTCTAGTTACCGGTTGCAGCGAGCCCTAAGCTGCTTAGAGCAGCAGTGACTCTACAGGTTTCCCTTGGTTAACGCTGCTTATGAAAGCAATGATACAGTGTTTCCTTGGTTACCGCTGCTTATGAACACCAATGATACACTGTTTCCTTGGTGTTACCACGCTGCTTTGAAACAACATGATACACTGTGTGCGCATGGTTACCGGACGCAATGGTGAACAGTGGTTTGCTTGGTGACCATCGCTTATGACAACCACGGAACAGTGTTTCCTTGGTTACCGCTGTAAACAAAGCAGCTTATGAAAACTACTTTAATATGCATCGTTCAGAGGCAAGATAAAAAGAAAATACCACGTAAACGTTTCTAAAGACAGTAAGTTCCCCATATTCATATAAAGTCCTACTCTAGTTGTATCGTGATTTGTTTAGCATCTTAACCGATTTGAATCGTCACATATTTGAATCTATTTTCAACCGGCTCGCAGTTCATCGTTACATCCCTACAAACCAGATTAGATGGTCAGGCAGGTCAACTAGTTGAAGTGTGTGTTGTGTTTGATGTGTTTTAGGGTCATATGGAGGGGGAAGTCTGGGGCCTCGCGGCTCATCCGCTGCTGCCCATCTGTGCCACTGTGAGTGACGACAAAACGCTGCGCATCTGGGAGCTTTCAGTCAACCATCGCATGGTGGCCGTCCGGAAACTTAAGAAAGGTTCGTGATTCGCTAACCTCCTGCCACATTTGCAAGATCGCAAATTCAGTATCGCAAACAGTTTGGTGTATGCGTGTGTTTGTAGGTGGTCGATGCTGTGCCTTCTCACCAGACGGAAAAGCCTTAGCGGTGGGTCTAAACGACGGCAGCTTCCTGGTGGTGAATGCAGACACGCTGGAAGACATGGTGACCTTTCACCACAGGAAGGAGATCATCTCTGACATCAGGTTCTCTCAAGGTAACCGTCTGGCATGGGCGGCAGTTTTAGATATTAAAATAGGCTGATAATACATATGTTATTTAAAATACAAATTCCCATTCGAAATCTGTGCATGTATCATCATGTATCACAGTAAACCTGGGACATGTTTCATTATACAATGCTAACAAGACCTTATGTAGTTTTGTAGCTCCAGAGCTGAGTGTATCTCGTAGGCTTTGACCCACAAATTTGCTCTGCTGCCAAGTTAGTAAAATAAAATAAGTTATTCCATAATAAAATAAAATGAGTTTCTGTGTGTGTAAATTGAAGAGATCACACAACCCTGGAGGGCTTAAATGATGTGAAAACATTTATTTTCATCAGAGATGGTTTTTTTTATATAATATTTAAACATAACTTTATAATATGTGGAGATATGCATGTATAATAGATCATTTGGTCATATGTACATATTAGGGCTGTGAAATCAATTAATTGCATCCAAAATAAAAGTTTGCGTAATCATGTGTTTTGTTACTGTGTAAAAAAAAAAAAAAGAAACAAATATTATATTTCTAATATTAATACACACATATATGGTGTATATGTTTAAAAACATATGCAATATGTATTTATATTTATATAAGATGGAAATATTTTCTTTAAAAATTACATATATATGTGTGTGTGTGTGTGTGTGTGTGTGTTTTAATTGCACACGTTTAAGGATAATATAAAATAATACTTACTTGTATATATACACTACCGTTCAAAAGTTCGGGATCAGTAAGACTTGTAATGTTTTTTTAAAGAAGTTTCTTCTGCTCTCACGGCTGCATTCCCTAGAGCAAAATACTGAAAAAAACCACAGTAATCGTTGCCAAATGTTTACAATATAAAGTAATGGTTTCTTTTAATAATCCTTTAAATATATTTCTGTCTGTGAGCCAAGCTTGTGACTTTCCATCATCATTACTTCCATTATAAAGTGTCCCATTCTTCAGAAATCATTTCTAATATTCTGATTTGATGCTTAAGAAACATTTCTTATCAATGTTGAGAACAGTTGTGCTTTTGGAACTTGCGACACTTTTTTTCATGATTCTTTAGATGAACAAAGTTCAGAAAGAATAGCATTTATATTAAAGATAAATCTTTTGTAACATAATACATTTATTTTCTGTCACTTTTGATCAGTTTAGTGCATCCTTGCTGAATAAAAGTTTGAATTTCTTTCAAAAAAAAAAAAAAAATTTCTGATCCCAACTTTTGAACAGTAGTGTATATTGTTACAAAAGCGTTCAATTGTAAATAAATGCTGTTATTGTTTTTTTTATTATTCATCAAAGAATCCTGAAAAAAAAAGTATCACAGGTTCCAAAAAAATATAAAGCAGCACAACAGTTTCCACACTGATAATAAATCAGCATATTAGAAATATTTCTGAATGTGACACTGAAGACTGAAGTAACGACTGCTGAAAATTCAGCTTTCCATCACAAGAATAAATTACATTTTAAACAGATATCCACATAGAAAACAGCTGTTTTAAATTGTAATGATATTTCATAATGTTGCTGTTTTTACTGTATTTTTTTGATCAAATAAATGGAGCCTTGATGTGCATAAGAAACTCCTGTAAAAAACATCAAAAATCGTTCTGATCCCAAACTTTTAACCAGTAGTGTACATTATCTATTATTTTCAATTTATACTTATATATAGTTTTTGTATATATATATAATTTAAAATGATGTAAAACTAAATAACAAGTAATATATAATAAAAAAAATTATTATGATTTTTTGTTTTTATTGAAGATGCTGGAAAATACCTCGCTGTGGCCTCCCACGACTCATTTGTGGACATTTATAATGTTCTGAGCAGTAAGCGGGTGGGAATCTGTAAAGGAGCGTCCAGCTGTATCACACATGTGGACTGGGACGTCCGCGGTAATCCAGACATGCACAAAACACTAATATATATTCAAGCAATAATATGCACGTTAATGCCTCTCTGCATGTGATGAATTAATCCTTGAGTGAAATACAGTTGAAGGGAAATTATTTGATAATGTTTTGAATGGAGAAACTTTCTGGCCAGCTGTAGCTTGAATTATTTTTTATTAGGAAATAGCATCTTCTTTATACTTACAGATAAAGAATTTGTATATTATTTATTGGCATTACTATAGGTTATATATTTTAAACACGTGATCCAGATAATCACATAATCAAACAGTTTTTTGTGTGTATTAATGCAGGAAAACTGCTTCAAGTCAACACTGGTGCCAAAGAGCAGCTATTTTTTGAGGCTCCACGTGGAAGACGTCAAACTATCAGCCGTTTAGATGTAAAAATACACACAGCCAGATATGTGACCCTGGATCACAAAAGCAGTCTTAAGTCGCTGGGTATATTTATATTTGTAGCAATAGCCAAAAATACCTTGTATGGGTCAAAATTATAGATTTTTCATTTATGCCAAAAATCATTAGGATAATTAAGTAAAGATCTGTCCATGAAGATATTTTGTAAATTTCCTAGCGTAAATATATAAAAACTTAATTTTTGATTAGTAATATGCATTGCTAAGAACCAGAGGTGGGGGCAAGTCACACATGTTCAAGTCTCAAGCAAGTCTCAAGTCACAGTACAAACAAATCAAGCAAGTTAAGTCAAGTCAGTGGCTCACCTCAAGCAAGTCAAGTCGAGTCCTGCTAAGGATCAAGTCAAGTCAAGTCACAGTATCAGACAGGAACAAATATTTTTTTGCCTCAGAAATGAATTTAATTATACATTTTAAATAATAATGTTGTAAATATTAAATTTTGAATATAGGCAAAATACTACTTTGTATACCGCTAAAGTCTGTAATTGAGAAAATATTGATAAAAATACAAGATAAAAATATGTATCTCATATTTATGTTATATTGAGTTTGACCATCCTAGGAGACAGATAATATTTAACAGATGTTGGAAAATTATTTTGCACTAAATATATCCAGCGAAGACTGGGATTCAGTCTGGGAGCATGCTAAATAATATGCAATGCTGACTACAAATCACTCCTTATATCAGAAATAAAATGGACCCAAAATTTTCATTGGATATAGACACCCTATTTGGATTGTTTCTTTCACTTTGCATGACATTGTTCCATGCCTACATTGTTCTTGAAAACTATTGTCATGGCTCAAAACAAGAAGCCTATTGCTGTTAATGTACATGTAACTTATTGATTTCTTTGATTTTATAATAAGAACTAAATTGACAGCTATGCATTTAAGGCTATGATAGGCCTACTCTATGGCATTAATGCTGCCAGTAAGTGGTGGCAAATCACTGCTTTATCACAGAAGCGTTCATTGAACTGATTCATTCTAAACAGTTGATTCGTTCATGAACAAGCAAGAATGGACCACTGAATCACTCAACCGATTCCTTCAAATCCCTGGATTCGTTCAGTATTGCTTTAGAGACGGCGGGCGGGCGTACTCTTAAGCTGTGGCTGACGAACTGGCAGCCACGCTGAAAATATATCAAATATCGTATGTTATAACGTGGGATGAGAAACTACATACTAGGGCCATTTTGACAACATATCTTGGATTTTGGGTGCAAGAGAAACATCACTAATCGATAAAACACTGTAGTTTCCGTGGTACAATTCCATATATTGATTTACAAAGAGGGATGCTTAACACTAAAGCACTGTTGAGAGGCAAACGCCAGCGAATCTAAAGTTTGACATCGTTAATTAATTACAAACATGAGATTAATCACTTTAATTTAATGACAGACTTAAGTTGAATTTTAAGACCAATGCTGTTTTCAACTAACTAATAAGCTTACATACCTTTCCTTTTTGAAGTGGTGACGTCCTGGCTTTGTAAATGCATACAGCAAATGCATACAGTTTCGAAGTGTTTATCCAAGTGTTGCTCCCTGTATTTGGCGCGCTGTGTTCCTGACTGTGCTCGTGCAGTGTCATGAACTGCGCAGACTCGGATCACTTCTGCCACTCATTCAGTGGCTTGCGTTTTGTTTACCAAATTATGTCGCAATGATTTATAATAATAATTATAGTTGTTATAAAGTCAAGTCCTGGCCGAGTCATGAAGGTCACATCAAGTCAATCCAAGTCACTGGTCGCAGTCCAAGTCAAGTCCAGTCATTTTCTTGTATTTAGTCCAAGCAGATCACAATCCCTAATTTGCGACTCGAGTCGAGGAACTCTAGTCAAGTCATGTACTCGTTCCCCACGATCTGGCTAAAAGAACTTAATTTGGACAACTTTAAAGGCGATTTTGTCAGTATTTAGATTTTTTTGCACCCTCAGATTCCAGATTTTCAAATAGTTTTATCTCGACCAAATATTGCAGCTTTCAGATATATGTCTAAATCTCAATTTGAAAGATGACAACTTAAATTTTTGGGGGTTTTGTGGTCCGGGTCACCATAATCACCAAGCCCGCGGCCAGATCACCGCGTGGAACCTGTGGTGTTTGTGTGTGTTCATAGAGAAAGAAGGAGTTTGAGAAGATGGATTGGGGGGGCCACATTGGACGTCAGTGCTGGGATCCCACCTGTGGAGAGGGCGAAAAGTGCTGGGACGCAAGACGCATCAGCTTCGTCAGGGGACGACACTCTTTCACTATACACAAGACAAGAAAGCTGCAATGCGGTCCACCAAAAGAGACGACTTCGGCTTCGTCAAGGCCTGCGCTTCCACCCCGCACGGTCTTAGCGGGAACACCTAACCAAAAGCACAATCCATACATGCACCTGCCACTACTGTCACGCTGTTTAATGCTTCAGATGCTAGTTTCTCCTTCTTTATCATCAGTAAGTGGAGGTAAAAACATAATGTTGTGCATAATAAAAAGGGGGGGGGGGGGGGGGAAAAAGGGGGGAGAAAGTATTAACAATTCAAAATAGTCATTTTCTGTGTGAATATATTGTAAAATGAATTTACTTCTGACATAAAGCTGAATTTCCAGCAGCATTGCTCCAGTCTTCAGTGTCACACAATCCCTCAAATCATTCTAATATGCTGATTTAATAGCTTTCTTCTTATCATCATGTGTGTTATAACTGCATATCATATTTTATATACTATTTTTCTAATGGATTTATTTGTGAATAGAAAACTTCCAAAGAACAGCATTCTTATTATAGTTTATATTGATGCGAATGTTATTTATGGCAATATAAATTAGATTTTCGGGGGTATGCTAAAAAATTTTTATGTTTCCCTTTATAGTGAAAAACCTGTCCCGGGTTAATACCATTATTGCGTCTTTGCTGAATAAAAATATAATTGTCTTTAAAAAAAAAACTTTTGAATGCTATTGTACAAGTATTATATAAAACCAGAGGTTTATGGATTAAGTAGAATGTCCTTGATGCTTTTTTTAATTCCATACAGGGTCAGTTTGCCAAGTTTAAAAAGTACGTGGCTCACAGTGCCAATGTGACGAGCGTACGATGGTCCAATGACGACGCGATGTTGCTGTCAGTGGGCGGAGCTGACACCGCCCTCATGATCTGGGCGAGAGAGGGGATTGGTCCACGCGAGAGCAAAGCTGTGGACAGCGAGGAATCAGACGACGACGCTGAAGAGGATGGAGGTAATGGTTTTGTTTGTGATTACATTTAATTTAGAATTTAAATTTTTTATTTAGTTTAATTTTAAATGTAAATTTTGAATTAATTTGACATTTTTAATTACAATTTTTAATGTGCAGTTTTATTTAGCTAACATTTGTGTGTTTAGGGTACGACAGTGACGTCGCTCGGGAAAAGAACATGGATTACACGACGAAGATCTACGCTGTCAGTATACGGCAAATGACAGGCGTGAAACCACACCAACAACAGAAGGAGATCCTAGTGGATGAGCGGTAATAAAAAAAACCAACTGCAAAATGCACATGAAGTTCATCACTGCAACAGATTTTTTCCTCTTTAGTAGTATTTCTTCCTATTTTTAAAAACATAAGATATTATTATTTTATTATTATCACTATTATAAATGGTCGTATGTTTAATATTATAAAGCTGTTGACTAGGTTTTTTCTGAAAATTCATCATGAAAAATGAAGTGTTCATGATTAAAACAAGAAAAATAGCTGCCACATGCGATCAATAACAGGGTATTAAATGTTATAATAAAAAATAAAACAAAGCAGATGAAAACTTTTTTTTTTTTTGCATTAAATTGATTTTTCTGACCCCCTCACGGGCAGGGGATATTTGTTCTTGTTTTAATCAAAAACTCACTTAATTTTGATTTATAATTTTTGTTGAAAATGAGGCACAAGTTGCAAAGTGTTATTTTATTCGTTAGTATTCTTGTCTATGTGATTCCCGTACAAAATTTGACAAATGGTAATCAAGACAGACCAAAAACGACTTATATACAAGTCTTGTTTTGGGGGGGGTCTGAAAAGATGTATCAACAGGAAATTAGGTTTTTATGCATAAAAAAAGAAAAGAAAAAAAAAACGGGTCAGTAAGGTCAGAAAAAATAATCATTTTTTTCCATTCTCGATCTTTGATACAGTACGTTATTTTTCTTACCCCACTAATAGACATTTTTCTTGTTTTAAGCAAAAACTCACTTCATTTTTGACAACATTGTATCAGAAAACCAAGACTTGTATCTTAGTCATTTTGCCTCCCAAGTCTAATCTTGATTTGAGATGTTTAGATATGTGTAATAGAACACGAATACAAAAATACTGGAAAATTACCCGGGTTTTTGTTTAATTTTTAATGTCATTAATTGGTTTGCTTGCCAGGCCTCCCAGTGGATCTGCCACGCCGTTACCTGACACAACACTGGTGAAGGCACAACGTCACCCAACAAAGAAGAAGAATCGTATGTAGGGGGTCAGTCGTTCTTGAGCTCATGAAGGTGCAAGTCTGTTCTGCCATATTGTCAGTGTGTTTTGTTTGTGTGTGTGTGTGTGTGTCTGCAGGAACTGTCTCTGGATCACGTGTTTGGCTACAGGGGCTTTGACTGTCGAAACAACCTTCACTACCTCAATGATGGAGCAGACATCATCTTCCACACGGCCGCCGCTGCTGTTATTCAGAACCTCTCTGCTGGTACTGTCCTGAGTCAGCCTCACTGCTGACCTCTGACCTCTGGCTTAGTGTCTCAACACGTGGCAGATGTGCAGGAAAAGCACTATTAGATGTTTTAAAGCCTTTGAAATGGTACAGTTTGACTTTATGCATGGGCTGAGTTTGTGGGCGTGTCTTCTGAGACTAATCTGATTCCAGATGCTGCTGACCTCTACAGGCTGCAGAGGGAACTGCACATCTGTTTAAAAGAAGAAGTGGGAAACCCTACGGTGGCCGAGAAGTGCTAAACAAATCACAATTCTGAAAACAAAATAACAAATTACAAACGCAAATGCAATCTAAAAACAAAATAACAAGTCAGAAACACAATAACAATTCAGAAAACATTATAAAAGTCAGAAAACACAACGACAAATCTGAAAACAAATTTAACAAGTCAGAAAACACAATGACAAACCGGAAGAGTTAGGTATAGTTTGAGACAGCGCCATTGTTTTTGGGATTACTCACCGCTGACTGGACGTGACATCTGTCAATCAATGTATACAGGAAAGACCAGCCGAAGAACAGCAGAGTCCTGGTAGAAAGTTCAGAGATGGTATTAAAGTGGCTCAGTTTAAATGTATTGTATGAATATGCCCTTACTATGGAATAAAAAATACAGAGTGTATATTTACATTCAGTTAAAAGTGCCTGCAAAACATCAGCTCCAGTGGTGCAGATGAATAAGCGTTAATCATTGGCATTTTGACGCGATCGACCCAGGTTCGATCCCAACTTTTGCCAAACTTTTTTCACTTTTAACAAAACTGAGCTATTGCTTTTTAAAACCCACAAAAATCTGCGCCACTGGAGCTTATGTTTTACAGCCACTTTTTACTAAATGTAAATGTACACCCCGTATTTTTTATTCCATAGTACATACATACATTTAAACTGAGCTACTTTACTACCATCTCCGAACTTTCTACCAGGACTCTGCTGTTTTTCGGCTGGTTCTTCCTGTATACGTTTGATTGACAGATGTCTCGTCCAGTAAGCGGTGAGTAATCCCAAACCAATGGAGCCATCTCAAACTATACCTACCTTTTCCGGATTGTCGAATTTGTCATTGTGTTTTCTGACTTGTTATAAGGGGGGATGTTTCTGAATTGTTGTTGTTTTTTCTGAATTGTTATTTTGTTTTTTTAGACTTGCATTTGTGTTTGTAATTTTTTTTTTTTTCAGAATTGTGATTTGTTTAGCACTTCACGGCCACCATAGAAACCAGCTTTAGATACAACATATTTAAAAAATATATATTTTTTTTTTCTGAAATTCAGCTAAAAATAACTACAGTATTTATTTGAAAATTATTATTAAAATGTGCACATTATTTTATTTTCAGATTCGTTTTTTTTAACAGTAATTATTAATACAGCATGTGCTACAGATTGGTTAACAGTTTACGGTATGCAGTTCGAATTACACTACGCATTCACAAGTTTAAAAAGTTTAGAAATAATACTTTTATTCAGCACGGTTGCTTTAAATTAATCAAAAGTGACAGTAAGACATTTATAATGTTACAAGGAAATAGTTCTATTCAAAATACATGCTGTTCATTTTGAACTTCTATTTTATCAAAGAGGCTGGAAAAAAAATGTTCACAGTTTCCACAAAAATATGACGGCAGCACAAACTGTTTCACCTTGCAATAATAATTAGAAATGTATCTTAGCAGCAATCAGGCATATAAATGATTTCTGAAGATTATGGGTGACAATGAAGACTGGAAGTATGTGATGGGGGCTGGAATTCAGCTGCACAATACACAGAAATAAAATTACACTTTTACAATATATATCACCTATAATCCAGCTATTTTAAATGTAATAATCAATTTCACATTATAACATGATTTTGTCTTGTATTTTTAATCAAATTAAATAGAACCGCCATTGGTGAGAATAATAGACTTCTTTTAAAAACATTAAAAAATCTTACTTTTACTGATCCAAAACTTGAAGCAGTGTATGAGATGAGTATATTTTCTGCTGTGTACTAAAATATTATTACAGTGTGACAATTTTTGAAAAGTACATGTAGTCTTTCTATTAATATGAGCTCATAGGAACTGCGTGCATGCTGTTTAACTCTGGACTGGAGAATGAAAGTAGTTGTAGATGAAGGTGTTTGTGATTTGCAGGAACTCAGAGCTTTTATCTGGAGCACACGGATGACATCCTCTGTCTGACTGTCAATCAACATCCCAAATATCTCAACATCATCGCCACCGGTCAGATCGGTAAGTGTGGGCCTCTACACACATTTCCTAATGCAAACCCATGTCATTTTCACCATCTGAGTCGTTTTCATTTGCTCACGTTGACTTTTGCGTTGCTTCTTTCAGCTGCACTGCTTGGTTTTGTGTTAATAACAAGCCTGCTTGTGATTTGTGCAAATAAGTTGAATCTCTCACGTAATTCTGCTTTGGCTTCTCTCATTTTTGTTCATCACTGCCTCATGCTCTCATCCAATACACCACCACACAGGCGACATCACCGATCTGCCAGGTAGGACAGCAGAACCTCCTGACATCTCACTGACCTTTTGTGTTTGACTCCAGAAATTCAGGTCAGGTTTTTGGGCTCCAAAATAGAACTAAAGCTTGCATTTTTATTCTCCAAAGCAATGATTTGGGTTCAATACAAGTCAAACACTCGAGTTCCATAGGTGTGAGTTTAGATTCAGTATTCAGTTTGCAATGTTAACATGTCATTTTGCATTATTCTGTAACACTTTACCAGTTACGTGCATGCATGCTAAACCAGTTAATATGGTAAGCACTATATGATGTGCACAGATTTATCCATTTAGAAGAATAAACTAAATAGGTATAACTTGCATAATAATATATGTAAATATAATATGAATGCAGTTACTGCAATAATGAAGTAAATAATCATCAAATAATAAATGTATCATATATTTTAAATATACATAATAATTAAAAATAATATAATTAATACTAACAAACTAAAATAACATTTAATAACCATATAATAATCTGTTAGAAATCCGACTGTCTGAGTAATAATAAGCTGACAAATTCAGCTTTGATCCACAGAATAATTTACGTTTAACGATATATTCCATAGAAAACACTATTTAAAAATATTTCACAATATTACTGCTTTATTTTTAATCAGAAGAGACTTCTTTTATGAACATTAATTTGTTTTTTGTTTTTTTTCTAAACTTTTATGAATAACTTTAAAAGAATAAGAGTAAAACACTAAATTACATCTTTGCACATAATAATTAATATAAATACTTGAACAAAAATACAAACTTCAAACTTCACATTTCTGCTTTTATACCATTAACTGAATGTATGTATTAATTTATTTATTCATTTTTGCTTGTATGAATTAATTAATGCATTTATCTATATTTAGTGCATTTAATTTTTCATTTACTTATTCAGCTATTTATGTTTTCATGCTTTTATTTATGTATTTATATATACATTTAGAGCATTTATTGTTGCATTTAGTGTAAATTTGTTTGTTCAAAATGTCATTAAAAATCTAATTGTTTTTGCGCCAGAACAATACAGCTCTATTTAAAAAACTTTTCAAAACTAAAGTTTAAATTCATTTATTTGGTTCTTACAGCATGTCATAGATATGCTCTCGTAATATGTATTAAACTCTGAATATTTCTTTAGTGATTCAATCTTTAATATCACGTTTGATGGAATAACATCTGTCTATGGTTCACGAGGGTCTGGAAGTTGGATGCCACAGATTTCAGATTAAGATCATATGCTCTATATAAAGCAATCCTCTCTTTTCCCTCATGTTTTATGTCCCGGGTTCAGTAAAGACCACCGCTGTGAAGAATACATTCTCATGTTTGCATGAAGCATCATGCAGCAGATTGGCTTGATTTTCTGTCATCATCTTAGAGTCATGAGGCCTCGTTCCCTCCCTCAGCGCTAGAATACATATCTAATATTGACATGTTGAAAACCTTGAGGACTGTCCTTATGAACTCATAATAGCATCCCAAACTCATCCTGCTGCTTTATTAACAGTGTTGGGGAAGTGACTAACTAAAAGTAGCGACACTAACTATATTTTTCCTACATTACATTGTACAACTACATTGTTTTCAAATTAGAGTAGCTTTTCCTGCAACAGGCTATTTTTTTCAAGCCATACTGGTGTGGTGTGGTGAACGTTTAATTTAATGCTGCTTTGCAGCACAATGTTTTCAACTCATTTATTTATGCATTTACGCAGTTATTTATTTGCATTTATTTATGCATTTTTCTATGCATGTAGTGCATTTATGAATTTATCTATACATTTACTGCATTTATTTTTGCATTTTTATATAGTTTTTTATATGCAGTTATTTATATGCATTATTAATGCATTTATGTGTTTATTTATTAATTTATGCATGCATTTATATTTGCATTTAGTGCATTTATTTTTTATTGCATATATTTATGAATTTATGCATTTATATACGCATTTTTCTATACGTTTAGTGCATTTATTTTTGCATTGATTTATAGTTATTTAAAGGCAGTTTTTATTCTTTTATTTATGTTTATTAATTTATTCATTCATTTATTTATGATTGTATGCATTTATTCATGCATTTGTCTGCATTTAGTGCTTTTTTTTACATGTATTTATGCAGTTATTTATATGCGTCTTTTTATGCATTTATGTATGCATTGTATATGCTTGTATGCATTTTTTCAGGCATTTACAATATTTATGCATTGATCTGTACATTTGTGAATTTATTTTTGTGTTTATTTTTATGCATTTATCGATGCATTTAGTGCATTAATTTTTGCGTTTATTTTTATGCATTTATCGATGCATGTAGTGCATTTATTTTTATGCATTTATCGATGCATTTAGTGCATTTATTTTTATGCATTTATCGATGCATTTAGTGCATTTATTTTTATGCATTTATCTATGCATTTAGTGCATTTATGTTTGTTTATTTTTATGCATTTATTTTTATGCATTTATCGATGCATTTAATGCATTTATTTTTGCTTTTATTTTTATGCATTTATCGATGCATTTAGTGCATTTATTTTTGTGTTTATTTTTATGCATTTATCGATGCATTTAGTGCATTTGTTGCATTTTGTTGTGTAAATGTGTCTGTTTAAAAAATTCATTAAAAAATACAGCTCTGCTTAAGTAATAAGTTGTATAATCCCCCTTTAAATACCATAGTTATCTGCTTGTTGTTAGTAACTTGTAGTTGTACTACTTTTTCTAAATGCATCTTTACTGCAGTGCAACTACTGTAATCCAGTTTCATAGTAGCTTCCCAACACTGTTTATTAATATAAATAACCCACAACATTTGCATAATTAATGTTTTCTAATACACCTAATATGGATTTTATGTGTCTTGTGCTGAAAGGAGCAGTTGTGGATCTGTCCTTCAGCTGTGAGTACTGGCGGTCGTAATGTGATGTCGGTCTGTGTCTGTGTGTGTCTGTAGGCCTGGCGCCGTCTATTCACGTGTGGGATGCCATGAACAAACAGACGCTGTCAGTGCTGCGCTGCTCTCACGCCAAAGGGATCGGATACGTCAACTTCAGCGCCACGGGAAAACTGCTGCTGTCTGTGGGAGTGGATCCGGAGCACACCATCACTGTGTGGAGATGGCAGGAAGGTGTGTCAAAACCAGTGGTTTTAACTAAATTTATACTGAAAATAGCCCTGCATCTGAGAAAAAAAAAGGCCTAACATTAGCTAATTTGATGATGATCAAAAATATCATTAAAACTTTCCATCACGTGCAGTTTGTTCACAAAATAAGGATTTTTTTTTCCAAAATATATATGTGTGTATCAGCTTTAATGCACTTTACAAAAAATATATAAAAAAGGAAACTGCAATGACAATTTTTTTCTTGCAATAGTGAGCTTAAATCTTGGAATTCTAACTTTTTTCTCTGATTTTGATTTCTATGGTTTTTAATTCTGATTTTAACATTTCAGACTTTTTTGCTCTGAATTTTAATTTTGCATCTCACATTTCAGTTTTTTTTCTCTTTCTGCACTAAATAAAAAAAGTTCAAAGACTCAGAATTTCAAGTTATAGAAACCTGCTATTTCTGACTTAAAAACATAAACAACATCTGGTTCCTAGCAATAAAAAAGTTAACTAAAATAAAATAAAATATCAAATAAAAAACATTTAATTTCAGGTAATTTCTCATTTTTAGTTGCTTTAACTTAGTTAGGCCACTAAAATAACTAAAACTAAAACTGAGATTAATAAAAACCTACATAGATGTATTTAAAAAAAATTATAAAAATGATGAAACTGCAAAAAATACTGAAATACATGAAAAGTTATTACAAAGATAAAAAAAGTCTAAATATTGATAAAATGTAATGGTATCTTAATGATACTAAAGACACGGTAATACAATAATCTTTAATAATTAAATAATGTTAAAATTGCAATGGATTGTCAATCTTGCAATTCGTCTTTTTCTCTCAAAAAATTTCTAAACTCATAATGTGTGATGTCTGACTTTTTTCTTAAGTTCTTTTTTACTGCATTTACCTTTTTTACGGTTTTGGTTGATCTGGTTTTTAAAAAACAATTCTTACAAAAAGAATATATTAATGGCGATTAATGTACCTTTAAAATTTTTATATTTCCATGGTGGAAATAAGCTTCCATAGTCAAAAGAAAAAATGCTATGAAATGCACATCTTATTTTGTGAGAGACTGATGTGTTTGAGCAAAGCAGACACTATTTCTGGAATCAGTAAGAAACAGGTATTGGACTTTGTTCAGCATATTCAGACGCTGTTGTGAATGCTTTCATCATGTGATCTCAGGCTCTAGGGTTTGCAGTAAGGGCGGTCACAGCGACCGGATCTTCGTGGTGGAGTTCAGGCCGGACTCGGACACTCAGTTTGTGTCGGTGGGAATCAAACACATCAAGTTCTGGACGCTGGTGGGAGGCTCTCTGCTCTACAAGAAAGGTGTGATCGGAGCGGTGGAGGACGGGCGCATGCAGACCATGCTCTCTGTAGCGTTTGGAGCCGTGAGTCTTTCTCATCTGTGATTAGTTAGCTGATTTTTATCTAGAATGGATTTGCAGTGCACCGATTACAGGAACCGCTCCCATGGTGCAGTCTGGGGTTAATTGTGTTGCTCAAAGCACAATAGTGACAGATATTGCGTAGAATTCCTTTTTTCTTTAGTAGAATTATTGAATACTATATTAGTGTAGTTTGGATTGAGATACCGTACAGGTGTTTATTGCATATTTCTTTTTTGTTATTGTTCAAGTCTACTTTCTTTTTTTGTGTGTTTTTGCCATTTTTATTTATTTATACATTTTTTTTAATGTCTGTAGGGTTCTATGAATTTCAACTAATTGTTACATTATTTGAATATGAGAAATGTTGCGAAAACAGCTATTTTATATTGTAAACCATATTTCACAATATTACTGCTTTATTTTTAATCAGAAGAGACTTCTTTTATGAACATTAAAAAAAAAAAGTAATACACTAAAATATTACATCTTTGCACATAATAATTAATATAAATACTTGAACAAGTTATGTTTTTATTATTTTATTTCAGTTAATGTTTTATTGATTCAGTTAGCAAATGATGGATTTTTTTAACTGGTGTATTTTAGTTACTCTTATAAGTACGGGTACCTATTCAGGTGTTACCACATAAATTTACAAATAATATTTAGAAAGAATAATAATAAAAAAAAAAAAATTTTTAGGTACGGTTTCAAATGTTTCTTGTGACAAAACTAATATGATTATCTAATCATAATTTCATATTAGTAATATAATGTCATAAATAGTAATATAGTATATAATATCTATATATATACAGTGGTGTAATATATACACTAAGGGCTGTCAAACAATTAATTGCGATTAATCCCATCCAAAATAAAAGTTTTTGTTCACACAGTATATGTGTGTGTACTGTGTATATTATTTATGTGCAACATGTAGAATGCACACAACAACTGTATAAATACACACACATGTATGTATATATTTCAGAAAAATATGTTGTTAATATATTAAATATATTTATACATGATATAAATGAGCAGAATATAAAATATGCCTGTAATATTTTCAAAATAATAGCTGTAGTGTGTTATTTATTATACATAATAAATATACACAGACACGCACAGTATATTAGTAACAAAGTAAAAAAAAAAAAATATTTTGACAGCACTGACAGATCTATATATATATATATTGTAGATACGTGTGTGTCCTGTGTGCATGTGTACTACTGTGTGTATGTATACATATATACATATATAGAAACATTTATAACTAAATTGAGCTTAATAAAGAGACTATTATATTTTATAAAGCACAAATTGAGTTTTTCATAATTAATAAATTTCACTAAATGAACAGTTGATTTTCCTGTTTATTAGTGAGCTGCTTTGAAACAATCTGTATTATGTAAAGCACTATATATAAATAAGTATAAGACTACTGTATGTTAAATCTCATACCTGTCTGTGCATATGAAATGTTTTCTCATGTGTTTTGTCTGGCAGAATAACCTGACGTTCACGGGGGCCATAAACGGTGACGTGTACGTGTGGCGAGAGCATTTCCTGGTGCGTGTGGTGGCTAAAGCTCATACAGGACCAGTGTTCACCATGTACACCACGCTCAGAGACGGACTCATCGTGACCGGAGGCAAAGAGAGACCGTGAGTCCAGCTCTACAGCGCACACTCATGCTGACATGTCAGTTCCATATGGTTTTTAAAAATCATTTTCAGCTAAATAGTTTTTGACCATAAGACAAAATTCTTACCCTTGAATAAAGTTCAAAGTTTGAGTCGTAAGCTTTTTATGTTTTTGAAAGATGTCTCTCATGCTCACCAAAGCTGCATTTATTCGATCAAATATCCAAAATGTGAAATATTATTACAATTTAAGATAAGTGTTTTCTATATGAATATATTTTAAACTGTAATTTATTTCTGTGATGCGCCGCTGAATTTTCAGCATCAATTTACTCCAGTCTTCAGTGTCACATGATCTTAGAAAGCATTCTAATATGCTGATTTGCTGCCAAAAAACATGTATTATTAGCATCCGTTTGGTTGAATTTTTGTGAGAACCATGATTTTTATTTTTAAGTTAATTTAATATTTTTGTGGGAACCATGATTTTTATTTTTAATTTAATTTACTATTTAATTATGATGATAGAAACTTCAAAAGAAACAGCATTTATTTGAAATATAAATTTTTGTAGCAATGTAAAAGTCTTTACTGTCTTTTTTGATCAATTTAATGTGTCTTTGCTGAAAAAAAGTATTAATTTCTTTTAAAAACTGCCCTAAAACTTTTGAACATAGTATACAGTAAGTGTACAAAATGTATATATTTTAAGGGAATCTTTTTATTAAAGTGATACTATGTGCACATAAACATGAGGATAATGGCATTGCTTCATTATGTATGTGCAGGACTAAAGAGGGCGGCGCTGTGAAACTGTGGGATCAGGAAATGAAGAGATGCAGAGCGTTTCAGCTGGAGACGGGGCTTCCTGTTGAGACGGTCAGATCTGTGTGCAGAGGAAAGGTCAGTCATGCTTCATAAGCACCCATTTCAAGTGTAAGTTTAGTAGAAAGACAGTAGTAAGTAAGTTTGTTTATTGGATGGCAGGGAAAGATCTTGGTGGGAACGAAGGATGGCGAGATCATCGAGGTTGGAGAGAAGAACGCCGCCTCCAACACCATGATAAACGGACACACACAGGGGCGCATCTGGGGTCTGGCCACACACCCCTCCAAAGACGTCTTCATTTCCGCCAGCGATGATGGAACCATCCGCATCTGGGACCTGGCCGATAAGGTGAGGGATTGTGGGTAGTGGAGTGAGAAGAGGGGATTTTACACTACAGCTCAACAGTTTAGGGTCAATAAGACGATACAATTAGTATTTTTATTCAGCAAGGAAATGTTTAAAAGTGACAGTAAAGACATTTGTTGATGTTGCAAAGAGTTCTATGTTTAAATAAATCTGCTCTTTCGAACTTTTTGGTCACAAAGAAATCCTGAAACATAAAAATTATCACAGTTTTCCACCAAAATTTAATCAGGCACACGTTTTTCACCTTGATAATATCCTAATTTTCTTGAGCATCAAATTCGGCATATTAGACTCGCACGTTCAGCAGCGGCAGCTCTTAAAGTCATAGCAGCCAAATAACCTAATAACCCAGCTGCTGTGATGTCTGTTAATCAAAGAACAAAATAAAAAAGAGGAAATCAATGACTTTTGTAGCTTTAAGGATTCATCTGTATTTAATTGAGAATTTAGTATTTTATCAATTTATTCAATTTCTGTATGTTTCCTACTTCCTAGGGGCATAGGTAGCTAAATATGACATTTATTATGATTGGTTTATGTGAAGATTGTTTTAAGTTGACTTAAAATCGAAGCTGTTCTTTTTTTAAAGTCTTATAAATGTTAAAATTGATAGCTCTCATTATACTGTAATGTTGAATGGCTATAATTATTCGGAAAAAATAAAAAATTTCTAGGGACATCAGTAGTATTGGTATCAGTGATACTCGCCTTCAGACAAATAAAATGATGCCATTAAACAAATATTAAAAAAATATACTGTCTTTATGTTGTTTCTACATTAATTTGAAGATTGAATGTTACATTATTGCAATAATAAATTATATTTAAAAACTTTAGGTGGGATTAATCGCGATTAATTTCAGAAATATGTGCGATTAATTAGTTCCTTTTTTTTATCGATTGACAGCACTATTAAAAATATTATAGAAGTCAACTGTTATGAAAAATGCACTAAAATACCAATTTCAAATTGTATATAAAATATATATTTCCCACTTGTTTCCCATTCGTCATTTCACCATTTTTTTCAGAACCATTTAACTTTTTCAAAGCTTGATTGATTGGTTGATTGGATGATTTTTTTGTGTGTGTTTTCACATAGCAAGTGCCAAAATCTTTGCCAAGTTTCGTAACATTCTGAAGTAAAAAAATACTCCAAAACTGAAACGTAAAATTCAGATTAGATTAGATTAGATTTCAGATTAGAAATGACCGAAGAGCACCAGAGGGTTGATAATTGTTTGTCTTCCAGAAACTCCTGAACAAAGTCAGTCTGGGTCATCCGGCGAAGTGCACGGCGTACAGTCAGAACGGTGAGATGGTGTCCATCGGGATGGAGAACGGAGAGTTCATCGTGCTGCTGGTGAATTCACTGACCGTATGGGGCAAGAAGAGAGACCGCAGTGTGGCCATCCAGGACATTCGGTCAGAAGAGACACTGCATGACAAATACACAACAAAACACATGATCATGAAAGCATACGTTCTCAAGCCGTGTTTCTCACGCAGGTTCAGCTCTGATAACCGGCTGCTGGCTGTCGGCTCGGTGGAGTGCGCTGTCGATTTCTACGATCTGACTCTGGGGCCGTCTCTCAACCGGATCGGCTACTGCAAAGATATTCCTGGATTTGTGATCCAGCTGGACTTCTCTGCCGACAGCAAATACATTGAGGTACAAATCATTCAGAAAACATATTGAGGACTAAATAAACAGAAATAGATCATTTTGATAACATACACAGCAGAGACATAATGCGACAAAATATTTCTTAATGCACACAAATTAAGTTTTTGTGCATGCACATTTTGCACAAATAAAGGGTGTTGCATGGAGTTCGAGTCAACCAAAATATTTCATGTTTAAAAACATCGGCTTAAAAGTTATTAGCTAAAACGCATGTGAAATTTAAACCGTTTTGTGCACTGGAGATTTTTTAGTTTCCTGTACAGTTCAATAGAACAATTAAAAACGAACATATACTTGGCACTTAGTCCCTTAAAACATGTCAAGTCACCTTTATTTATATGGCACTTCATAATATACAGATTTTTTTCAAATTAGAGTCACAACAATAAAACCGTATTAATGTGCCAAAAAATAAAATAAAATAAAATATTTTTAAATCAAATATATGTATGTAGACATTTTACCACCATTGTTTTTGCCACCTTTCTATGTTTTTGAGCAATATTGTTTTAAAAAATATATTTTTTAAATAATTACAAAATATATATTTTGCCTTCTTAATTACATGTGAAAAATCTATTCACGTCACATTTGAAGAAAAACGTCATTTGTTGAACTTAGCCTCTGTCTTATTTGTAGCCAAATATTTTTTGAAACATTCCCGTTTCTCTACTATAAACACTTTTATTTTACATTTTAAATGGCGGATAGAAAATCTAGTTTGATCTCTATTAGGCTATTCCATTCACATTTGCATTTAGCTTAAATGTAGGAGCCCCTGAAATACATTTTGAAATATGTTTTGGTATATGAAGGTTGAAAATAAATATATTTTAAATGTAGTTTTATGTAATTAACCTGATATGATTTAAACTTTGTGTGCAGGTCTCTACCGGTTCATATAAGCGTCAGGTTCATGAGGTTCCCAGCGGGAAGATCGTCACAGAACAAGCCCTGATTGACCGGATCACCTGGGCGACCTGGACCAGGTGAGGACACAGATCTGTGCAGTAAACGGTCCTCAGAAATGACGTCAGTGTCCTGTAGTAAAGCTCTTCCTCCTGTACAGTGTTCTGGGTGACGAGGTTCTGGGCATCTGGCCGCGTAACGCAGAGAAGGCAGATGTGAACTGCGCCTGTGTTTCTCACGCCGGGCTCAACGTGGCCACCGGAGATGATTTTGGACTCGTGAAGCTCTTCGACTTCCCCTGCTCCGAGAAATTTGTGAGTCAACCGTGACTCAAGTCAAATTTATTTCTATAGTGTTTTTCATATTACCCATTTTTTTCTTTTCAGGCTTTGTAGTCACATTTAGCGAAGTTGACTGATAATATAGTTATATTTCAAACAAAATAAAAAAATCAGGCAGATTAATTATATACGTAATGTAAATCACTTTGCATGAGTATTCTGTATGTATTCAGATAAACTTGGATATAACATATATCCAAACTCATGTGAACACTTGAAATATGAAATTACGGTTACATTTTACGTAAGGTTTTTTTAGTTAATGCAATAATATGAACTAACAACTAAGCATTTATTAGTCTTTGTTAATTTATATATACTGTATATATACACACAAAATTAACCCTTAGTAACCCTTATTATTAACGATATTAACCAATTATGATTAGCCATATTAACTCTTTATTATTAATCCTTATTATTAACATTAACTCTTACCTTATTAATATAAACCCATATTAACATTTTATTTTGAACCCTTATTATTAACCATATAAACCTTTATTATTAACCATATTAATCATTTATTTTTAAACCTTATTATTAATCATATTAGCTTTAATATTAAATCGTATTATTATCAACCATAATAACCCTTTATTATTAACCCTTATTATTATTAACCATATTAACCCTTTTATTATTAAACCTTATTATTAACATATTACCCCTTTATTATTAGCCATTATTATTCTTAACCATATTGATTATTTATTATGGACCCTTATTATAATTAACCATATTAACCCTTTATTATTGAACATTAGTATTATTAACCATAATAACCCTTTTACTATTAACCTAATTTAGAATAGACCAACTTTCCCCTTTTAGACTTTCACTCTATTTTTTTACAAATCTGCTGTTTTCTTAAAAAAAAAAAAACAACCTAACACTAGCTTCTCTAATCTTTTTTTATTCTCATCTATTTGTTTTCTTTATTTATTATACAATTAACAAAAGCAAAAAGCCTCTAATACTAGCTTGCTCTATTCTTTTTCTATCGGTTTTCTTTTGATTTATTATACAATTAACAAAAAAGCCTCTAACACTAAGGTGTTAAGCTAACTGAGACTTTTTTAGCACTTTGCGTATCATTGCGCTGTGTTGATTTTGATTGCTTCTATTGTTCTCATTTTTAAGTCACTTTGGATAAAAGCATCTGTTTAATGATTAAATGTAAATGTAATTAGCCATATTAACCCTTAATTATGAAACCTTATTACTGTCCATGTTAACCCTTTATTATGAAACCTTAGTATTATTAGCCATATTAACCCTTAGTTATGAAACCTTATTACTGTCCATGTTAACCCTTTATTATGAAACCTTAGTATTATTAACCATATTAACCCTTAGTTATGAAACCTTATTACTGTCCATGTTAACCCTTTATTATTAAACCTTAGTATTATTAGCCATATTAACCCTTAGTTATGAAACCTTATTACTGTCCATGTTAACCCTTTATTATGAAACCTTAGTATTATTAACCATATTAACCCTTAGTTATGAAACCTTATTACTGTCCATGTTAACCCTTTATTATGAAACCTTAGTATTATTAGCCATATTAACCCTTAGTTATGAAACCTTATTACTGTCCATGTTAACCCTTTATTATTAAACCTTAGTATTATTAGCCATATTAACCCTTAGTTATGAAACCTTATTACTGTCCATGTTAAGCCTTTATTATTAAACCTTAGTATTATTAGCCATATTAACCCTTAGTTATGAAACCTTATTACTGTCCATGTTAAGCCTTTATTATTAAACCTTAGTATTATTAGCCATATTAACCCTTAGTTATGAAACCTTATTACTGTCCATGTTAAGCCTTTATTATTAAACCTTAGTATTATTAGCCATATTAACCCTTAGTTATGAAACCTTATTACTGTCCATGTTAAGCCTTTATTATTAAACCTTAGTATTATTAGCCATATTAACCCTTAGTTATGAAACCTTATTACTGTCCATGTTAAGCCTTTATTATTAAACCTTAGTATTATTAGCCATATTAACCCTTAGTTATGAAACCTTATTACTGTCCATGTTAAGCCTTTATTATTAAACCTTAGTATTATTAGCCATATTAACCATTAATTATTAAACCTTATTACTGTCCATGTTAACCCTTTATTATTAAACCTTAGTATTATTAACCATATTAACCCTTAATTATTAAACCTTATTACTGTCCATGTTAACCCTTTATTATTAAACCTTAGTATTATTAACCATATTAACCCTTAATTATTAAACCTTATTACTGTCCATGTTAACCCTTTATTATGAAACCTTAGTATTATTAACCATATTAACCCTTAATTATTAAACCTTATTACTGTCCATGTTAACCCTTTATTATGAAACCTTAGTATTAACCATATAAACCTATTATTAAACCTTAGTATTATTAACCATATTAACCCTTTATTATGAAACCTTATTACTGTCCATGTTAAGCCTTTATTATTAAACCTTAGTATTATTAGCCATATTAACCATTAATTATTAAACCTTATTACTGTCCATGTTAACCCTTTATTATTAAACCTTAGTATTATTAGCCATATTAACCCTTAGTTATGAAACCTTATTACTGTCCATGTTAAGCCTTTATTATTAAACCTTAGTATTATTAGCCATATTAACCCTTAATTATGAAACCTTATTACTGTCCATGTTAAGCCTTTATTATTAAACCTTAGTATTATTAGCCATATTAACCCTTAATTATGAAACCTTATTACTGTCCATGTTAACCCTTTATTATGAAACCTTCTTTATAGTAACACATATTACCCTTAAGTAGAACCTAAAAAAAAAAAAAAAAAAAAATATACGGTCCATGTTAACCCTTTATTATTAAACCTTAGTATTATTAACCATATTAACCCTTAGTTATGAAACCTTATTACTGTCCATGTTAACCCTTTATTATGAAACCTTAGTATTATTCACCATATTAACCCTTAATTATTAAACCTTATTACTGTCCATGTTAACCCTTTATTATTAAACCTTAGTATTATTAGCCATATTAACCCTTAGTTATGAAACCTTATTACTGTCCATGTTAAGCCTTTATTATTAAACCTTAGTATTATTAGCCATATTAACCATTAATTATTAAACCTTATTACTGTCCATGTTAACCCTTTATTATGAAACCTTAGTATTATTAACCATATTAACCCTTAATTATGAAACCTTATTACTGTCCATGTTAACCCTTTATTATTAAACCTTAGTATTAACCATATAAACCTATTATGAAACCTTAGTATTATTAGCCATATTAACCCTTAGTTATGAAACCTTATTACTGTCCATGTTAAGCCTTTATTATTAAACCTTAGTATTATTAGCCATATTAACCCTTAGTTATGAAACCTTATTACTGTCCATGTTAAGCCTTTATTATTAAACCTTAGTATTATTAGCCATATTAACCCTTAGTTATGAAACCTTATTACTGTCCATGTTAAGCCTTTATTATTAAACCTTAGTATTATTAGCCATATTAACCCTTAGTTATGAAACCTTATTACTGTCCATGTTAAGCCTTTATTATTAAACCTTAGTATTATTAGCCATATTAACCCTTAGTTATGAAACCTTATTACTGTCCATGTTAAGCCTTTATTATTAAACCTTAGTATTATTAGCCATATTAACCCTTAGTTATGAAACCTTATTACTGTCCATGTTAAGCCTTTATTATTAAACCTTAGTATTATTAACCATATTAACCCTTAATTATTAAACCTTATTACTGTCCATGTTAACCCTTTATTATTAAACCTTAGTATTATTAGCCATATTAACCCGTAATTATTAAACCTTATTACTGTCCATGTTAACCCTTTATTATGAAACCTTAGTATTATTAGCCATATTAACCCTTAGTTATGAAACCTTATTACTGTCCATGTTAAGCCTTTATTATTAAACCTTAGTATTATTAGCCATATTAACCCTTAATTATGAAACCTTATTACCGTCCATGTTAACCCTTTATTATTAAACCTTAGTATTAACCATATAAACCTATTATTAAACCTTAGTATTTTTAATCATATTAACCCTTAATTATGAAACCTTATTACCGTCCATGTTAACCCTTTATTATTAAACCTTAGTATTAACCATATAAACCTATTATTAAACCTTAGTATTTTTAATCATATTAACCCTTAATTATGAAACCTTATTACCGTCCATGTTAACCCTTTATTATTAAACCTTAGTATTAACCATATAAACCTATTATTAAACCTTAGTATTTTTAATCATATTAACCCTTAATTATGAAACCTTATTACCGTCCATGTTAACCCTTTATTATTAAACCTTAGTATTAACCATATAAACCTATTATTAAACCTTAGTATTTTTAATCATATTAACCCTTAATTATGAAACCTTATTACCGTCCATGTTAACCCTTTATTATTAAACCTTAGTATTAACCATATAAACCTATTATTAAACCTTAGTATTTTTAATCATATTAACCCTTAATTATGAAACCTTATTACCGTCCATGTTAACCCTTTATTATTAAACCTTAGTATTAACCATATAAACCTATTATTAAACCTTAGTATTATTAATCATATTAACCTTTAATTATGAAACCTTATTACTGTCCATGTTAACCCTTTATTATTAAACCTTAGTATTAACCATATAAACCTATTATTAAACCTTAGTATTATTAACCATTTTAACCCTTAATTATTAAACCTTATTACTGTCCATGTTAACCCTTTATTATGAAACCTTAGTATTAACCATATAAACCTATTATTAAACCTTAGTATTATTAACCATATTAACCCTTAATTATGAAACCTTATTACCGTCCATGTTAACCCTTTATTATTAAACCTTAGTATTAACCATATAAACCTATTATTAAACCTTAGTATTATTAACCATATTAACCCTTAATTATGAAACCTTATTACCGTCCATGTTAACCCTTTATTATTAAACCTTAGTATTAACCATATAAACCTATTATGAAACCTTAGTATTATTAGCCATATTAACCATTAATTATTAAACCTTATTACTGTCCATGTTAACCCTTTATTATGAAACCTTAGTATTATTAACCATATTAACCCTTAATTATGAAACCTTATTACTGTCCATGTTAACCCTTTATTATGAAACCTTAGTATTATTAACCATATTCACCCGTAATTATTAAACCTTATTACTGTCCATGTTAACCCTTTATTATGAAACCTTAGTATTATTAGCCATATTAACCCTTAGTTATGAAACCTTATTACTGTCCATGTTAACCCTTTATTATTAAACCTTAGTATTATTAGCCATATTAACCATTAATTATTAAACCTTATTACTGTCCATGTTAACCCTTTATTATTAAACCTTAGTATTATTAGCCATATTAACCCTTAGTTATGAAACCTTATTACTGTCCATGTTAAGCCTTTATTATTAAACCTTAGTATTATTAGCCATATTAACCCTTAGTTATGAAACCTTATTACTGTCCATGTTAAGCCTTTATTATTAAACCTTAGTATTATTAGCCATATTAACCCTTAGTTATGAAACCTTATTACTGTCCATGTTAAGCCTTTATTATTAAACCTTAGTATTATTAGCCATATTAACCCTTAGTTATGAAACCTTATTACTGTCCATGTTAAGCCTTTATTATTAAACCTTAGTATTATTAGCCATATTAACCCTTAGTTATGAAACCTTATTACTGTCCATGTTAAGCCTTTATTATTAAACCTTAGTATTATTAGCCATATTAACCATTAATTATTAAACCTTATTACTGTCCATGTTAACCCTTTATTATTAAACCTTAGTATTATTAGCCATATTAACCCTTAATTATGAAACCTTATTACTGTCCATGTTAAGCCTTTATTATTAAACCTTAGTATTATTAGCCATATTAACCCTTAGTTATGAAACCTTATTACTGTCCATGTTAACCCTTTATTATTAAACCTTAGTATTATTAGCCATATTAACCCTTAATTATGAAACCTTATTACT